>CM059425.1:226122606-226722606 GCA_030390025.1 Squalus acanthias | reverse complement strand
CTGTTATAATTTTACCCCATTTGTTATAATTTTACCCCATTTGCCGGGTTATAATTTTACCCCATTTGCTGTTATAATTTTACCCCATTTGCTGTTATAATTTTACCCCATTTGCCGTGTTATAATTTTACCTCATTTGCTGTTATAATTTTACCCCATTTGCTGTTATAATTTTAACCCATTTGCTGTGTTATAATTTTACCCCATTTGCTGTTATAATTTTACCCCATTTGCTGTTATAATTTTACCCCATTTGTTATAATTTTACCCCATTTGCCGGGTTATAATTTTACCCCATTTGCTGTTATAATTTTACCCCATTTGCCGTGTTATAATTTTACCCCATTTGCTGTTATAATTTTACCCCATTTGCCGTGTTATAATTTTACCCCATTTGCTGTTATAATTTTACCCCATTTGCCGTGTTATAATTTTACCTCATTTGCTGTTATAATTTTACCCCATTTGCTGTTATAATTTTAACCCATTTGCTGTGTTATAATTTTACCCCATTTGCTGTTATAATTTTAACCCATTTGCTGTGTTATAATTTTAACCCATTTGCTGTGTTATAATTTTACCCCATTTGCTGTTATAATTTTACCCCATTTGCCGTGTTATAATTTTACCCCATTTGCCGTGTTATAATTTTACCCCATTTGCCGTGTTATAATTTTACCCCATTTGCTGTTATAATTTTACCCCATTTGCTGTTATAATTTTACCCCATTTGCTGTTATAATTTTACCCCATTTGCTGTTATAATTTTACCCCATTTGCCGTGTTATAATTTTACCCCATTTGCTGTTATAATTTTACCCCATTTGCCGTGTTTTAATTTTACCCCATTTGCTGTTATAATTTTACCCCATTTGCCGTGTTATAATTTTACCCCATTTGCCGTGTTATAATTTTACCCCATTTGCTGTTATAATTTTACCCCATTTGCTGTTATTTTACCCCATTTGCCGTGTTATAATTTTACCCCATTTGCTGTTATAATTTTACCCCATTTGCCGTGTTATAATTTTACCCCATTTGCCGTGTTATAATTTTACCCCATTTGCTGTTATAATTTTACCCCATTTGCTGTGTTATAATTTTACCCCATTTGCTGTTATAATTTTACCCCATTTGCTGTTATAATTTTACCCCATTTGCTGTTATAATTTTAACCCATTTGCTGTTATAATTTTACCCCATTTGCTGTTATAATTTTAACCCATTTGCTGTGTTATAATTTTACCCCATTTGCTGTTATAATTTTACCCCATTTGCTGTTATAATTTTAACCCATTTGCTGTGTTATAATTTTTCCCATTTGCTGTTATAATTTTACCCCATTTGCTGTGTTATAATTTTACCCCATTTGCTGTTATAATTTTACCCCATTTGCTGTTATTTTACCCCATTTGCCGTGTTATAATTTTACCCCATTTGCTGTTATAATTTTACCACATTTGCTGTTTTATAATTTTAACCCATTTGCCGTGTTATAATTTTACCCCATTTGCTGTTATAATTTTACCCCATTTGCCGTGTTATAATTTTACCCCATTTGCTGTTATAATTTTACCCCATTTGCTGTTATAATTTTAACCCATTTGCTGTGTTATAATTTTACCCCATTTGCTGTTATAATTTTACCCCATTTGCCGTGTTATAATTTTACCCCATTTGCCGTGTTATAATTTTACCCCATTTGCTGTTATAATTTTACCCCATTTGCCGTGTTATAATTTTACCCCATTTGCTGTTATAATTTTACCACATTTGTTATAATTTTACCCCATTTGCTGTTATAATTTTAACCCATTTGCTGTGTTATAATTTTACCCCATTTGCTGTTATAATTTTACCCCATTTGCCGTGTTATAATTTTACCCCATTTGCCGTGTTATAATTTTACCCCATTTGCTGTTATAATTTTACCCCATTTGCCGTGTTATAATTTTACCCCATTTGCTGTTATAATTTTACCACATTTGCTGTTTTATAATTTTAACCCATTTGCCGTGTTATAATTTTACCCCATTTGCTGTTATAATTTTACCCCATTTGCCGTGTTATAATTTTACCCCATTTGCTGTTATAATTTTACCCCATTTGTTATAATTTTACCCCATTTGCCGGGTTATAATTTTACCCCATTTGCTGTTATAATTTTACCCCATTTGCTGTTATAATTTTACCCCATTTGCCGTGTTATAATTTTACCTCATTTGCTGTTATAATTTTACCCCATTTGCTGTTATAATTTTAACCCATTTGCTGTGTTATAATTTTACCCCATTTGCTGTTATAATTTTACCCCATTTGCTGTTATAATTTTACCCCATTTGTTATAATTTTACCCCATTTGCCGGGTTATAATTTTACCCCATTTGCTGTTATAATTTTACCCCATTTGCTGTTATAATTTTACCCCATTTGCCGTGTTATAATTTTACCTCATTTGCTGTTATAATTTTACCCCATTTGCTGTTATAATTTTAACCCATTTGCTGTGTTATAATTTTACCCCATTTGCTGTTATAATTTTACCTCATTTGCTGTTATAATTTTAACCCATTTGCTGTGTTATAATTTTAACCCATTTGCTGTGTTATAATTTTACCCCATTTGCTGTTATAATTTTACCCCATTTGCCGTGTTATAATTTTACCCCATTTGCCGTGTTATAATTTTACCCCATTTGCCGTGTTATAATTTTACCCCATTTGCTGTTATAATTTTACCCCATTTGCTGTTATAATTTTACCCCATTTGCTGTTATAATTTTACCCCATTTGCCGTGTTATAATTTTACCCCATTTGCTGTTATAATTTTACCCCATTTGCCGTGTTTTAATTTTACCCCATTTGCTGTTATAATTTTACCCCATTTGCCGTGTTATAATTTTACCCCATTTGCCGTGTTATAATTTTACCCCATTTGCTGTTATAATTTTACCTCATTTGCTGTTATAATTTTACCCCATTTGCTGTGTTATAATTTTACCCCATTTGCTGTTATAATTTTACCCCATTTGCCGTGTTATAATTTTACCCCATTTGCCGTGTTATAATTTTACCCCATTTGCCGTGTTATAATTTTACCCCATTTGCCGTGTTATAATTTTACCCCATTTGCTGTTATAATTTTAACCCATTTGCCGTGTTATAATTTTACCCCATTTGTTGTTATTATTTTACCCCATTTGCTGTTATAATTTTACCTCATTTGCTGTTATAATTTTACCCCATTTGCCGTGTTATAATTTTACCCCATTTGCCGTGTTATAATTTTACCCCATTTGCCGTGTTATAATTTTACCCCATTTGCTGTTACAATTTTACCCCATTTACTGTTACAATTTTACCCCATTTGCCGTGTTATAATTTTACCCCATTTGCCGTGTTATAATTTTAACCCATTTGCCGTGTTATAATTTTAACCCATTTGCTGTTATAATTTTAACCCATTTGCTGTTATAATTTTAACCCATTTGCCGTGTTATAATTTTAACCCATTTGCCGTGTTATAATTTTACCCCATTTGCCGTGTTATAATTTTACCCCATTTGCCGTGTTATAATTTTACCCCATTTGCTGTTATAATTTTAACCCATTTGCTGTTATAATTTTAACCCATTTGCCGTGTTATAATTTTAACCCATTTGCTGTTATAATTTTACCCCATTTGCCGTGTTATAATTTTACCCCATTTGCTGTTATAATTTTACCCCCTTTGCTCTGTTATAATTTTACCCCATTTGCTGTTATAATTTTACCCCATTTGCCGTGTTATAATTTTACCCCATTTGCTCTGTTATAATTTTACCCCAATTGCTGTTATAATTTTACCCCAATTGCTGTTATAATTTTACCCCATTTGCCGTGTTATAATTGTACCCCATTTTCTGTTTTAATTTTACCTCTTTATCCAACAATATGTAGTTTATTTTTGGAGTTTCAACATTTTAATTAAAACTAACAGGTTTATGATTAGCGCCACAGAATTTCTGAAACATTAGTGAATCTACCAGGTTGTTTATAAAGCCAGTGCAAACTGATTGCTCGTTAGGTAACCAGTCACAGCTGCTCTGCATAAAGCTGCATTTACACTTCAAGTTCAATGGTCTTGGTTTGAACTTGTGAAGTGTAACCTGACTCTGAAGTGAAGTGGGGTAAGACTCTATTCTGCAAGGAGTCAGGCCTGACGCTGACTCCAGATTCCGGGGTGGATTTGGACAATAACTGCAGTGTCAATGTAAACAAAACTAAAAGTAGTGAGGTACTAAAATATCTTAATCGATTTTAATAAAGGTTAATTGAGTTCTGCGATTAATGACATGAAATATGTATTGGCGATACAGTGCTGAAAAGGGAGCTTACATCTGGAGTGTAGTGTAAGATTTTTTTAAATATTCGCTGACACAGCTAATTAATAGGCCTGCATTTGCTACAAACTTGCGCCATAGTAATGACGCATCCGTGCCTTGGATTATGGTGCAAAAATTCCAGGAAATTATGGTGTGAGTGACTTATACCATTACTTACGCCACACCATCATTTGTTGGAACTTCTGCACCACAATACAACAGAGGGACTTTGGCCTAGAAATTGGAGATCACTAAAAACCTGCCAGTGCCACCATGGGCTGGAGTTAACGGCCGCTGAAATTGATGGCATTGGCAGGACCAGTAAATTGGCTGCTAATTAACATTAGCCCAGCACTAAACTTAACGTGCAAGGCCGTTTTCGTGGCGTTAGTCCCAGCAGGATGCCCCAAAGTAGCGTGGCCGTAGCATCATTGCAGCAAGGACAGCTTTCTCTTAAAGCAAGGCTGTCATTTTAGAAAGCAGTGCGGTCCCTTAACAGGGTACTGCCTTCTAAAATGAGAAAAATAAAAATTAATTAAAAATAGGCAGTTTTTATTTCTTACAGCTCAACTGCCTTCTGAAAATTCCCAAATGGCAGTCTTCAGCTCTTCATGCTGAATTGCGTTCCGAACCTAAAAAATGGGAAAAGTGCTTCAGCACTAACACAAATGGCTCAGCAAGCCAGGGAAAGGGCACCCAGGGTCTTGCATGCAGCACTCCAGCTTTGTGCAGGGGGTCAACACTGCAAGACAGGCCCTCTACCCACAGGGGCCAGGAGGCCCTCCAGAAAGAAGGATGTGGGACCAGATCACCGAGGCCGTCACAGCCAGCAGTGTCGCCTCTACCACCTGGCTCCAGTGCCCAAAGAAGCTTCATGACCTCAGGTCAAGGTCAGTGAATGCATCTTCAAAAGCCGTCTCCTACCAACTGCTCCACTAGCCTCACACATTTCTCAATGCATGACTCCACCCCACTCCCATTAGTCACCTACCAACAATCTGTACCAAACACGAGGCACACCTCCCATTCCTAGCTTCACCTCACCCCCTTGGAGGAGATGGCGCTGGCCATTCTTGACAGGGGCATGGCTGAGCCCTTGGCCAGTGGTGGGGCTGAAAGGATACAAAATGCTGGTATCGTCATACGTTATCCTCCTTCTCGCATACACCTCTGGCTTTCCCGTCCTCCCCTCACCACATCTTCACCCTTGTGCCTTTCTCATTTCACACACCCAAAAAATGCAGCCTGCCCAGCTAGTGGTTGACCAAGAAGAGGGAGCAGAGAGTGAAGAAGAAAAAACGCCATCATTCAATTTCACACTCCCAGCCACCAACTCCTCAAGGTCGACCAGCAAGGCCATTTGCAGTGTCCCCCACTGAAAGTCAGCAGCCTTCCACCAGCCATGCTGCAGCCATTGGAGTAGGCAAAGGCACTAAGCAAATGCATAAGGGTGATGAGTTGATTTCTTGATGTCATATTGGATGGATAGATGTATAAAGTTGGATTGGAAAGTTTGTTGTGTGGTGGCTTTTATTTCAGCATTGTGGCCAAGTAAACGCTGTGGTCAGTAACAGAGGTAAGGTAAGGTGAGACCAATGTTGAAAGGGAATTGGGTTTGTCGTCATTGGTACTGCAGGCGGCTGATTCCATCCCGGATGTCCCGGCCAGAAAGGGGCTGTCTGGTTTGCATTTTTCCTTCTGCTTCCTCCTCTTCTGCGTCTTCCTCTTCCCTCTGCGAGCGAATGCTCCAAATCTGAAATAAAAGCATAAAATGCTGGAAATACTCAGCAGGCCAGGCAGCATCTTGACCTGAAACATGAACTCTGTTTCTCTGTCCACGGATGCTGCCTGACCTGAGTATTTGCAGCATTTTCTGTCTTCTCAGAGGCCTTCCTTTACCATTCAAATCCTTGCCTGGTAAGGGTGGCAGATATCCTTCCCTAAAGGACATTAGTGAACCAGATGGGTTTTTATGACAATTTGGTAGTTTCATGGTCACCATTACTGATACTAGCTTTTTATTCCAGATTTATTTAATTAATTAACTGCAGGAACAGGGAGACCTGGGGGTTCACATACACATACACCATGAAGGTGGCTGGATAAATTGTTAAGGTTGTTAAAAAAGCATATGAGATCCTCAGCTTTATAAATAGAGGCAGATGGTAGTGCAGTGGTAATGTCACTGGGCTAGTAATCCAGAGGCCTGAACTAATGATCCAGAGATGTGAATTCAAATCCCACCACGGCAGCTGGGGAATTTAAATTCAGTTAATTAAATAAATCTGGAATAAAAAGCTAGTATGAGTAATGGTAACCATGAAACTATCAGATTGTCGTAAAAACCCATCTGGTTCACTAATGTGCTTCAGGGAAGGAAATCTGCCGTCCTTACCTGGCCGAAACGTGACTCCAGACCCACAGCAGGGTGGTTGACTCTTAACTACCCTCTGAAATGGCCTAGCAAGTCACTCAGTTGTAACTAACCGCTACAAAACAAAATAATGAAAATGAAACCGGACGGACCACCCGGCATCGACCTCGGCACCGGCTATGGACACGGCAACGCCACACCCAGCCCAGTCAACCCTGCAAAGTCCTCTTCACCAACATCTGGGAACTTATGCCAAAATTGGGAGAGCTGTCCCACATACTAGTCAAGCAACAGCCTGACATAGTCATACTCACAGAATCATATCTTTCAGCCAATGTCCCAAACTCCTCCATCACCATCCCTGGGTATGTCCTGTCCCACCGGCAGGACAGACCCACCAGGGCTGGTGGCACAGTGGTATACAGTTGGGAAGGAGTGGCCCTGGGAGTCCTCAACATTGACTTTAAAGTCTCATGGCTTCAGGTCAAGCATAGGCAAGGAAACCTCCTGTTGATTACCACCTACCGCCCTCCCTCAGCTGATGAATCAGTACTCCTCCATGTTGAACACCACGTGGAAGAAGCACTGAGAGTAGCAAGGGCACAGAATGTACTCTGGGGGACTTCAATGTCTATCACCAAGAGTGGCTCGGTAGTGCCACTGCTGGCTGAGTCCTGAAGGACATAACTGCAAGTCTGGGCCTGCGACAGGTGGTGAGTGAACCAACAAGAGGGAAAAACCTACTTGACCTCGTCCTCACCAATCTACCTGTTGCAGATGCATCTGTCCATGACAGCATTGGCAGCAGTGACCACCGCACAGTCATTGTGGAGACGAAGTCCCATCTTCACACGGAGGACACCCTCCATCGTGTTGTGTGGCACTACCACCGTGCTAAATGGGATAGATTCAGAACAGATCTAGCAGCTCAAAACTGGGCATCCATGAGGCGTTGTGGAGCAGCAGCAGAATTGTATTCCACCACAATCTGTAACCTCACGGCCCGGCATATCCCTCACTCTACCATTACCACCAAGCCAGGGGACCAACCCTGGTTCAACAACGAGTGTACAGGAGCAGCACCAGGCGTACCTAAAAATGAGGTGCAAACCTGGGGAAGCTGCAACACAGGACTACATGCATGCTAAAAAGCGGAAGCAGCATGCTATAGACAGGGCTAAGCGGTCCCACAATCAACGGATCAGATCAAAGCTCTGCAGTCCTGCCACATCCAGTCGTGAATGGTGGTGAACCATCAAACAACTAACGGGAGGAGGAGGTTCCATGAATATCCCCATCCTCAATAATGGTGGCGCCCAGCACGTGAGTGCAAAAGACAAGGCTGAAGCGTTTGCAACCAACTTCAGCCAGAAGTGCCAAGTGGATGATCCATATCAGCCTACTCCCAAGGTCCCCACCATCACAGAAGCCATTCTTCAGCCAATTTGATTCACTCCACATAATATCAAGAAACGGCTGAGCGCACTGGATACAGCAAAGGCTATGGGTCCCGGCTATCGTGCTGAAGACTTGTGCTCCAGAACTAGCCGCGCCTCTAGCCAAGCTGTTCCAGTACAGCTACAACACTGGCATCTATCTGACAATGTGGAAAACTGCACAGGTATGTCCTGTCCACAAAAAGCAGGACAAATCCAACCCGGCCAAGTACCGCCCCCATCACTCTACTCTCAATCATCAGCAAAGTGATGGAAGGTGTCATCGACAGTGCTATCAAACGGCACTTACTCACCAATAACCTGCTCACTGATGCCCAGTTTGGGTTCTGCCAAGACCACTCAGCTCCCGACCTCATTACAGCCTTGGTCCAAACATGGACAAAGGAGCTGAATTCCAGAGGTGAGGTGAGAGTGACTGCCCTTGACATCAACGCAGCATTTGACCGAGTCTGGCATCAAGGAGCCCTAGTAAAACTGAAGTCAATGGGAATCAGGGGGAAAATGCTCCACTGGCTGGAGTTATACCTAGCACAAAGGAAGATGGTTGTGGTGGTTGAAGGTCAATCATCACAGCGCCAGGACATCACTGCAGGAGTTCCTCAGGGCAGTGTCCTAGGCCCAACCATCTTCAGCTGCTTCATCAATGACCGTCCCTCCAACATAAGGTCAGAAATGGGGATATTCGCTGATGACTGCACAGTGTTCAGCGCCATTCGCAACTCCACAGATAATGAAGCAGTCCATGCCCGCATGCAACAAGACCTGGACGACGTTCAGGCTTGGGCTGATAAGTGGCCGGTAACATTCGCACCACAGAAGTGCCACGCAATGACTATCTCCAACAAGCGAGAGTCTAACCACCTCCCCTTGACATTCAATGGCATTACCATCGCCGAATCCACCACTATCAACATCCTGGGGGTCACCATTAACCAGAAACTTAACTGGACCAGCCACATAAATACTGTGGCAACAAGAGCAGGTCAGAGGCTAGGTATTCTGCGGCGAGTGTCTCACCTCCTGACTCCCCAAAGCCTTTCCACCATCTACAAGGCACAAGTAAGGAGTGTGATGGAATACTCTCCACTTGCCTGGATGAGTGCAGCTCCAACAACACTCAAGAAGCTCGACACCATCCAGGACAAAGCAGCCCGCTTGTTGGCACCCCATCCACCACCTTAAATATTCACTCCCTCCACCACCGGCATACCGTGGCTGCAGTGTGTACCATGTACAAGATGCACTGCAGCAACTCGCCAAGGCTTCTTCGGCAGCACCTCCCAAACCCGCGACCACTTCCACCTAGAAGGACAAGGGCAGCAGATGCATGGGAACACCACCACCTCCAAGTTCCCCTCCAAGTCACACACCATCCTGACTTAGAAGTATATCGCTGATCCTTCATCGTCGCTGGGTCAAAATCCTGGAACTCCCTACCTAACAGCACTGTGGGAGTACCATCACCACACAGACTGCAGCGGTTCAAGAAGGCGGCTCACCACCACCTTCTCAAGGGCAATTAGGGATTGGCAATAAATGCTGGCATTGCCAGCGATGCCCTGATCCCATAAACTAATTTTTAAAAAGTACAAAAGCAAGGAAGTTATGTGAAACCTTCAGAAATCACTGATTAGGCCTCAGTTGGAGTATTGTGTCTAATTCTGGACACCATAGAAACATAGAAGATAGGAGCAGGAGTAGGCCATTCGGCCCCTCGAGCCTGCTCCGCCATTCGATGAGATCATGGCTGATCATCCAAACTCAGTACCCAGTACCTGCCTTCTCCCCATATCCCTTGATACCTTTAGCTTTAAGAAATATATCTAACTCATTCTTGAATATATTTCATGACTTGGCCTCAACTACCTTCTGTGGTAGAGAATTCCACAGGTTCACCACTCTCTGGGTGAAGAAATTCTTCCACATTTCTGTCCTAAATGGCTTACCCGTTATCCTTAGATTATGACCCCTGGTTCTGGACTCTCCGACCATCGGGAACATTCTTCCTGCATCTAGTTTGTCCAGACCTGTCAGAATTTTATATGTTTCGATGAGATCCCCTCTCATTCTTCTATACTCCAGCGAGTATAAGCCCAATCGACCCAATCTCTCCTCATATGTCATTCCTGCCATCCCAGATATCCGCCTTGTGAATCTTCGCTGAACTCCTTCCATGGCAAGAACATCCTTCCTCAGATAAGGCGACCAAAACTGCACACAGTACTCAAGGTGTGGTCTCACCAAGGCCCTGTACAACTGCAGCAGGACATCCCTGTTCCTATACTCAAACCCTTTCGCTATGAAGGCCAACATACCATTTGCCTTCTTCACCGCCTGCTGCACCTGCATGCTTACTTTCAGCGACGGGTGCACAAGGACACCCAGGTCTCGTTGCACTTCCTCTTCTCCCAATCTATTGCCATTCAGATAATAGTCTGCCTTTCTGTTTTTGACACCAAAGTGGATAACCTCGCATTTATCCACGTTATATTGCATCTGCCACGCTTCTGCCCACTCACCCAACCTGTCCAAATCATCCTGGAGTTTCTCGGTATCCTCCTCGCAGCACACACTCCCACCCAGCTTTGTGTCATCTGCAAACTTGGAGATATTACATTTAGTTCCCTTATCTAGATCATTAATGTATATTGCGAATAGCTGGGGTCCAAGGACCGATCCCTGCGGTACCCCACTAGTCACTGCTTGCCACTCAGAAAAAGACCCATTAATTCCTACTCTCTGCTTTCTGTCCGCCTATCAGTTCTCTATCCAAGTCAATACCTTGCCCCCCAATCCCATGTGCCTTAACTTTACACGCTAATCTCTTATGCGGGAACTTATCGAAAGCCTTTTGAAAGTCCAAATACACCACATCTACTGGTTCTCCCTTATCTATTTTCCCAGTTACATCCTCAAAAAATTCCAGTAGATTAGTCAAGCACGATTTACCTTTTGTAAATCCATGTTGACTTTGTCCGATCCTGTCACTGTTTTTCAAGTGCTCAGCTATTACATCCTTTATAATGGTCTCTAGCATTTTCCCCACTACCGATGTCAGGGTCTGTAATTCCCTGCTTTCTCTCTACCACCCTTTTTGAATAGTGGGGTAACATTAGCTACCCTCCAATCCATGGGTACAGTTCCAGATTCCATCGAATGTTGGAAGATGATCAGCAATGCATCTACTATTTCTAGGGCCACTTCCTTTAGTACCCTAGGATGTAGATTATCAGGCCCTGGGGATTTATCAGCCTTCAATCCCATCAATTTCCCTAACACCATTTCCCTGCAAATACTGATTTCTTTCAGTTCCTCCCTTTCATCAGACCGTATGTTCTCCAACATCTCTGGGAGGTTATTTGTGTCCTCCTTTGTGAAGACAGAACCAAAATATGCATTTAATTGGTCTGCCATTTCTCTGTTCCCCATTATAACTTCCCCCGCTTCTGACTGCAAGGGACCTACACTTGATTTCACTAATCTTTTTCTCTTCACATATCTATAAAAGCTCTTACAGTCAGTTTTTATGTTCCCAGCAAGCTTACTTTCATATTCTATTTTCCCCTTCTTAATTAATCCCTTTGTCCTCCTTTGTTGAATCCTAAACTGCTCCCAATCCTCAGGGTTACCGCTTTTTCTGGCCAATTTATATGCCCTCTCCTTGAATCTTATGCTATCCCTAATTTCCCTTGTTAGCCACGGTTGAGTCACCCTTTTTGTTTTATTCTTATGCCACACTGGGATGAACAAATTCTGTAGTTCATCCATGCAGTCTTTGAATGTTTGCCATTGCCTATCCACCGTCAACCCCTTGAGTGACATTCCCCAATCAATCCTACCCAATTTGCGCCTCATACCATCGTAGTTTCCTTTATTTAAATTCAGGACCCTAGTCTCTGATTCAACTACTTCACTCTCCATCCTAATGAAGAATTCTATCATATTATGATCACTCTGACCCAAGGGGCCTCGTACAACAAGATTGCTAATTAATCCTTTCTCGTTACATAATACCCAGTCTAAGATGGCCTGATCTCTGGTTGGTTCCTCGACATATTGTTCCAGAAAACCATCCCGTAAACATTCTAGGAATTCCTCCTCCACAGTATTTTTACTAATTTGGTTAGCCCAATCTATATGTAAATTAAAGTCACCCATGATGACTGCTGTGCCCTTCTTGCATGCTTCTCTAATTTCCCTTTTACTGCCGTCCCCAACCTCCGTATTACTGTTTGGAGGTCTATATACCACTCCCACTAACGTTTTCTGCCCCTTGTTATTTCTCAGTTCTACCCATACAGATTCCGCATCATCAGAGCTAATATCCTTCCTTTCAATTGTGTTAATCCCCTCTTTAACCAGCAATGCTACCCCACCTCCCTTTCTTTTTTACCTATCTTTCCTAAATATTGAATACCCCTGGATGTTGAGTTCCTAGCCTTGGCCACCCTGGAGCCATGTTTCTGTAATCCCAATCAAATCGTATTCATTTACCTCGATTTGCGCAGCTAATTCATCCACCTTGTTCCGAATGCTCCTTGCATTAAGACACAAAGCCTTCAGGCTTGTTTTTTTAATGCTCTCAGACCTATATGAATTATTATTTACTGTGACCATGTTTGATTTAAACCGTTGAGTTCTTTGCCTTCTACTTTTGTTTTTCTCCTTCCTGTCTTTAGCTTTTATCCTTATTTCCCTTTCCTCTGTCTCCCTGCTCAGGTTCCCAACCCCCTGCCACTTTAGTTTAAACCATCCCCAACAGCACTAGCAAACACTCCCCCAGGACATCGGTCCCGGCCCTTGCCAGGTGCAGACCGTCCCGTTTGTACTGGTCCCACCTCCCCCACCAGCGGTTC
Source organism: Squalus acanthias (assembly GCA_030390025.1). Classification (NCBI taxonomy): domain Eukaryota; kingdom Metazoa; phylum Chordata; class Chondrichthyes; order Squaliformes; family Squalidae; genus Squalus; species Squalus acanthias. The sequence goes on along the minus strand of CM059425.1, from coordinate 226,709,555 downwards.
CAATGTCCCAGGAATTTGAATCCCTCCCCCTTGCACCATTCCTCTAGCCACGTATTCATTTGAAATATCCTCCTATTTCTACTCTGACTAGCACGTGGCACTGGTAGCAATCCTGAGATTACTACCTTTGAGGTCCTATTTTTTAATTTACCTCCTAACTCCCTATATTCTGCTTTTAGGACCTCATCCCATTTTTTACCTATATCGTTGATGCCTATGTGCACCATGACAACTGGCTGTTCGCCCTCCCCCTCCAAAATGTTCTGTAGCCGCTCCGAGACGTCCTTGACCCTTGCACCAGGGAGGCAACACACCATTCTGGAGTCTCATTTGCGGCCGCAGAAACGCCTATCTATTCCCCTTACAATTGAATCCCCTATCACTATAGCTCTTCCACACTTTTTCCTCCCAGCCTGTGCAGCAGAGCCACCCATGGTGCCAGGAAGTTGGCTGCTGCCGCCTTCCCCTGATAAGTCATCCCCCCAACAGCATCCAAAGTGTTATATCTGTTTGAGAGGGGGATGGCCACAGGGGACCCCTGCACTACCTGCCTGCACCTCTTACTCTGCCTGGTGGTCACCCATTCACTTCCTGCCTGTACACCCTTTACCTGCGGTGTGACCAGCTCACTAAACGTGTTATCCACGACGTTCTCAGCATCGCGAATGCTCCAATAGGCATCCATCCGCAGCTCCAGCGCCGCAATGCGGTCCGTCAGTAGCTGCAGCTGGATACATTTCCCACACACATGGTCGTCAGGGACACAGGAAGCATCCCTGATTTCCCACATATAGCAGGAGGAGCATATCATGGGGCGGAGCTCTCCTGCCATGACTTACCCTTTAATTAATTAATTAAAATTAAACTAATTGAATCCCACCAATTTCACTTCAATTAAATGATATACTCAAGGGCCCTTGCTTAACAGCAGTCCCCACTACACCACAGAGACTCTAGAAACTATAAACCACAGAATTTAAGTATGGAAAAAAGGAGAAAGAGATAAATACTTACCAACCAATCACTTACCTGCTTTCTGGTGATGTCACACTTCGATTACTTTTTACTTCTTTACACTCACCGGTCCGTTGTACCTCACCTTTGAAATCTCCCGAGGTTTGGCGCTCTCCAGCCGCTCTCGCTCACCTTTGAAATGTCCCTTAGGAAGAATGTCAAGGTCTTGAAGAGGGTGCAGAAGAGATTTACTAGAATGGTACCAGGGATGAAGGACTTCAGTTATGTGGGGAGACTAGAGAAGCTAGAATTGTTCACCTTCGAGCAGAGAGAGTTATGGAGAGATTTAATAGAGGCGTTCAAATTCATGAAATGTTTTGACAGAGTGAAAAAGGAGAAACTGTTTCCACTGGCAGGAGGGTCAGTAACAAGAGGACACAGATTTAAGGTAATTGGCAAAAGAGCCAGAGGGAAGTTCCCGAGAATTTTTTTATGCAGCTAATTGTTATGATCTGGAATTCACTGCTTGAAAGCATAGTGGAAGCAGATTCAGTAATAACTTTTAAAAGGGAATTGGATATATCCTTGAAAAGGAAATATTTGTAGCCCTATTGGGAAAGAGCTGGGCGTGGGACTAATTGGATAGCTCTTACAAAGTGCTGGCACTGGTATGATGAGCCGAATGGCCTCCTTCTGTGCTGTATGATTTTATAATCCCAAAGCCTGAGCCAATCAGATGCAAGCGATGACTGTCATTTCAACCAATCAGGTCCCAAAGCCAGGAAACACTCAAATTGCAGGACCATTGCCACCACAGAACAATCTGATCTCAGAACCTTCTTTGCAGTTTTAATTTCTACATTAGAAAAGTGACTACACTTCAAAAGTACTTCATTGGCTGTAAAGCGCTTTGGGATGTTGTGAAAGGCACGATAGAAATGCAAGTTCTTTCTGATTGAATATAATTGGTTGGTTCAGTCTGAAAACCAATCAAAAACAGGGTTATGTGGCCTATGGCTGCAATGATAGTTCCTCACTCAGCCCTCTATATATCTCCAGAAACAAAATTTATAATCTAATAATCATAAAATATTTAACAGTTCAAATATCACAATTGACTGATATTTGGCTTCAACAATCTCCCTCTCCTTTCTAGAAACAGAATGGCATACCTCACTGGGCCTCTGAGCACCCTGAACCTGCGATACAACTTAAACCCCCCCACCCCACCACACCCCCACCAATACCTCTCCATTGCCACCCGACAGGTATATCCCAGGAATCACCGCCCAGCTAGGGCACCAATGGTTGTGCAAAGGAATGTGCTTCTTTCTTCACATAATGGTTTCTATGCTTGTGAGGCCCCAACCCACCGTGTGTTTCTCCCTCTGACTCTCTCACCCACACCACAAAAACAGCCAGTCTCCACACAGAGTTGTGTGAATGCTTCAAGAAACCAAGGGAAAAAAGCACTGCAGAAACAAACAAGTGAGGTAAAAACAGAGTAAGAGAAGTAGAAAAAAAATAAAACAGGAAAGGGAGAGAAAGAGAGAGAAATAAAAGTGGAGGAGAGAAGAAGACATTTTTTCTGCAGAGTTCCGATACCAGTATCCAAAACTGGAGGAGCGTAAGAAACTCTTAGAAACTTTTCCTGACCAAAGAGAATTGGGAATGACTGATATAACCAATTGGTAACCCCAAAATGTACAGCTGTCTGTCTCTGATAAATGAACTAAAAACTTTATTTCAGCATTTTTGAAAGCTGGAGGACAAGGAGAAAAGAGAGACACAGAGACAGGCACTATTTGGGGATGAGTGGAGGAAATTGGACGTTGAGCAGAGATGCGGGAAGAGAGAGGGTGCCTCTATAGAAGGAGGAGAGAGAGGGTGCCTCTATAGAAGGAGAGAGAGAGGGTGCCTCTATAGAAGGAGAGAGAGAGGGTGCCTCTATAGAAGGAGAGAGAGAGGGTGCCTCTATAGAAGGAGAGAGAGAGGGTGCCTCTATAGAAGGAGAGAGAGAGGGTGCCTCTATAGAAGGAGAGAGAGAGGGTGCCTCTATAGAAGGAGGAGAGAGAGGGTGCCTCTATAGAAGGAGGAGAGAGAGGGTGCCTCTATAGAAGGAGGAGAGAGAGGGTGCCTCTATAGAAGGAGGAGAGAGAGGGTGCCTCTATAGAAGGAGAGAGAGAGGGTGCTCTATAGAAGGAGAGAGAGAGGGTGCCTCTATAGAAGGAGGAGAGGGTGTCTCTATAGAGGGAGAGAGGGTGCTCTATGAAGGAGGAGAGAGAGGGTGCCTCTATAAGAGGAGAGAGAGAGGGTGCCTCTATAGAAGGAGAGAGAGAGAGGGTGCCTCTATAGAAGGAGAGAGAGGGTGCCTCTATAGAAGGAGGAGAGAGAGGGTGCCTCTATAGAAGGAGGAGAGAGAGGGTGCCTCTATAGAAGGAGGAGAGAGAGGGTGCCTCTATAGAAGGAGGAGAGAGAGGGTGCCTCTATAGAAGGAGGAGAGAGAGGGTGCCTCTATAGAAGGAGAGAGAGGGTGCCTCTATAGAAGGAGAGAGAGAGGGTGCCTCTATAGAAGGAGGAGAGAGAGGGTGCCTCTATAGAAGGAGGAGAGAGAGGGTGCCTCTATAGAAGGAGGAGAGAGAGGGTGCCTCTATAGAAGGAGAGAGAGAGGGTGCCTCTATAGAAGGAGAGAGAGAGGGTGCCTCTATAGAAGGAGAGAGAGGGTGCCTCTAAAGAAGGAGAGAGAGAGGGTGCCTCTATAGAAGGAGGAGAGAGAGGGTGCCTCTATAGAAGGAGGAGAGAGGGTGCCTCTATAGAAGGAGGAGAGAGAGGGTGCCTCTATAGAAGGAGAGAGAGAGGGTGCCTCTATAGAAGGAGAGAGAGGGTGCCTCTATAGAGGAGAGAGAGAGGGTGCCTCTATAGAAGGAGAGAGAGAGGGTGCCTCTATAGAAGGAGAGAGAGAGGGTGCCTCTATAGAAGGAGAGAGAGAGGGTGCCTCTATAGAAGGAGGAGAGAGAGGGTGCCTCTATAGAAGGAGAAGAGAGGGTGCCTCTATAGAAGGAGAGAGAGAGGGTGCCTCTATAGAAGGAGGAGAGAGAGGGTGCCTCTATAGAAGGATGAGAGAGGAGGGTGCCTCTATAGAAGGAGGAGAGAGAGGGTGCCTCTATAGAAGGAGAGAGAGAGGGTGCCTCTATAGAAGGAGAGAGAGAGGGTGCACCTATAGAAGGAGAGAGAGGTGCCTCTATAGAAGGAGGAGAGAGAGGGTGCCTCTATAGAAGGAGGAGAGAGAGAGGGTGCCTCCTATAGATGGAGGAGAGAGAGGGTGCCTCTATAGAAGGAGAGAGAGAGGGTGACTCTATAAGAAGGAGGAGGAGAGGGGTGCTCTATAGAAGGAGGAGAGAGAGGGTGCCCTCTATAGAAGGAGGAGAGAGAGAGGGTGCCGTCTATAGAAGGAGAGAGAGAGGGTGCCTCTATAGAAGGAGGAGAGAGAGGGTGCCTCTATAGAAGGAGAGAGAGAGGGTGCCTCTATAGAAGGAAGAAGAGAGAGGTTAGTGCCTCTATAGAAGGAGGAGAGAGAGGGTGCTCTATAGAAGGAGGAGAGAGAGGGTGCCTCTATAGAAGGAGAGAGAGAGAGGTGCCTCTATAGAAGGAGAGAGAGAGGGTGCCTCTATAGCAGGAGAGAGGAGGGTGCCTCTATAGAAGGAGGAGAGAGAGGGTGCCTACTATAGAAGGAGGAAGAGAGAGGGGTGCCTCTATAGAAGGAGGAGAGAGAGTGTGCCTCTATAGAGAGGAGAGAGAGGGTGCCTCTATAGAAGGAGAGAGAGAGAGGGTGCCTCTATAGAAGGAGAGAGAGAGGGTGCCTCTATAGAAGGAGAGAGAGAGGGTGCCTCTATAGAAGGAGAGAGAGAGGGTGCCTCTATAGAAGGAGGAGAGAGAGGGTGCCTCTATAGAAGGAGAGAGAGAGAGGGTGCCTCTATAGAAGGAGAGAGAGAGGGTGCCTCTATAGAAGGAGAGAGAGGGTGCCTCTATAGAAGGAGAGAGAGAGGGTGCCTCTATAGAAGGAGAGAGAGAGGGTGCCTCTATAGAAGGAGGAGAGAGAGGGTGCCTCTATAGAAGGAGGAGAGAGAGGGTGCCTCTATAGAAGGAGGAGAGAGAGGGTGCCTCTATAGAAGGAGAGAGAGAGGGTGCCTCTATAGAAGGAGAGAGAGAGGGTGCCTCTATAGAAGGAGGAGAGAGAGGGTGCCTCTATAGAAGGAGAGAGAGAGAGGGTGCCTCTATAGAAGGAGAGAGAGAGGGTGTCTCTATAGAAGGAGGAGAGAGAGGGTGCCTCTATGAAGGAGAGAGAGAGGGTGCCTCTATAGAAGGAGAGAGAGGGTGCCTCTATAGAAGGAGAGAGAGAGGGTGCCTCTATAGAAGGAGGAGAGAGGGTGCCTCTATAGAAGGAGGAGAGAGAGGGTGCCTCTATAGAAGGAGAGAGAGAGGGTGCCTCTATAGAAGGAGGAGAGAGAGGGTGCCTCTATAGAAGGAGGAGAGAGAGGGTGCCTCTATAGAAGGAGGAGAGAGAGGGTGCCTCTATAGAAGGAGGAGAGAGAGGGTGCCTCTATAGAAGGAGGAGAGAGAGGGTGCCTCTATAGAAGGAGGAGAGAGAGGGTGCCTCTATAGAAGGAGAGAGAGGGTGCCTCTATAGAAGGAGGAGAGAGAGGGTGCCTCTATAGAAGGAGAGAGAGAGGTGCCTCTATAGAAGGAGAGAGAGAGGGTGCCTCTATAGAAGGAGGAGAGAGAGGGTGCCTCTATAGAAGGAGAGAGAGGGTGCTCTATAGAAGGAGGAGAGAGAGGGTGCCTCTATAGAAGGAGGAGAGAGAGGGTGCCTCTATAGAAGGAGAGAGAGAGGGTGCCTCTATAGAAGGAGGAGAGAGAGGGTGCCTCTATAGAAGGAGAGAGAGAGGGTGCCTCTATAGAAGGAGGAGAGAGAGGTGCCTCTATAGAAGGAGGAGAGAGAGGGTGCCTCTATAGAAGGGAGAGAGGAGGGTGCCTCTATAGAAGGAGAGAGAGGGTGCTCTATAGAAGGAGAGAGAGTGGGTGCCTCTATAGAAGGAGGAGAGAGGGTGCCTCTATAGAAGGAGAGAGAGAGGGTGGCCTCTATAGAAGGAGGAGAGAGAGGGTGCCTCTATAGAAGGAGGAGAGAAGGGGTGCCTCTATAGAAGGAGAGAGAGGGTGCCTCTATAGAAGGAGACGAGAGAGGGTTCCTCTATAGAAGGAGAGAGAGAGGGTGCCTCTATAGAAGGAGGAGAGAGAGGGTGCCTCTATAGAAGGAGAGAGAGGGTGCTTAAGAAGGAGGAGAGAGAGGGTGCCTCTATAGAAGGAGAGAGGAGAGGTGCCCTCTATAGAAGGAGAGAGAGAGGGTGCCCTATAGAAGGGAGAGAGAGAGGGTGCCTCTATAGAAGGAGAGAGAGAGAGGGTGCCTCTATAGAAGGAGAGAGAGAGGGTGCCTCTATAGAAGGAGAGAGAGAGGGTGCCTCTATAGAAGGAGAGAGAGAGAGGGTGCCTCTATAGAAGGAGAGAGAGAGGGTGCCTCTATAGAAGGAGAGAGAGGGTGCCTCTATAGAAGGAGGAGAGAGAGGGTGCCTCTATAGAAGGAGGAGAGAGAGAGGGTGCCTCTATAGAAGGAGGAGAGAGAGAGGGTGCCTCTATAGAAGGAGGAGAGAGAGGGTGTCTCTCTAGAAGGAGAGAGAGAGGGTGTCTCTCTAGAAGGAGAGAGAGAGAGGGTGCCTCTATAGAATGAGAGAGAGAGAGGGTGCCTCTATAGAAGGAGAGAGAGGGTGCCTCTATAGAAGGAGGAGAGAGAGGGTGCCTCTATAGAAGGAGGAGAGAGAGAGGGTGCCTCTATAGAAGGAGGAGAGAGAGGGTGTCTCTCTAGAAGGAGAGAGAGAGAGGGTGCCTCTATAGAAGGAGAGAGAGAGGGTGCCTCTATAGAAGGAGAGAGAGAGGGTGCCTCTATAGAAGGAGAGAGAGAGGGTGCCTCTATAGAAGGAGGAGAGAGGGTGCCTCTATAGAAGGAGAGAGAGAGGGTGCCTCTATAGAAGGAGAGAGAGAGGGTGCCTCTATAGAAGGAGAGAGAGAGAGGGTGCCTCTATAGAAGGAGAGAGAGAGGGTGCCTCTATAGAAGGAGGAGAGAGAGGGTGCCTCTATAGAAGGAGAGAGAGAGAGGGTGCCTCTATAGAAGGAGAGAGAGAGGGTGCCTCTATAGAAGGAGAGAGAGAGAGGGTGCCTCTATAGAAGGAGAGAGAGAGGGTGCCTCTATAGAAGGAGAGAGAGGGTGCCTCTATAGAAGGAGGAGAGAGAGGGTGCCTCTATAGAAGGAGAGAGAGGGTGCCTCTATAGAAGGAGGAGAGAGAGGGTGCCTCTATAGAATGAGAGAGAGAGAGGGTGCCTCTATAGAAGGAGAGAGAGGGTGCCTCTATAGAAGGAGGAGAGAGAGGGTGCCTCTATAGAAGGAGGAGAGAGAGGGTGCCTCTATAGAAGGAGGAGAGAGAGGGTGCCTCTATAGAAGGAGAGAGAGGGTGCCTCTATAGAAGGAGAGAGAGAGGGTGCCTCTATAGAAGGAGGAGAGAGAGGGTGTCTCTATAGAAGGAGGAGAGAGAGGGTGTCTCTATAGAAGGAGAGAGAGGGTGCCTCTATAGAAGGAGGAGAGAGAGGGTGTCTCTATAGAAGGAGAGAGAGGGTGCCTCTATAGGAGAGAGAGAAGGTGCCTCTATAGAAGAAGGAGAGAGAGGGTGCCTCTATAGGAGAGAGAGAAGGTGCCTCTATAGAAGGAGGAGAGAGAGGGTGTCTCTATAGAAGGAGAGAGAGAAGGTGCCTCTATAGAAGGAGAGAGAGAGGGTGCCTCTATAGGAGAGAGAGAAGGTGCCTCTATAGAAGGAGAGAGAGAACACACCCTGAGTGCAGGAGGAGGGAAAGATAGAAACACTGTTGAGTGGGAGAAGGAAGGAATGGGGGGGGACACTTTTATGGGAGGTGGAGAGAGAGAGGCATCCTGTTGAGTGGGAGGGAGGCAGATAAACTGTTGCAAGTAGAGGATCTCTTGCTCTGCACGGGCTGTTAGACTATTGACCCTTTTCAAAATATAGTCCATAATTTAGACTCGACATGACAATGAGACACTCCACCACCAACAGCCTCTCTGTAAAGCTTTATTCAATAGATATAAACAGATCATACATCACTGATTTGGGAGATTCCACCTGTTTCACTAGCCTGGGCCAATTCTATCTTGCTTACTCCTGGGGGTGTACTCACAGAGCTGCTGAGGTTAAACTCTGAGGCCCCAAGTGTACATGACTTGATTATACCAAATGAGTTAGAAACAATTGGGTGGGTGGTGATGAGACCGATGTAGAATACAAATGGAAAGTTTTTAAGAATAAGATAAAAAAATGTGGAAAACAAATATGTCCCCAAAGTCAGAAGAAGGGAGTGTGGTAAGAAAAAGCCAAGGTGGCTGACTGGTTATGTACAAAGACAAGTAAGATGTAAACAGAAATGTTTCTATAAATTAATGGCATTTAATACTCAACTAAACAGAGTTGACTACAAGGAACAACTAAAGAAAACAAAGGCTGCTATTAGATCAGCAGAAAGACTAATGGAAAAGAGGATCGTAGACATTTGTGGAAGTAATGGGAAAAGCGTTTTCAGTTATGTGAAAAGTCAGAGAACTGTCAAAGTCTGTATTGGGCCATTGAAGGATGTTCAAGGATAGGTTACAAATGACTCATTGGGTATGGCGGAAATATTGGGCCAAAAATTCGGCCCTTCCCGGGTGAGTACACAGTGCGTACTCACCCGTAATGCGTCCCGAAGTGCCGGTTTCCTGCATGCACTGCACATGCGCGGGAAACCGGAACTTCTGGTATGGTGAAGGGGGCGGTTCCTAGGTGAACCGCGTGCGCGGTAGAGGCTGCGCGCACGCAGCAAACTTAGATTTTTTTTCAGGTTTCTATGGGAGGGTAAGTAGTGAAGAACCTACGCTTTTAAAAAGGAGGCGCAGGAGCCGTTTTCAACAAGGTAAGTGGTTAATTAAGTATAATTTTAAAAAAATTTCAACAGGTTTATCTTTTTTAGATACTTTAAAGAAAGGTAAGTTTATTTTTATCACTTTTAAAAAGTATTTTAATTTTTTCAAAAATTTAAATTTTTGTTTAAAGTGGTTAATTTATTTAACTATAGTTATTTTATAAATGTGATGGTTTTTAAAAAAAATTATTTTAAGTTTAGCTGTTCTTTTGGGGCCGATTTCAATTCACAGATTTGACAGGTCTTCCTGTCAAATCTATGATTGAAAGATGGTCTGCTGCCATTGGCTCTCCATGGCCCACGTGATCCCAGGGGACGCATCGCACTAACTACGCCCCTGGGACATGCAAGCACTGCGCGCCGGCTCTTGGAGCAGGACCAGGAGCTGAAGTTCCCGTGGGCCCAAAACACAACGGCAGGCGCGGTAGGTAAGTGCGCGCGCGATCCTTACCCCCCGCGGCAAGCCGGAGAGGCGAATTTCAGGGCCATTAAATGAGTACTTTGCATCAGTCTTCACTCTTGAAGATGATGCTCGACTATTAGAATTTAATAATGTTACTCACAAAACTAGGAATATTAACATAGATGAACATATTGTTTTAGAAAGAATTAAGAACTTGAAAATAGATAGAGCAGCCGGGCCGGATGATATCCACCCAAGGGTCCTCAGGGAGATGGGACATGTGCTGTGCGAGCCCCTAACCTGTATTTTTAATAGCTCACTGCACTCTGGAATAGTTCCCATCTTTAAAAAAGGTGACAAAACGGATCTGGGTAACTATAAACCCATTAGCTTGACATCAGTAATAGGTAAGATGCTTGAGGGAATCGTTAGAGATGTAATATATGAATGCTTGGATAGAGAGGGACATACTGGGGACACCCAACATGGCTTCAAAGAAAGGAGGTCATGTCTTACAAATCTAATTGGATTTTTTGAAGAAGTTACTAAGTTGGTGGATAAGGGAAGCCCCAGTAGACATTGTCGACTAAGACTTCCAAAAAGCTTTTGTTAAGGTACCACACAAGAGGCTTCTCTAAGATCGAAGCCTGTGGTAATATATTGAGCTGGATTGAGAACTGGCTGGCAGGACGTAGGCAAAAAGTAGTTATAAATGGATTTGGATCTGTTTGGAGACTGGTCACCAGTGGTGTCCCGCAGGGATCGGTGTTGGGACCGTTGCTCTTTACTATTTTTATTAATGATCTGGATGTGGGTGTCGGGGGCATGATCTGCAAATTTGCAGATGATACTAAGATCTGTGCAAGTGTTAGGACTGTAGACGATGCTCATCTGCTTCAGGCAGATCTTAATGTGTTGGGAGAATGGGCTGACGACTGGCAAATGATGTATAACTTGAATAAGTGCAGTGGTATGCATGTGGACAGGGCAAATGCTCAACATTCATACACCCTTCAGGGAAAGCATTAAAGAAGGTGGAGATAGAAAGAGATTTGGGCATTCTGGTGCATACGTCTCTAAAGGTACATGAGCAATGCCGTGAAGTGAGAGCTAGAGCAAATAGGGTGTATCCATAGGATAATTGAGTACAGGACGAGGCATACTATTTTGTCCTTGTACAAGACCTTGGTCAGGCTTCACTTGGGATACTGTGTCCAGTTTTGGACTCCTCACAAGGTGGGTGATATTGAGACTTTAGAAAGGGTGCAGAGGTGGGCCACTAGACTAATTCCACAGTTTAAAGCATCTTATTTATCAAGATAGGCTAAAAGAGTTGGGACTTAGACGGATCTGATTGAGGTTTATAAGATAATGAAGGGAATAGATTGTGTTCCAGTTGCCTGTTTGTTCCAATTAAATAGGTTAGGGAAGACCAGAGGTCATAAATTTAAGTTGTATAAGGCCAGATCTAGATTAGATGTCAGGAGGTGGTTCTTTTCCCAGAGAATAGTGGACCTCGGGAACAGGCTGCCGTGTCGTGCAGTGGATGCTGAGTCACTGAATTCCTTCAAGCAAGAGCTGGACCTGTTTCTGGCTGGGGCGGAGATCATCTCTTACAGAAGGTAGGTACGGCAGGGAATTCAGGACCAGAGTGATCTCCTGGACTAGTTTTGATTGCCTAGTTGGATCGGAGAGGAATTGCAGGACCATTGCCACCACAGAACAACCTGATCTCAGAACCTTCTTTGTAGTTTTAATTTCTACATTAGAAAAGTGACTCCACTTCAAAAGTACTTCATTGACTGTAAAGCGCTTTGAGACATCCGGTGGTCGTGAAAGGCGCTATATAAATGCAAGTCTTTATTTCGTTCTTTCTTGTGGGATCTTGCTGTGCAATTGGCTTCCATTGAAACTAACAAGCAAACTTATATCTTTCTATAGTTGAGCTAACGAGAGCAGTACAATTTCTTAATTCCTATTATCTTATTACACCACACTTTCTTCCTGCAGTTAATTGCTGTTCAATTATGTGAATCTGCTGACCATAAGTCTGTTAATAATTCTGTATTTTTGGATATTAGTTCTAATCTAAACTAAGCAATTAGTTTACATAGACACAACCCACTTAAGAACCCTGGTACCCACATCACCAAGGCACACCGCCATGATCTCATTGAATGGCAGTACAGGCTCGATGGGCTGAATGGCCTACTCCTATTCCTATGTTCCTAGTTAGAAATTATTGAGGTGGTTAGCTCACACCAGGACAACCTGATTAAAGTGGCCAGTGCTGTAGGGGTCAGCTTCCATAATATTTTAATTTAAAGTTCATTGTGTTCCATCTTGGGCAGGTGTGTATAACAATACACTATTATACTTGTCCAGTTACCAAAAATGTAATCTGTTTACAGGGCGTGGAGGGGTTGTTGCTGTTGGGGCCGTGAGTTCACATTATAAATCAGTATATCCATTGACTTGTTATGGGAGACCCACTAGTGTAGCAATAGCACATGTTTAGTGTATAGATAATAATTCAATATAAGATGTGTATAATTTATGGATAAGTCAAGTGTTGTGTCAACATATTTTAATAACATGTTCTGAGGCTAATGCTCAAGGATTTTACATGTTCTTTTTTTCCTACCAGTTCCATAATGAGATCTAAAAAATGCAACTAATTAATTTCCTGTTCATAAAGTGAACACATTTTGGACATTAAGAAAGAAATTTGCATTTACATAGCGTTCCATTTTAGAAGTGCAGTCATTGCTGCTATGTAGACCAAGATGGAAGCCAATTGCACACAGCAAGATCCCACAAGCAATAAATGACAGCTTAATCTGTCGTTGGTAATGTTGACTGAGGGCCAAATGTTGGCCAGAACATCAGAAGAACTCTCTGCTCTTCCTTTGGATAGTGCCATGGGATGTTTTACGTTTACTTGAACAGGCAGATAGGGCTTCGGTTTTACATCCCATCCAAAAGGTGGCATCGTGACAATGCAGCACTCCCTCAGTAGTGCAGTGTCTGCCTAAATTATGTTCTCAAGGCCATAGTTGAGCTTGAATCTACAACCTTCTAACTCAGAGGCTAAAGTGTTATTACCTGAGCCAAGCTAATACTATTAGCACAATGCACATAAATGCTCGCTGTTTTGTACGGTTTTCTATCAGATAACTAGGAGGAGCTCCCTCGTGGCTCAGTCGGTAATGCGTGTGATGTATAGTGCAGATCAGCTACTTACCATGGGCTATGTCAGTCTCTGGTCAGTGCTGAGCCACTGGGCTGAACAATAATTGCAAGACAGCGGGATGAATTTTCAGCTCTTCTGCCCACCAGAAACATGGTAGTAGGCGGTAGCCCTTCGAAAATGGTGGACAATGACTTACTGTGGTAACACAATACAGCTTCCTGTGACTCGAACTTTATTGCATCACTTCCTGTGATTAGTCCAGGATAAATACGGGACTGATCAGTTGGATCCTGGAGAGGCATAGAGTAAGACCTCTTTTGTATGTAGCACCTTTTTAGTTGATTAAAGCTTACTTTAAGTTCACCACGCGTAAGGCTCATTCTTACGACAATTTAATCAACTTTGAAAAACTTCGCACTCAAACTTTTTGGACGAACTCGGAACTAAGGATCCAGGGAATCACCCATCATGGAAAACATCCTTAAACCATCGCGTCTTGACTTGGACCCAAACACCCCAGCAGCCGGTAAGGTGTGGAATCACTGGTATCGCACGTTTGACAATTTTCTCGAATATTGCAAGGCTGATGATGACACAAAGTTGCGGATACTCATCAACTGTGTCACTCCGAATGTATTTCAGTATGTTGAGGAATGGGGCAGTTACGAGGAGGCAATTCGGACGCTTAAAAGACTATATACTAAGACACCGAATGAGGTCTATGCCAGACATCTACTAGCTACAGCCCAACAAGGGCCGGAGGAATCCATTGATAAATTCCTCCAAGAGCTTCGCAGACTTAGTATGGACTGTAACTTTCAGGCGGCCTCAGCTGAGCTGTACCGTGAAGAAATGATCCATGATGCTTTCATCTGCGGGCTTGCCTCCCCATTTATACGCCAGCGTCTACTGGAAAGTAAGACACTTGAGCTTCAGAGAGCTTATGACATGGCTTGCTCTCTAGATCTGGCAAAAAGAAATGCAGACCTTTATACAGTGCCCAGACCTCGGTCTGCTGCCTTAACTACAGTCAGGCAATTTAAGAGGCCACAGGTGAACTCTATTAGGGAGGACTTTATCCCTGACGATCAATCTGATGACTTCACTGATGAAGAGGATGATGACCCCACTGTGGCAGCCTCTTGGCAATCTAAGAAATGCTTCTTTTGTGGTGATGAGTTTCACCCTCGGAAATTCTGCCCTGCTCGCAATGCGTTTTGCAGTCATTGCAACAAAAAGGGTAATTTTGCAAAGGTTTGCCTATCAAGAGCCTCTACGAGGGCTTATCAAGCTAAGTCCTACCGAACTGCCCCGGTAAGGGCCTATCAAGATGTTCCGGCTAAAATCTATCGTGCTTCCTCTCGGGTTTTCTCTCGAAGAAACACACCTAGAGTTTCAGCCACTCTTTGTGCAACGACACCAATTACAGCTGCTTGTCCTCAGAACCTATTCCATGCAGCTACAAAAGCATCAATTAATGGACATACTTTAGATGCCTTAATTGACTCAGGTAGCACTGATAGTTTCATTAGGGAACAGATTGTTGCAGAGTTAAAGCTACATGTTTTCCCATCGGACCAGGCAATTGCGATGGCTCAGTCATCACTTAATACCAGAATTTCTGGCTTTTGTATGGTTGAAATAACACTTAATGGTCACAGGTATCCCTCCACCCGGCTTTCGGTGCTCAAGGACTTATGTAGTGATCTTATCTTAGGACTGGATTTTCAAAAGCAGCATAAGAAGCTCACCATTGAGTTCGGCGGATCCAAACCTGAACTCACTATTTCTAATATACGACCTCGATTACCGTTCTGTGCATTGTCAGCAGCTTCACTGGATGAACCCTCACTGTTTACCAGTATCCCTCCTCGATGCAAACCGATTATAACAAAGTCACGACGTTTCAGTCAGGAAGACCAGTCTTTTATTGCGGCTGAGATTTCTCGGCTTTTAGCAGAGGATATCATCGAGCCTTGTTCGTCGCCATGGCGCGCCCAGGTCGTTATTGTTAAGAACCCTCTACAACCTCACAAGAAACGGCTGTGCATTGACTATTCACAGACCATCAATCAATATACGGACTTGGACGCATACCCATTGCCGCGCATCGATGATATGGTTAATAAACTGGCTGAGTACACGGTGTTCTCAACATATGATCTGAAAAGTGCCTATCATCAGGTACCCTTGAAGGTCTCAGACAAGCAGTATACGGCCTTTGAAGCCAATGGACGGCTGTATCAATTTCGTCGCCTCCCCTTTGGGGTCACTAATGGAGTGGCTGTCTTCCAGCGAGCAATGGATGACCTGGTCAAACAGGAAGACTTGAAGGATGCGTTTCCTTATCTGGACAATATTACTGTCGCAGGTCGCAATCAGCGGGAACATGACGCCAATCTCCAATGATTTTGGGATGCACTCCAGCACCGTAATTTGACATTAAATGCGGCTAAATCCATTGAGTCACAACCAACCATCAACATCCTTGGCTATTGTGTGGGCAATGGCATCATTAAACCTGACCCTGAAAGGCTTCGCCCACTCCAAGAGCTCCCGCCACCTAAGAATCCGGCCTCCTTGCGCCGGGCCCTCGGCCTGTTTGCATACTATGCTAAATGGATTCCTAACTTCTCGGACCGAATCCAACCTCTACTGAAGGCCAGCACATTCCCACTAGACACAGCGGCTGTTGCAGCCTTTAACCTCCTGAAAAAACAGTTGGAGAAAGCGGCTCTTCACTCCATCGATGAGAGTCTTCCTTTTGTTGTTGAGTGTGATGCCTCGGAGGTGGCGATCTCGGCCACTCTGAATCAGGAAGGTCGTCCGGTGGCATTTTTGTCCAGGACTTTTCAAGGGGCTGAGCTACATTATCCTCCAGTCGAGAAAGAAGCTACAGCCATCATAGAGGCAGTACGGAAGTGGACTCATCTCCTAGCTCGCCAGCACTTTACCTTAATCACGGACCAGCGATCGGTCGCCTTCATGCTCGATAATCGAAAACGGACCAAAATTAAAAATAATAAAATCCAGCTTTGGCGGCTGGAATTGGCCTCTTTTGGTTACACCATCCACTATCGACCTGGCAAGGAGAATGTGGCTCCAGATACCCTCACACGAGCATTCTGCTCCGCCATGGCACCCTCTACGCTCGTAGACATCCATGATGGGTTGTGTCATCCGGGCGTTACTCGCATGCTACACTTCGTGCGGTCCCGAAATCTCCCATTCTCTACCGGGGATGTAAAGAAGATGTGCTCGGACTGCAGAGTCTGTGCGGAATTGAAACCTCAGTTTTTCCGCCCCTCGGGTGGTATACTCATACATGCGACCCAGCCAATGCAACGGCTTAGCATCGATTTTAAGGGGCCGTTGCCCTCTTCAACTCGCAACACTTATCTATTGACCATGGTCGATGAGTATTCCCGTTTTCCGTTTGCCTTTCCCTGCCCCAATATGCTGACGACCACGGTTATCAGCTGCCTTGAGCAGGTATTTGCTTTCTGTGGCATGGCATCCTATGTTCATTCGGATCGGGGCCCTTCTTTTATGTCAGGAGAACTCAAGGCCTATCTCTCGGAACGGGGTATTGCTGCCAGCAGAACGACGCCTTATCATCCGGTCGGGAATGGACAAGTCGAGCGTTTTAACGCTATCATCTGGAATGCGGTACGTCTGGCTTTGAGATCTCGGGGCCTACCCAACCAGCAATGGGAAGCAGTACTTCCAGACGCATTACACTCCACACGGTCCCTCCTTTCGACCGCCACAAATACGACGCCTCATGAACGGTTCTTCCGATTTCAGCGTCGCTCATCCTATGGGATATCTCTCCCGTCGTGGCTGACTGCACCGGGACCAGTGCTACTCCGAAGATATGTCCGGGCGTCTAAGAATGACCCCCTGGTAGATGAGGTTGAGCTCACTGACGTCAACCCTACCTACGCCTATATTCGGTATCCTGACGGTCGGGAATCTACTGTGTCATTGCGGGATCTGGCTCCCTGCCCGCCAAAACATAGAGGGACACCAGGGGATGATATTGTACTAGGCACATCTCTGGGCTCGCCAGGTGCCTCTCATCACGATCTGGATCTGACGCCGGCTGGTACCTCACTCCAGCGTGCCGACCTGGGGCAGACTGACTATGAGCCCGTCGGGGCTCGCACGTGCAGCCACGATCCACCCCGTACCATACGCTCGGAAACGGATCTGCCACAGCCCTGCCCGACACCCGTTCGGGCACCAGTACACAGTCAGGATCGTCCTGACCCCTCACAGAGCGGGCTGGATCACTCGGACTCTGGTCCACGGCCCGCGGCGGGTAAACGGGCTAGGGGCCCTCTACCGCTACGAGAACCCAAACGGGTGCGGCTCTCCCTCGTCCGGCGGCTATGAAATGGAGGGAGCATCCCGGCCTCCTAATCTTTTGGGGGGGCAGAATGTGGTAACACAATACAGCTTCCTGTGACTCGAACTTTATTGCATCACTTCCTGTGATTAGTCCAGGATAAATACGGGACTGATCAGTTGGATCCTGGAGAGGCATAGAGTAAGACCTCTTTTGTATGTAGCACCTTTTTAGTTGATTAAAGCTTACTTTAAGTTCACCACGCGTAAGGCTCATTCTTACGACACTTACCACCTAACTCCTTCTGTTACTGTGGGTGTGGCAATGTTCTCCTGGGGCCTACTGCAGGCAATAGTCCCATTTACCCCTGTAACACAACACAAGTATTTTTTCTGTATAAAAAAGAAATGTTCCCCCATGGCTCAGTCAGTAATGCGTGTGGTGTATAGTACAAATCAACTACTTACCATGCGCTATGTCAAACTCTGGTCAGTGCTGAGTCACTGGTCTCAGCGCTGCTCCCACTCACCATGTTACTGCTACTGCTGCTATCCCAGCACTGCAGAAAATACTGTTCCCTACGCCCATCCCACTCCCTCTTTCCCTCCACATGAGCCACAATCACCTGAGCCCCAGTTTCAATCCTTCCCTCACAACCCCTGACTCCTTCACTGACTGTTCCCGGCACATCAGCCGGTCCCGGTTCTCTGCTTGATTGTCAGTCAAACAGCCTTTTTTTCCCCCCATCTCCAATATTTTTATAACTAATAAACAAAAGTGTACAATGAAAATGAAAAAACACAATTTTTTTAAGGCCTGTATGATTTCCCCCCCCCCCCCCCCCAATTACTCGCACTAGTGTCCAGATAAATGTTTTATTCCTGGTGACTCCAGGACAATCCTGGAAGGTTGAAATCCTAGCTGGAGGACAACATTGGGTGTGAACAATCAGGTCTGCCTGTGATGCCCTCCTTGGTAGAGCAAAAGTGAGAAGTCGCACAACACCAGGTTATAGTCCAACAGTTTTATTTGAAATCACAAGCTTTCGGAGCTGCTGCTCCTTCGTCAGGTGAAGTGAAGGAATTCCTTCACTTCACCTGACGAAGGAGCAGCAGCTCTGAAAGCTTGTGATTTCAAATAAAACTGTTGGACTATAACCTGGTGTTGTGCGACTTCTCACTTTTGTCCACCCCAGTCCAACTCCGCATCATGGTAGAGCAAGACTGCTAACACTCAAGGTATAGGCTCGCAGGTGACGAATGAATGAGGTTAGGCACCAAAGGGCAGCCAACACCCTTGTGTAACTCATACTACAGTGTGAATCAACACTTGGAAGACAGCTGGAGAGAAAATGGGGGGGTGAGGAGGAGGGGGAGAGAAGGGGAGGGGGAGAGAAGGGAGGGAGGGAGGAGAGAAGGGAGAGGAGAGGGGGAGAGAAGGGGAGGGAGGGAGGAGAGAAGGGAGAGGAGAGGGGGAGAGAAGGGAGAGGAAAGGGGGAGAGAAGGGGAGGGAGGGGGGAGAGAAGGTGAGGGGGGAGGAAGAGGAGAGGGGAGGAGGGTAAGAGAAGATGGTGGGGATGGGGGCGGTGGGGTTGGGGATGGGGGAGGTGGTGGGGGGGTTGGGGATGGGGACAGGTGGTGGGGGGGGTTGGGGATGGGGAGAGGTGGTGCGGGGGTTGGGGATGGGGGGAGGTGGTGGGGGGTTGGGGATGGGGATGGGGAGAGGTGGTGGGGGGGTTGGGGATGGGGAGAGGTGGTGGGGGGGTTGGGGATGGGGAGAGGTGGTGGGGGGGTTGGGGATGGGGAGAGGTGGTGGGGGGGTTGGGGATGGGGAGAGGTGGTGCGGGGGTTGGGGATGGGGGGAGGTGGTGGGGGGTTGGGGATGGGGATGGGGAGAGGTGGTGGGGGGGTTGGGGATGGGGAGAGGTGGTGGGGGGGTTGGGGATGGGGAGAGGTGGTGGGGGGGTTGGGGATGGGGAGAGGTGGTGCGGGGGTTGGGGATGGGGGGAGGTGGTGGGGGGTTGGGGATGGGGATGGGGAGAGGTGGTGGGGGGGTTGGGGATGGGGAGAGGTGGTGGGGGGGTTGGGGATGGGGATGGGGAGAGGTGGTGGGGGGGTTGGGGATGGGGAGAGGTGGTGGGGGGGTTGGGGATGGGGAGAGGTGGTGGGGGGGTTGGGGATGGGGAGAGGTGGTGCGGGGGGTTGGGGATGGGGGGAGGTGGTGGGGGGTTGGGATGGGGATGGGGAGAGGTGGTGGGGGGGTTGGGGATGGGGGGAGGTGGTGGGGGGGATGGGGATGGGGGGAGGTGGTGGGGGGGTTGGGGATGGGGGGAGGTGGTGGGGGGGTTGGGGATGGGGAGAGGTGGTGGGGGGGTTGGGGATGGGGAGAGGTGGTGCGGGGGTTGGGGATGGGGGGAGGTGGTGGGGGGGTTGGGGATGCGGGGGGAGGTGGTGAAATCAGCAAGCATTCTCACTCCTGATCACTGTTCAGTGACTCCTGCATTACAACAGTGATGACACTTCATCAGTACTTCATTGGCTGTGGAGCATTTTGGGACATCCTGAGGTCATGAAAGGTACTATATAAATGCTAGTTCTTCTTCTTGCTGCTGGAAAGCGGACATTTAGCTAACGAGTATTAGTTGGCTTGTTGCCTGAGTGTTTAATTGCCTCAGTACCTAGGCTCCCACGTGACGACATGGTGAGATACTGAAGGCCCACTCGTACCTGTGGAACCACAGTTCAACATGGGTCAGCAACTGCATGATTGGAGGAGGAAAAAAATTATCAAGCGTTTAGACATAGGTGACAGCCGTGGTTCAGTGGTCACACTCTCACTGCTGAGTCAGAAGGTTGTGGGTTCAAGTCCCACTCCAGAGACTTGAGAGCACAAGTTTAGGCTGACACTTCAGTGAAGTACTGAGGGAGTGCTGCTCTGTCAGAGGTGCCGCCTTTCAGATGAGATTAAACCGAAGCTCCCGTCTGCCCTCACAGGTGCATGTATAGGATTAATGACACTATTCAAAGAAAAGTAGGGGAGTTCTCCCTGCTGTCCTGGCCAATATTTATCGCTCAACCAACATCACTAAAACAGTTTATCTGGTCATTTATTTCATTGTTGTTTGTGGGACCATGTTGTGTGCTAATTGTCGCCGCGTTTCCCTACATTACTCTTCAAAAGTACTTCTTTGGCAGTAAAGTGCTTTAGGATGTCCTGAATTCATGAAAGATGCAAGTCCTTTTTTTGTTTCTTACAGAATTGTAATTAGGTAAATCTGTGTTGTGGAAGGGCCAGCATGCTTATTGTGACATTAGAGTGTTTAAAATTCAACAATATATTTCGGATGAGACAGTAAACCTGCTCAGCTGAATGGAAAAGATCCCATGGCACTATTCGAAGAAGAGCAGGAGACTTCTCCCAATGTCCTGTCCTTCAACCAACACCACCAAAAACATGTTATCTGGTCATTCATGTGCTGTGTAAAATTCGCAATTATCGCGATTCGAAATAACGAGATAAAGCAGATTCATTTCATCAGTGCTGTCATGATTAAACAGGACACAGAAGCCTGTAAAATGGCCGTCGCGCCTCATGGCAGAAGCTTCCAGAATTTTCAGTGGGCAGACAAGATGGCATTCGAATAAACATTTCAGTATAAGATTGGTTAATACGCAGCAAACACTGATAAAGACAGGATGCAACCTGTCTGCATTCGACACAATAGCAAGAGATATAAGTGCTGGAATCGTTTTCCATGCACAAGTAAGGACCATTGTACTGGGCAATCGAAGGCCCATCTAGATACATCAATACGCAAATTCCCCACGGCTCTACAATGAGAGAGCCATTCTCGGGTGCTTACACAAGTATTCGGAGGCCCCCAAAACCCCGCAGGGAGGCTCCTAGCTAGTTCCACAATGGGAAAAACATTAACGGGTAGTTGGCCAGTCTCAGGCGCTACCGAAACCCATTACAAACAAGAATCACCCCATACTGGGAATTTTGAGCGCCAAGATTTTACAAAAGATGAACATTAAGATTTGGGCGGGAGATAAGGGAACCTAGCACTATAACTACAGTGAACAAATGTCCATCGGTCTCTTATCTCTGGTGCTCTTATCTTGCTGCTGACTGCTGAACTCTTATCCTTATCCCGGGGTATCGCTCTGTTGGACGAGCAGCCTTCGGTGCCTCTGGACTCTAGCCGTGCTGGACGGTTACTCGAATGTTAGGTGGAGCTCAAGCAGAACGAGCCGCCCCGACGAAGGCCAGTGATCGGGTGCACCATCCCGAGCGTCGGTAAACGGTGTTTTGGACCCGAAGGCCCGACAAGACGAGATGAGAAGAAAAGAACAAGAATCCACGTGCCGCCGCGGTCAGTAAACCCCGACCGCGCCCGTAAATATAAAGACCATTTTTGAACTCTATCAGGTTGCTGCCGAACCAGTGGAAGACTCTCTTTCGAATTCTATCGACAACCGGTGTCAATACAGGAAGACTCTTCTTTGAATTTTACCGGTTAACTGGTGTCGGTCCAGAAAGACTTTTCTTTGAGTTCTACAGCCGGGCCCGAGCACTGTCGAGTTCTTCATGACAACGGGGAGCCCAGCCTGCTAGCCGGAGCAGAGAAGATAAACAAGTGGGGTACAGAGACCCCTTTCAACACGTGACAGTCAGGTGTTACAGCAAAACAAGCCGAGTGCCTCGTTTAAAATTCTCCGAAGTATCACGAGTGGTGAGCATGTTTCCCGATCCTACAAATCTAGATTAGTGTGGGTATTGATAGGGGAGGGTGGTTTTATTAAGGATAAATATAATGTGTTCCCCTTTTTACGATGTGCCGTGCGTTCCTCATTACCCTAGACCAAGTTTTATGAATGTATGTATACTTGTACTGTCATTAATTTGTGCCTATGACATGTACTCCATGATTTTGGACGTTATGCAATAAAGATTTCCATTTCGTACTATTCAACCGGGTCTATTTGAGTTTTCTCTGCATTACTGCTCTCGCACCTAAGTCCAGTGTTAGAACCGTAAGGGCGAGTGGGTCGAACCACTCACAGGTGCTTATTGCAACAAGGCTGGCCGGAGACCAGAGCAAGCAATAGTATTAGGCAACGAAGGCCTAACCCCGCACAAGCACCTACGACCGAACCCCTTACAGCTGTTTGTGGGATCTTGTTGGCTGCCATGTTTGCCTAAATAATAACAATTACTGCACTTCAAAAAGTAACCCATTGGTTGCAAAGAACTTTGGGATGTCCCAGAGTAGTGATAAATTCTCTTTCACGTGACATAATTTGTTATCAACTAGCATGGTAAATTGAGTCCAAGTATTTTACTGCCATAAAAATGCCTAATTTTTAACCTTTTTTTATTTGTTCATGGGATGTGGGTGTCGCTGGCAAGCCCAGCATTTATTGCCCATCCCTAGTTGCCCTAGAGAAGGTGGTGGTGAGCCGCCTTCTTGAACCTCTGCAGTCCGTGTAGTGAAGGTACTCCCACAGTGCTGTTAGGGAGGGAGTTCCAGGATGTTGACCCAGCGACGATGAAGGAACGGTGATATATTTCCAAGTCAGGATGGTGTGTGACTTGGAGGGGAACTTGGAGGTGGTGGTGTTCCTAATCAAGGGTTTTGCCCCAGGTCGCACTCACTCCTTTCCACCAAATACAAGCGCAAACCCAATCTTGGGCAGTGTCTCAGGATCGTTTTCTGCCAGAGAAGCCTAAAAAATACTTACCCCAGGGAGAAGGAGCATTCTGCAAAAGAATTATTTTATAGTCCGCATATCTGACAGCGAGCCCCAACAACAAAGGCCATGCTACCAGCAGTTTAATTAAGATCTCATCATTCAGTAAGTTACTCATTCTATTTCTGAATTAATTAAGGGGTCCATTTTAACCCTACCCGCCCGGCAGAAATTGGGTGGGTGGGCAGTTAAAAAGGGGGGAGGGTTTACATACCCGCTGGTAACTCGACCCTTTCCTGACATTGACAATTTTTACCTGTGGGGTTCTGCAGGCGGATGAAGCAGCCACCTAAAGCAAGTGGGGGCCCCATGAATTGATACAAATTGGGATACTATTACGTCAAAAGGACCTTGATGGTGTTTTAACTGGGGCCTGAGTGGGGAAGCTGCCGCAGTTCTCCCGCCAGGCTGAAGCAGGTCTGCATCTGATCTGCAGACAGAGGAGGTTCTTCAAGGTAGGTACAAGATTTTCCTTTATGGGACCAGGGGGAGCAGGAGTGCTCTGACTGGGCCCCATAAGCAATATCGCGGCCTCCTTTTCCGCTATTTACCTGCATGCTGACAAGCCTTTCTGCAGTGCCGGCTGGCAGCTTGTGGCCACCCGAACCGTACTCACCCGAGCCAGCTGCCACTTCCCGTCTGTTTCAGACAGGCAGCTGACTGGCGGCATGTAGACGATGCCCAGGAGTCAAAATACCCCAGGCCTCAAACTTAGACCTGTGAGTGCATTACGCACTCCCCCCACCCTCCCCAAACTCACGCCTACCTGAAACCCATTTGGGGTTAAAATCGACCCTTAAGTTACTGATTAATTTAATAATTCAGGAAATTATTCACCAAATTTGTTAAATTACTTACTTAATTTCATAATATACTTCCTATATGTAATAATGCACTGCTTGCATTTAATAATTAAGTTGCTCACCTGTTTAAAAACTCAAATATTGCTTACATTTTACAAGCTTGTGTCCCTCACTATATGGACATTTCTGACTGAATTTATTAATTTATAATTTCAGTTCTGTTTTTCTAAATCTGTACTATTTGTCAGTGTTGATGCCATGTTAGATCAACCAGTCCATGTTTAATTTTACATTTTTATTTTAATTGGTACATTATTGAAATTATTATTTTGGAAAAATTGTGGGAAAAAGTTGCTCATTTGCTAGTCAAATTGACAAGCTTCTAATGTCCGGTTCTGCTGTTTTCATGTGTGCATTTAACTGAAAACTGATTTAGATTTTACACAATTAATTCTTTAATTAATTAGAATTTCATTGTCGTGCATTGCATTGGTCTAAGTCCTTTATCTGAACAGGGTTCTAACGGAGGGTCAGTGGAAACCATCTCTTCTATTTCAGATGCTGACCGACCTGTTGTGTATTTCCAACATTTTTGTTTTTTGTTTCGATTTCCAGCATGTGCTGTGCAATCTATTGATCTTCAACCAAAGTCACTTTCTTCAAATTATCTGGTAATACAATTTTCTTAGTGCTAAATTTCCACTTTGCTGTGTCTTTTTTTACATTGCTTATTTCAAATTATTGGAAAACTCAAATTTTTAGTGCATAGAAACATAGGGCCAAAACTTCGGCACTTGCCGGGTGAGTACGCACTGTGTACTCACCCGCAAGGCCTCCTGAAGTGCCGGTTTCCTGCATGCACTGCGCATGCGCGGGAAACCGGAACTTCCGGTCTGGTGAAGGGAGCGGTTCATAGGTGAACTACGTGCGCGGTAGAGGCTGCGCGCACGCAGCAAACTTAGGATTTTTTTTCAGGTTTCTCCGGGAGGGTAAGTATTGAAGAACCTGCGCTTTTAAAAAGGAGGCGCAGGACCCGTTTTTAACAAGGTAAGTGGTTAATTAATTATAATTTAAAATATTTTTCAATAGGTTGATCTTTTTTAGATACTTTAAAGAAAGGTAAGTTTATTTTTAGCACTGTTAAAAAGTATTTTAATCTTTTCAAAAATTTAAATTTTTGTTTAAAGTAGTTAATTTATTTAACTTATAGTTATTTTATAAATGTGATGGTTTTTAAAAAAAAATTTATTTGCAGTTTAGCTGGTCTTTTGGGGCCGATTTCAATTCATAGATTTGACAGGTCTTCCTGTCAAATCTATGAATGAAAGATGGTCTGCTGCCATTGGCTCTCCATGGCCCACGTGATCCCAGGGGACACATCGCACTAACTACGCCCCTGGGACACGCAAGCACTGCGCGCCGGCACTTGGAGCAGGCCCAGGAGCTGAAGTTCCCGTGCGCCCAGAGGTCAACGGCAGGCGCGGTAGGTAAGTGCGCGTGCGATCCTTACCCCCACGGCAAGCTGGAGAGGCGAATTTCAGGGCCATTGAAGATAGGAGCAGGAGTAGGCCATTCGGCCCCTCGAGCCTGCTCCGCCATTTAATGAGATCATGGCTGATCATCCAAATTCAGTACCCTGTCCCTGCTTTCTCCCCATATCCCTTGATCCCTTTAGCCTTAAGAAATATATCTAACTCCTTCTTGAATATATTTAATGAATTGGCCTCAACTGCCTTTTGTGGTAGAGAATTCCACAGGTTCACCACTCTCTGGGTGAAGAAATTCCTCCTCATCTCTGTCCTAAATGGCTTACCCCTTATCTTTAGACTGTGACCCCTGGTTCTGGACTCCCCCACCATCGGGAACATCCTTCCTGCATCTAGTCTTCTAGTCCTGTTAGAATTTTATAAGTTTCAATGAGATCCCCTCTCATTCTTCTAAACTCCAGCGAATATAAGCCCAATCGACCCAATCTCTCCTCATACGTCATTCCTGCCATCCCAGGTATCAGTCTGGTGAATCTTCGCTGCACTCCTTCCATGGCAAGAACATCCTACCTCAGATAAGGCGACCAAAACTGCACACAATACTCAAGGTGTGGTCTCACCAAGGCCCTGTACAACTGCAGCAAGACATCCTTGCTCCTGTACTCGAATCCTCTCGCTATGAAGGCCAACATACCATTTGCCTTCTTAACCACCTGCTGCACCTGCATGCTTACCTTCAGCGACTGGTGCACAAGGACACCCAGGTCTCGTTGCACTTCCCCTTCTCCCAATCTATTGCCATTCAGATAATAATCTGCCTTCCTGTTTTTGCCACCAAAGTGGATAACCTCGCATTTATCCACATTATACTGCATCTGCCATGCATCTGCCCAATCACCCAACCTGTCCAAATCATACTGGAGTTTCTCGGCATCCTCCTCACAACACACACGCCCACCCAGCTTTGTTTCATCTGCAAACTTGGAGATATTACATCTAGTTCCCTCATCTAGATCATTAATATATATTGTGAATAGCTGGGGTCCTAGCACCGATCCCTGCGGTACCCCACTAGTCACTGCCTGCCACTCGGAAAAAGACCCGTTTATTCCAACTCTTTGCTTCCTGTCTGCCAACCAGTTCTCTATCCAAGTCAGTACCTCGCCCCCAATCCCATGTGCCTTAACTTTACATGCTGATCTCTTATGCAGGACCTTATCGGAAGCCTTCTGAAAGTCCAAATACACCACATCCACTGGTTCTCCCTTATCTATTCTACCAGTTACATCCTCAAAAAATTCCAGTAGATTAGTCAGGCATGATTTACCTTTTGTAAATCCATGTTGACTTTGTCCGATCCTGTCACTGTTTTCCAAGTGCTCTGCTATTACATCTTTTATAATGGACTCTAGCATTTTGCCCACTACCGATGTCAGGTAATTCCCCGTTTTTTCTCTACCACCTTTTTTAAATAGTGGGGTTACATTAGCTACCCTCCAATCCATGGGAACTGATCCAGAGTCTGTAGAATTTTGAAAGATGACCAGCAATGCATCTACTATTTCTAGGGCCACTTCCTAAAGTACCCTAGGATGTAGATTATCAGGCCCATGGCATTTATCGGCCTTCAATCCCGTCAATTTCCCTAACACTATTTCCCTACAAATACTGATTTCATTCAATTCCTCCCTCTCATTAGACCCTATGTTCCCCGACATCTCTGGGAGGTTATTTGTGTCCTCCTTTGTAAAGACAGAACCAAAGTATGTATTTAATTGGTTTGCCATTTCTTTGTTCCCCATTATAAATTCCCCTGATTCTGTCTGCAAGGGACCTACGCTTGACTTCACCAATGTTTTTCTCTTCACATATCTATAGATGCTTTTACAGTCAGTTTTTATGTTCCCAGAAAGCTTACTCTCATACTCTATTTCCCCCCTCTTAATTAATCCTTTTGGCCTCCTTTTCTGAATCCTAAACTGCTCCCAATCCTCAGGTTTGCTGCTTTTTCTGGCCAATTTATATGTCCTCTCCTTGGATCTTATGCTATCCCTAATTTCCCTTGTTAGCCACGGTTGCGCCACCTTTTTTGTTTTATTTTTAATGCCAGACAGGGATGAACAAATTCTGTAGTTCATCCACGTGATCTTTAAATGTTTGCCATTGCCTACCCACCGTCAACCCCTTAAGTAACGTTCCCCAATCCATCCTAGTCAACTCGCGCCTCATACCATCGTAGTTTCCTTTATTTAAATTCAGGACCCTAGTCTCTGAGTCAACTACTTCACTCTCCATCTTAATGAAGAATTCTATCATATTATGATCGCTCCACCCCAAAGGGCCTCGCACAACAAGACTGCTAATCAATCCTTTCTCATTACATAATACCCAGTCTAAGATGGCCTGATCTCTAGTTGGTTCCTCGACGTATTGGTCCAGGAAACCATTGTGTATACGCTCTAGGAATTCCTCATCCACAGTATTGTTACTAATTTGGTTAGCCCAATCTATATGTAGATTAAAGTCACCCATGATAACTGCTGTGCCCTTATTGCACGCATCTCTAATTTCCTGTTTAATGCCATCCCCAACCTCAGCATTACTGTTTGGGGGTCTGTATACAACTCCCACTAACGTTTTCTGCCCCTTGGTATTTCTCAGCTCTACCAATACAGATTCCACATCATCAGAGCTAATATCCTTCCTTACTATTGTGTTAATCTCCTCTTTAACCAGCAATGCTACCCCACCTCCTTTTCCTTTTTGCCTGTCCTTCCTGAATATTGAATACCCCTGGATGTTGAATTCCCAGCCTTGGTCACCCTGGAGCCATGTCTCCGTAATCCCAATTATATCATATTCGTTTACATCTATTTGCGCAGCTAATTCATCCACCTTATTACAAATGCTCCTCGCATTAAGACACAAAGCCTTCAGGCTTGTTTTTAACACTCTTATTCCTTTTAGAATTATTATTTACCGTGGCCCTGTTTGATTTACACACTTGATTTCTCTGCCTTCCACTTTTGCTTTTCTCCTTCCTGACTTTTGCTTCTATCCTTGCTTCCCTTTCCTCTGTCTCCCTGCACAGGTTCCCAACCCCCTGCCATTTTAGTTTAAACCCTCCCCAACAGCACTAGCAAACACTCCCCCTAGGACATCGGTCCCGGTCCTGCCCAGGTGCAAACCATCCAGTTTGTACTGGCCCCACCTCCCCCAGAACCGGTTCCAATGTCCCAGGAATTTGAATCCCTCCCCCTTGCACCATTCCTCTAGCCACGTATTCATCTGAAATATCCTTCTATTTCTACTCTGACTAGCACATGGCACTGGTAGCAATCCTGAGATTGCTACCTTTGAGGTCCTATTTTTTAATTTACCTCCTAACTCCCTATATTCAGCTTTTAGGACCTCATCCCGTTTTTTACCTATATCGATGATACCTATATGCACCACGACAGCTGGCTGTTCACCCTCCCCCTCCAGAATGCCCTGCAGCCGCTCCGAGACATCCTTGACCCTTGCACCAGGGAGGCAACATACCATCCTGGAGTCTCGTTTGCTGCCACAGAAACGCCTATCTATTCCCCTTACAATAGAATCCCCTATCACTATAGCTCTCCCACTCTTTTTCCTCCCATCCTGTGCAGCAGAACCACCCATGGTGCCAGAAGTTGGCTACTGCTGCCTTCTCCCGACAGGCCTTCTCCCCCAACAATATCCAAAGCGTATCTGTTTGAGAGGGAGATGGCCACAGGGGACCCCTGCACTACCTGCCTACACCTACTACTCTGCCTGGCGGTCATCCATTCCCTTCCTGCCTGTGCAGCCTTTACCTGCAGTGTGACCAACTCCCTAAACGTGCTATCCATGATCTCCTCAGCATCGCGAATGCTCCAGTATGTATCCATTCGCAGCTCCAGCGCCGCAATGCGGTCTGCCAGTGGCTGCAGCTGGATACACTTCCCGCACACATTGTCGTCAGGGACACAAGAAGAGTCCCTGATTTCCCACATAGTGTAGGAGGAGCATGCTACGGGGCCGAGCTGTGCTGCCATGACTTACGCTTTAATTAATTCAAATTAAATTAAATCAAATCAATTCCACTAATTACACTACAATTAAATGATATACTCAAGGGCCCTTGTTTACTAGCACTCCCTGCTACACAACAGAGACCCTAGAAACTATAAACCACAAAGGTATTTGAATAATCCAGAGTTAGACTATTTTTTTTTGCCTCCACAAATAAGTGTAATTCGATGGTGAGATTTTCTATCCCTCGGACAGTTAAGATGACCATGTTGGAACCTGCACTCTACTTTGCACTGTTCAGTGTGTTGGATATGTAGGTCTTAGTCCAAAGGCAGGACACTTGGCTTTGTTCCACAGGGTGGATGGAGAGGAGTGGATATGGTGTGCATTACTTTGAATAAAAAGTTGTGGATAATGTGGATTGTGGGCTCCCTGGGATCGATTCTGGAAAGTCGGAGGGACCCAGCTGTTTGGCTTACTGTGAGCACAGAGGCTAGAAATTGGTTTATGCCAACCTGCCGGTGCGAACCGGGATTACCCGCTATTGGGCTTTGGGCCTCATTTAAATGTGACCGCTGAGTTGTGGGCGCATGCTGGGTGATAACCGGTAGCTCGCCTGCGAATCGGCGCTGGATTTCAGGTTGCTGACAGCAGCCCTCGTGTAGGATTTGGGAGGGAGTGGGGCAATCAGGAGAGGGAAGAAGCAATCGGAAGGGATTCAGGACAGACCAAATTTGCGAAGGGTCCTCAAAAAGTTGTTAGACTCCCTGTTTGCATATGCAAAGTGCCTAATGTCTGTTTCAGAGGCAGGCCCTGAACACCTCTTTTTCTGTCTTTACCAATATGGAACGCCTTGGCACCCGTTTCATACTTGTATTAAATGAGCACGGCGTCAACCAATTTCTAAACCAGAGAGATTAGAAGTAAAAAATGGGCAGTCAGTCAAGTTTTAAACAAGAGACTGTGAGGTGCATGCCTGGGCCTGGAGTTAGAAGCAAAGATAAAGAATTCAGTTTTTGTAGTTAGAAGTTGTTTCGAAAGATGGGCGAAATGCTAAAAACATGAAAGCAAGCCCAGAAAAGGGATAGGGTGCACATTTCTTTTTTCTTATGTTTCCAGGAGACAAGTGAAAATTGAGTGAAGTAAGTGGGGTTGGATTGCAACTGTTGCTCTGTATGTTCACTCCTGTTTGAGAAATAAAGCAACTTAATAGTTCACATCAAACTTCAATCCATGATGTTTTTCACGGAGTGTTAAGAAAGAACGGAGAGGCAAGTGTGAGGACATAGGCAAGAGACGCAATAGCTAGTTCAGATCACAAGGGGGGTCCTGTTGTTACACCTGTGGGTAACCGTATTGTATAATTAGATATTGAACTGTACTGGCGCACTCCGGAACATACAATGCTCAGATCGCTTATGGAAGTGACCAGCACCACAGCATCCAAGAGAATATCTAAAGCAGATCTGTAACTTGTAATAATCCAAAACTAGGCAGGTGTTACCACACTATTGGGGGGGAGGGGTAGTCTGATGGACCTATATCCCTGGAAGTCTTCTTTCTTTTTCGGATTTCGAGACCCCAGTGTGCCTCCGCCAGCCCCTGGTGTTGTACTGTTTATTCCAAATTTCCATAGACTGAAAGCAGGCTGGTAGATTGAGCTTCGTGTCTGCAAGTCTGATCCTGACTTACAAATAAAAGGTACTAGGAGCCAAACCTTAGTGGCTATAGTGTACTATGTTGCCACATGGGATTAGCTTGTGTTTTCAATTAAAGTTTCAAATTTGGGAACCACTAACAAGATAAGCAAGTAATCACGTCACAGATTGCATTGTTGCACATCCTAGTATTTTCAAAATGGGCACAGTAATTTGCCTGAGGCCAATACTATTTCAAGTATTTCTGTGGGCAGGACGTGGTTATGAGGCCTGTTTCTCCTTTTTTCTTCTTTGACTCAGTCATAATGTAAGGTTTGTGTAATGAAGTACTACAATTAACATCAACTATAAGAAAGAAAACCAAAAGGATGACCTACTGATAGTATGATGATGTTTTAATCAGTCAATGTTGAGCCAAAATGGTGAGGTCATCCTGCCACTTTATAACTCATTGGTGCTGTACTTAGAATACTGTGTACAGTTCTGGTCGCTGCAGTACCAAAAGGATATTCCAGCTATTGAAAGGATACAACCAGAATGGATGAGGGGATGGAGGGATTGGATTATGAGGAGCGATTGGATTATGAGGAGCGATTATGTAAATTGGGCATGTTCTCACTGGAAGAGAGAAGGGAGAGAGGTGATACGATAGCTGTTTTTAAGATTCTAAAGGGGACTAGTTAATGTAGATCATGATGAGCTGTTTCACCTTGTCTGGAACAGTAGAACCAGAGGACATGGCCTGCACTTGAAAGGGGGTAAATTTAAAACTAATCTGTGGAAATATTATTTCAGTGAGCAAGTTATCGATCTATGGAACAGCCTCCCTAGGAACATGGTGGAAGAAGTTAGTACTGATTCGTTCAAATGGAAATTAGATAGATTTCTTTCAGACAATAACATTTTGGAATACAGTATATTAGTAATTTGAGACATGGCGTGTGGTAAGTGGAGCATAGTTGGGAGGAAGAGGTACTTTGGACCACTGGTTTCTAAAGCTCTCCACCACTGGGGTTTTCCTCACCTCATGTCTCAGTCACTCCACTATATAAGAATGGCGAGAGAGGGAAACCAGGGAATTATAGACCAGTTAGCCTAATATCGGTTGTCGGGAAATGACTAGAGTCTATAATTAAGGATAGGGTGACTGAACACCTCAAAAATTTTCAGTTGATCAGAGAGAGCCAGCGTGGATTTCTGAAAGGTAGGCCATGCCTGACAAACCTAAGTGAATTTTTTGAGGAGGTGACTAAAGTAGTGGACAGGGGAATGTCTATGGATGTTATGTATATGGAGTTCCATAAGGCATTTGATAAAGTCCCACATAAGAGGCTGTTACTAAGGTAGAAGCCTATGGAATTAAAGGCAAATTACTGACCTGGTTAGGAAATTGGCTGAGCGGCCAGAGACAGAGAGTAGGGATAATGGGTAGGTGCTCTAATTGGCAGGATGTGACTTGTGGTGTCCCGCAGGGATCTGTGTTGGGGCCTCAACTATTCACAGTATTTATTAACGACTTGGATGATGGCATAGAACACCATATATCCAAATCTGCCGATGACACAAAGATAGGCGGCATTGTAGGCAGTGTAGACGGAAGCATAAAATTACAAAGGGATATCAATAGATTAAGTGAATGGGCAAAACTGTGGCAAATGGATTTCAAAGTAGGCAAATGTGAGGTCATCCACTTTGGACCTAAAAAGGATAGAACAGGGTACATTCTAAATGGTGAAAAGCTAAAAACAGTGGAGGTCCAAAGAGACTTGGGGGTTCAGGTACATAGATCATTAAAATGTCATGAACAGGTACAGAAAATAATCAAAAAGGCTAATGGAATGCTGGCCATTATATCAAGAGGACTAGAATACAAGGGAGTAGAAGTTATGCTGCAGCTGTACAAAGCCCTGGTTAGACCACACTTGGAGTACTGTGAGCAGTTCTGGGCACCACACCTTAGGAAAGATATATTGGAGGGTGTGCAGCGTAGGTTTACGAGAATGATACCTGGACTCATTTGTGGCGCATACCTTCTTCGACCTCACAAAGGCCTTCGACACTGTCAACCATGAGGGATTATGGAGTGTCCTCCTCAAATTCAGCTGCCCTCAAAAGTTTGTCACCATCCTCTGCCTGCTTCACGACGACATGCAAGCCGTGATCCTGACCAACAGATCCACCATAGACCCAATTCACATACGGACCGGGGTCAAGCAAGGCTGTGTCATCGCACCAACGCTCTTCTCGATCTTCCTGGCTGCAATGTTTCATCTCACCCTCAGTAAGCTCCCTGCTGGAGTGGAGCTAATCTACGGAACAAACGGGCAACTGTTCAACCTCCGTCGCCTCCAGTCCAGATCCAAGGTCGTCCCATCCACTGTCATCGAATGACAGTATGCAGACGATGCTTGCGTCTGCGCACACTCGGAGGTCGAACTCCAAACCATCGTCAACACCTTCACCGAAGCGTACGAGAGCATGGGCCTTACACTAAACATCCGTAAGACAAAGGTCCTCTACCAACCTGCCCCTGCCACACAGTACTGCTCCCCAATTATCAAAATCCATGACGAGGCCTTGGACAACGTGGACCACTTTCCATACCTCGGGACACTGGCACACTGAAGGCAGACGTCGATGATGAAGTCCAACACCGCCTTCAGTGTGCCAGTGCAGCCTTCGGTCGCCTGAGGAAGAGAGTGTTTGAAGACCAGGACCTCAAACCCAGCACCAAGCTCATGGTCTACAGAGCAGTAGTGATACCCGCCCTCCTGTATGCCTCAGAGACATGGACCATGTACAGCAGGCACCTCAAAGCACTGGAGAGGTACCACCAACGCTGCCTCCGCAAGATCCTGCAAATCCATTGGCAGGATAGGCGCACCAATGTCAGTGTTCTCGCTCAGGTCAACATCCCAGCATCGAAGCTTTGACCACGCTCGATCAGCTCCGATGTACGGGCCACATCGTCCACATGCCCGATACGAGACTCCCAAAGCAAGCGCTCTACTCGGAGCTCCGACACGGCAAGAGAGCCCCAGGTGGGCAGAGGAAATGCTTCAAGGACACCCTCAAAGCCTCCTTGGAAAAAGTGCAACATCCCCACCGACACCTGGGAATCCCTGGCCCCAGACCGCACAAAGTGGAGGAGAAGCATCCAGTAAGGCGCCGAACACCTCGAGTCTCTTCGCCGGGAGCAAGCGGAAGCCAAGCGCAAACAGCGGAAGGAGCGCACGTCAACCCAAGAACCCCACCCACTCGCCCCTTCAACCACCGTCTGCCCCACCTGTGACAAAGACTGTAGCTCCCGCATTGGACTCATCAGTCACCTGAGAACTCATTTTTAGTGTGGAAGCAAGTCATCCTCGGTTCCAAGGGACTGCCTAAGAAGAAAAAGAAGACCTGGACTCCAAGGGTTAAATTACGAGGAGAGATTACACAAATTAGGGTTGTATTCCCTAGAATTTAGAAGGTTAAGGGGTGATCTGATCGAAGTTTTCAAGATATTAAGGGGAACAGATAGGGTAGATAGAGGGAAACTATTTCTGCTGGTTGGGAAGTCTACGACTAGAGGGCATAGTCTAAAAATTAGAGCCAGACCTTTCAGGAGTGAAATTAGGAAACACTTCCACACTAAGGGTGGTAGAAGTTTAGAACTCTATTCCGCAAGCGGCAATTGATGCTAGATCAATTATTAATTTTAAATCTGAGATTGATAGATTTTTGTTAACCAAAGGTATGAAAGGATATGGGCCAAAGGTGGATATATGGAGTTAGGTCGCAGATCAGCCATGATCTCATTGAATGGCGGAACAGGCTTGAGGAGCTCAATGGCCTACTCATGTTCCTATGCTCCTCCGCACTATTGTAGACTAATTGATAGAGATTGATTGCCATGATTAGTCAACAACTCCCATCATTGTATCATGTGACTACCAGGATGGTAGAAGACAAAATGGATGGACTTTGGTCTTTGTTTGTCTAGCAATTCCTATGTCTCAGTGTTTAATTGTATTAATCCTGTAGACCAGGAGTGCTCAACCTGCTGCACCTCTAGCCCTGGCCACTGAGTCTCAAAGCCCAGACAGCTCAGTGCCATTTGCCCTTATATTTCATACACTCTGGTTTGTTGTGTTCAAATTCAGTATGCCTGGTGGTTTGGAAAGGCCTGTTCTTAGTGCTGTTGCCTCATTAGTGGATAAATCCAAAATCAGATCTGTATGTATCAACACCTTGAGATATCTGCAAATTAATGGGAACAGGGATTTAAACTTTAAGTGGTGAGGAATTAGGTAACTTCCTGGGCTTCTTTCGGGAAGTAACAACCCAAGTGAACTGTGGTAAGCCCTGTGACATGGTGTACCTCAACTTCTGAAAGGCCTTTGACAAAGTTCCGCATGAAAGGCTTTTAATTAAACTCAAAGCTGTGGGGATTCAGGGAATAGATAAGAAACCATCTGAAGGGTAGAAAACAGCAAGTACTACAACAACAACAAAAACGTACATATATATAGCACATTTAACGTATCAAAACTTCCCAAGGCGCTTAACAAGAGCAATATCAATACAAATATTTTTGGCACCGAGCCACAGGAGATATCAGAACAGAAAAAAGAGGTAGGTTTTAAGGAGCGTCTTTAAAGGAGGAGAGAGGTTTAGGGAAGGAATTTCAGAGCTTAGGACCAAGGCAGCTGAAAGCACGGCCGCCAATGGCGCAGCAATTAAAATCGGGGATGTGAAAGAGGTCAGAATTGGAAGAGCGCAGAGTTCTCAAAGGCTTGTACGGCTGGAGGAGGTTACAGAGATAGGGAGGGGCGAGGCCATGGAGGGATTTGAAAACAAGGATGAGGATTTTAAAATTGAGGCGTTGTCGGACCCAGAGCCAGTGAAGGTCAGCAAGCTCAGGGTGATGGGTGATCGCGAGTTAAAATACAGGCAGCAGAGATGGGATGAGCACAATTTTATATAGGGTGAAAGATGGGAGGCCGGCCAATAGTCAAGTCTAGAGGTAACAAAGGCATGAATGAGGATTTCAGCAGAAGATGAGCTGAGGCTGGGTTGGAGTTGGGCAATGTTATGGATGTGGAAGTAGGCAGTCTTGCTGATGGAGCGGATATATGGTCAGAAGCTCATCTTGGGGTGAAACACAACACCAAGGTTGGGAACGTTCTGGCTCAGTTTCAGACAGTTGCCAAGTATGGAAACGGTGGTCAGGGAATGGAGTTTGTGGCGGGGGCCAAAGACAATGGCTTCAGTCTTCTCAATATTTAATTGGAGGAAATTTCTGCTCATCCAATATTGGATGTCGGACAAGCAGTATGGCAAATCAGAGACAGTGGAAGGGTCCAGAGAGGTGGTGGTGAGATAGAGCCGAGTGTCGTCAGCGTACATGTGGAACCTGATGTGTTTTCAGATGATATCACCGAGGGGTAGCATGTAGATGAGAAATAGAAGGGGGCCAAGGATAGATCCTTCGGAGACTCCAGAGGTAATGATGCGGGAGTGGGAAGAGAAGCCGTTGCAGGTGATTCTCTGGCTATTATTTGATAAATAAGAATGGAACCAAGCAAGGGCAGTTCCACCCAGCTGGATGACAGAGGAGAGGGTTGGAGGAGGATGGTGTGAAAGGCTGCAGATAGGCCGAAAAAGATGAAGGATAGTTTATCATGGTCACAGTCACAAAGAATGTCACTTGTGACTTTGATTAGGGCCGTTTCAGTAATGTGGCCGGGCCAGAAACCTGATTGGAGGGATTCAAACGTGAAATTGCAGGAAACATTGGCATGGATTTGGGAGGCGACAACATGGTCAAGGACTTTGTAGAGGAAAGAGAGGTTGGAGAGGGGGCGGTAGTTTGCAAGGAATAGGTGGGCTAGAGGAAAGGAGGGAAACAGCAGAGGCAGCTGAACGGATGGTCGCGATCTTTGTGACAAAACAGTCCATGAGCTCCTTGCACTTATTGTCGAAGGGGAGGGTGGAGGAGGCAGGGGACGGGGTTTAAGAAGACAGTTTGTGGTGAAGAGAAGCCGGGGGTTATCTTTGCATTCTTGGATGATCTTTGAATAGTGAGCAGTTTTAGCGATGGAGAGCAGGACCCGATAATGCTTTAAGTGATCCAGCCAGATCTGGCGATGGATGGTTGAACCAGTTGTCCACCAAAGATGTTCAAATCTGCGTCCCTTGGACTTAAGGGAGTGGAGATAAGGGGTATACAGAGGGGGGTGGGGGGAGCGATTAGGGTCAGAGAGAGTAATGGTTTTATTGGGATGAGGGCATCAAAGGTGGTAGAGAGGGTGTGATTTAGCAAATCGGTAGCTGCAGAAATGTCATGATGAATTGTAGGCCAAAGGCTAGATAGTTGAGAATTTGAAAGTGCAGTGGTAAGTGACTTGAGGGAGAGTTTTTTCCAGGGGCAGACACAGAAAGAAGTGGGGCTGGGAGGGGGAAGGGGAATATGGGTAGAAAGCGATACAAGGAAATGATCAGAGATTGCCTTATCAGTGATGGTTATGATGGGAGTAGCAAGGCCCCGTGAGATGGCATGATCGAGGGGGTGGCCATGTATATGGGTGGAAGAGTTTATATGGAGGGTGAGAATTAGGGAGGAAAGGAGGGCAGTAAACTCAGGCGAGAGAGAGCAAGAAGAGTTGAGAGTATTTGTTAGAAGAATTGGTCAGAGTAGGGGGGGAGGGGGGAGAGTACTCAGTGGGGTACCTCCGGGTTCAGTACTTGCCAGCGACGCCCACAAAGTAAAGAAAACTCTTTGATGATGGAGCACTCTTTTGGCACTGCACTGAAAGGTCAGCCTAGATTATGTGCTGAAGATTTGAGTGGAGCTTGAACCCACAACTTTCTATCTCAGAAGCAAGAGTGCTACTAACTGAGCCAAGCTGACATTTAAGGGGCTAGAATAGAATCAGATGCTATTTTCTAATTAAATGCAAATTGCTATTCTGTGGTCAGTATGATGTGCAGCCCTGGATTTCAGGATCTGGGTGTCAGGAGATGAATAGCAAATCACCCATCTTCTCCAAACGCGATCAGCTGGGGAGATGCAGGGATCGGAATGCAAAAATAAAACACCACAGCATCACCAAAAAAAGAGCAAAGTCTCAGATGGTAGTGAACTGACCACAGACGGCTGTATTTTGTCTCTTTCTCTCATTTCTTTGCTTCTGTTAGTCCCCATGATCAATCGTAGCTTTGCATAATACAGATTAGAACACTCATGAATACCATTATCACAGTCTCATTGCTGCTACCCCCACCCCCAGCTGGTGAGGGTGGTGACAAATGTCTTCAATTGCCTCTCTCTTCCCTTTCCTCCCACCAAAAAACTCCCTGATACCACATTAGAAGTGTGACTGACCAATGCATGACATGAGTTAGGAAACAGTGCCACCTAGGGTATTAAAGTAACTAGACAGGACTATAGGAACACGAGTAGGCCACTCAGTCCCTCGAGCCTGCAGCGCCATTCAATTAGATCATGGCTCATCTGCACGTCAACTCCATTTACCTTTGCTCCATATGCCTTGATACCTTTACCTAACAAAAATCTATCTATCAGTCTTGAAAGCTCATTGCGCCAACATCCACAGCCTCTTGGGGAACGAGTTCCAGATTTCTACTACCTTTTGTGTGGAAAAAGTGCTTCCTGATTTTGTTCCTAATCCCACTCCTGCTCACTCACCTAGTCTAATCCCACTCTCCTGCCTATTCTCCATACCCTTTAATATACCACCTAATCTAATCCCACTTTCCAGCTCACTCACATAACCTGTAATATCCCACCTGATCTAATCTCGCATTCCCACTCAGTTATAGTTTAGAAAATAAGAATATAATTAGGAGCAGGAGTAGGCCATACAGCCCCTCGAGCCTGCTCCGCCATACAATAAGATCATGGCTGATCTTCAACCTCAACTCCACTTTCCCACCCGATCCCCATATCCCTTGATTCCTCTAGGGTCCAAGAATCTATCTCAGCCTTGAATATTCAGCATCCTTTGGATTAGAGAATTCCAAAGATTCACAACCCTCTGAGTAAAGAAATTCCTCCTCATCCCTTATCCTGAGACTATGCCCCCTAGTTCTAGACCCTCCAGCCATGGGAAACATCTACCCTGTCAATCCCCCTCAGAATCCTGTATGTTTCAATGAGATCACCTCTCATTCTTCTAAACTCCAGAGAGTATAGGCCCAATCTACTCAATCTGTCCACATAGGACAACCGTCTCATCCCAGCAATCAATCTAGTGAACCTTAGTTCCACTGACTCTAAGGCAAGTATAAGGAGATAAGGAGACCAAAACTGTGCACAGTACTTCAGGTGTGGTCTCACCAAAGCCCTGTACAATTGTAGCAAGAGTTCCTTACTCTTGTACTCTTGCAATAAGGGCCAACATGCCATTTGCCTTCCTAATTGCTTGCTGTACCTGCATGCTAACTCTCTGTGTTTCCTGTATGAGGACACCTAAACATCTGAACACCAACATTTAATACTTTCTCACCAGTTAAAAAATATTCTATTTTTCTGTTCTTCCTACCAAAGTGAATAACCTCACATTTCCCCACATTATACTTCATCTGCCACCTTATTGCCCATTCACTTAACCTGACTATATCGCTTTGCAGCATTTGACCGAGTCTGGCATCAAGGAGCCCTAGTAAAACTAAAGTCAATGGGAATCGGGGGGAAAACGCTCCACTGGCTGGAGTCATACCTAGCACAAAGGAAGATGGTTGTGGTGGTTGAAGGTCAATCATCACAGCGCCAGGACATCGCTGCAGGAGTTCCTCAGGGCAGTGTCCTAGGCCCAACCATCTTCAGCTGCTTCATCAATGACCTTCCCTCCAACATAAGGTCAGAAATGGGGATGTTCGCCGATGACTGCATTGTTCAGCGCCATTCATAACTCATCGGATAACGAAGCAGTCCATGCCCGCATGCAACAAGACCTGGACGACGTTCAGGCTTGGGCTGATAAGTGGCAGGTAACATTCACGCCACACAAGTGCCAGGCAATGACTATCTCCAACAAGCGAGAGTCGAACCACCGCCCCTTGACATTCAACGGCATTACCATCGCCGAATCCCCCACTATCAACATCCCGGGGGTCACCATTGACCAGAAACTTAACTGGACCAGCCACATAAATACTGTGGCAACAAGAGCAGGTCAGAGACTAGGTATTCTGCGGAGAATGTCTCACCTCCTGACTCCCCAAAGCCTTTCCACCATCTACAAGGCACAAGTAAGGAGTGTGATGGAATACTCTCCACTTGCCTGGATGAGTGCAGCTCCAACAACACTTAAGAAGCTTGACACCATCCAGGACAAAACAGCCCGCTTGATTGGCACCCCATCCACCACCCTAAACATTCACTCCCTCCACCGTACCGTGGCTGCAGTGTGTACCATCTACAAGATGGCCTGCAGCAACTCGCCAAGGCTTCTTCGGCAGCACCTCCCAAACCCGCGACCTCTTCCACCTAGAAGGACAAGGGCAGCAGGCGCATGGGAACACCACCACCTCCAAGTTCCCCTCCAAGTCACACACCATCCTGACTTAGAAGTATATCGCCGATCCTTCATCGTCACTGGGTCAAAATCCTGGAACTCTCTACCTAACAGCACTGTGGGAGTACCTTCACCACACAGACTGCAGCGGTTCAAGAAGGTGGCTCACCACCATCGTCTCAAGGGCAATTAGGGATGGGCAATAAATGCTGGCCTTCCTAGCAACGCCCACATCCCATAAACATTTTTAAAAAGGCTCTTTGTGTTCTCCACACAGCTTACTTTCCCATCTAGATTTGTATCATCAGCAAACTTGGATACATTACACTCGGTCGCTTCATCTAAGTCATTAATATAGATTGTAAATAGCCGAGGCCCCAACCCAATGTTGGTTGAGGGATAAATATTGGCCAGGAAACTGGGAGAACTCTCTTGCATTTTTCGAATTGTGCCATGGGACATTTTACGTCCACCTGAGAGGGTAGACAGGGCCTTGGCTTAACATCTGATCCGAAAGACGGCACCTCTGACAGTGCAGCACTCCCTCAGTAGATTTTATGCTCAAGTCTGGAGTGGGACTTGAACCCACGACATCCTGACTCGGAGGCAAAAGTGCTACCACTGAGCCACAGCTGACAGTAGTCGTAACAGATGGGCCATTCTGCTCCAAATTGCTCTGATGGTGGGAGACACCCTCTACCTGCTGCTTAGGACACAGCCTTCCCACCCAGCCCCCGTACCAGCCATGCTTACATAGTGCCTTCTCATTCTGCTTACTCCCACCGCCCATGTCCCACACATCCTCAGGTTGTACCTACTAATATTTCCATGTCTTCTTCACGCCCTCCCTTGGTTTTGTGCATCGCCCACCAAAAACATGTTTGGAGAGAAAATAAGTAGCCCATCGAGCAATTAGCCTGGAAATTTCTATAAAAAAATTATTAGAATTGTGCTTTGATACACGCTGCACTGACAATAACAGGTGGCATCTCAATTTCACAATCTGTCACTTAAGCCCCGATTTTATACCCCCACCCCGCGCCCAACGAGAGCGAGGCATGCGAGGAGTTAAAATATCGGCTGCGTGGCACTCGCCTTGTCCACTTCCACTCATTTTTACAGGCATGCTTTGGGCAGCGTGTGAGGCCCTCCCTCCAGGCAGGCGAGGACCTCCGTAAAATGCAGAAGTTGGGTTCTGATGGCCATTCATAAATCAGGAGCTTATTCAGAAAATTGCTCACTTTCAATTAAGGAGCCGATTTCAGATGCAGCAAATGTAGAAAAACTAGTGCTGTATTTCTTCAAGAATTTACATCCCCTGCATATTTTCAGTTATTTTCTCCACTTTTTTTTAAAGTCTTCTGCATCAAACCCCAATTCCCAGGCCTCAGCCAATGCATATCTGCAACCAGCCACTAGGTGGAGCATATGCAGAGCTCTGGATAAGCTTCCTTCTGATGTTCCAGACATTCCCGGAGGGTGAGCAGCAGCAACAACAACAACTTCTTGCATTTATAAAGATACTTTAACGCAGAAAAACATAAATTCAAGTTGTTGTTGCTACCATTCATCAGTTCACAGGGATGGGCAATAAATGCTGGCCTTGCCAGCGACGCCCAGATCCCATAAGCAAATGAAAAAAAACACATTAAGCATCTCCCTCTTATGTCCTGAAGTACATGCAATGCTGGATGTAGTGTAGGTGCTTGTTAACAGAATGGAAGTAATTTTGACTTTGTACGGTAATGTAAAACGGCTGCTAACAAATTGGCTGCCCTTTT
Source organism: Squalus acanthias (assembly GCA_030390025.1). Taxonomy (NCBI): domain Eukaryota; kingdom Metazoa; phylum Chordata; class Chondrichthyes; order Squaliformes; family Squalidae; genus Squalus; species Squalus acanthias. Next base: position 226,667,540 of record CM059425.1, on the reverse strand, counting down.
TACATCTCTCCCGATTTTTATTTCCACTGAACTCATAACTTACCTGTCCCCATAAAAATACCTTTTGTTACGGAAACTACCCAGAGACAACACAAGTCTGTTACAGACTGGCAAATATCGATATCAACTTTGGAGAACTGCGATCTGCTGGATGTAAAGCAAGATGATTCTCTGATCAGAGTCTAATAACTTACTCTGGACAGACAGCAAGTGGAAGAAATGGGTTCCCTCCTGTTCACTAGGCAGAGGAGACTCGAACTAACTAAATAACTGCGCCCACTACAGGCACCGGTCCAAATCTGCCCCGTCACCAGGAAAGCCCTGGAGATCTGGGGGCAACATAACAGTGCTGGAGAGCCAGCAAAATGGGTTTCTGCCCCATATCGTGGCATTGGTGCCCTGGGAAATGGGCATTTGCCAGGGGAAGGGTCAGGAAAATCTACACTACAAAAGGAGACTATGAAAGAGAGATATTTTAATGAGGCTGTGTGCCTAAGATTTTTTTCTCTGTTCCTGCTTTACCACTGCCCGGCCAGGCTTTCTGGGCCTCTGGAAACCAGGCAGCTGAAGGTGAGGTGAGGACTGCTGGATGGAACAGGTAAGTGCCTTTCCAGCACTGCTAGTGGGCCAGGAGGAGCAGGAGTGCTTCTCCCCGGCCCTCCGAGCTACCTTGTTAACCCTCATAGCGATCGCCCCCCTGCCATCCGATGCCTTCACCGGCTCACCACCCGTCCGTCCCCATGTCCTCCACACCCCCGCCCCCGATCTCCTCCCTGCCCGATCTCTCCGGCCCTCACCCCCCCCATCGATGTCCCCTCCTCCCCTGATCTCTCCGGACCCCCCATCGATGTCCCTCCTCCCCCAAATTCTCCACCCCCCGCAATCGATGTCCCACCCCCAACCCCTGATCTCTCCAGGCCCCTCTATCGATGTCCTGTCCCCCTCCAACCCCGATCTCTCCGGCCACCCCTTTAACGTCCCTTGCGACCCCTGATCTCTCTGGCCACCCCTTTAATGTCCCCACTGCCGCCGCCGCCCCCGTCCCGTTCTCTCACTCCCTCCTCTCTGCTCCCAGGCTGCGGCCTGGTGTCGCAGACCTACCCACCCAACAGCCAGCCAGCTTCTCAGTCTGGCTGGCTGCGGCCAGGAAACAGATTTCAAAAATGGTAAATTTGGCAGGACCTGAGGGGAACCCGCTCTTCCAGGTTTCCGACAGCTAAACTGCATCCCCCGCTCCCTCTCCGCCTCCCCGTAAATATCGAGGCCAGAGAGACAGAGTTAGAAACAGAGAGGGAGATAGAGACAGAGGTAAAAATCTGGCAGTAAACATTATAGGATGATGTATAATTTCTCATTTATTACAATTATTTATATAAAGTTGTGAACTAACAAATTTAGTATTCCTTGACTTGTTGACTGGTTGTGGCGTTTTATGGATCCATTCACTGTTGTCTGTTGCAGTGACTCACACAAGAACATAGTGACATTGATTATTTCATTTTAAAACAGTCAGTGAATTTGTAGACTGAAATTACACAGTGTTGATGAACTATGGTATGTTCTGACTTCTTCTATTGACCAGCTGTTGAAATTCAAGAATCAGTCAATGCACTGAGACTTTTAGACAATTGTTCATCCCCCCCCCTTTTTTGTCTGCATGTAAAGCATCTATTTCCTGATTGAAAAGGATTTTGAATATAAGTGGCAAAGAAAAATTATCAACTTCCCACAAACAGCATCCACGTGCATGACGCTGTTCAACCTGTGTAATTTAGACAGATGGTCAGGAAGGACATTCTCAGGATGCGTGATGCTACTCCCGACTGTTTTGCCAGTGTCCTATTCATATGAAAGTAGCACAGACATTGCACCCCATGCACCAGGAAGCATGAGGGAACCACTAATTGGGCAATTAAGAAACTGCACTATTGAACTTTCTAGGCAGAAAGGCACATGCATTTGTATCTGAATATTCAATTAGAACTAACTGCGTTGAGCACTCTGTAAAGGATGGCACATGGGTTAGTTCAAATACTTGTCTCAATCACCAAAACAGTCATATAAATTTCTGCTTGGACTTTGTGTGAAATTATTAAGCAGACTAAGTGAAGGTGAATTTATCCAAGTTTTGGGGTGGTGACTTTTTAATGTTGCTAAGACAATAAAACAGCTGAAATACCTATAAAAAAGCAAAATACTGCGGATGGTGGAAATCTGAAATTAAAACAGAAAATGCTGGAAATACTCAGCAGGTCAGGCAGCATCTGTGGAGAGAGAAAAAGAGTTAACATTTCAGGTTGATGACCTTTCGTCAGAACTGGAAAAATTAGAGATGTAACAGGTTTTAAGCAAGTACAGACGCAGGGAAAGTGGGGAGGGGAGGGGAGGAAAGAACAAAAGGGAAGTCTGTGATAGGGTGGAAGGCAGGAGAGATTAAATGACAAAAGGGATGATGGTGCAAGGCAAAAGGGGGTGGTAATGGGATAAGTAAAGAAACAAAAGATGGATCTAGAGGGGGTGTAAATGGGAATAATCACCAACAGCTGTCGTCCGAAAAAATGGAGGCAGAGGTTATGATCTGAAATTGTTGAACTCAATGTTGAGTCCTGAAGGCTGTAAGGTCACAGGCTGGCCAGAGTTTTGCCTACAACGAACAACAGAAATATCATCGAGTAGACCATCGGCATGCTCAAGCAACGCATCCGCTACCTTGACCATGCAAGAAGAGCTTTGCAGTGTAGCCCTCAGCGGCAATCCAGGTTTGTGGCCGGCTGCTGCGTACTCCATAACTTTGGCATAAAGAGGGAACCATCCCTTCCCAACACCTGGGCAGCAAGGAGAGGAAGAGCAGAAGCAGCATCAAATACCAGTGCCCCTCACTGCCAGAACTCTGAGAGCAACTGATTCAACAGCACTTCACCTGAACCATCCCTCCCATCCCCAATACACCAATAATCCTTATCACCATCCTTACTATTACCATCTGATTGCCTTCTTTCAGTCCAGTCTCATGTGTCTTGCCATCACTTGACTACAGATATTAACACCAAAACCAAATCCAGAACAAAAAACTTAACTCCAACAGCTCAACAGGTTATGTGCTGAATTAAGAATCACCCTTGTGCAACTCCTTAGTGCCTGTCTGTGCGCTAGTTTCTCTATCTTAGTGCTTCTACAAAGTGTTTTCCTAGTGGCTACAGCTTGGGAGGTGAAAGGCTGCTGAGCTTCCATTGAGGACACTTCAGATGGCTGTAGTGGATGACCTCGAGCAGCTCTAGGCCTTGAGGGCTGGGGAAGTCTGGCCCAGCTTGCTGTGTGACACTGACAAAGGCACTGGCAAAGTGGGTGGCGGAGGAGCAAGTGTGCTATTGTCCTGAGAGAGAACAGCAGATGCCTCTCCCATGGTATCAATACAACTCTCCTGGGACTGCGCCTCAGCACTCCAATGGCTCTGCATGAGAACAGAGTGCAAGGGTGATGTGATGCTCTGGAAGCCCCTGTCAACACTGGCCCCCAAAGCCAAGATGGCAGCCGTCTGAGCTTCCATGGCCGCAGTGTGAGCTGCCATGGATGCTGTTAGAGCTGTCAGCAGAGACTCCATCATTGTAGGCCCCACTGTCCTGTTGATGGAGCTGACCACTCAGACCATGTTGGACAGAATGGTTTCCATGCTCTTCGCAAAGCTCCGATACAAGTTGGAGCAGGACTCTTCCATGTTTTCGACATTGTTGCAAGCTCGCAGGCAGGCTGCCCAATGCATCTATCATTTCCCTGGTGTGTGCCGATCAGCCTTCTTCGGTAACCTGGGTCCTCGAAGTCAGCATCTGAGCCCTCATGCAATCCCGCCCTCCGGCAAGCTGGCACCCGTGGCATTGTATCCCCCTGCCCTAGCATACTTGTGCCCGGTGATTCACCACGTAAAGACCCCTCCTCTAGTCTAACCTCTAGCGTACGCTTGGTGCCAATCTCCAAATGGTGCTTGCTAGGGTCAAATCGAGCGACACTGCATCTTCAAGAAGACTGCCCTTCTTTTCCTGGACTGGCACAGGGGCCTCGACATTTTCAATATCTGAAATGAAAAAGCGGGACAAGATTTAGCTGTTAGTGTAACTTACATAGGAGCTTACATAGGATATACAGCACAGAAACAGGCCATTCGGCCCAACCAGTCCATGCCGGCGTTTATGCTCCACTCGAGCCTCCTCCCGTCTTTCCTCATCTAAATCTATCAGCATAACTCTCTATCCCTTTTCCCTCATATGCTTGTTTAGCCTCCTCTTAAATACATCTATACTATTCCCTGTGGTAGCGAGTTCCACATTCTCACCACTCTTTGGGTAAAGAAGTTTCTTCTGAATTCCCTATTGGATTTTTTGGTGACTATCTTATATTGATGGCCTCTCGTTATGCTCTTCCCCACAAGTGGAAACATTCTCTCTGTAGCCACTCTATCAAAACCTTTCATAATTTTATAGACCTCTATTAGGTCACCCCTCAGCCTTCTTTTTTCAAGAAAAAAAGAGACCCAGTCTGCTCATCCTTTCCTGATATGTATACCCTCGCATTTCTGGTATCATCCTTGTAAATCTTCTCTTCACCCTCTCCAGTGCCTCTATATCCTTTTTATAATATGGTGACCAGAATTGTACGCAGTACTCTAAGTGTGGTCTAACCAAGGTTCGATACAGGTTTAGCATAACTTCCCTACTTTTCAATTCTATCCCTCTAGAAATAAACCCTAGTGCTTGGTTTGCATTTTTAATGGCCTTGCTAACCTGTGTCTCAACTTTTAGTGATTTGTGTATTTGTACTCCGAGATCCCTTTGTTCCTCTACCCTACCTAGACTCGCACCCTCCAATTGATCTCCCTATTCTTCCTACCAAAATGTAATATCTCACATTTGTCTGTGTTGAACTTCATTTGCCAATTATTTGCCCATTCTGCAAGTTTATTAATGTCCTCCTGTAATTTATTGCAGTCCTCCTCAGTATTGACTATTCCCCCCAATTTGGTATCATTTGCAAATTTAGAAATTGTGTTTTTGATTCCAAAGTCTAAATCGCTAATGTAAATTGTGAACAGCAGTGGTCCCAGCACTGATCCTTGTGGAACACCACTACCCTTCTGCCACTGTGAATAGTTACCCTTTACTCCTACTCTCCGCTTTCTGACCTGAAGCCAGCTAGCAATCCATTCTGCTACTTGTCCCCTGACTTTGCATTCACTGACCTTGTTCATCAGTCTATTATGGGCTACCTTATCGAAGGCCTTTTCAAAATCTAGATACATTACATCTACTGCATTACCATTGTCTACGCTCTCTGTTACTTCTTCAAAAAATTCAATAAGGCTGGTCAAGCAAGATGTTCCCTTTTGTGAAGGGAGAGCAGAAGGAGATGACTGGCTGCTGAAAGCAGCTGCAGTTAATCATGCAGACTGTGTAGGGTGAGATGGTAGTGAGAAGGAATAAAGAGCGTAATGTATGAAGAGAAACTGCAATGCCACTCACCACGGCTGTGACTCTTCCCCTGCCCGTGGTGTCAAGAATGACCTCGAGTGAGGAGAGGGTGTGCAGGCGGGCTTTGGAGTCTCCAGTCGCTGCCTGATGTGTGCAACCTTCTCCTGTGTGTTAGTCACAGTCTTGTGAGCTGTTTCGAGAATGTGCCTGTCATGGTCGAATAATATGTGCAAAATGTGAGGTGTGTGAAAGTGAGGGTTGCAATAGTGGTGAGAGTAGGAAGTGCAGTATGTGTGTCAGAGTAGAAGGACTGAAGCGTGATTGTAGGAGAGTGAAGGGAGGTGGGGAGGAGACTGCAGTAGTGAGCAGAGTGTAATTGAGGTGAGAGGTCAGATTTTTACCTTGACAATGCTGGTGAGATCATTAAACTTCATTTGGCATTGCAGCCATGTTCTGGGAGCTAAACTCCTTGAATTGACCTCCTCAGTGACCTCTTTCCACTGGTGGCGGAAGTGTTTCCTGGTGGGCTTTGTGCCCCCGGGGGAACAGGATATCCCACCCCGGCAGACCGTCTGCACCAGGGCCTCCAACTCTGCATCGGAGAACTTAGATACCATCTCTGTAGCTCTTGCAGCCCCCATTTTCAACCTTTCTACATTTCCTGCTGTGTGCAGCCAGAATGCATCTCCCCTTATAGAGGTGCTGGCTGCTTTTAAGTGGTGTCAGACGCCTGATTTCCCACCCCACCCCACACTTGAAACAGGCACACAGCCAATAAGCAGCGTGGGTGGCGCTCCCGTCTATGCGACTATGTTCCTTTAAGTTTCTTTAAATCGTTAACAAACGTATAATATGCAATTGTTCTCAACCGGCCTTCATTAGTTACAATCTTCATCACTACTTTTTCCCAAGTTAAATATTCCGTTGCTACATACTGTTCAACAAAGATCAATCTATTGTGTCGGAAACGCAGTCACTCCACAGGACTTACTTTGCTTCACTGAGCAACTGAGCGCTGTCATGTTAACACTGCAGCAGAGCCTTGATTGGTGCTCAGTAGGGTCAGCAATGAACCCGGTCATAATAGGACAACTCCATTATTATTGCACTTATGTATTAAAGAAATGGGGAGCAGTATCTGGACTGTATTTGCTTTGTCAGCTGTGACTCAGTTAGTATCACTGTCGCCTCTGAGTCAGAAGACTTTGGGTACAAGTCCTACTCCAGAGACCTTAGCACGTAATCCAGGCTGACACTCCAGTGCAGTACTGAGGGACTACTGCACTGTCAGAAGTGCCGTCTCTTGGATTAGACATTAAAATGAGGCCCAGTCTGCCCTCTCAGATGGACGTAAAAGATCCCATGGCACTATTTCGAAGAAGAGCAGGAGAGTTCTCCCTGGTGTCCTGGCCAATATTTATCCCTTAACCAACATCTAAAACAAATTATCTGGTCATTCTCTCATTGTTGTTTGTGGGAGCTTGTTGCACGCAAATTGGCTGCGTGTTTCCCTCATTACAATAGTGACTACACTACAAAAGTACTTCACTGACTGTGAGAAGTGTTGTATGAATGCAAATTCTTTCTTTCTTTCTGTATTTGCACAGCACTAACACAGGATTCATTCAAGAGGAAACTGCTATTAAACCTCAGATGACTGTCAAGAGATTAAAGTTAGAGCATTTTATTCATTCTGCAGTTGAATCTATTTTAATCTTGAGGCTCTGGAACAAACTGTGGTCAGAGTTGATTTTTATTGTGTTACTGTGGTAACGACATATCCCACAATTAGTCAAACCCATCTGCTGTTTCGATATAGATTACCTCAGGGTCTCTGTGGTCTTCACTGCATGTGACAAATTAAGATTCTATTACTTCACTCGCTGGGCGCACACCTCCGCACGTCAGGAGCACGTATCCGAAATTTGGGCGTGGAGGTCAGCGTGTGATTTTCCATTCACTAAATGGGATGGGAGATCGTGGGGGCGCGCAGACTTATGTGCCATAATTCCCAATTATGTGCTAGAATTATGCTCAATAGGATAAGACTTAAAAGGGAAGCTTATGTCAGATACCGAGAGCTCAATACTGCAGAAAGCCTAGAGGAGTACAGAAAGTGCAGGGGTGAAATTAAAAAGGAAATTAGGAAAGCAAAGAGAGGGCATGAAAAATATTGAGAAGTCGCACAACACCAGGTTATAGTCCAACAGCTTTATTTGAAATCACAAGCTTTCGGAGCGCTGCTCCTTCGTCAGGTCACTTCACCTGACGAAGGAGCAGCGCTCCGAAAGCTTGTGATTTCAAATAAAGCTGTTGGACTATAATCTGGTGTTGTGCGACTTCTCACTTTTGTCCACCCCAGTCCAACACCGGCATCTCCGCATCATGAAAAATATTGGCAAGTAAAATCAAGGAAAACCCAAAGATGATTTATAAATGCATAAAGACTAAAAGGATAACTAAGTAAAGAGTAGGGTCTATTAGAGACCAAAAAGGTAACCTGTGTGTGGAGGTGGAAGACGTGGGTATGGTTCTTAATGAATACTTTGCGTCTGTCTTCACAAAAGAGGGGGACGATGCAAACATTGCAATTAAGGAGAAGGAGTGTGAAATATTGGTTGGGATAAACATAGTGAGAGAGGAAATATTAAGGGGTTTAGCATCTTTGAAAGTAGATAAATTGCCAGGCCCAGATGAAATGTATCCCAGGCTGTTAACAGAAGCAAGGGAGGAAATAGCGGAGGCTCTGACCATCATTTTCCAATCCTCTCTGGCTACAGGCGTGGCGCCAGAGGACTGGAGGACTGCTAACGTTGTACCATTGTTTGAAAAGGGAGTAAGTGATAGACTGAGTAATTACAGGCCAGTCAGCCTAACCTCGGTAGTGGGCAAATTATTGGAAAAAATTCTGAGGGACAGTGTTAATCGTCATTTAGAAAGGCACGGATTAATCAAGGGCAGTCAGCATGGATTTGTCGTGTCTGACTAACTTGATTGAGTTTTTTGAGGAGGTAACAAGGAGGGTTGAGGAGGGTAGCGTGTTTGATGTAGTCTACATGGATTTTAGCATGGCTTTTGACAAGGTCCCACATGGCAGGCTGGTCAGAAAAGTAAAGGTCCATGGGATCCAAGGGAAAGTGGCAAGTTAGATCCAAAATTGGCTCAGTGGCAGGAAGCAAATGGTTCACGAGTGTTTTTGTGACTGGAAGGCTGTTTCCAGTGGGGTTCTGCAGGGCTCAGTACTAGGTCGCTTGCTTTTCATGGTATATATCAATGATTTAGACTTTAATGTAGGGGTCATGCTTAAGATGTTTGTAAATGATACAAAAATTGGCTGTGTGGTTGATAGTGAGGAAGAAAGCTGTAGACTCCAGGAAGATATCAATGGACTGGTCAGGTGAGCAGAAAAGTGGCAAATGTAATTCAGTCGGGAGAAGTGTGAGGTAATGCATTTGGGGAGGGCAAAGAAGGCAAGGGAATACACAATAAATGGTGGACACTGAGAAGTGTAGAGGAACAGAGGGACCTTGGAGTGCATGTCCACATATTCCTGAAGGTAGCGAGACAGGTAGATAAGGCAGTTAAGAAGACATACGGGATACTTTTCTTTATTAGCCGAGGCATAGAATATAAGTCATGATGCGGAGATCTGTGTTTATATACTGTGAAATATTGTAGATTCACTCATTGTAACTTTACCTGAGGAAGGGGCGACAGCTCCGAAAGCTTGTAATTTTAAATAAATCTGTTGGACTATAACCTGGTGTTGTGCGACTTCTCATAGAATATAAGAGCAGGGAGGTTATGTTAGAACTGTATAAAACACTAGTTAAGCCACAGCTGGAGTACTGTGTACAGTTCTGGTCACCATATTACAGGAAAGATGTGATTGCACTAGAGAGGGTACAGAGGAGATTTACGAGGATGTTGGTAGGACTGGAGAATTTTAGCTATGAGGAAAGATTTGATAGGCTGGGGTTGTTTTCTTTTGAACAGAGGAGGCTGAGCGGAGATTTAAATGAGGTGTATAAAATTATGAGGGGCCTAGATAGAGTGCATAGGAAGAACCTATTTCCCCTAGCAGAGAGGTCAATAACCAGGGGGCTTAGATTTAAAGTAATTGGTGGAAGGATTAAAGAGGAGTTGAGGAGAAATATTTTCACCCAGAGGGTGGTGGGGATTTGGAACTCACTGCCTTGAAAGGGTGGTAGAAGCAGAAACCCTCACAGCATTTAAAAAGTACTTGGATATGCACTTGAAGTGCCGTGGCCTACAAGGCTACGGACCAAGAGCTGGAAAGTGGGATTAGGCTGGATAGCTCTTTATCGGCCAGCGCAGACACGATGGGCCGAATGGCCTCCTTCTGTGTCGTAAATTTCTATGAATTGTGCTGTCCAACGGCAACTGGGCTCAGATCAGCTAACGCAGTACCTGCAAACCACCAAGACATCAAACCAAAGTTAAAGAATTTATTTTTCACGTAGAACTATCAAGGCTTATCATTTAAAATGGAATTGGATAGGTATTTGAAGAGGAAGATTATAAAAGTATATGGGGAAAGGGCAGGGAAGTGGAATTAGAGTAGAGAGCTAGCACAGGCACAATGGGCGGATTAGTCTCCTATTGTGCTGTAATTTCTGTGATTCAATAAGACTTGGGGCATAGATTACTGCCAGTTTACAGGGTATATTTACCCAGTGATCCAACTGGTGGGGTGGGGGGCTGGCAAAGTTACTTGGGTAAACTTGTTAAAGGCACTTTTAACTGAAACAACATATTTCAGAACCATCACATCAAAGCCATCTTAATCCATCTTCCAGCAATTATGAAGAGTATGGATATCATCTACTGTCACAAGCTTCCTGGGGCCTAAATTCACAGCATTGCACCCTCTTTATGGGCTTAGAATGGGCGCAATGATATCAAATTTAGCACAGCAGAGACCCACATCTGATCTGCATGGTCGCTCGGGCCACTGCTAACTTGGTTGAGGCCTTTTTTTAGGCAACCCTGGCAGGCTTTCATTATAGAAATGAGGCTGCTGCGCCAAATTCAGAGCTGGATTAAATTTGTCTGCCCTAGTTGGTTGTGAGCAGTCTAATCAGCAGTCGCTCAAAAGAAAGACCCCAAAACTTGCAAAATGTCACTTTTTTGTGGAGTCGGAGAAACAGGAGTGCTGCTCCTGGCTCCACAAAACAACTGCAGACCGCTACTAGCCCGCCCTCAGCCCCTTCCCGATTGCCTTCCCCCGAACTTACCTGTGGGCTTTGGCGCGGGACGCAATCGTCAGACTGCTTGATTGGCATCTGCAGCTTGCCTGAATTATTATAATGAGGCCAATGTGATGAGCATGAATTTAGGTCAATCCTCAGGCCTCTCCATTGCAGCTTCGGGTACTAACGAATTTAGGGGCCAATGTGACCAAGGTGCATTGACAACCAATTCCATTTCAACAGATCCTGAACTGGGGAGGCTCAGACCCACTGATTGATGCTTGCACCTCAAGGCCCATCAAGGTCTTCTGTCAACTCAATACAGGAGGCTGATTGGCTTTGCCAGTTGTTTCCATGGATATGCCACTTGTGTAAGGGCTCACCACTGGGAATGTGCTGACAGGGAACCCTCATTCTGCATGTGATGCCTCAAGCTTAAGTTCAGCGTGCTTTGCAATGTCTCCAACTGGTCACCTGACATGGGTGAGGACATCCCAGATTTCAGATGAACTCACGCAAAGCACAGGAAGCAAACCATCTCTAATGTTGTCCAAAGCAATACTGAGAGCTGTTTTTAAAGGAAAGGACTCGCATTTAAATAGTGCCTTTCACGACATTAGGATGACCCAAAGTTCTTTACAGTAGTCACTGTTGTAATGTAGGGAAACGTATCAGCCAATTCGCGCGCAGCAAGGTCCCACAAAGAGCAATGTGATACACTACCAGATAATCTGTTTTTTAGTGATATTGGTTGAGGGATAAATATTGGCCAGGACACCAGGAGAACTCCCTTGTTCTTCTTTGACGTCCACCTGAGAGGGCAGATGGCGCCTTGGTTTAACTTCTCATCCAAAAGATGGCACCTCCGACAGTGCAGCATTCTCTCAATACTGCACTAAAGTGTCAGCCTAGATTATGTGCTCAAGCCACGGCTGACACCTCCATATTGTCAACAATAACCTGCATTGCCATCTAGTCAGGTCCAACACACCATGCACGTTTGAGGTGAGTTTCCTTCGACTCCGTGAGTTATTCTTCTTCTTCTTAGGCAGTCCCTCGGAACCGAGGATGACTTGCTTCCACATTAAAAATGAGTTCTCAGGTGACTGATGAGTCCAATGCGGGACCTACAGTCTCTGTCACAGGTGGGGCAAACGGTGGTTGAAGGGACGGGCGGGTGGGTGGGGTGCTTGGGTTGACGTGCGCTCCTTGCGCTTGGCTTCCGCTTGCTCCCGGCGAAGAGATTCGAGGTGTTCGGCGCCTTCCCGGATGCTTCTCCTCCACTTTGTGTGCTCTTGGGCCAGGGATTCCCAGGTGTCGGTGGGGATGTTGCACTTTTTCAAGGAGGCTTTGAGGGTGTCCTTGAAGCGTTTCCTCTGCCCACCTGGGGCTCTCTTGCCGTGCCGGAGCTCCGATTAGAGCGCTTGTTTTGGGAGTCTCGTATTGGGCATGCGACAATGTGACCCGTCCATCGGAGCTGATCGAGCGTGGTCAAAGCTTCGATGCTGGAGATGTTGGCCTTAGTGAGAACACTGACATTGGTGTGCCTATCCTGCCAATGGATTTGCAGGATCTTGCAGAGGCAGCGTTGGTGGTACCTCCCCAGTGCATTGAGGTGCCTGCTGTACATGGTCCATGTCTCTGAGGCATACAGGAGGGCGGGTATCAGTACTGCTCTGTAGACCATGAGCTTGGTGCCGGGTTTGAGGTCCTGGTCTTCAAGCACTCTCTTCCTCAGGTGACTGAAGGCTGCACTGGCACACTGAAGGCGGTGTTGGACTTCGTCATCGACGTCTGCCCTTGTTGACAGTAGGCTCCCGAGGTATGGAAAGTGGTCCACGTTGTCCAAGGTCTCGTCGTGGAATTTGATAATCGGGGGGCAGTACTGTGTGGCGGGGGCAGGTTGGTAGAGGACCTTTGTCTTACGGATGTTTAGTGTAAGGCCCATGCTCTCGTACGCTTCGGTGAAGGTGTTGACGATGGTTTGGAGTTCGAACTCCAAGTGTGTGCAGACACAAGCGTCGTCTGCATACTGTAATTCGACGACAGAGGATGGGACGACCTTGGATATGGACTGGAGGCGACGGAGGTTGAACAGTTTCCCGTTTGTTCTGTAAATTAGCTCCACTCCAGCGGGGAGCTTACTGAGGGTGAGATGGAGCATTGCAGCAAGGAAGATCGAGAAGAGCGTTGGTGCGATGACACAGCCTTGCTTGACCCCGGTCCGTATGTGAATTGGGTCTGTGGTGGAACCGTTGGTCAGGATCACGGCTTGCATGTTGTCGTGAAGCAGGCAGAGGATGGTCACAAACTTTTGAGGGCAGCCGAATTTGAGGAGGACACTCCATAATCCCTCATGGTTGACAGTGTCGAAGGCCTTTGTGAGGTCAAAGAAGGCCCTGTACAAAGGTTGGTGCTGTTCCCTGCATTTATCTTGTAATTGACGCGCGGTGAAGATCATGGGGGAAAAATTTGGTTGCTTTGCGCCTCCCGTTAGCGCCCTTAGAGGGCGCTAATGGGGCGCAAAGCAACTAGCACCCGGGCGCGGCAATGTTTCCGTCGCTCGTGAAATTGACCAGATAGTTTGCGGCGGCGCTAAACACCACCGCCACGATCTCCTGCCCGCAGATCATGACGTCAATCGCGCGTGCAACGCCCCGGTAGCGCCCCAGACCGGATATTGAGTGGCGCCCCCTGCCTCTCCGCCTGCCGCTAGCAACGACAGGTTGAGGGGAACGTTTTGCAGTCGGGAAGGGACTGGGGGAGCGCTATTTAAAGGCGACCGCTTCCTGCCTTTTTTTGTCAGCGACATTTTAAGCACCACGCATTCTGAGAGAGAGAGAGAGAGAGAGAGAGAGAGACTTCTGGAGAGATTCAACGCTGTGTGAAGGAGTTTTGGTTACTGAGCAGCACTCTGCAGGTTCATTTTGATTTGGCCTTCCTTGCATCGATTTAGAAGAGACTATGGGGGCTGCACTCCGAGCTTTTTCCCTGGGCCTCTCCATTGTTCTTTCCAGTAGATTTGATGTACAGGTCTCTCCAGGCCGAGATTCAAGGCTGCAATAAGCAGGGTGTGGATGGAGAGCAAGATTGACCCTCCCCTTTAAGAACTGGCTGGCGCCAGTGTGTCTGTGTTCCATTGCTGACTGACATCACATGAGCTTTACCAGCGCTCTGAGGTAGCACCTCGCTCCTCGGCGTTAGTGCCTTAAGAGAGGTGTGTAGCGCCTGATTTAGCGCTCCAATCATCTCCAGGGGCGATAGAAGCCAAGTTTGCAGTCGGAGGCGATAATTAGCGCCAGGCGCTAAACTTTGCGCCCGGCCAATAATTGCGCCCCAAACAGGGGCGATACCGAATTTCTCCCCCCATGTCCATCGTGCCCCTTAGTGGGCGGAATCCGCATTGCGACTCTGGGAGGAGCTCTTCAGCCACTGGGAGAAGACGATTGAGACAGCAGGGAAACTACTCTGTATTTACCGCAATCGGACTTGTCACCTTTCTTGAAGATGAACCTTTCTATTGCCCTTTAAGCTCGCCAGTGCTACATCTCTTTACGTTAACTGGAGTGGCAGTGTTAGCAAGCCAGTCATGTCTGTTGCTCCTACTCTCACTGCCTGGCTCGGTCTGCAGGCAGGTGGTAAGACAAAGCCGCAATCTGCTCAGACTGACTTTATTGAAACTGGCAGCTCTGATATAGCTGCTGGGCAGTGCATCTATAGTCAAACCCAATCTCTATGAGGTGAGTTATCACATGCACTAAGAGTGTTCCAATGTGCAGTCATTTGATACATTAACACAGAGGTTCCCAAACATTTTTTTTTGCTGAGCCCCCATTGGAGATTCATGTTCCATATGTGGCGCCCCCCCCTCTTTCCAAGATACTGAATTTTTGCATAATTAATGTTCGTGTAGATATCACTGACAGCCCAGAATACTGCAGCAGTTTTGTCACTTTAGCTGTTTTAATTCTGCTCCCTTACACTTTTGGCTTTTAATATAAAGTCCAAACCTATCATTAGAACTCACCGGCTGGGAAATTCCTCGGATCTGCTCCCACTTCGCCGGCGCTACTTCGCCAGAATTGTGGCTGGAATCCCATTTACACGCATAACAGACCTGAGGAATTTTTTCAGCCACTATGTCCGGCGGCGGCGCCCCCTCCCCGGGGAACCTATGCATTCGCATCACTGAATTGTTGCCCGTGCTCTCAAAATTCCTCCAGAGAAGGAACAAGCCCAAAAGCCCAATTAGTGCATGTTAACACAGGCCTTGCATTAATGTTTCTTATTTAGTTTGTTAAGTACCAATTAAAGATGGGCATACAAATACAAAATACCAATGACATATTTTAATTAGTAGATTATTAATAAAGTTGTATTAGTGATTCTTACAGGAATTGTGCAAATTAAGGCTCTTTTAACATGTGTCCATTCATTGGGTGTGCTGTATCTGAATTATTCATAAAGCTTTCCTTGTGAATGTCTGCCAGTTAGAAATTATCCACAGTTCCTAAGTCTCATCACAAACAGTAGGTACTCTACACAGATAGACTCACCCAACAATAACCTCAGGGGCCTGACTAATATCATTAGGATTGGACTATGTGCAGATGCTGGATCCATCCATCAAATGCTGAATGTAACTGCAGTTCTAAGAAAACAGTCCTCAGCCTCCTGCACAATGAGAACAATTACAGAGATTGAGCTCCGAGCTGCTCGAAAGTTGCATCTGTGGAAATTCTCTTTGTGAAGTCCCAGTAAATGCAGATGCGGATGAGCGTTTACCACTGAAGCACCTAGTTTTAACGAGCCAGGCTCAAAATCAGTATTTTTTTTAATGAACAAAAAGTTATGATTTTATCGATGAACTTCTTCCCCTTAGAGGCTTTGCTGTTCACTTTTCCGATTTTGTTTTAAAAAAGTGAGTGCTTGTGACATTGCTAGTTGGCTGGCTTGAAAGATGTTTGAACCTGACAGTAGTCTAAGCCCCAGAATTTGTAGGGGAGGTGGGGTATATTTTGCTCTGGGTAGTGTAACGTTAGTTAAAAAAGTAGATCTGACTGAACCTCTGAGCAAAAGCGCCAACAAACCTTGCTTCTGGTGTTCCTGCTCAGTTTGGATTGGTTGGTAGTACTCTCACCTATGAGTCAAAAGATTGTGGGGGAAAAATTGAGTCGCACCCCCTTCGGGGCGCTAACTTCGCCAGGGCGCTACTTTTAGCACCCCTGAAAAAATTAGCGCCCCCGCGGCCGAAATTCATCGGTAGCGCCCCAAGAGGGAAGCAGGGCGCTACTGGAAGCACCCCGCCTCCCTCTTGGGGCGCTGCGAGTGAATATCGCGTCGCGCCGCGGTACTGCAGGCCTTCTTCCCCTTCTTAAAGCGGTGGGGCCTTGCGCAGCGCGACCCGGGGCCCAGCTGGGCCACCAGGGATCGGAGTGCCGGCAAAAGAGCCTGGCACTCAAGAAAGTGCCAGGCTCACGGAGTGCAGCCGGCACTCCGTGGGGAGGCTGAAGAGGAGGCCGGGGACGGCAACGGGGGCAGGTGCTGGCAGGCGCCCAGCAATAAAAATGGCCACCCGGCACCGCGCCTTTAATTAGCGCCGCCCCGGCTGCAGGTAAGCCCCCCTGACCCCGTCGGACATAGCGTCCGGCGGTAAGTCAGGGGGCGCTACCGAAGATCGCAGCCAGGGCGCGAGCGGCGCGCTGCGCACGGCGATGACATCATCACTGGCGGTGCAGCACCGCAGGGCGCTAACGGTTACCACCGCCGCTAACCTCCCGCTGAATTTCACGGGAGGCGTTGGCGGTGCCGCGCCCTCTTAGGGCGCTAACGGGGCGCAAAGCAACCGAATTTTTCCCCCTGTGGGTTTAAAGCCCACTGCACATAATCTAGGCTGACACTTCAGTGCAGTACTGAGGTAACCATGCAATACTGTTCAGGTGAATGTAAAAGATTCTGTGGCACTATTCAAAGAAAAGCAGAGATTTCTCCCAATGTCCTGGCTTACGCTCCTCTCTCAATTAACATCACCAAAACAGATTAACCTGTCATTTATCTCATTGCTGTTTGTCGGACCTTGCTGTGTGCAAATTGGCTGCCACATTTGCCTACAAAACAGCAGTGACCAAACTTCAAAAGTATTTCATTGGCTTTGAAGTACTTTCGAATGTGAAAGGTGCTATATAGATGCGAGTTCTTTCTTTAGTTTTACTCTGCTCATAGCCTGAAATCTGTATAAGGAGAGTAGTGAAAAATAAACAAAATGGCTCTAAAAGGCCTTGTTAAAAGCCAGTTCTAAGAAACATGTACTTTTGCACAGGGTGGGAGGGCAGTGGTGGTAGCAGGGGACATAGAAAAAGTGGATTCCGTTCAGAACAAGGGCTAGAGGGCTAGTTAGGTAAAAGAAAAGCAAGAATGATTGAAAAATAATCATTATCAGATCAAGAGGTGATGAGGGACATGTATCCACATCCTCCTTAGTAACCCAACTTCCAATATCAGCCCTTCTCACCCAACCCAATTCCCAATGTCATCCCTTCTCACTCAACCCAACTCCCAATGTCATGCTCCTCACCTAACACAATTCCCAATATTTACTATAAGCCATGACTCCCACAACTACCTTGATTCCACTTCCTCCCACACTGCTTCCTGTAAGAACTCTATTCCATTCTCCCAGTTGCTCTGTCTCCATCGCATCTGTTCTGACAATGCCACCTTCTGCCTCAGTGCTTCCGATATGCCTTTTTCCTCAACCGAGGAGTACACTCCACTGCAGTTAACAGGATCCTCGATCATAGCCATCCCCACTTCCCACACTTCTGCCCTCACACCTTCCCCTCAATCCCAGAATCACCTTCCACCCCATCAGCCTCCACATTCAACGGATCATCATCCACCATTTCCTCCGCCTGCAGCGCGATGCCACCACCAAACTCATCTTCCCCTCCCCTTTCAGGATTCCGAAGGGACCATTGGCTCCATGACACCCTGGTCCACTCTTCCATCAACCCCAACACCTGCTCCCCTTCCCACGGCACCTACCCATGCAAGCACAGGAGATGCAACACCTGTTCCTTCACCTCCTCCCTTCCCACCATCCAGCGCCCAAACACTTCTTCCAGGCGAAACAGCGATTTATTTGTACTTCTTTCAATTTAGTATACTGTATTCGCTGCTCACGATGCGGTCTCCTCTACATTGGGGAGACCAATTGCAGATTGGTTGACCGCTTTGCTGAACACCTCCAGTCTGTCCGCAAGCGTGACCCTGAGCTTCCAGTGGCTTGCCATTTTAATTCTCCATCCCACTCCCACTCTGACCTCTCTGTCCTCGGCCTCCTACACTGTTCTAATGAAGCTCGAGGAACAGCACCTCATGTTTAGAACCTTCCGAACTCAACACTTATTTCAATAACTTTAGATCATAACCACTGTTCCTATTTTTTTGAGAAGTCGCACAACACCAGGTTATAGTCCAACAGATTTATTTAAAATTACAAGCTTTCGGAGCTGTCGCCCCTTCCTCAGGTAGAGTAGCTGTGAGAGAATCTCCCAGAATTCACAATATAAACACAGAAAAAATGTATTCAAATCTTTCCCTACATCAAAGACACACTAAGAGCACAGCCAAGACAATGAGATGTGTCCCAGGGGGTCCAACGTGTCAAAACACCTGCTGGCTGCATATCCTCTGCAGTTGAGTTTGGTTCTTGTGTTAGTTTTTTTAAAAAAAAAGCTGGAAAGACCGGCCATGATGTCAAGTCACGTTCTGTATCGTGACATGAACCCGATATCGCGATTGAGGCCATCCTCATGAGTGCGGAACTTGGCTATCAGTTTCTGCTCTATGATTTTGCGCTGTCGTGTATCCCGAAGGCCGCCTTGGACAGCAGATGCTGGTAATGGTTTTCTGTTTTCATTTCAGATTTCCAGCATCCGCAGTATTTTGCTTTTTTCCCAATGTCTTGCTCCTCACCTAACACAACTCCCAATGTCATGCTCCTCATTTAACCCAAATTCCAAAGTAATGTTCCTCATTTAACCCAACTCCCAAAGTAATGCTCCTCACCCAACCCAACTCCTAATGTCATCCCTTCTCACCTAATACAACTCCCAATGTCATGCTCCTCATTTAACCCAACTCCCAAAGTAATGCTCCTCACCCAACCCAACTCCCAATGTCAACCCTTTTCACCCAACACAACTCCCAATGTCATCCCTTCTCACCTAACACAACTTGCAATGTCATGCTCCTCATCTAACCCAACTCCCAAAGTAATGCTCCTCACCCAACCCAACTCCCAATGTCAACCCTTTTCACCCAACCCAACTCCCAATGTCATCCCTTCTCACCCAACAGAACTTCCAATGTCAGGTTCCTCATCTAATACAACTCCCAAAGTCATGCTCCTCACCTAACCCAGCTCGCAGTGTCATGCTCCTCAACTAAACCAACTTGCAATGTCATGCTCCTAACCGAACACAACTCACAATATAAATCTGCCAGATCTGACCTGACTGATGATAGCAGCACCTCTTGCTGCCAGTCCTTCTCACCTGATGGAACTTCCTACAGCAAAATTCTCAATGTCAACCCTCCTCACCCAACACAACTCCTGATGTCAGCCCTTCTCACTGTATAGAATAAGCAAACAGTTGATAAGTCTAGCACTCATAATATTGAGAGGCTGGACACTCTTAAAATGACAAGGGTCATAATTTTTAAGATATGAAAAAAAATAATGATTCTCATAGACTCACAGGTGAATTCGCTTATTTTAATTTCATTCATTGGAGTGTTTGAATATCTGTTGGCACTTTTGGATGAATTTAGATCTTTTTAATGAATTTGCAATTCCAGTGAAAGCATATATCGGGAAATTGAGCACAGAGGTCAGTGGGCCCCACAAGGTTCTCTGTCCATTCATTTTTGTTATAAATTTTTCCCTACAATGTAGAAAAGCAAACCAGAGTCACCCAGCACTGAGATATAAAACTGAACAATCCAGCAGGTGGCAATGATGATATATCTGGGGCATTGTATTGCAGTGTGTGTGGTCCTTTCGCAGCAGGCATGCTCTGAAACAGGCCACGACATTGAATATTTCTTTGTGTGTGCATAAAATCCGTATAGCTGAGAAATAGTTTTCAAGTTTGTGTATGATTCATTGTCACGGATTTGATTGTGCCTGATTCATTGTCACGAATTAAAAAATTAATTGTTCCCACGGACATTGACATATCACAGCATTCACGGAGAATTCGAAGAGAAGTTGTATTGAATCTATTGAGGACTGAGATTTTTTTCTTGGAAATGCAGACGTGCTTCCTAATTAATGTGACAGTGCTCGGCCAAGCAAAGATTTAACTCTGATCGATGTGACAGAAGTTAACAGGGCGGATATTCCATTTCCAATGCTCCTGAGGAATGATCAGCTCCCATGTGTAATGATGGAACATGTGATGCTGGGTCTCCATGCCCTTTACGTTGTCATTGGATTTCTGGGGCTTCCCCGAGCATGGGGATGGAGTCGGGGGAGGGCGTGGAGGGGTTGGTTAGGTAGAATGCTTGTGGCAGCAGTAAGTGCCAGCAAAGGGCAAGCTTGATAATGGGGGAAGGCGCCATTCAAAGCCCCCTCGCCTCATTTTCCTCCAGATTTGCGTGAGGTTGCCAAAATACAACGGTGCAAAAAGCTGGTGGTAGGTGTTGTGCCTGACCCACCCTTCCCTCAGATTGGAGGATTAGAGGGGACAGGCTGCAAGGCAAGAGGGGCCTGAAAAAGCGGAGTGGATTTCAAGGGCCTGGCACACAGGTGTGGATAGTGGCGAGGGAACAGGAAGATCGCCACCAATTTGCAGCATTCAATGGCATGAAGGACCCCCCACCAGTGCTACTTAAAGGGATCATGAACTACTTACAGGTTAGTTGCTGGATTATTTCTTCTGGCTGCTGGTGCAATTCTACACGTTTTTGGAGCTTTCCTATACTTGGCTAAAGTTCCAATAGTCTACAGGGAGTGGTCTGGCTGGTGCTGAAGTACTTCTTGCTGGTTTAAAGGCTTGTGCTGAAACCAGTTACTGCCAGACATGGGTGGCCTGTTGGGTGTTCCTCTTGGAACTGAGCATGACTGGGAGAATGAAGAGAGGCCACGCAGAGCAGGACAAGCTGCTAGAAGAGGGAGGAGGAGGAGGGCGAGAAGGGCTCTTGGCAGGAGGCTATATCCACCGAGGGTCTTTAGGGAGCAATTCTCTTACCTGAACCTCCGCGATGACAAATGCATGAGACGTCTTTGCTTCACTAAAGAGGTCGTGACTGAAATCTGCCAACTGCTGCAACTGCAACTGCAACTTCAAAGCAGGGCAAGGACAGCATTGCCTGTGGCTTTTATGCATCTGGCTTCTTCCAGACTGCTGCTGGAGATATAAGTGATGTCTTGCAGCTTGCAGTACACTGCTGCATAAAGCTCTCTATACAAAGAGAGACAGCTTCATTTCAATCCCTCTTGCCAGAGACGAGTTGGCAGAGCAAGCGCGAGGGTTTGCTTGGATTGCAGGCTTCCCCATGGTGCAGGGTACCATTGACTGCATGCACATTGCTTTGCCTGCGGCTCATCCTGCACCGAAAGGGATTCCACTCCCTCAATGTGCAACTCCACTCCCTCAATGTGCAGCTGGTGAGTGACCACAGGCAGCGCATCATGCAGTTGAATGCCCATTATCTTGGCAGCAGTCATGATTCCTTTATCCTGCAGCAGTCCTCTGTGCCACCTATATTTGAACCACCACGGCATGTCAAAGTCTGGCTACTTAGCGACAAGGGTTATCCACTCATGACATGGCTCATGACTCCGGTCCGGAACCTACACACACGTGCACAGCAGGCATACAATGAGAGCCATGCTGCCACAAGGAACATTACAGAGCACACCATCAGCATCCTCAAACAATGTTTCTGCTGCCCGGACCACTCTGGAGGAACCCTGCAATACGACTGAGTGGGTATCAAAATTTACGTTAGTATGCTGCATGCTACACAACCTGGCTATTATGAGGGAACAGCCCTTGCCGCCATCTATCAGGAGGAGGAAGAGCAAGTGGAGGAGGAGCAAGTGCAACAGGAAGTGGAGGAACAGGAAGAGGAAGAGAGGATACAACGTAGACAGCCCCTTTCTGCCCGGGCTCTATGAGATCAAATAATTCAATACTGGTATCAATGAGCAATACCAGTAACCTCAATCACAACTCCGCATTCACCAACAGTAACATACTCCTTCCCTTTCCTCTTTCACTGACCATCACATCGTCCTCTTTTCCACAACACAAAAATCAAAGACACCAGAAAATGTACATTCCAATCCAAATTTATAAATTAAATCATGACATATTGCATACAAAAATAAACGAATCACCCTTGTGCATTCCCTCAGTGCCTCTTCCGTGTGCCTTTGCCTCTCTCAGTGCTCCTTGAGGTGCTTCCCCAGTGGTTGCAGCATGGCTTGTGGAAGGCTGCTAAACTTCAACTGAGGAGTCTGCAGATGGCCTTGGAGGGCGACCTCGAGCACCTCTGGGCCTAGAAGGCCCGGCTTCAGACTGCACCATCACGCCTGGGCTGCAGCAGTCTGAGCTGGCTGGCTGATAGGCAACAGCAAGGGCACTGGCGGAGTGGCAGGGGTGGGAGCACGAATGCTGTCATTCTAAGAGAGGACAGCAGGTTCATACTCCACGGAGCCACTGCCACTCTGCCTCAATAGTCCTACTGATCTGTTGGAGAACAAATTGCTGGGTTGCTGTGATGCCCTGGAAGCCCCTTTGAATACTGGTATCCAGAGCCATGATGGTAGCAGTCTGAGCCTCCACTGCAGCACTCAGACCTTTGGCCGAAGCTGCTTGTGCTGAAGCTGAGACATTGGCCATCAGATGCTGCATCATGCTGATGGAGGTGACCACCCGTTCCATCTTAGAAAGGATGGGCTCCAAGCACTGCGCAAAGCCCTCTGCCAAGTTGGTGCTGGACTCCTCCATGCTCCTTGACATTGCACGCAGGCTCTCCAGTGCACCAAGCATTTAGGTGTGTACACCCATCAGCCTTCTTCTGTAGCCTGGCTCATCGAATTCCACTCCCCTTCCTGTGCAAGCGTAGAAAATGCAACACCTGCCCTTTTACCTCCTCCTTTCCCACCGTCCAGGGCCCTAAACACTCCTTCCAGGTGAAACAGCGATTTATTTGTACTTCTTTCAATTTAGTATACTGTATTCGCTGCTCACGATGCGGTCTCCTCTATATTGGGGAGACCAAATGCAGATTGGGCGACCGCTTTGTGGAACACCTCCATTCAGTCGACGAGTGTGACCTTGAGCTTCCGGTCACCTGTCATTTTAATTCTCTGCCCCACTCCCACTCTGACCTCTCTGTCCTCGGCCTCCTACACTGTTCCAATGAAGTTCAATGTAAACTCGAGGAACAGCACCTCATTTTTCTATTAGGCACATTACAGCCTTCCGGACTCAATGAGTTCAACAATTTCAGATCATAACCTCTGCCCCCATTTTTTCGGACGGCAGCTGTTGCTGATGATTCTGATATTCCCCTTTACACCTCCTCTAGACCCATCTTTTGTTTTTTTACTTGTCCCATTACCATCTCCTTTCATCTTGCACCATCATCCCTTTTGTCATTTAATCTCTTCTGCCTTTGATCCTATCACAGGCTTTCCCTTTTGTTCTTTTCTCCCGCCCCCTTTCCCTGCCTCTGTACTTGCTTAAAACCTGTTACATCGCTAACTTTTTCTGACAAAAGGTCATCGACCTGAAACGTTAACTCTGTTGCTTTCTCCACAGATGCTGCCTGACCTGCTGAGTATTTCCAGCATTTTCTGTTTCTTTTTCAGATTTCCAGCATCCGCAGTATTTTGCTTTTGTATTAGTGTGCGACCTCGCCGTCTGGCGAGCTGGCACCTGTGCTATTCTTTCACCCGCCCTGGCTCCTGCGCACTTGTGTTCGATATCTCACCACGTATAGATCCCTCCTCTATCCTAGCCCCTAAAATACGCGCAGTGTCAGTATCTGAGCTGGTGGCTGCGAGTGGAAGATCGAGTGACGGTGTCTCTTCATCTTCACTGTCTTCTTCCTCTTCCTCCACTGCCTGGGCAGGTTCCAGTTCTTGAGTATCTGAAATGAAAAAGGGAGAAGGGTTGGGATGTGGTGAGGGGAGAGGAGAAAATAAGATGTGCGTGCTTACACCCTCTGCAGCCTCTCACTCAGAAGAGATTGAGGGATGAGGGAGAAGTGGGATGAGAGAAGGAGGATTAGGTATGCGGATACCGTCCTCATCAATCGCTTCAGCTCCGCCAGTGGCCATGGCCTCCGCGATGCCCCTTTCCATGATGACCAGCATTATCTCCTCCATTCGTGTTAAAACATGCAGGCGCGCTTGTCCTCCTCCAGTTCTTTGCTGCTGCCTGCTGTTATGTGCCACCTTCTCCTGCAAGAAGAAGGAAGTGTGTCAGTGAGTGTTGTACAATATAATTGGGTTATGTGGCTGTCATGGTTGAATAGCTGCCAGTGTGTGCAAGCTGTGAGTTGTCGGTGCAAGGCTTGCAACACCCTAAGTATGTGAGGGTGAGGTAAAGCATATGAATTGAAAGGTTGAGAACTGATTGATAGAGATTGTTGGTAGATGGGTGATGGGGGTGTAGTGAATTGAGCAATGGATGAGGCCATTGGTGCAGTTGGTAAGATATGCCATTTGAAGATGAAGTCACTCACCTTGACAACTCGTGTGAGATCATTAAACTTCTTCCTGCACTGCATGCATGTTTGATGAGTGCAGTCCTGGCATTGACATTTGCCGCTATTTCTTCCCACTGCCTTCTGGGCATGTGTCTGGAGGGCCTCTTGCCCACCTGCAGATACAGGGCATCTCCCCTCCTTTCAGCCAAGGCCTCCAGTACATTGTCTGAAAACCTTGGTGCACGCTCTCTCGCATGTTCAGCCATTGCTCAAAGTATCACAGCACTGATTCAGTTTTGAAAAACTCCCACCACTTGTTGCAGCCACAATGCACCTCCCCTTTAATAGGCGCAGGCTGCCTTTAAGTAGCGCTGGACACGATATCAACCCCCCTGCTGATGCCTGCAGCCAATGAACAGCACAGGGAGCGTTGGCTGCACGCAGATATCATCTAAAAGAGCAGGCAGCACGAATTTTACATGTTGCCTGCAGCACTATGAACGGGCGCGGGTTAATCGCACACGACGATCCCAAGGCTGGTTTCAGGTCTTATCCGAGTTCTCCCCCACTGTCTCTCAGATGGACGTAAAAGATCTGACGACACTGTTTGGAGAAGGGAAGTTCTCCCCAGTGTCCTGGCCAATATTTATCCCTCAACTAGCATCACTAAAACAGATTCTCTGGTCATTATCTCATTGCTGTTTGTAAGACCTTGTTGTGCACAAATTCGCTGCCACATTTCCTACAATACAACAGTGTCGATGCTTTAAAAGTACTTCACTGGTTGTAAAGCACTTTGGGATGTCCGGAGGTTGTGAAAGGCGCTATATAAATGTAAGTTCTTTCTTTTATATAAATGCAACTATTACCAGTTGTTTATTTAATTCATTTTACTAGTTGAAGTGTAGTTTATAATACAGACTGCCTCTTGGGACCTAGTCCTTATCTTCAGGATATCCTCCTCCGCACAGTCCCAGGACAATTCCAACATCTTGTAATAGTGCAAACTGCTTCTTGCTTCTACTGCTACTACACACAGACCTCTCATATGTCAACACAACAGTAAATCTTAGCACAGCAAGTTACAGGAAACTCTTTATTAACCGGCACCCAAATATCCGGAAATCTCTCTTAACCGGCAAAATTCTTGAGTAGGTAACTGGGGTTTTCCTTCATCTCTCGTTTAAAATTAACTTTAAAAAAAACCCCGAAGCGTTTGCCTTGTATCGGAGCGTGTAGATTGGGAGGGGAATGTGCAGCCCGGGTAGGCAGCGGATACGACAGATGGTCAGCTGGCGGTCCCCGGGGAGACGGAGCTCCGAATGCAGGCGCATGTCAATGTGTACGGGGCTCTCGTACGTTGGGAGATATAACTCTCCGTTATCCGGACTTTTTGATTAACCGGCACCACGCCGGTCCCGTCGGTGCCGGTTAATAAAGAGTTTCCTGTACTTAGAAATATGTTATAGCTTCCAGTGAGCACACCGCCCACAGTGTTTTGAAATTCTAGGAATCCCTGAAATCCGTACCAACTATGAACTAAGGATAACAATAATGAGTGAAAGGACTTGCATTTATATAGTGCCTTTCACATTTTCTGTTGTCCCAAAGCACTTCACTGCCAATGAAATACAGTTGCAGTGTAGTCATTGTTGTAATGCAGCAAATGCGGCAGCCAATTTTTACACATCAAGATCTCGTAAAGAGCAATGTGATGAATGACCAGTTAATCTGTTTTAGGAATTGTTGAGGAATAATCTCCCTGGCCAGGACAACTTCCCTGCCCTTCTTTAAATTGTGCCTGGGAATCTATTACATGCATCTAAACTGGAAGATGGGACTCTGGTTTAACGTCTCATCCAAAAGATGGCACCTCCGACAGTGCAGCACCCCTTAAGTACTGCACTGAAGTGTCGGACTAGATTATGTGCTCAAGTCTCTGGACTCAAACCCACGACGTCCTGGCACGGAGGTGAGAGTGCTACCACTGAGCCAAGGCTGTCACTTCCAAATTTAGTCAGTTAATTAAATAATTCAGAAACATTTATTACAGCAATTGGATCCTAATTAATTCAGAAAAATATCTGTAGTAATACACGTACTATTTAGATAATGGGGTAAATTTGAATGGATGGATGTTTGAGCAATGAATTGCGAGCACTGGCTGTTCGCCAAATTCCCAGTATGCACTCTCATCGAGTGAGGCTGCGAATGGGAGCACTAAAACGTAAAATCTGCCTCAATATGAGGTAAATTCCTCAGGTTGCCAAAGGATGCTGTCACTTTAAGACATCGTTTGAATTTCATCTGTAGTAGAAAATTACTGTTCCTTTTTATCCTCCTCTAGATAAATCAGAATTGGAATGCAGATTCCATTATGCAGACACTAAGAAGGCTTTGACCTATTATATAGATGGAAAAAAAGCTTTTTGTAAAGCTCATCAATGTTGTCTTACAGGACATGCAATTTTATTGCTTCCATTTCTAAATAAGGATTACTAAAATAGCTGGTTGAATGTAACCTGCATTGTTATCATGCGGCAAGAATTCTACGGGTGAGACTAAGGTTCATTCTACTGGATCTCCATAGTTCTTAAAAGGGTCATTGCAGGGCGTGCCTTAAGCTAGTTCCCCATACTTCTACTAAAATAAAGATGGGGACTAAATGAGTAATTTTATTAAATTATAACACTAGGTAACAAATACAGTATTATTCACAATACAGTTAGCTTAAGGTCCCAATGTTACTTTAATAAATAGAACTTTCTTTAATAATGAATTGGCAGCAGTGTCCGTTATGCTGGTTGATTCTAAGTCCACCAATATTATCAGTATTGTTACTTATTGGGCCAAAAATTGATCCCGCTGCGCGAGAGTACGCACTGCGTACTCTCGCGTATTCTCTCTCCAATTGCCGGTTTTCTGCATGCCCAGCGCATGCGCTGAAAACCGGCACTTGGTCTTTGGAAAAGGGGGCGGTTCCTCGGTGCATCGCGTGCGCACTACAGGCTGCGCGCACGCTGTGCACTTAGTGCTTTGGACGCGCAGGTAAGGACGGAAGATTTTAGAAATGGAAAAAGGAGGAGTAAGACCCACTTTTAACAAGGTAAGTAGTGAATTAAGTATTTTTTTGAATTTTTTTTAACAGGTATATCTTTTTTAGAGACTTTAAAGACAGGTAAGTTTATTTTTATAACTTTTTAAAAGATTTTAAATTTTTTCAAAAATTTAATTTTTTATTTAAAATGGTTAATTTATTTAACTATACTTATTTTATTAATGTGATGGTTTTTTTTTTAAATTTAATTGAGGTTTAGCTGTTATTTTGGTAGTTGTAAGATTCATAGCTTTCACAGCACGTATGTGAAACTTATGAATGGAAGATGGTGTGCTGCCATTGGCTCTAACTGAGTCACGTGATCCCACAGCTCGCACGAATTCACTACGCCGGTGGGATACGCAAGCACTGCCCAGCTGATGTCTGGAACATCAAGTTCGTGCGAGCTGGATCTGAAAAAGCCAACGCGGAGTGAGAGATCGCGCCAGCTCCTTACCCCCGCGGGAACAGAGCGAGATCAATTTCTGGGCCATTATCTCCTTCAACACAAGAATGAACAGATCCATGTTTTCAAACACTTTCTGGTCCATAATCTTTTACTGGAGTTTGACGACATTTCTGATTCAGTATTATAATTTCACACTTAATTTATCAATCAACAATCAGAAACAAAATGGCAGAGTACCATAATAAAAATAACCAAATAAATGACAGCCAACATGGCTTTAAAAGAGATAGATCCTCATAGGCTTTTTTGACGAGGAGACATCCCAAGTTGGCAGGGTGATGTCCTTGTCCCCTCAAGAACATCCTCCCTTTCCATCACTACAATGTCTTCCTTAATCAGCACTGCCACCCCACCTCCCTTTTTTCCTTCCGTATCTTTTCTGAACACCTTGTACCCTTGAATATTAAGTGCTCAGTCCTCACTGCTTTTAAACCACGTTTCCGTTATTGCCACAACATCATATTGCCACATGGCTAATTGTGCTTGTAGCTCACCAACCTTATTCACCACACTTTGTGCGTTTACTTACATGCATTCTAAACCCATTTTTGAATTTTTCGTAGTCTTTCTCAGTCTGCTCCTCATTAATATGGTACTACTTCCGCCTCTAATACTACTTTCTTCTCTAGTACTATCCAACACACTCACTCTTTTATGCACCTTATTCCTCCTTTCTGCTCATATATGCTGGTGCCGGTGCCCATCCCCCTGCCAAGCCAGTTTAAACCCTCCCCAACAGCACTAGCAAACCTCCCCGCGGGAATATTGGTCCCGGCTCCGTTGAAGTGTAACCCGTCCGGCTTGTACAGGTCCCACCTTCCCCAGAAATGGTCCGAATGCCGCAGGAATCTAAAGCCCTCCCTCCTGCACCATCTCTCCAGCCACGCATTCATCTGTTCTATCCTCCTATTCCTGTACTTACTAGCACGTGGCACCGGGAGTAATCGGAGATTACTACCTTTGAGGTCCTGCTTTTTAATCTCTTTCCTAGCTCCCTATAGTCTGCCTGCAGGACCTCATCCCTCTTTCTGCCTATGTCGTTGGTACCGATATGGACAACGACCTCTGGCTGTTCACCCTCCCCCCTCAGAGTGTCCTGCAGCTGCTCAGTGACATCCTTGACCCTGGCACCAGGGAGGCAACATACCATCCTGGAGTCACATCTGCGTCCACAGAAACGCCTCTCTGTTCCCTTAACTAACGAATCCCCTATCACTATTGCTCTTCCACTCTTCTTCCTCCCCCCCTGTGCAGCTGAGCCACCCATGGTGCCGTGGCCTTGGCTCTGGCTGCTCTCCCCAGAGGAACCATCACCCCCACCAGTTTCCAGAACTGTAAACCAGTCAGCGAGCGAGATGCATTCTTGGGATTCCTGCCCTACCTGCCTGGTCCTTCTTCTCTGTCTGGTGGTCACCCATTCCCTCTCTGCCTGCACATTCTGAGGCTGCGGGGTGACCACTTCTAGAAACGTGCTTTCCAAGTATTTCTCAGCCTCGCGGATGCACTGTAGTGACTCCAGCTGTGCACAAGCTCTGAAACCCGGAGCTCGAGTTGTCGCAGTTGGCGACACTTCCTGCACACGTGGTCGTCCAGGCCGCAAGAAGCGTCCAGGATTTCCCACATGGCACAGGATGTGCAAATCACGGGACTGAGCTGCCCTGCCATACCTCTATTAGTTTAACTAGTTAAGCTATAAATTTAATATAGTATGTTCTAGTTTCCCGCTCCTAGTATAAACCACTGTCTTAGTTTAGAGAAAAAAAAACCTTAATACTCACCAACCAATTACTTACCTGCTGTCCTGTGACATCATACCTTGGTATTTTTGGAAATTGGGGAAATCGGGGAAGGTTCGGCCGCAGCTGCCTCCGATTAGGTCAGCGCTTTTCCTCCACTCTCTCCTTTATGTCCCACCATCACTGCCTCCGGTTAGGTCCACGCTGTTCCTCCGCTCTCTCCTTTATGTCCCGCTGCCACTGCCTCCGATTAGGTCCGCGCTGTTCTTCCACTCTCTCCTTTATGTCCCGCCGCTGCTGCCTCCGATTGGGTCCGCGCTGTTCCTCTGCTCTCTCCTTTATGTCCCGCTGCCTCCGAGTTGCTGCTCACCATGGCTAATAAACAAAGCAGATGTTTTTGCCATGAAACCACATCAAGATCTCATGTCTGGTCTACATCAGTTTCTCCTTGAGGGTCTAGAGACTGCCAGAGTCATTGGAAGGCAATTCTAGAATGGTTGTTGACAAATGGAGTAGATCCAGTGTGTCTTGAGGTAAAACTACTGGGTTCTGACTCACCAGGATAACACATGGGTACTGTACCAGGCTAGATACAGTGGGACAGAGGTGTTGTCCCTGGAATGTTGACCATGTGTGCGGGAAGTGTATCCAGCTACAGCTACTGACAGACCGCTTTGCGGCACTGGAGCTGCGGATGGATGCATACTGGAGCATTCGCGATGCTGAGGACATCGTGGATAGCACGTTTAGGGAGTTGGTCACACCGCAGGTAAAGACTGTACAGGCAGGAAGGGAATGGGTGACCACCAGGCAGAGTAGGAGGTGCAGGCAGGTAGTGCAGGGGTCCCCTGTGGCCATCCCCCTCTCAAACAGATATACTGCTTTGGATGTTGTTAAGGGAGATGGCTTATCAGGGGAAGACAGCAGCAGCCAACTTCCTGGCACCATGGGTAGTTCTGCTGCACAGGATGGGAGGAAAAAGAGTGGGAGAGCTATAGTGATAGGGGATTCTATTGTAAGGGGAATAGATAGGCGTTTCTGCGGCAGCAAACGAGACTCCAGGATGGTATGTTGCCTCCCTGGTGCAAGGGTCAAGGATGTCTCAGAGCGGCTACAGAGCATTTTGGAGGGGGAGGGTGAACAGCCAGTTGTCGTGGTGCATATAGGTACCAACGATATAGGTAAAAAATGGGATGAGGTCCTAAAAGCAGAATATAGGGAGTTAGGAGGGAAATTAAAAAATAGGACCTCAAAGGTAGTAATCTCAGGTACCAGTGCCACATGCTAGTCAGAGTAGAAATAGAAGGATATTTCAAATGAATACATGGCTAGAGGAATGGTGCAAGGGGGAGGGATTCAAATTCCTGGGACACTGGAACCGGTTCTGGGGGAGGTGGGACCAGTACAAACTGGACGGTTTGCACCTGGGCAGGGCCGGGACTGATGTCCTAGGGGGAGTGTTTGCTAGTGCTCTGGGGGAGGGTTTAAGCTAAAATGGCAGGGGGTTGGGAACCTGAGCAGGGAGACAGAGGAAAGGGAAACAAGGATAGAAGCAAAAGACAGGAAGGAGAAAAGCAAAGGTGACAGTCCGAGAAATCAAGAGTTTAAATCAAACATGGCCACAGTAAATAATAATTTTAAAAGGTCTAAGAGTGTTAAAAAAACAAGCCTGAAGGCTTTATGTCTTAATGCGAGGAGCATTCGTAATAAGGTGGATGAATTAGCTGCGCTAATAGAGGTAAACGGATATGATATGATTGGGATTACGGAGACATGGCTCCAGGGTGACCAAGGCTGGGAATTCAACATCCAGGGGTATTCGATATTCAGGAAAGACAGGCAAAAAGGAAAAGGAGGTGGGGTAGCATTGCTGGTTAAAGAGGGGATTAACACAATTGTAAGGAAGGATATTAGCTCTGATGATGTGGAATCCATATGGGTAGAACTGAGAAATACCAAGGGGCAGAAAATGTTAGTGGGAGTGGTATACAGACCCCCAAACAGTAATGCAGAGGTTGGGATGGCATTAAACAGGTTATTAGAGACGCGTGCAATAAGGGCACAGCAGTTATCATGGGTGACTTTAATCTACATATAGATTGGGCTAACCAAATTACAATACTGTGGAGGAGGAATTCCAGGAGTGTATACGGGATGGTTTCCTGGACCAATATGTCAAGGAACCAACTAGAGATCAGGCCATCTTAGACTGGGTATTATGTAACGAGAAAGGATTAATTAGCAATCTTGTTGTGCGGGGCCCCTTGGGGTGGAGCGATCATAATATGATAGAATTCTTCATTAAGATGGAGAATGAAATAGTTGACTCAGAGACTAGGGTCCTGAATTTAAATAAAGGAAACTACGATGGTATGAGGCGCGAGTTGGGTAGGATAGATTGGGGAATGTTACTCAAAGGGTTGACGGTGGATAGGCAATGGCAAACATTCAAAGATCGCATGGATGAACTACAGAATTTGTTCATTCCTGTCTGGCATAAAAATAAAACAAAAAAGGTGACTCAACCATGGCTGACAAGGGAAATTAGGGATAGCATAAGATCCAAGGAGAGGACATATAAATTGGCCATAAAAACCGTAAACCTGAGGATTGGGAGCAGTTTAGGATTCAGCAAAGGAGGACAAAGGGATTAATTAAGAGGGGGAAAATAGAGTACGAGCGTAAGCTTGCAGGGAACATAAAAACTGACTGTAAAAGCTTTTATAAATATGTGAAGAGAAAACGATTGGTGAAGTCAAGCGTAGGTCCTTGCAGTCAGAATCAGGGGAATTTATAATGGGGAACAAAGAAATGGCAGACCAATTAAATACATACTTTGGCTATGTCTTCACAAAGGAGAACACAAATAACCTCCCAGAGATGTCGGGGAACATAGGGTCTAATGAGAGGGAGGAACTGAATGAAATCAGTATTTGTAGGGAAATGGTGTTAGGGAAATTGACGGCATTAAAGGCCGATAAATCCCCAGGGCCTGATAATCTACATCCTAGGGTACTTAAGGAAGTGGCCCTAGAAATAGTAGATGCATTGCTGGTCATCTTCCAAAATTCTATAGACTCTGGAACAGTTCCCATGGATTGGAGGATTAGCTAATGTTACCCCACTGTTCAAAAAAGGTGGTAAAGAAAAAATGGGGAATTATAGACCGGTAAGCCTGACATCGGTTGTGGGGAAAATGCTAGAGTCCATTATAAAAGATGTAATAGCAGAGCACTTGGAAAACAGTGACAGGATCGGACAAAGTCAACATGGATTTACAAAAGGTAAATCGAGCTTGACTAATCTACTGGAATTTTTTGAGGATGTAACTGATAGAATAGATAAGGGAGAACCAGTGGATGTGGTGTATTTGGACTTTCAGAAGGCTTCCGATAAGGTCCTGCATAAGAGATTAGCGTGTAAAGTTAAGGCACATGGGATTGGGGGCAAGGTACTGACTTGGATAGAGAACTGGTTGGCAGACAGGAAGCAAAGAGTTGGAATAAATGGGTCTTTTTCCGAGTGGCAGGCAGTGACTAGTGGGGTTCCACAGGGATCGGTCCTAGGACCCCAGCTATTCACTATATATATACATTAATGATCTAGACGAGGGAACTAGATGTAATATCTCCAAGTTTGCAGATGACACAAAGCTGGGTGGGCGTGTGTGCTGCGAGGAGGATGCCGAGAAACTCCAGTATGATTTGGACAGGTTGGGTGATTGGGCAGAAGCATGGCAGATGCAGTATAATGTGGATAAATACGAGGTTATCCACTTTGGTGGCAAAAACAGAAAGGCAGATTATTATCTGAACGGCAATAGATTGGGAGAAGGGGAAGTGCAACGAGACCTGGGTGTCCTTGTGCACCAGTCGCTGAAGGTAAGCATGCAGCTACAGCAGGCGGTTAAGAAGGCAAATGGTATGTTGGCCTTCGTAGCGAGAGGGTTTGAGTACAGGAACAAGGATGTCGTGCTGCAGCTGTACAGGGCCTTGGTGAGACCACACCTTGAGTATTGTGTGCAGTTTTGGTCGCCTTATCTGAGGAAGGATGTTCTTGCCATGGAGGGAGTGCAGCGAAGATTCACCAGACTGATACCTGGGATGGCAGGAATGACGTATGAGGAGAGATTGGGTCGATTGGGCTTATACTCGCTGGAGTTTAGAAGAATGAGAGGAGATCTCATTGAAACTTATAAAATTCTAACAGGGCTTGACAGACTGGATGCAGGAAGGATGTTCCCGATGGCGGGTGAGTCCAGAACAAGAGGTCACAGTCTAAAGATAAGGGGTAAGCCATTTAGGACGGAGATGAGGAGGAATTTTTTCATCCAGAGAGTGGTGAACCTGTGGAATTCTCTACCACAGAAGGCAGTTAAGGCCAAGTCAGTAAATATATTCAAGAAGGAGTTAGATATATTTCTTAAGGCTAAAGGTATCAAGGGATATGGGGAGAAGGCAGGGACAGGGTACTGAGTTTGGATGATCAGCCATGATCTCATCGAATGGCGGAGCAGGCTCGAGGGGCCGAATGGCCTACTCCTGCTCCTATCTTCTATGTTTCTATGTTTCTATGAATATAGTGAAACAATGGTTAATTTATGAAATTTTCATATACTCAGCTTGTAGATGAGAAATAGGAGGGGGCTAAGGATAACTCAGTGGGGGACTCCAGAGGTAGTGTCAGTACAAAACCGAAACAACTTTGCACCAATGCTAAACTTGGATGCTGGGAATTTCCTTAGAGATTCTCCCACTCATTCGCAGTCAGATATCCGTCAAAGTTATGGCAGCAGAGTGGGAAAATTCCTGAGGAAATTCCTGGTGGGAGTGTAAACCAGGTGCCAAAATCCAAACCAACTCTGAAGCAAAGCAGAGTGACAGCCCCACTTCCTGCCCCGTCTCACTCCACTTCAATCTGATAAATGGCACTGACTCTGGATGCAGGCTGCATTTACACTATATCTGCAGCGTCTGTGTGAAGCAAAACCACTTTGCACTGACATTACAGTTGTGTAAGTGCAGTCTAAAATTCAGTTCAGTTCCCTGAAGTATGGCTTCTCAGCCAGTTCAGCTGTTGTGTCAGTTTCCCTTTCCGACCAGCTGCAGAGATAGTCGTTTTTTTTGTTAATAGAGGTTAAGTCATAACTTTTTGGTTTCTAAGATAGATAACTTCACCTTATTAATGGTTGGATGGTTCAAATTACCGAGATCAGTAAATTATAAGGTGGAAATGTGAGTAATGTTAAGATTAGAAACAGGTTTAGCAATTGCATTCTTGTCTTACCCTATACCGGTTAAAATCCCCATCTCCGTTGCATGATCTTTATGTAATTTCTGCAGAATGGATCATTTCAGCAAAACATCAATGAAAATAAAATAATTGTACCTCTGGATGATGCAAGAATAAGCAGAGAGTCCCTTCTCTGTAAAACGCAGCCGAGGTCCATTCCTTTAAAGTGCAGTCTGCCTGTTGTGTGGCACTGTTGATGCCAGTGTACTCTGTTTCTTACATGGCACTGCATGGTGCCAGTCTAATCTAATTTTTACATTTGCACTGTTGGTGCCAGTGCACTCTGATTTTTAAGGTTCCTCTGTATGTGCCAGTGTTCTCTGCCTCTCACGGGGCAGTGTTTGAGGCATTCAGTTCTGGGACACTTTACAGTCACCATCGAATAAGTAATGTTTTATTTTTTAGCAGAGAAGTTCCGTGGGGGATATGGCATTTTGCGTCACACCACACAACGGGGAGTCGACTAAGGTAATTTGTTCTTGTTTCAGCAAAGTACTTCACATTTCTGCCAGGAAGCAGTGCTGAGCGTATTATTTCTCAATGAAAAACCTGCCCTTCCTGTCAACTGATTCTCTCGTAACCACTGGCCTAACGTCTGAATGTGAGACACTGGCTCTGTGTCACATCACTCAGAGCTGTGTGGTCAAACCCGAGAGCCAACAATGTAATGGCCTTAGTGCTGTTCCACAATTGCAGCACTGGTGAAAAGTTGTTTCGGTTTCATACTGACACTACTTCTGGAGTCCCCCAAGGATCTATCTTTAGCCCCATCCTGCTTTTTTTCAAATACATGCTTCCCCTCAACGACATCATCAGAAAACATGTCCGTATTGGAATGCCAATCAGGTCAGGTTCCTGGCATTTATTTGGCCCTTGATAAAGACTACTTCCTGCTGAGGAGTAAAGCAGCACTTTGACAGCAGTAGAAAATCCCAGTGCACTTAACAAAGAATAGAATTGTGGTCTGCGGCTTCCTGTGGGGGCTGGTGGATCCGCTTTTTCTAATTTTATGTTGGCTCTTCATCCCAGCCAGTCCTCCTCCCCAGCCACCCAACCCCCGTCGCTCATTCTCTAGCTACAGAGAAAATGCCTGAAGTGAATGTTGCAGGTACTGAGTAATACAATAATGACAGGAAACTTCTTAAAAGCTATTTTACCACCTCAAATTAAAGAATGCTATTTTTAGATTCCTGCATTATTAGGAGTGAGCAAGCAGGCTGCAATTTTACTTCGAGGTTGGAATTATTTCATAAACCACTATCGTGAAACTCAAGTGGTTTATAGATGTCATCCGAACTCCTTGAATGAATTGCAGTCTTTTATTATCTCCCTGCCAATCATTTTTTTTGACTGCATATTCTGGCCTTGGTGAAATTAAATCCATGCTAATGACAGTTTTAAACAGTGCTGTCAGTTAAGGAATGTCACCATGACCAAATCATACAGTCACATGACTTACAAGGAGGCTATAATAAAATGTCTCAGCTGTTGGCAAGCAAGATTCTGGGACTGAGATGAGGCCATACATCGGAGAGTATCAATGACATCTGATGGTTGGGAATCAGTTCAGCAATAAGTGACTACTATATTTTTAATGAAAGCTTCATCTCATACGTGAAAAACAAGTTGAGGTTATCACTCAATTACACATGTAGAATAATAGATGAAGGGGAATGAGTTACAAGATGCAATGGATCAGATTGTGTGTCCTTTGTAGACAAATGCCAAAGAATCATGGAATGTTCCAGCACCATAACAGGCAATTCAGACCAATGAGTCTCTGCATGTGTTTCTTTCCACCTCAGCCAGCAGTCTAATCCCACTCTCTTCTTCACTTCCAATACCCTTTAATATCCAACCTAGTCTAATCCCGTTCTCCTGCTCGCCCCCCATACTCTTTACTATTCCACCCAGTGCTATCCCATTCTCCTGCTCACTCCCCATACCCTTTAATATCCCACCTAGCCTAATTCCACTCTCCCGCTCATTCCCCATAATCTTTAGGCCCAGTAATTCGGCCGGGTAGCGCTCGTTTCTCATGCGCAAAGCAGCATGCTAAGTCCCCATTATGGTGGGCAGGAAGTGCACACAGATAACCATCTGGAAATGCGCTGCCCGCCATGTTAGTACAGGATGTCACGCTGACGGCAGAACCACACACTGGGAGCATTCTAAGTAAAGAATAATGGGCTAGAAATTCATTTGCTGAACGCCACTCCGTAGCGCCATGAAATGGCGATAAAATGGTGGCCACCACTCTCTCGCCAGCTGGTGGCGGGTCCCGCGGCAACCACCATATTCATGTCCCTCTTTGTGCTGCCGGTAACTGGCAGTGTCCTGAAAGAAAAAAATGGCAGCGTGGTGACGTCAATCACCATCACCACACCGAACTTCGACCCTAGCTGGGTCCTAAGCATGCCAGGTTAACAGTGGCAATGTCAGCACCTCTTAAAGGGATACACACATACTTCAAGTAAGTTTGCAATTAAGCTTTTGGACTATTTTTGTTTTTGATTATATTGAAGTAGTGGCTTTCTGCAATAGATGTTAAAAGTTTTTTAAGTGTGTAGGGAGCGCTGCTGGATGCTTGCAAGGCCTTGGATGGTAAAGGAAGGCCTCTGAGACGACAGAAAATGCTGCAAATACTCAGCAGGTCAAGCAACATCCATGGAGAGAGAAACAGAGTTCACAACTCAGGTCGAGATACTGCCTGACCTGCTGAGTATTTCCAGCATTTTATGCTGTAATTTCAGCTTAAAGCACCCACTTACAGAGGGAAGAGGAAGACACAGAAGAGTGCAAAAGACAAGGCTGATGTGTTTGCAACCATCTTCAGCCAAAAGTACCGAGTGGATGATCCATCTTGGCCTCCTCCTGAGGTCCCCACCATCACAGAAGCCAGTTTTCAGCCAATTCGATTTACTCCACATGATATTAAGGAACAGCTGAGCGCACTGGATACAGCAAAGGCTATGGGACCCCACAACATCCCGGCTGTAGTGCTGAAGATTTGTGGTACAGAACTAGCTGCGCCTCTAGTCAAGCTGTTCCAGTACAGCTACAACACTGGCATCTACCTGACAAAGTGGAAAATTGCCCGGTTAAGTCCTGTTCACAAAAAGCAGGACAAAACCAATTCGGCCAATTACCACCCATCAGTCTACTTTCAATCATCAGCAAAGGTGTCATCGACATTGCTGTCAAGTGGTACTTACTCACCAATAACCTGCTCACCAATGCTCAGTTTGGGTTCTGCTAGGACCACTCAGCTCCAGACCTCATTACAGCCTTGCTCCAAACATGGATAAAAGAGCTGAATTCCAGAGGTGGGATTAGCGTGACTGCCTGTGACATCAAGGTAGCATTTGACTGAGTGTGGCACCAAGGAGCCCTAGTAAAACTGAAGTCAATGGGAATCGGGGGGGTGGGAAAACTCTCCACTGGCTGGAGTCATGCCTAGCACAAAGGAAGATGGTTGTGGTTGTTGGAGGCCAATCAATCACAGCCCCAGGACATTGCTGCAGGAGTTCCTCAGGGCAGTGTCCTGGGCCCAACCATCTTCAGCTGCTTCATCAATGACCTTCCCTCCATCATAAGGTCACAAATGAGGATGTTCGCTGATGATTGCACAGTGTTCAGTTCCATTTGCAATTCCTCAGATAATGAAGCAGCCGTGCCCACATGCAGAAAGACCTGGACAACATCCAGACTTGGGCTGATAAGTGGCAAGTAACATTCGCGCTACTCAAGTTCCAGGCAATGACCATCTCCAATAAGAGTTTAATCACCTCCCTTTGACATTCAATGGCATTACCATTGTCAAATCCCCCATCATCAACATCCTGGGGGTCACCATTGACCAGAAACGTAACTGGACCAGCCACATAAATACTGTGGCTACAAGAGCAGGTCAGAGGTTGGGTATTCTGCAGCGATTGACTCACCTCCTGACTCCCCAAAGGCTTTGTACCACCTACAAGGCATAAGTCAGGAGTGTGATGGAATACTCTCCACTTGCCTGGCTAAGTGCAGCTCCAACAACACTCAAGAAGCTCAACACCATCCAAGACAAAGCAGCCCGCTTGCTCGGCACCCCATCCACCACCTTAAACATTCATTCCCTCCACCACCGGCGTACCGAGGCTGCAGTGTGTACCATCTACAAGATGCACTGCAGCAACTCGCCAAGGCTTCTTTGACAGCACCTCCCAACCCCGCGACCTCTTCCACCTAGAAGGACAAGGGCAGCAGGCGCATGGGAACACCACCACCTCCAAGTTCCCCTCCAAGTCACACACCATCCTGAATTGCAAATATATCATCGTTCCTTCATCGTCGCCGGGTCAAAATCCTGGAACTCCCTACCTAACAGCAGTTTGGGAGTACCTTGATCATACGGACTGCAGCAGTTCAAGAAGGCGGCTCATCACCACATTCTTAAGGGCCATTAGGGATGTGCAATAAATGCTGGCCTTTCCAGTGATGCCAGATCTCGTGAATAAATAAATTAAAAAAACATAAATTGATAAAGTAGCTGGATTCACTATATTAAGGAGGAGTAATATGAATAAAGTATCTGGGATTCACTGCCTGAACGACAGGTCATGGTGTCCCTCAGGCACATTGTCAGAAGCTAGACTGATCCTGAATATAACATTTGGTCTTAACATGTAGAAGATTTCTTTACTATTATTTAAAGTATCTGAAGAATGAAGTAAAAATCTAGAAGACGTGTTATGGCATAGACATGGTAATGTGTGTATGTGATGCAGACTATCCGAGTTAAAAGGATTACCTTCATTCCATACTAAGGGAAGAAATTCAACACCTTGGCCTGTTTATTGGCCGTTAAATCAATGCTGTGGGGATGAATTTCAGTTTGTGATGTCCCGTTCCCGCTATCCCTGAAAGTGTGGCGGCTGCCAAATTGGAAGACGGCGACTCCCAGGTGTGTAGTGCGCCTCCTGGTTCCACAGATATACTGCAACCTGATGTGAATCTGGGGATTCCCTCCTCCACTTTGCCTCACCGCCTCCCAACTGAGGACCTATCAGCGGGCCGGCTCGACGTTGGAGCCGGATGGCATTGGTCATGACCCGATCGGCCAGCTGCATTGGGGCACCAGATTGATGTCGCTGGTTTAATGCAAATGAGGCTCAAGGCCTGATTTTGATCGGGCTTCAGGCCAACATCTTCAGGCGTGTGTTCGTATCAGGCAGATATTTCCAAACGGAAACGGACGTGAGTGTCCCCATAGTGTCATCAACTCCACTGCCAACTCATTGTTTGTGTTTCTAAGAGTCACACTGTCTTTATGATACCTCATAGCTGCTGTGAGGTGAAAGCGGTTAACTCATGACATCATGAACCTAGGCTTGCCAACTCTGGTTGGACAAATTCCTGGAGGTTTCATCACATTCTGAGGGGGAGGGTGAACAGCCAGAGGTCGTGGTCCATATCGGTACCAATGACATAGGTAGAAAGAGAGATGAGGTCCTGCAGGCAGATTTCAGGGAGCTAGGAAAGAGACTAAAAAGCAGGACCTCAAAGGTAGTAATCTCCGGATTACTCCCGGTGCCACGCGCAAGTGAGTATAGAAATAGGAGGATAGCGCAGATGAATGCGTGGCTGGAGAGATGGTGCAGGAGAGAGGGCTTTAGATTCCTGGGGCATTGGGACTGGTTCTGGGGGAGGGGGGACCTGTAAAGGCCAGACGGGTTGCACCTCAAAAGGAAAAGCGGCCCAACCATGGCTAACAAAAGAAATTAAGGATAGTATTAGATCCAAAGAGGAGTCATATAAAGTTGCCTGAAAAAGTAGCAAGCCTGAGGATTGGGAGCAGTTTAGAGTTCAGCAAAAAAGGACCAAGAGATTGATTAAAAGGGGAAAAATAGAGTATGAGAGTAAACTTGCAAGGAACATAAAAGTGGATTGTAAAAGCTTCTACAAGTACGTAAAAAGAAAAAGATTAGTGAAGACAAATGTAGGTCCCTTACAGTCAGAAACGGGAGAATTTATAATGGGGAACAAGGAAATGGCAGAGCAATTAAACAAATACTTTGGTTCTGTCTTCACGGAAGAGGACACAAATAACTTCCCAGAAATGCTAGGGAACCAAGGGTCTAGTGAGAAGGAGGAATTAAAGGAAATTAGGATTAGTAAAACAATAGTGCTGGAGAAATTAATGCGACTGAAAGCTGATAAATCCCCAGGGCCTGATAATCTGCATCCCAGAGTACTAAAAGAAGTAGCCATGGAAATAGTGGATGCATTGGTTGTCATCTTCCAAAATTCTATAGATTATGGAACAGCTCCTGCAGATTGGAGGGTGGCAAATGTAACCCCACTATTTAAAAAAGGAGGGAGAGAGAAAACCGGGAACTACAGACCGGTTAGCCTAACATCAGTAGTAGGGAAAATGCTAGAGTCTATTATAAAGGATGTGATAACAGGACACTTAGAAAATATCAATGGGATTAGACAAAGTCAACATGGATTGATGAAAGGGAAATCGTGTTTGACAAACCTACTGGAGTTTTTTGAGGATGTAACTGGTAGAATAGATAAGGGAGAACCAGTGGATGCGGTGTATTTGGATTTTCAGAAGGCCTTTGATAAAGTCCCACATAAGAGGTTAGTGTGCAAAATTAAAGCACATGGGATTGGGGGTAATATACTGGCATGGATTGAAAATTGGTTAACAGAGAGTAGGAATAAATGGGTCATTTTCGGAGTGGCAGGCGGTGACTAGTGGGGTACCGCAGGGATCAGTGCTTGGGCCCCAGCTATTCACAATATATATCAATGATTTGGATGAGGGAACCAAATGTAATATTTCCAAGTTTGCTGACGACACGAAACTAGGTGGGATTGTGAGTTGTGAGGAGGATGCAAAGAGGCTTCAAGGCGATTTAGACAAGTTGAGTGAGTGGGCAAATATATGGCAGATGCAGTATAACGTGGATAAATGTGAAGTTATCCACTTCGGTAGGAAAAACAGAAAGGTAGAGTATTATTTAAATGGTGATAGATTGGGAAATGCTGATGTACAAAGGGACCTGGGTGTCCTTGTACACCAGTCACTGAAAGCAAACATGCAGGTGCAGCAAGCAGTTAGGAAGGCAAATGGTATGTTGGCCTTCATTGCAAGAGGATTTGAATACAGGAGCAAGGATGTCTTACTACAGTTGTACAGGGCCTTGGTGAGACCACACCTGGAGTACTGTGTGCAGTTTTGGTCTCCTTACCTAAGAAAGGATATACTTGCCATAGAGGGAGTGCAGTGAAGGTTCACCAGACTAATTCCTGGGATGGCAGGACTGTTGTATGAGGAGAGATTGGGTCGACTAGGCCTGTATTCACTAGAGTTTAGAAGAATGAGAGGGGATCTCATTGAAACGTATAAAATTCTGACAGGGCTAGACAGACTGGATGCAGGGAGGATGTTTCCCCTGGCTGGGGAGTCTAGAACTAGGGGTCACAGTCTCAGGATACGGGGTAGGACATTTAGGACTCAGAGGATGGTGAACCTGTGGAATTCTCTACCACAGAAGGCTGTGGAGGCCAAGTCACTGAATATATTTAAGAAGGAGATAGATAGATTTCTAGACACAAAAGGCATCAAGGGGTATGGGGAGAGAGCGGGAATATGGTATTGAGATAGAGGATCAGCCATGATCATACTGAATGGCGGATCAGGTTCGAAGGGCCGAATGGCCTACTCCTGCTCCTATTTTTCTATGTTTCTTACCTCAACATGGCCGGAACCAATATCCTCATGGGGAGGTTTGCTAGTGCTGTTGGGGAGGGTTTAAACTAATTTGGCAGGGGGATGGGCACCAGGATGTAACATTAGAAAGGGGAAATAATGTGCTCAAAGGATTGGGAGAGGCAGAGAGCACTAAAGTATGAAATAGTAAGGTATTAGGTGGGGTCAAACTAAGAGAGAATACAGGTTGGTCTAAGATGGGTTTACAGTGTATCAATGTGAACGTACGAAGCGTAGTAAACAAGGTAAGTGAGCTGCAAGCACAAATAGCCACATGGGAAAATTATGTTGTGGCAATAACTGCGACCTGGCTCAAAAAAGGGCATGATTGGCTATTAAATGTTAGAACATAAGAAATAGGAGCAGGAGTAGACCATTCGGCCCCTCGAGCCTGCTCCGCCATTCAATAAGATCATGGCTGATCTGATCTGGCCTTAACTCCACTTTCCCGCCCGCTCCCCATAACCCTTGATTCCCCTGCTTTTCAAAAGTCTGTCTATCTCCACCTTGAATATATTCAATGACTCAGCCTCCACAGCTCTCTGGGGTAGAGAATTCCAAAGATTCACGACCCTCTGAGAGAAGAAATTGCTCCTCATCTCCGTTTTAAATGGGCGACCCCTTATTCTGAAACTGCCCCCTAGTTCTAGATTCCCCCACGAGGGGAAACATCCTCCCTGCATCTACCCTGTCAAGCCCCCTCAGAATCTTATATGTTTCAATAAGATCACCTCTCATTCTTCTAAACGCCAATGAGTATAGGCCCAACCTGCTCAACCTTTCCTCATAAGACAACCCCTTCAAATCAGGAATCAACCTAGTGAACCTTCTCTGAACTGCCTCCAATGCAAGTACAGGAAACTCTTTATTAACCGGCACCCAAATATCCGGAAATCTCTCTTAACCGGCAAAATTCTTGAGTAGGTAACCGGGGTTTTCCTTCATCTCTCGTTTAAAATTAACTTAAAAAAAAACCCCGAGGCGTTTGCCTTGTATCGGAGCGTGTAGATTGGGAGGGGAATGTGCAGCCGGGTAGGCAGCGGACACGACAGATGGTCAGCTAGCGGTCCCCGGGGAGACGGAGCTCCGAATGCAGGCGCATGTCAATGTGTACGGGGCTCTCGTACGTTGGGAGATATAACTCTCCATTATCCGGACTTTTTGATTAACCGGCACCACGCCGATCCCATCGGTGCCGGTTAATAAAGAGTTTCCTGTATATCCTTCCTTAAATAAGGAGACCAAAACTGTACGCAGTACTCCAGGTGTGGTCTCAACAACGCCCTGTACAGTTGTAGCAAGACTTCCCTACTTTTATACTCCATCCCCCTTGCAATAAAGGCCAAAATTCCATTTGCCTTCCTAATTACTTGCTGTACCTGCATGCTAACTTTTTGTGTTTCATGTACGAAGACACCCAGATACCTCTGTACCGCAGCATTCTGTAGTCTCTCTCCATTTAAATAAT
This sequence comes from Squalus acanthias, assembly GCA_030390025.1. NCBI lineage: Eukaryota > Metazoa > Chordata > Chondrichthyes > Squaliformes > Squalidae > Squalus > Squalus acanthias. The sequence continues at coordinate 226,623,307 of CM059425.1, read as the reverse complement.
ATTTTGCTTTTTTATTCTTCCTACCAAAGTGGATAACCTCACATTTTCCCACATTATACTCCATCTGCCAAATTTTTGCTCACTCACTTAACCTATCTATATTCCTTTGCAGACTCTTTGTGTACTTCTCACAACTTGCTTTCCCACCTATCTTTGTATCATCAGCAAATTTGGCTACAGTACACTCGGTCCCTTCATCCAAGTCATTAATATAGATTGTAAATAGTTGAGGCCCCAGCACTGATCCCTGTGGCACCCCACTAGTTACAGTTTGCCAACCTGAAAATTACCCATTTATTCTGACTCTCTGTTTTCTGTCAGTTTGCCAATCCTCTATCCAGTTTAATATATTATCCCTAACACCATGAGCTCTTGTGCAGTAACCTTTTAGGCGGCACCTTATCGAATGCCTTTTGGAAATCCAAATACACTACAGCTACTGGTTCTCTTTTATCCACCCGGCTTGTTACATCCTCAAAGAACTCTAGTAAATTTTTCAAACACGATTTCCCTTTCATAAAACCATGTTGACTCTGCTTGATTGTATTATGATTTTCTAAATGTCCTGCTATTACTTCCTTAATAATGGATTCCAGCATTTTCCCAATGACAGATGTTAGGCTAACAGGCCTATAGTTTCCTGCTTTCTGTCTCCCTCCTTTCTTGAATAGGGGAGTTACATTTGCAGTTTTCCAATCCGCTGGGACCTCTCCAGAATCCAGGGAATTTTGGTAGATTATAACCCACTATCTCTGTAGCCACTTCTTTTAAAACCCTAGTATGCAGACCATCAGGTCCAGAGGACTTGTCAGTCTTTAGTTCCATTAGTTTGCCTAGTACTTTTTCTCTAGTGATAGTGATTGTTTTAAGTTCCTCCCTCCCTATAGCCCTTTGATTATCAATTATTATTGGAATGCTTTTAGTGTCTTCTACCGTGAAGACTGATACAAAATATTTGTTTAAAAATCTCTGCCATTTCCCTGTTTCCCATTATTAATTCTCTAGTCTCATCCTCTAAGGGACCAACGTTTACTTTAGCTACTCTCTTCCTTTTTATATAACTGTAGAAGCTCTTAGGGGGGCGATTTTGCCAGCCCTGGGGAGGCGGGACTGCTGGGAAAATGGCAGAATTTTGCCAGGAGGCGGGTAGCCGTCCCGCGCCAGGTCCCATCTCCTTGGAGGCGGGAAGGGACTAAAGCCTATTAACTGCCTGTTAACAGGTAGTTAACAGGCAGAAAATAGGATTATCCCCTTTTTGCCCTCACAAGTGCGGGCTTCTCGAAGGCTCCAAACCACACCAGCGAGGCGAGTACTGGGTCTGTGGGGGTCGGGGGGTGCAAAAGTGTGATGTGAAGGTAAGTGATGGGTGCAAGAGTGTAGAGGTAAGTATCTGAGGTAAGTGCAAAGTGTTTTTAAAAGTGTACTTACCATTGTTTCTCCATGCAGGCTTCAGTCAGTTTGTATGCAGAGAGTCTCGGACCTCCGTGTTGCAGATGAGAGATGGCCGTTGCATTCTCAGATGCAATAACCATCTCATTTCTGTGAAAGAAAGAAAGTTGATGAGGTCTTGTACGCAAGGCCTCATCAAACTGCAGAGAATGTCACTGTTTGACAGCTTCACAGAGCTGTCAAACGATGGCAATTCATCTGTCTCAATTTTTTGACAGATGAAACATCATACGTTGACGTGCTCTGCAACCAGCTTTCTCTTAATTGGCCTGCTAAGCCCGCTGGGCGGGCTTAACAAGGTCAATCAAGGGAAAATAGCGTGGGTTGGCCACAAATCGATGGAGGCGGGACATCGACCCGCCAAGCAGCAGTCCCGCCTCCAACGCGCCCCCATTCACAAAATCGCCCCCTTACTGTCTGTTTTTATATTTTTAGCTAGTTTATTCTCATAACCTATCTTCTCCCTCTTTATTTTTTTTTAGTCATCCTTTGCTGGTTTCTAAAAATTTCCCAATCCTCTGGCCTACCACTAATCTTGGCAACATTGTATGCCTTTTCCTTCAATTTGATACCATCCTTAACTTCCTTAGTTAGCCATGGATGGTTCATCCTTCTCGTACAGTCTTTCTTTCTCACTGGAATAAACCTTTGCTGAGAGTTTTGAAATATCTCCTTAAATGTCTGCCACTGCTTATCTACTGTCTTACCCTTTAATCTATTTTCCCAGTCTACTTTAGCCAACTCTGTCTTCATAGCTTTGTAATTGCCTTTATTTAAGTTTAGGACACTAGTTTCAGACACAAGTTTCTCACCCTCAAACTGAATTTGAAATTCAATCATGCTATGATCACTCTTCCCTAGAGGATCCTTTACAATGAGATCATTAATTAATCCTGTCTCATTACACATTAACAGATCTAAAATAGCCTGCTCCCTGGTTGGTTCCACAACATATTGTTCTAAGAAACCATCCCGAATACATTCTATGAACTCGTCTTCAAGGCTACCCTTGTCAATTTGATTTGTCCAATCTATACGAAGATTAAAATCGCCCATGATTATTGCAGTACCTTTCGTACAAGCCCCCATTATTTCTTGATTTATACTCTGTCCTACAGTGTAGCCACTGTTAGGGGGTCTGTAGACTACTCCCACCAGTGACTTCTTTCTCATACTATTTCTTATCTCCACCCAAACTGATTCTACATCTTGATCTTCTGAGCCAATATAATTTCTCACCACTGCACTGATCTCATCCTTTATTAACAGAGCTACCCCACCTCCTTTTCCTTTCTGTCTATCCTTCCGAAATGTCAAATACCCCTGAATATTCAGTTTCCAGCCTTGGTCACCTTGCAACCACGTCTCTGTAGTGGCAATCAGATCATACCCATTTATTTCTATTTGTGCCGTCAACTCATCTATCTTGTTACGAATGCTGCGTGCATTCAGATAAAGAGCCTTTAATTTTGTCTTTTTACCATTTTTCTCTACTCTGACTCTATTTGCTGGTGCACGCTTAAGTTTGTATGCTCTGTCTCTTCCTGTCACACTCTGGTTCTCATTACCTCTATCGCTACCCTGCACTATTACCTTTTCTTTTCTCTTTGACTTTCTAAATTCCCCTTCACCTGAACCCTCCCCCCCACTATTTAGTTTAAAGCCCTATCTACCGCCCTAGTTATTTGATTCGCCAGGACACTGGTCCCAGCATGGTTTAAGTGACGCCCGTCCCTCTTTCCCCAGTACTGGTGCCAGTGCTCCATGAATCGAAACCCATTTTTCCCACACCAATCTTTGAGCCACACATTCAACTCTCTGATCTTATTGACCCTATGCCAAATATTCCTGGTTATAAAGTGTTCAGGAAAGATAGGGAAGGAAAGATAGGAGGTGGTGTGGCAGTATTGGTCAAGGAGAATGTTACAGTGCTGGAGCGGGAGGATGTCCTGGAGGGGTCAAGGACAGAATCTACATGGCTAGAGTTAAGAAATAACAGAGGTGCCATTACACTACTAGGTGTATTCTATAGACCACCAAATAGTGGGAAAGATATGGAGGAGCAAATTTGCAGAGATATTACAGAGAGGTGCAAGAACTATAGAGTAGTAATAATGGGGGACTTCAACTATCCTAATATAGACTGGGATTGTAATAGTGTTAAGGGCAGAGAAGGGAAAGAATTTCTGACGTGTGTTTAGGAGAACTTTCTTGATCAGTATGTTTCCGGCCCGACGAGGGAGGAGGCATTGCTGGATCTGGTTCTGGGGAATGAGGTAGGTCAAGTGGAGCAAGTGTCAGTAGGTGAACATTTAGGGAACACTGATCATAGTATCATAAGGTTTAGATTAGCTATGGAAAAGTACAGGGAGCAATCTATAGTAAAAATGTTTAACTGGGGGAAGGCCAATTTCAGTGGGATGAGAATGGATCTGGCCCAGGTAAACTGGAATCAAAGGCCTCGATTTTCCCAGCGGAGGTGGGTTGGATGGTCAGCAGGTTCTGGTCCCGCTGCGGGTTTCAGCTGCTCCTAAATAACGATTTTCTTTTAACTGGGCTTATTAAGCCCGCCGTGCGTGCTACCCGGCCCAATCAGTGGGTGCGGGTGTGCTGCTTGCCTCTGCTGACATTTTCGATTCAGGTGCTTTTAAGGGGCCCATGTAGCCTTTGGATTTCCATTCCTTTCTGATGGTCCTGATAACTGGTCTTTGGAAGATGGCTGCTGCAAGAGCAAAGGCTGCTCCGTGATTTGATGATGACTCCCTCCATGCTATGTGGCAGGAGTAAGAGGGCGCAGTGAGTTTCTGTTCCCTCCCAATGGCCGGAGGAAGCCTCCTCAGCACACAAAGGCAGCCGAGGAGGTAAGCGCTAGGTTGTTGTGTTCACGCACCTGGGTGCAGTGCCGAAAAAGGTTCAATGATCTGCTACGCACAGCAAAAGTGAGTATAACATCACACTTACCTTCAATCTGCTTCCCATCTCTTCTCATCACCAGCACTCTGCATTGTCAACCTACTCCTGCCCATCCCAACTTACCCTTACATCCCTTGCACCCTTAACTATCCCTCTCTATGTACAGAATCACTCCACCATTCTATGCACCCCTCACACTCGCTCTCACTGTTATGCAATGACAACAACTAACAACGCACAGGGAGGCACCTTGGTATTGGCACCTCACTCCATCTTTGTCTCCCTCTAAACATCTATGTTATGGTGTCTTTACACTCACTCCATCAATCTCACTGAAACTCCACTTGTGTCCCTCATTGCAATAAAAGAGAGCGGATGGGATGAACCCTAGGATGCTGTGGGAATTGAGGGCGTAAATTGCGGAGGTACTGGCCATAATATTCCAATCCTCCTTAGATACGGGGGTGGTGCCAGAGGACTGGAGAATTGCAAATGTTACACCATTGTTCAAAAAAGGGTGTAAAGATAAACCCAGCAACTACAGGCCAGTCAGTTTGACCTCGGTAATGGGGAAGCTTTTAGAAACAGTAATCACGGACAAAATGAACAGTCACTTGGACAAGTGTGGATTAATTAAGGAAAGCCAGCACGGATTTGTTAAAGGCAAATCGTGTTTAATTAACTTGATTGAGTTTTTTGATGAGGTAACAGAGAGGGTTGATGAGGGTAATGCAGTTGACGTAGTGTACATGGATTGCCAAAAGGCGTTCGACAAAGTGCCACATAATAGGCTTGCCAGCAAAGTTGAAGACCATGGGATAAAAGGGACAGTGGCAGCATGGATATGGAATTGGCTAAGTGATAGGAAACAGAGAGTAGTGGTGAACGGTTGTTTTTCGGACTGGAGGAAGGTATACAGTGGTGTTCCCCAGGGGTCGGTTCTAGGACCACTGCTTTTCTTGATATATATTAATGACTTGGACAAGGGTGTACAGGGCACAATTTCAAAATTTGCAGATGACACAAAACTTGGAAGTATAGCGAATACTGAGGAGGAGAGTGATAGACTTCAGGAAGACATAGACAGGCTGGTGAAATGGGCGTACATGTGGCAGATGAAATTTAATGCAGAAAATTGTGAAGTGATACATTTTGGTAGAAAGAATGAGGAGAGGACATATAAACTAAATGGTACAATCCTGAAGTGGGTGCACGAACAGAGAGACCTGGGGGTATGTGTGCACAAATCGTTGAAGGTGGCAGGGCAGGTTGAGAAAGCAGTTAAAAAAGCTTATGGGATCCTGGGCTTCATAAATGGAGGTATAGAGTACAAAAGTGTGGAAATTATGATGAAGCTGTATAAAACACTGGTTCGGCCCCAACTGGATTACTGTGTCCCATTCTGGGCACCACACTTTAGGAAGGATGTGAAGGCCTTAGAGAGGGTGCAGAAACGATTTATGAGAATGATTCCAGTGATGAGGGACTTCAGTTACGTGGATAGGCTGGAGAAGCTGGTGTTGTTCTCCTTGGAGCAGAGAACATTGAGAGGAGATTTGATAGAGATGTTTAAAATCATGAGGGGTCTGGACAGAGTAGATAGAGAGAAACTGTTCTCATTGGCAGGAAGGTCGAGAACCAGAGGACACAGATTTAAGGTGATTGGCAGAAGAACCAAAGGCAACGTAAGAAAAAACTGTTTTACGCAGTGAGTGGTTAGGATCTGGAATGCACTGCCTGAAAGTGATGGAGGCAGACTCAATCAGGCTTTCAAAAGGGAGTTGGATAAATATCTGAAGGAAAGAAATTTGCAGGGCTGCGGGGAAAGGGCGGGGGAGTGGGACTAGCTGAAGTGCTCTTACAGAGAGCCTGCATGCGCTCGACGGGCCGAATGGCCTCCTTCCGTGTTGTAACCATTCTATGATTCTATTATTCTAATGCATCAGTGACTTTTCTCCTGGGTTCTTCGCAGCAGTGTCCAGGAGATTCCTGGAGACTCCAGGGCAGTCCTGGCAAGTTGGAAACGTTACATGAAGCAGGTTAATCAGTTCTAACATCTATTGCTGTCATGCCACTGGGACATGGTTGCTGTAGCAAAGAGCCTCCACATTCATGGGTGGCCAAACAGTTTCCTTCTGTGCTGTAAACTTCTGTGGTTGCAGGGTGCTGTGAGGGAAATGTTTGGGCTCTCACCGGGTTGGGAGGGGGGTCGGTGGAGAGGGGAAACAGGGCTGTAGTGCCCCGACGGTGACAGGGTATGACCATTCGTGCCAACTGTGAGGCCAAAGGTCTACCGCTGGGCGGATGGAGCATCCGCCTTAGTCCAGCGGTAGGCCCTTTTAATTGATGGACATAGGACCAACTACCAATTTAGGACAGAACTGGACGGAGTGTGCGCCGTGCAGGCTCCGCACAGATTCAGCTGGCGGTCCAGCCGAACAGGAGCCCAGAAGTTAAGTTCTGATTTATTTTTGAAGTGCCGAGAGGAGCAGAATTGTTCCTCTGAGCTCCACAAAAACAACCGGATTCACCCCTTCCGGAGAACGGACACCACCCCTTGCCCGCCAACTTTTTCTGGGCCTGCAGTGCAGGTATTGCGGTGGCCCAGAGCAGGCAGGCTGCCTGCTTGTTAATGAGGCCCAGCCCTCAAAGTGGACCACGCCTCCCGTCGGCACCATCGGGCGACCAAACGGCCGCCCGATATTGACCGTCACCACCTACAATTCTGTCATCTGGCTGGGCGTATTCTTGGAGTTTAAATCATATGACCTCCAGCCACCAACTGCCCCGCCCTCACACTCCTGCTATTCGTTGTCTGACATGCCCATCCTCGTGGCGCACCCCTGTTCGTACGCCAATTGGAAAGCGAATCGACGCTTCATTACCCGATTGTATGATTCTTGACTGTCAGTCAAATATTCCCCCCCCCCCCGCCACACCCACCATCTCCAATATTTTTGTAACCAATAAATTAAAGTGTTCAACAAAAATGAAAAAATGCCCCCTATGATTTTTCTACCTAGTTGCTCGCAGCAGTGTCCAGGAGATTAATGTTTAATTCCTGGAGAATCCAGGACAATCCTGGAGGGGCGCCAACCCTTAACAGGAAGGATGTTGATCTCTGGAGATGGGCTCATTGCGTGGGTCAATCAAGTAGCTGTTTTGGCGCCGGAGAGACCAGTTTTAGCGGAAGCTCCTTTTGAATTATAACCATGACGATATCTCTTCTTGAGGAAAAGTTACAGCAAACAATAGTCTTCTCAAAACCTTCTCTCAGTGGTACATTGTTTCAAAAACAGAGTGTATTTCTAGACATTATTATAGGTGTCTGGGAGTGAGTCATCGGATGGTCATTTAATTGAGAGATTCAGAAAGGACCATGGAATTAAACATTGGTGGAGTCCATCAGGCAATGAGAGAATTTGTGTGAGGTCCACAACTGTTGCTCATTCTAACAATCACAGTGCTATCTATTAATAGGTTCCTTATACACAATGCAATGCTATGGAAACACATTTTCAGGGTCTATTCATGATGTGCCCTAGTGCTTCAGATTGTGGAAAGTGAGTGTTCAAAGAAATTAATCTTATCAAAGGTTTGTATAAACTAAGCCCTTCTGAAGCTCTTGACAGGTTTAAACAAAGATCAAACTGGCAGTGGGGATTTAGACACATATAAGGGGTAATTTTGACTTTGGGTGATAGTGTAAAATGCGCGACACCTCTCCCGATTTTTGTTTACATTGACTTCAGTCGGGAGAGGTGTTTAACGGCTGACCCAGCTGAGATCCATGTTTTACACTATCACCCAAAGTCAAAATTACCCCCTCAAAAGTCCAAGTCCAAAGCTCAGCCAGTTTCTTTTGTGTTTTCTGACCGCCCCCTCATGATTAAATTAAATAACTCACCCTCTGCCATCTCCCTCGGCGAGTAGGAGACCAGCGTTCCGGCCTCTGAATGTTGGGCTGACATCCAGCGTCCGATGGGAGTGTAGTGGCGACCACCTCCCCCCATCACATCTAGCCGGTCCCCCGGTTAGGCTAGCGACCTGTCCATGTAAAAAGTGGGCTTCATTACAGAAAAAAGCCAGAGCACAATCTGCTGGATGTAAAAGCAGTGGAAAAACAGGTTGCCTCATGTGCGGCTAGGCATGGAAGAGAGAGGAGAAGAAGAAGAATATATATAGGTCTCAACACGCCGAAAACCCGGTTAATAATAATTAAACACTCTTCTGAAATGACAATGAGGGATGACTGAGGGTTTGTTATATTGCCAGTCCATGTAATTCAGACAGCTATATTAAGGCTCAGTTTTCTATGTTTAAGCAAAATTATCGAGCTACTGAGACCACAATCCTGTATTGAATTTGAAGGTCACAATAAAACATGGCACAAAAAGAGTATTTACAGTGGAATTGTGAAGTAATCTTTATTTACTATGTGTAAAGGTGGTTGTTTTAACCACTGCTCACTGGGTTATTGAGTTATTCATGTGGTATAAATGGGACTCTGTAATTGCCCAGGTAAATAACCTCCCTCGTGTCAGACTGGCTCAGCTGGTAGCCCTCTCAGTCAAAATGGTTGTGGGATCAAGCCCCACTCCAGGACTTGAGCACATACAGTAAGCCGACACGTCAGTATTACCCGAGTTGCCATTTGCACCTGAAGCCATTTATACTGACGTAGATATAGAAGGTCCACGTGTCTATTTGAAAAACAGCAGGGTGTCCTGGTCAACATTCTTATCTCAACCAAAAACAGATGAACTAGTTAAGCTGTTTGTGAGACTTTCCTGTACATTGGCTGCTGTGTTTGCCTCCATATTCACTCCTAGGGTTAGTGGTTGAGGCAAAAGCTAGGCCATCATTTCAGATTCGATTGGATAGTTGGATGAAGGAAAAGAGGTTGAAGAGCAATGCACACAGTGTCCGTAATAAAACAAGGGAGCTGGAGGCAATCATGCGTTGCGAGGAACCAGACATAGTAGGGATTACTGAGACATGGCTACAGAAAAATCAGGACTGGGAATTAAACATTGCAGGGTATAACATAGGGAAGGAAAAAGGGGAGGTGGAGTAGCTGTACTTATTAGGGATAACATAATGGCAGTAGAAAAAAGTGACGCAGATATCAGCAAGACAAAAATAGAATCCATATGGATAGAGATAAAAGATAATAAAGGATCAATCACACTAATAGGAGTAGTTTACATACCACCTAATAGTGGAAGGGAGGTGAAGGAAGAAATAGGCAGACAAGTTAGGGAAATGAGTAAAAAACACAGAATAATAATCATGGGGGATTTCAACTACCCCGAATTAATTGGACAGAAGAGGTAGGTAAAGGGGATAAGGGAATGGAGTTCCTACAACATGTACAGGACTCCTTTCTAACCCAATATGCAAAAAGTCCAACAAGGGAGGATTCGCTATTGGATCTAGTAATGGGGAATGAACCAGAGCAGATAAGAGAAATAAAAGTAGGGGAACATCTAGGCAATAGTGACCATAATATAATACGCTTTAAGATAGGACATAAGTATGATGAAAACCAGGTTAATAGATTGGAGAAAAGCTGATTTTGAGGGGTTGAGAATAGAACTTGGGGGGAAAAAATGGGCAACAATATTGGCAAACAACAATGTAGAACAGCAATAGGAAACATTTAAAACGGTGTTCAACAGAGTGCAGGAAAAATATATTCCGCTGAAAGGAAAGAACAAACTAAACAATAATGAGACTCCATGGATGAATAAAACCATAACAACAACAACAACTTGTATTTATATATAAGGGAATAATTACGGGTAAGGAAAGAGGTATACATTAAGTACATTGACAGCAGGGGAGTGCATGATAAGGGAGAACACAAAAAGATTAGGAGAGAAGTCAAAAAAACAATTAGGGAGACAAAGAGGAACTATGAAATTAAATTATCAAGGAACATAAAACAAAATAGTAAAATACTTTACAGGCACATCAATAAAAAAAGGAGGGTTGGGATGGGAATAGGGCCATTAAGGGATAGACAGGATAATACCACAGGTAACAATAGAGAGATGGCAGAAATATTAAATAATTATTTCGCTTCAGTATTTACCAGTGAGACATGACATTGGATGATGAGATTAGTAATGAGATAAGTGCATTTAAAATAAAAAAAGGGGATATATTTAAACTAATCATACTGAAAGAGGATAAAACCCCTGATCCGGATGGATTGCATCTACGCATTTTAAAAGAATCTAGGGAAGAGATAGCAGAGGCATTACTATGCATATTTAATAATTCATTAGAAAAAGGTGTAGTGCCAGAGGACTGGCGGATAGCTAAGATAATACCGATATTTAAGAAGGGGGATAGAACATTTCCAGGGAATTATAGACCAGTCAGCTTAACATCGGTGGTAGAAAAAATAATGGAATCCCTACTAAAGGAGAAAATAGAAGAACATCTAGAAACCAAAAATATAATAATGAATAGTCAGCATGGATTTCAAAAGCGAAAGTCTTGCTTGACCAACCTTATTGAATTTTTTGAAGAGGTAACAGAGTAGACAATGGTAATGCAGTAGAAGTAATTTATCTGGATTTTCAAAAGGCCTTCGATAAGGTACCCCATAATAGACAGATGAACAAGGTCAGAGAATGCGGAATCAGGGGACAAGTAGCAGAATGGATTGCTGGCTGGCTTCAGGACAGAAAGCAGACAGTAGGAGTAAAGGGTAGCTATTCACAGTGGCAGAAGGTGGGTAGTGGTGTTCCACAGCTGGGACCACTGCTGTTCACAATTTACATTAACGATTTAGACTTTGGAATCAAAAACACAATTTCTAAATTTGCGGATGACACCATATTATAAAAAGGATATAGAGGCACTGGAGAGGGTGCAGAGAAGATTTACAAGGATGATACCAGAAATGCGAGGGTATACATATCAGGAAAGGATGAACAGGCTGGGTCTCTTTTCTCTTGAAAAAAGAAGGCTGAGGGGTGACCTAATAGAGGTCTTTAAAATTATGAAAAATTTTGATAGAGTGGATACAGAGAGAATGTTTCCACTTGTGAGGAAGAGCATAACTAGAGGCCATCAAAATAAGATAGTCACCAAGAAATCCGATAGGGAATTCAGAAGAAACTTCTTTACCCAAAGAGTGGTGAGAATATGGAACTCGCTACCACAGGGAGTGGTTGAAGCAAATAGTATAGATGCATTTAAGGGGAGACTAGAGAAGCATATGAGGGAAAAGAGAGTAGAGGGTTATGCTGGTAGATTTAGCTGAGGAAAGATGGGAGAAGGCTCGTGTGGAGCATAAACGCCAGCATGGACTGGTTGGGCCGAATGGCCTGTTTCTGTGCCGTATATCCTATATAATCTTATGAAATGGGAACAGGGCCGGTAAATGTGATTAGAACTATTTGCTCATGTGGAGGGTAAACGGCAACATGGACTGGTTGGGCCGAATGGCCTGTTTACGTGTTGTAACCTATATAATTCTACACACACACAGTGACTAGACTTCAAAGTAGGCCATTGGCTGTGAAGTGTTTTGGGAAGTCCTGAGGAAGTTATGAAATGATATATAAATACAAGAGGGTCAAAATTCCGCAGCTTTGGCGCTATGTATCTGGCTAAACAGAGGCGGGAACCGGTTATGTTTGGTCTCTGCCTCCCTGTTGTGATTTTGCAAAATTCCGCTGGTGGGGTGGGGGGGGCGCGGGGGGGGGGGGGGTGCTTCTAGTATATGCCCCCTTTCTTATAGATGTTGCAGAAAGTTGCGGGACTACGTCATCCACCAGAATTCCCAGCACATCCACCTCTACTGCATGAAGCAGGCGTGCTAGCGGACCAGGACCTGATCCCGGTGGAACTGGGATGAGCTGTCATATCCAAGGCACGGTTTCTTTCCAGTAATCTCACGCAGATTCAGTGGGACAGCAGTAGATTTGAAACCCTAGCATTTCAAACATTTTGGAAGGTCTTCAGCTGATCCTTGTGGTACAACAAGGTATCGCTTCGCTATCCCTCCCACCCCCACTGAGATAGCCACTCCAGTTGCACCATAAATGGCATGGGTGCCCCTCCAAAATACGCTGTTGCCCCTGGACCATGGATTTCAGGACTGGGTCATGGACTCAGGCATGGCTTAAGTGAAAGTTCTGCTCTGTTCCAAACCCATCCCCAGGTGGCTGTCCAGGAATTTACAGCCTAAGTTCTTTATTTATACCAGGGTTGTCCATTACGTTAGTCACTAGCCACATGTGGCTAATTGGGAATTCAGATGTAGCTAATTCCATTTCTGATTAGTAAATAAAAAATGAGTAACAGACACCATCATTGGGCATGTGATCGCAACACTCATATTTGCACGCCATATGCATATGCATGTGAACTTTAATCTTTTTGTGCTTTTGTTGGTAAAATGGAAACACGAAAAGCAGAGTGTGTGATTGTTTTTTGATCGTTGTGAGCGCTTTACTTCCTTGGTTACTGAATGGTGGTAGATGTTTGTTAAGTAAATGTACACAAATGAAGTACATTTACCTGTATTGTGTGTAATGCATTTTCTTCTAAAATTAGTACATGTGACTAAAACGGTGTCGCCGTGGCCACACCTGTGGCTAGTCAGTGATTTCTTGTGGACAACACTGATTTATGCCATCTCCGTGAAGCACTTTTAATATTTCATGAGACACTGCCGCAATTGAAACTGTGGGAAAAAGAGTCTCACTGTAACCTCTACAATCTGCATTCAAAAAACAATTCTCTATCTGTGTCTTCAGCGGCGAGTGTGGATAGAGTCAGCCGAGGCTGTGATGGCCTCTGTGATTGAGTAGTCTTCTCATGCTCAATCTCTAAGCTCAACTATGAAGGAATGGCCAACTTGGGCCGTCACCAACCATTGAGCTGTACCAGGATCAATCACCACCTTCAGAAGAGGATGAGGTAAGCGGAGAAAATTGGGGGGAAATTAAATTTTACCTCTAAACCTTTATAGCATTCATCTTAATAATTTATTGGACATGGGGGGAGGGTTGGGGTCAGGTGGGAGATTAAAGAGTTAAAAATCTGAATTTGACCCCAACCCACCTACTTCTGGTTTTAACGGAGGTGGTAGAGGCAGCCAACCCGCTCCCAGGAGGCAGGTTGGCACTATAAATATTTTGATGAGGCTCCGTGCCTCTTGGTGATCCACCATTTTAAATTTAACTCTGGCGGCTCTGGTTGCCCGGGCCTCGTGGAACCCGTCAGCTAAAGGGAGGCGAAGACTGCTGGATCCAGGAGGTAAGTGCCTTTCCATTTACCTGCCGGAATGGTAGCATAGTGGTAATGTCACTGGGCTAGTAATCCAGTTAGGCCTGAACTAATGATCCAGAGATGTGAGTTCAAATCCCACCACAACAGCTGGGGAATTTAAATTCAGTTAATTAAATAAATCTGGAATAAAAAGCTAGTATCAGTAATGGTGACCATGAAACTATTGGATTGTTGTAAAAACCCATGTGGTTCACTAGTGTCCTTTAGGGAAGGAAATCTGCTATCCTTACCTGGTCTGGCCTATATGTGGCTCCAGACCCACAGCAGTGTGGTTGACTTGGAAATGACCTAGTAAGCAAGAAACACAATAATCGGACTGTAGCGGTTCAAGAAGGAGCCTCACCACCACCTTCTCAAGGGCAATTAGGGATGGGCAATAAATGCTGGCCTTGCCAGCGATGCCCACATCCCATAAAAAAAAGGTAAGACTGTTAATATTGCTTTCCGATGATCAGGAGGAGACCAATATTGCATCGGAGGTCCTACAACGTATGATTTGCATCTGCAAGGCGCCTAATGTTTGTTTCAAGTGGCTGCCCTGGACACCTAAAAATTGCTGGCTTCCAGTTTGGCAGCTGGTTCACTTCCAGGAGAGATTGGGTGCAGGACATTCAACCTGAAATTTGACCCCTTTCCCCCCCCCCAATGTTGATTCTACACCCTAAAAAGGGGGAACAATGTTCAATTTCTTCCCCCAATAAGTTTTATGCGATATAACGGAAATGGCAATGCCCCCATCCATTTGAAGGTGTGCACAGGAAGAAATTTAAAACTGCGCGGGAGCACAGAGGAAGTTTGCTAAAAGACCACATGGAGCGGAGGGATTTTCTAATATGTGTTAGTGATGGGCAAGGTTCAGTTGCAAAACTACCCCATCCATGGCTGGGAACCCCTTTACAGTCATAGAAATAGAACAGTAAAATGGAACACACATATCTATCCCACTTGAGAATGATATCCTATACCTTACCAAGTCCTGTTCACCCATCAGCTCTGACCTTGCTGACCTACATTGGCTCCTGGTCCTCCAATTTAAAATACACATACTTGTGTTTAAATTCCTTCATGGCCTCACCCCTCCCTAGCTCTGTAACTTACTACAGCCTTACAACCACACCACCCTAACTCTTCGTTCCTCTGAGTCTGGTTTCTTGTGCATCCTTCGTCCCACCATTGGTGTCTGTGCCTGGGCCCCATGCTCTGGAATTCTCTCCCTAAAGCCCTCTGCCTGTCCAGCTTTTGGTCACCCCTCCAAATAGTTCCTTCTTTGGCTCGATGTCCATTTATTTCTGATTACGCCTCTGTGAAGCATCTTGGGATCTTTTTCTAGGTTAAAGTGCTACAGTATATTGATGCTAGTTGTTGTTGATATATCGCAAATAAATTGCTGTTAAGCGTGACAATGGTGGACACTCAACAAGGCCAAAAGACATTCATAATAGGAAGCGTGACAACATACATGTGATGCTTAGAGAATATTACTCAATCCAGTTATGTTGACTGTTAAGTGTGTGTCTAAATAGGGGCTATTGCATCATAGATTGTTTCTGTTACTAAGAATATATGTACGATGAAAAACACATCAGAACTGGTTAATTGCTGCAAAATCACAGTCACCAGCCACTGATGATTCTGATGTAACTTAAGACACATCCTGTTGTTGTTATTCTACAACCTTCATCTCCTTTGTTATGACGCAGTTATTCACTTTCCTAAGCGAGGATTTTTGATTTTTTTTTAAGAATGTATTTTTAGACGATTGGACCTTTGGAGAAGGTGTTGACTGAAAGTTGAGTTTTATAATTAACAGAAGTTATACGTATTTTAAACAAGCTCAAGAGTTCCGCTTTGAGCTTAACCCACCCGGCGTAGGAAGATTCGGGCAGGGTGTAAATCGAGCGTCAGACACAAACCGGCCTCAATTTAGCCCGTCGGGTTAGGTTAGAATTGGGGCTTAGCAGTTTTTATATATTGAGAGTCGGGGAGGAGGGAATTCTCCTCTTCAATCTCTGAGGAAAGATTGGATAGGCTGGGGTTGTTTTCTTTGAACAGAGGAGGCTGAGGGGAGACTTGATTGAGGTGTATAAAATTATGAGGGGCCTAGATAGAGTGCATAGGAAGGACATATTTACCTTAGCAGAGAGGTCAATAACCAGGGGGCATAGATTTAAAGTAATTAGTAGAAGGATTAGAGGGGAGTTGAGGAGAACTTTTTTCACCCAGAGGGTGGTGGAGGTCTGGAACTCGCTGACTGAAAGGGTGGTAGAGGCAGAGACCCTCAATGCATTTAAAAAGTAGTTGAAGTGCCGTAACCTTCAAGGCTACAGACCAAGAGCTGGAAAGTGGGATTTGGCTGGATAGCTCTTTTTCAGCCGGCACAGACACGATGGGCTAAATGGCCTCCTTCTGTGCCGTAAACTTTTATGATTCTATGAATCTCAGCAGACATCGAAATTGGGCAGGATCGCGGCAGAGAATGCCGGAAAATGCAGCGGTGAGACCTTATGGCCTCTCACCGCTATGGCGGGATGTTCCTCACCACTGGCTGCTCCTTCCCTGCCTGCCGCATGCCCAGGTTCCCAGCGTATTTTCCTTCTTTCCGCCCCATTTACCGCCACTTGCAGGCCTTGGTTTCCAATCTTTGGGGTGCTTCTGCCCCTTTAAGGCCCCTCGATGGATCTTCTGGTGCTGCAGTGGTGTGCTCGCCCTGAAGAGGAGAATCCCTTCCTCGGGTTTATTTTAACTGTTTGGGGGTCATTTTAACCTGAACTACCTGGTGGGAAACTGTCGCAAACAGTCGGCCATTTTACACGCTGCCCAATTTTACTTTCTATTGATGTCCATGGATAGAGAAGCAGAATAGAGGCAGTATAAGAATATAAAATGGATTATACTACGATTACTGTCACGTTTTGTAATTTACTGACTATTTTTGCATCAGAAAAAGTGATTTGAATAAACAAGTCACTTTTATCTTTTTGTAAGCTAAGTGTATTCTCACAAGGTTTTTTAAAAAGGTATCTAGATAAAAGGTCGTTAATATGCTAAATGGAAATTGTTTTCTAAACAATGAGCAATTCATCAGAAATAACAACAGAAAACGCTGGAAAAACTCAGCAGGCCAGGCAGCATCCGTGGAGAGAGAAAGAGAGTTAACGTTTCAGGTCGATGACCTTTCATCAGAACTGGGAAGAGCCGGAAATCAATTCATCAGCTTGCCCAGGTAATTGGAAAATACCTCACACCCACAATTTCAGGTTCAGGTCTTGCCTGTTTGCACAATTCCTAGCTTCCATCCTCTCCTTTATATCCTCATCATCCTCTTCCTCAGAGCTCAGGAACAATGGAATGTTAAGAAGAAAATTCTCTTCACTAAAATTAAATTCTCTCTTTAATTTGTTAGAATAATTTAGCAACAACCTTTAATCACTGAGATTAGTTTTATTATTCATTATCGGGAAGTGGGTGTCACTGGAAAGGCTACCATTTATTGCTCATCCCTAGTTGCCTTGAGAAAGTTGCTTGCAAAGGCTACTTCAGAGAGCAGTTGGTCAATCACATTGGTGTGGGACTGGAGTTACATATAGACCAGAGTGGGTAAGGACATTGGTGAACCAGTTGGGTTTATTACAACAGCTTCCTGGTCACTTTTTAATCTTCAGATTTTTTTAAAAAAACTGAATTTAAATTCCCAAACTGCTATAGTGGGATTTGAACTCACACTCTTGGGACTATTAGGCCAGGCTTCTAGTCCAGTAACATAACCGTTACACTATACTCAGCTTCTGTAATTGCAGTCATTTCCAGGTTTTTCAGTCTGACAGGATCGCTGATCTGCGCTGGCAATGGCCTCCACTATGCTTTCTCCTCTCTGGGACATCATACTGGTCTCAACACTGTCAACACTGTATTGACCGTGTTGCCTGAGGGTAGAAACTGAGCAGAAACTAAAGGAAATCCTGGGGACTACAAAGACATGCTCCCCTTCATCTACATGCGGATGGGAGGGCTCAGGACGGCTAGATTCAGTCTAAGTCGTGGTCATCACCGGAAATTAATGGCAAGTGTTTTTTTGGACAGGGTCTCCGTACAATTCCTTTATGTACCACATCTATACCACCCAACCTCAGGCAGGTTTTCACCAGGAAATCCCAGGTCAAGGGGTGCGAGTGCATGGCAGTGAGGTGCAAGAGATCCATCTCATTAATCCAAATAAATTCGGATTTGGAAAATGGCTACCAGTCCTCTTCCACCATCCCCCCTTCCCTCCAACCTGCCGAGACCAGTCCTCCTGGTCAGAAGCTAGGAAGCATCTGGTAAATACCAATCTCTTACAATGAATTCAGGATTGGTTGCAAACATTTAGGGGGAAAAATTCAGTTGATTTGTGCCTCCCGTTAGCGCCCTAAGAGGGCGCTAACAGGGCGCAAAGCAACTAGCGCCTGGGCGCGGTGCCGCCAACGCCTCCCGTGAAATTTAGCGGGAGGTTAGCGGCGGCGGTAACCGTTAGTGCCCCGTGATCTTCCTTAACGCCCCCTGACTTTCCACCGGACGCTATGTCAGACAGGGTCAGGTGGGCCTACCTGCGGCCGGGGCGGCGCAAATTAAAGGCGAGGTGCCAGGCGGCCATTTTTGTTGCTGGCCGCCTGCCAGCACCTGCCCCTGTTGCTGTCCCCGGCCTCCTGTGCAGCCCCCCCGTGGGGTGCCAGCTGCGCTCTGTGAACTCAGCACTTCTCTTGAGTGCTGGGCTCTTTTGCCGGCACTCTGATCCCTGGTGGCCCAGCTGGGCCCTGGGTTGCGCTGCGCTAGGCCCCTCCCCTTTAATATAGGGAGGAAGGCCTGCAGTACCACGGCACGTAGCGCCATGATATTCACTCACAGCGCCCCAAGAGGGAGGCGGGGTGCTTCCAGTAGCGTCCCGCCTCCCTCTTGGGGCGCTACCAATGAATTTTGGGCACGGTGGCGCTAATTTTTTCGGGGCGCTAATAGTAGCGCCCTGGCAAAGTTAGCACCCTAAAGGGGGCGCGACCCAATTTTTCCCCCTTAGTCTAGAGAAGCTGGGATTGTTTTCCCTAGAGCAGAGATGATTAAGGGGAGATTTAATGGAGATGTACAAAATTATGAGGGGTTTTGATAGAGTAAATAAGGAGAAACTTTCCACTGGCAGCAGGGTCGATAAATAGAGGACACAGATTTAAGTTGATTTGCAAAAGAACCAGAAGGGAGATGAGGAAAAAAAATTTTACGCAGCAGGTTATGATCTGGAATGCACTGCCTGAAAAGGTGGTGAAAGCAGATTTAACAGTAACCTTCAAAAGGGAATTGGATATATACTTGAAAAGTAAACAATTGCAGGGTTATGGGGGACAGAGCAGGGGAATGGGACTAATTGGATAGCCCTTTTAAAGAGCTGGGAGAGGCACAATGGGACAAATAGCCACCTTCTATGCTGTATGAGTCTATGATAGTGGGATTCTACAGTGCAGCTATGTCCTCAACCTCAAGTATCTTAAGCATCCTCTGTAGTTCCAAGTACACACAAGTGAAAATGCTGTATGGCTGGATTGCAAGATCACAAAACTTTTGAGGATCAGTCCCAATTTCCCTAGTTGTTAGTCACCTAGGCTATATTTTTGGAACAATGACAAATCAGCATGTCATTCCCTAGATATAGGTATAATCTGCTGTTGTATGACGGTGTACTTTAAAAAATATATATATAATTATAGATTCCATTTTTCCCGTCATGGTGATTATAGTGATGGTGTGAGGTGTTTCATAGTACAACGGGACCACAAGGCCACAGGTTTTCAGACTGGAAGCTTTAAATTGGTTGGTGACAGCAGCATGTGGCCTCAGCATCACTGACCAAAATGCTACAGTTACTCGTTTCATTTTTATCCCAGATTAGTGCCCGAGGAAGACAGAGATGTGAGATTATAGCCTTTGTGTGAGTTGAAGGGCAGTGCAGATGCAAGTGTGGTTACGGGCTGGTTGTTTGCAGGGAAAGAAATGGTCAACGATGTTCTGAACCAAACAAAATGGACAGTCAAAACTTCTGCAAAGACGGCTTCAAAATAAAAGCTCTTCTTCATATTGAATCACTTGTTCTGGTTCTCTGACCCTAAATCGTATCGGTATTGTTTTTAAACAGGTTATTGCCTCCGGTGAACCGCATCCTCAGGACATCTGAAAGCGCTCTTTAAACAGTCAGTTGCTTTTTAAAGTGCTGTCACAATTGCTATGTAGGCAAACATGGCACCCAATTTGTGCACAGCAAGATCCCACAAACAGCAACGAGTTGAATGGCCAGTCAATCTGTTTGTGTTGGTGTTGGTTAAGGGAGGACTACCCTGTCTTCTTTTACAATGTCATGGGATCTTTTACATACACCTGCAGACAGACCAAGGTTTATCATCTCATCTAAAAGGCAATATATCATTCCCCAATACCATACTGAAGCAGCAGCCTGGAACTCTTGTTTAAGATTAGTGGGGTTTGAACCCACAGCCTTTTGACCCAGCGGTGATAATGGTACCGACTGAGCCAAGCTGGTAAATGGTGGATAGTGTATTGACATGTGAGCATGTTAAGCGTTTGTTTGCTAAGGTGGCTGGCATTAATTCTTGTCTATAAAGACAACTTGGGGGTTTTTGCTCTGCGATCCGTCCTCAAATTGGGCAGGATTACATTGGAGACAGAGAGAAATGAAACAAAAAGGAAATAATTTATATATATATATATATATATATAGCGCCTTTCACGACCTCAGGACGCCTCAAAGTGCTTTACAGCCAATGATGTACATTTTTTGAAGCGTAGTCATAAATGTAGGGAAACACGGCAGCCAATTTGAGCGTAGCAAGGTCCCACACACAGCAATGAGATAAATGACCAGCTCATCTGTTTTAGTGATGTTGTTTGAGGGATAAAAACTGGCCAGGACAGTGGGGAGAATGCACCTGCTCTTCTTCGAATAATGCCATGGAATCTTTTACATCCCCTAGAGAGGGCAGACATTCTCAGTTTAATCCGGAAAATTGGGTGGGGAGGTCTACTGCTGTCTCATGTCCCCAACCTGGGTTTACCTCCTGTCAGGACTGGCGTTGTCCACTTCTTCCCCACCCACTCCATGCAAATAACATCTGGGAGACGGGGGACGGGTTCTGGCAGATTTCATTCTTTATGCTCAAGTTACTACCACTTCCCAGGGCTGCCATGGTGATGGTGGCGATGGGCTCCGGGTAGTGCTGGTAATAGCCCTGAGGTGCTGCATGGAAGAAGAGGGCTATGTAGCAGCTTCCTCTCTCTCCGTTCCATCTCCAAAACTAACCTATCGAAGGTCCCAGTCTCGGCCGAGGCTATCAGTGGGACATCCTTTCTGATCTTCGAGGTACTTTTGCCCTTTTACAATCCCTTGCTGGGATTCTTCCTCTGAGTACTGGTGGGCTCCATCTTGACAGTGGGAATCCCATCGAGAGGCTACCAGGCATACTAAATGAGCCCCGATGCAGAGAAATGGGTGAGGACTGGGACAGATTTGGAGAAGTTGACGCAAGTCTCAC
Source organism: Squalus acanthias (assembly GCA_030390025.1). Lineage (NCBI taxonomy): Eukaryota > Metazoa > Chordata > Chondrichthyes > Squaliformes > Squalidae > Squalus > Squalus acanthias. The sequence goes on along the minus strand of CM059425.1, from coordinate 226,602,065 downwards.
CTCAACTCCATTTACCCGCCTCTGCTCGATATCCCTTGATACCCTTACCCAACAAAAATCTATCGATCTCAGTCTTGAAAATTTCAATTGACCCAGCACCCACAGTATTTTGGGGAGAGAGTTCCAGATTTCCACTACCCTTTGTGTGAAAAATGCTTCTTGATTTCACTCTTGAATGGCCTGGCTCTAATTTTAAGATTGCGCCCCCTTGTTCTAGATTCCCCCACCAGAGGAAATAGTTTATCTGTATCTACTCTATCAAATCTTTTTAAAGACCTCAACTAAATCACCCCTCAACCTCCTAAAGTCAAGGGAATACAAGCCAAGTTTATGCAACCTGTTTAGATCTTCATAATTTAACCCTTTAAGCTCCGGTATTATCCTGGTGGATCTGCGCAGCACCTCCTCCTATGCCAATATACCCCTCTTGAGGTGCGGTGCCCAAAACTGAATGCAGTACTCCAGATTGGTTCTGATCAAGGCTCTGTAAAACTGAAGCATAATTTCCTCCCCTTTGTATTCCAGCTCCCTTCAAACTCCACCCACTGCCTGTGTCCTGTGTGGAGTATCCCTCAACTATTAATAGGTGCCTCATGTAACTGTTGAATGACAGAAAGCTGAATGTTTGATTGGATGCTGGGCTCTCCAGTCCCTGTTGTGAAAAGTGGCAACACTGATGGGCTGGTGAGCAACATCAAAAAGTTTTTTTTTTAAATTTAAAAATCTATTTTGAATGTTTTTTGAATTATTTCTCACAGAGCTATTATTTAGTATAATGGTTATGGGACTGGACTAACAACCCAGAGGTCGTTAAAAAAATGTTTATATTCGTTTATGGGATGTGGGCGTCGCTGGCAAGGCCAGCATTTATTGCCCATCCCTAATTACCCTTGAGAAGGTGGTGGTGAGCTGCCTTCTTGAACCGCTGCAGTCCGTGTGGTGAAGGTACTCCCACAGTGCTGTTAGGGAGGGAGTTCCAGGATTTTGACCCAGCGACGATGAAGGATCGACGATATACTTCTAAGTCAGAAATTAGAATCCTATCATGGAAAATTGGGAAATTGAATTAATTAAATCAGGTAATTTGTGGGCTGGCACCAGAATAATTACCATGAAAGCTGCTGGATTATTGTAAAAACCCAATTGGTTCATTAATGTCCTTCAGGGAAGGGAACCTATCACCCCTACATGTCTGGCCTACACGTGAATCCAGTCCCACACTACATGGTTGCCCTCAGGGCAACTAGGGATGGGTAATAAATATGGCCTTGCCAGTGTCACCCACATCCGGACAACAATAAAAACGTAACTGAAGGATGATGTCCTTCTCCTAAAATTGGCTGTCAGATGTCAAAATTCTTAAGTCACAAAGTATTGAAGGCTCTTTCCATTGCATTAAAAGAGAAAGAAAGAATCTGTTTTGGTGATGTTGGCTGAGGGCTAAATGCTGGGAGAATTCCCCTGCTCTTCTTCAAAATAGTGTTACGGGATCTTTTACATCCATCTGTGAGAGCAGACGGGGCCTCGGTTTAATGTCTCATCCAAAAGACGGCACCTCCGACAGTGTAGCATTCCCTCAGTACTACACTGGAGTGTCAGCCTAAACTATGTGCTCAAGTCTCTGGAGTGAGACTTGAATCCATAACCTTCTGACTCAGAAGCGAGAGGTCTACCAACTGAGCCAAGGCTGGCAACATTATTTATTAGTGCAAATATTACAAAGGGTACAAAGCCTCAGGAGCAGGACAAGAAACCAGCTCAAATCTCGTGTCACCAAGTGGCTGTCCTCTACATTTTGCAATGTTGGGTTCTCAAGGGCAAAAGGAAATCACACAGGAAGCATGCGCAAGCTTCAATTAAATGCAATATTTATACAAGTCAGGTTCCACGCTGAATTTCACGACTTCAAGTGAGGCTCCACACATATAAGGTGGAGGCTCGACAATTAAAGGCCTACAGTGGAATAATTCTTCAAACCAAGTTGCTGGTCTTTTGGCAGCCAATTTGTGTACAGCAAGGTCCCAACAGCATTAATGAGATAAATAAAGGACAGAAAACAGAGAGTAGCAGTTAATGGATGTTTTTTCAAACTGGAGGCATGTAAACAGTGGTCTCCCCCTGGGGTCCAATGTTGGGACCATTACTCTTCTCGATATATATAACTGAACTTGGGTATGGGGGGCAGAATATCCAAATTTGCAGATGACACAAAATTAGGGAGCAAAGTTAATGGAAAATAGGATTGTAAGTGACTTCAGGAGGTGATAGACAGGTTAGTAGATTGGACAGATAATGTCGGATGAAATTTAATGCGGAGTAATGTGCGGGTGATATATTTTGGGGGGAAGAACAAGGAGAGGGAATATACACTAAATACAAAATTTTAAAAGGAGTCGAGGAACAGAGAGACTTATGGGTTTAGATGTACAAATCGAAGAAATAATGCTAAATCTATACAAATCGTTGGATAGGCCGTAGTTAGAATATTGTGTCCAGTTCTGGATGTCTTACTTTTGGAAGGATGTCAAGGCCACGGAGATGGTGTAGAAGAGATTCTCTAAGATGATACCAGGGTAAGAGCCTTAAGTTATAAAGAGAAACTAAAGGAACTGGATTTTTTTTATGAGAGCAGTGAAGGTTAAATAAACATCTCATGGAGATATTCAAAACCATGAGGCGTTTTGATAAATGAAATTAATTTCCTCCAGCTCTCTGCCTTCCCTCTAGCCCCCAACACCTGCCCTAACTCTCCCTCCCTGTCCCTGCTCTCTCCCCTGAGTGTTACTGCAATGTTGGAGGTGCCATCTTTCAGATAAGATATTGAACCAAGTCCCTGTCTGCTCTCTCAGGTGGATGTAAAAGATCCCATGGCACTATTTGAAGAACAGCAGGGGAGTTCTGTTGTTGTCTTCTCCAATATTTATCCCTCAACCAACATCACTAAAAAACAGATTATCTTAGTCATTTATGCCATTGCTGTTTGTGGGACTTTGCGGTGTGCAAATTGGCTGCCGTGTTTCCTATATTACAACAGTGACTACACTTCAAAAAGTGTTTCATTGGCTGTAAAGCACTTTGGGTTGTCCTGAGGTCGTGAAAGGCACTATATAAATGCAAGTTCTCTTTATTTGCCTTTGCAACCCCATAATATATTACCGTTTTATATTACCCATATGTTCCTACATTCTAACACCACGCAAAAATCAAAACAAAATTAATTTTGAAACATGTCTGTGTGTTATAACGCAGAAGCAGAGTGCTGTACTGGCCCATGGTAGACATTACTGAATACAGTACAATCTTCATTGTCTTTGCTAAGAACCTACTACCTTTACAAGGTCAGTTGTTGGTATCACTGACAGGCCCCAGGCTGTATTTTTAACTGGTAGAAATAAACTCAATATCTGTCCAATTGCCATCAAGATACCTTTAAATTCCTTAATATATGTAGGGGGGAAAATTGGGTTGCTTTGCGCCTCCCGTTAGCGCCCTAAGAGGGCGTTAACGGGGCGCAAAGCAACTAGCGCCCGGGCGCGTCCCCGCCCACGCCTCGCGCGAAATTCAGCGGGAGGTTAGCGGCGGCGCTAACCAGTAGCACCCTGCAGCGCCCCGCTCACGATCTTCAGGAGCGCCCCGACTTACCATCAGACGCTATGTCCGACGGGGTCAGGGGGGCCTACCTGCGGCTGGGGAGGCGCTATTTAAAGGCGAGATGCGGGGCGGCCATTTTTGTTGCTGGCCGCCTGCCAGCACCTGCCTGCGCTCCCGTCCCCGACCTCCTGAACGGCCCCCCCCCCTGCAGAGTGCCGGCTGCGCTCAAAGAGCACGGCACTTCTCTTGAGTGCCGGGCTCTTTTGCCGGCACTCCCGATCCCCGGGGGCCCAGCTGGGCCCGGGTCACGCTGCGCAAGGCCCCTCCCCTTTAAGAAGGGGAGGAAGGCTTGCAATACCGCGGCGTGACGTGCCACAGTGCGTGGCGCTGCGGCACGTAGCGCCGCGATATTGACTCGCTGCGCCCCAAGAGGGATAAGGGGAGCTTCCTGTAGCGCCCCGCTTCCCTCTTGGGGCGCAACTGCTAAATTTCCGGCGCGGGGGCACTAATTTTTCCGGAGCGCTGCAGTTTACTCAATTTTTAGCCCGTAATGTTTTATTTAAGTCTACTGGGATTGGTTAAAGGTCTCCCCCACTCTGCCTTTGTGATTTTCTTTTAATTTTGACCATCAACAGAACTCAGCTCCCAGGTGACCTGGTCCTTGCTGGCTGTTGCTTTCTTTTTTCTGCAGTCAGGATGACCCTGTTTGTGTTTGTTTGTCAACAGATGAAACTCTTAAAATAAGAGCTTTCAATTTAATATTCATGGGTATGGTAGTGCAGTGGTTATGTTACTGGATTAGTAATCCAGAGGTTTGGATAATAATCCCGAGAACGTGAGTTCAAATCCCATCATGGCAGTTTGAGAATTTGAATTTTGTTTTAAAAATCTGGAAATTAAAAACAAAAGCTGGTATCATAAAACTGATGGATTGTCGTAAAAACCCAACTGGTTCGCCGATGCCCGTTGGGGAAGGAAACTTGCTGCCCTTACCCTACCTATGACTCCAGACCCACAGCAACGTAGCTGACTCTGAACTGCCCTCTCAAATGGCCAAGCAAGTCATGCAGTTGTATCACTACATGGACTTCAGCGGTTCAAGGAGGCCCACAGGGCAACAAAGAAAAATCCAATGCTGGTGATTAAAGAGGCCATGAAATTCAGCACCTTAGCGCAGTCTGGTAAGGCCTGTTTCGTCAAAAAAATGGCGGCCGCCTCGCTTCCAGTGCGGCCCGTGGTGGCTGCCATTTCGGACAGATTAGCAGCGCGGCCGTTACCTGCGCTCACTAGAAACATGGTAATGAGGCAGATTGTGACATCAATCAGCGTGATTTGCCGCACGAACTGCTATTTTGAACAGCGCCGCTCGACTTTATGCCCTCTCCAAAGCATGCACAGCTGAACGTGCGTCCAGCTGCATGACAGACCCCCCACCAGCACTACTTAAAGGAACACATGCGACTTTCAGGTAAGTTTTGATTTTTGCTTTTGTGCTGGTTCCTGTACAGTTTATTTGAATAGTGCCTTGGTGTAAGATATTTAAGAAGTTGTTAAAGTGTGCAGGGAGTGCTGCTGGACGTTTGCAAGGCTTTGGCTCTTAAAGGAAGGCCTTTGAGAACACCACTTGCTCCCAGTCCTGGGGGCTTTAGCTGCAGTCCCCCTTGGGCTGCAGCATGACATGGAGATGGAATAGAGGCAGCAAAGGGTACAAGCTGCTCGCAGAGGGAGAAGGAGGAGGAAGAGGAAGAATTTTACATGCTGCCTGAACTCCTTTCAACGGGCAGTTCGTTTTTGAGCTTAATCGAATTTTACCCCAGCATGTCTATAAATGACATAACAGGCTGGTATAAGACGGGACAGTAAACTGATAGATTACCAAAGTAGACTGGAAAGTGCATTGACAAGTATTTGGCTAAGAGGTAGGGAGGGTTAAAATCCTGTAAAAGTGGAGCCAGCAAGAACGTATTCAGATGTAACCATCAGCTCAGCCTCACAGGATCAATAGTCGTACAATTAAACTAAAGGGTGAGAGGGAATAATCAAAATGATAGGGTTGACTTTCCAACTCCTCACTCACCATCAGCATGTAAGGGAAAATTGTGGGTGGGCTGCCTGCGATTTTCCAACAAACACTCAAGGGGCAAGGATCTGGAAAATCTACCCTGAGGTGCAATATTTATAATCAACAAATCCTAAAGAATTACGTTAACATTTATTACATTTTAATTGCGTCATCTTAATTTTTGAATAGTGAGAGCATGAAATTTTCTGCCACACACTTCTGTTGAAGCAGAGTCCACAAATTCTTTTCAAACGGAAATAGTTATTTATTAAAGAGGAACATTAAAGGGTATTGGGAGTGAGCAGCAGAGTGGGATTAGACTGGGTGGATTATTAAAGGGTTTGGGGAGTGGGATTAGACTAGGTGGGATATTAAAGGGTATGGGGAGTGGGATTAGACTAGGTGGGATATTAAAGGGTTTGGGGCGTAGGATTAGACTAGGTTGGATATTAAAGGGTATGGGGAGTGGGATTAGACTAGGTGGGATATTAAAGGGTATGGGGAGTGGGATTAGACTAGGTGGGATATTAAAGGGTTTGGGGCGTAGGATTAGACTAGGTTGGATATTAAAGGGTATTGGAAGTGAAGAAGAGAGTGGGATTAGACTGCCGGCTGAGCTAGAGAGAAACACCTGCACAGACTCATTGGTCTGAATTGCCTGTTACGGTGCTGCAACATTCCATGACTCTTTGACATTTGTCTACAAAGGACACACAATCTGATCCATTGCACCTTGTGAAGAAGAGAGTGGGATTAGACTGGATGGGATATTAAAGCGTATGGAGAATGAGCAGGAGAGTGGGATTAGACTAGATGGGATATTAAAGTGTATGGGGAATGAGCAGGAGAGTGGGATTAGACAAGGTGGGATATTAAAGGATACGGGGAGTGAGGAGAGGGGGGATTAGGCTGGGTGGGGTATTAAAGGGTACAGGGATAGAGCGGGTGAGTGAGATTAGATTAGGTGGGATATTAAAGGGTATGGGGATTGAGAGTGGGATTAGATTAGGTGGGATATTAAAGGGCATGGGGATTGAGCAGGAGAGCGGGATTAGACTGGGTGGGATATTAAAGGGTATGAGGAGTGAACAGGAGATTGGGATTAGACTGGGTGGGGTATCAAATAGTATGTGAAGTGAGGAGGGGAGTGGGATTAGACTAGGTGGGATATTGAGGGTATCAGAAGAGTGTAATCAGAAATAAATTGACACCATGCCACATAAAGAGATATTAGGACAGGTGACCAAAAGCTTGGTCAAAGTGGTTGGTTTTAAGGAGCGTCTTAAAGGAGGAGTGGATGAAATTCCAAAGTTTGGGGCCTAAACAGCTGAAAGCACAGCACAGTCAGAAGACTGCTCTGTTACACTTTGGCTTACTGACTGTTCCAAATTATTCAGTTCATTTAAACTCAAACAGTCTTGACATCTTTCACCAGCACTCCTTGTGTGCATGGGTCATTTTGCTGAATGTTTAGGACCCGCTAATAGCTCCTTGAGCGTCCACCAGCTGATCTGTCAAGTCCGCAGATTTAAATGGAAATGTCAGCCGCCGAGTACAATAACCTGTGGGTCAGACTGTCAGTGTGCAGTGCTCCATAATTCAAGAGGAACTTTGATCATGGCACGTCACCAAAAGCACCACACAGCAGTGAATTCGTACAGGAGCTGATTGTTCAACACAAACAGTTGGCGCACTGAGACACAGCAGTCCAAAAGGCTGCCACACACGCAGAGACAGCACAGTCTACACTGCAGTGTTCTGTGTTTGAGACGCATGACAGCATCTGAGCACAGTGCTACATGGTACCTGCAACCTGAAGCGTTTTATTCTGGTTGTAGTCAGGAGTGGATTAATTTACGGGGCCTATGGAGCTTCTGTCCAGGGGCACTGTGCAAATATGAGCCCCCTGGTACTGGGACTTAAAGGGTTAAAATATGATCACAGGTTTCATAAACTTGATTTGTATTCCTTTGAGTTTAGATAGTTGAGGGGTGATCTAATCGACGTGTTTAAAATGATCGAGAGTCAGTAAAGTAGATAGAGAGAAACTGGATCGCCTTGTGGCAGAATCCAGAACAAGGGGGCATAATCCTAAAATTAGAGTTAGGCCATTTAGGAGGGAAATCGGGAAACACTTTTACACACAAAGGGTAGTGGAAATCTGGAACTCTCTCCCACATAAGGCTGTGGATGTTGGGTCAATTGGAGCATTCAGGACTGAGATTGATATATTTTTGTTAGCTAAGGGTATCAAGGGATATGTTTAGCCAATGAAAACACAACGCGGGCGATTTTTGCCGAATACTTTAGGCGCTGAAGAGGTAAAGATGTGACCTCCTCCTCTGGACCTTCTCCACCAGGACCTCCAGTACCACATCCAAGAACCTGTGCGCCCTCTCCCTCGGTCCCTGAGCCATCCCGCAACATGCTGCTGTGTGCCAGCCAGAGCACGCCATATCTTCAGTGGAAGTGGGTACGAGGAGCCCACATATACTGCTCCATGAAAATTGCATCTAATCAGCACTTGAGCGCTAAACCTGCAGGTTTCTGGTTAGCACCTCCAGGCAAATTCAACTTATGGTAATCAGCAATTAGGACCAAAATTGTGTGCTAAATCCGGACTTTCAAATAGGCTAGTCTACTTAGCACTGCATCCATTTAGTGCCTGTTTTCACCCTTTGGGCAAAATTACCCCAAACATTTCCAGGTAGTGAGAATATCGGAAAGGCTATACTTCCACCGAAATAAAAAAGAAGAGAAGCAGCAGGACGAGGAGTTTCTGGAGATTCACGTCATCAGGTGCACAAAGGTATCTAACAGCGATTCGCGAGGTATCGTCATCCAAGTAGATGTCACAGGAACCAGGATACCCATGGAAATCGACACTGGACATGGAAATCCGTGAGCGTAGTACCAGAATCACTATATCGCGACAAGTTGCGTTATTATCGACTGGAGCCACTCCGACTGCAGAAGGTAATGGGTCCCCTCCGGGACCTTACTCTAGTGAATGTTTGGGGCATTTAGAAGGCCTCAATGGGACTCATGCCAGCTCTTCATTTGGAGCCTTTCAAGGGCGTAAAGGTAGGAATTTCTCAGAAAGCCCCGACACATCCCCTTGACATGGGTGGGGGTTGGGGGGGGGGGGATGAGGAAGATCCGCCCACGGCCTCCCAGACTGGAATTTAAATGTCTAATCCAAATGAAGCTCTGCCAGGATCTTGCCCCTCGCCCAACCAGGTGTAGATGTGACAGGCAACTTATACGCTCTCCAGTTCCAGGAATTTCGAGGCCATTGAAGTAAGGAAAAGGGGTTGAAGGGACGTGGGAGCAGGGTGAGTAAATTTGATGAGAATTATTTGCTCTTATGGAGGATAAGCGCTGATACGGACTGGTTCGGCTGAATGGCCTGTTTCCGTGCTGTAATTACGTATTTCTTTGTAAATGTAAGTTGTTGTTGTTCAGGTGGACATAAAAAAAATCCTATGGCACTATTCATGACAGCAAAGCTTGGGCACAGTCAACTTGTGGCTTTTATTTTGTTGGACGGGGGCAAACATTCATTCCTCAACCAGCACCATCGAAACAGATCATTAATGTCATTTGCTGTGTGCAAATTGGCCTACAAAACAATAGTGACTACTCTTCAAAAGCGGTTGACTGGCTGTCAGGCACTTTGGGATGCCCCATGGACATGAAAGACGCTTATGTAAATGTAAGTTCTTTCTTTTTTCCCTCAGTAACCCATCAGGGTTAAATACATGAGTTAACTGTACTTGTGAAAGTTGAGTCAAACTGCTTCCTGTCATTGATTTTTAATGAAGATACAGACATTCTAGTTCCCAGCACATGACTGTGTGCTCCTAACTCTCTACTGCCTGGAAAAGAACCCAAACATATAGAATTAGCACAGCCCTGCAACACAGATAACTATCCAGGGAGTGTGCAATAGTTTTTATAAATGGCTTTCCAATATCAAAAATATTGCACACTCCCTGTAGAGCTGGGTACGGTCGCCTAGTTCCCGCACTAGTAATCCAGAGGCCTGGATCAATAATCCAGAGATCGTGAGTTCACATTCACCATGGCATTGTCGGATTGTCGTAAAACCCCAATTGGTTCACTAATGCCTTTTAGGGAAGGAAACCTGCTGTCTTCACCCGATCTGGCCGATATGTGACTCGTTCCACAGCAACGTGGTTGACTCTTAACCTCCCTCTGCAGTGGTGCCCACATCCTGAGAATGAATATTTTTAAAAAGCTAATGGTTTCAACCCAGGTCTTGCTTGCGCCGTTGACCTCAGACTCAGCACAGAGAGCAAACCTTTTTACACAGAGGGTTGTGAGCAATGTTCCCTTTAAATTTTTTTGGGGTCCGCAGCCTATTCAAAATACTGCGCATGCGCGGTTTTTCCCATTTAAAAGCCGGTGAACCGGCTGCACGGGAACTCCAGAGTGCTGCGTGCTTAAAGGGAACATTGGTTGTGAGTCTGTAGAATGCATTACGGGAGTTAGTGACTGAAGCAGAGAGAGGGGGTGAACTTCCTTAGGACTTCTCCCACTCCACTGCCGTAACTTCGGCTGAAGCCCTGTTTACGTGGATACTCGGGGCTTCTGCCAAACCTCCGCTGAAGTTACAGCGGCAGATAAGGAGAAAGAAATTTGCCCCCATGTCAACATTCAAGAATAATTTAGACAGGTAATTGAAGGAAAGCTGGATAAAGGGATATGGTAACAGATTAGGCACTTGGGATTTGGACGACTGCTCATGTGAAGGATAAACATCGACACAGACTGGTTGGGCCTGTTTCCGTGTTGAAATTTCTATGTAATTTTCTGCAATAAAATATTATTGGACGTTTAATGAGGAGTGATACCACCAGACGTTCTAAGGAAATGACAACCATAGCAATTTGTCATGGTGAGGGTAAACTCAGTGCCAATTGCTCAGAGGGCCTGGCAGGACATATGAGTATTACTATAAGGTAAGAGCACATGATGTTTACAGATATGGAAGAAAGTTGCAGTTATTAAAGATATGTTGGAAAAAAGAAACACCTATCACAGAGAAATAATGGTCTAAAGGTAAAAATAGCAGGGATTTTTTTTTTTTATTCGTTCATGGGATGTGGGCGTCACTGGCAAGGCTAGCATTTATTGCCCATCCCTAGTTGCCCTTGAGAAGGTGGTGGTGAGCCGCCTTCTTGAACCGCTGCAGTCTGTGTGGTGAAGGCAACTTAATATTAAAAATGCCATGATACACAGTTAGAACATGTCCTCACAGAGAGCGTCGTGAATATATAGAATAACCTACGCTGCGAGGCAGTGCAAGTGGAGAATGCTATGAATTTCAAGAGAGTGATGGATAAAGTTTTGGCAGACGGAACGAGAGCTAAAATGGGGCAGGAAGTCTATGACCTTTGGGACTGGTCTGATGGATGACAATGACAGTTACATCATTGGGACATAATGGGGAGACAGAATGGTTATTTAAGTATGTCTTGTGATGGGGAACCATACATAAAAGTTGTACACAGACATATATGGAAGTTACAACATGGAAACAAGTAATTCGTCCCAACCAGACCATGTCAGTGTTTACCCTCCACACGAGCAAATAGCTCTAATCACATTGGCCCAAAAATTAGTGAGTGAGCCTTTGTGCGGGGGTAAGGCTTCCCCGCGATATCTCACTGCGCGCCGGCTTTTTAATTCCCAGCTCGCACGAACTTGATGTTCTAGACATCAGCTGGGCAGTGCTTGCGTATCCCACAGGCGCAGTTAATTCGTGCGAGCTGTGGGATCACGTGATTCAGTTAGAGCCAATGGCAGCACACCATCTTTCATTCATAGTTTTCACAATCAAGTGCTGTGAAAGCTATGAATCTATACCCCCCAAAAGAACAGCTAAACCTCAATTAAATTTAAAAAAAAACCATCACATTAATAAAATAAGTATAGTTAAATAAATTAACCACTTTAAACAAAAAATTAAATTTTAAATCTTTTAAAAAGTTATAAAAATAAACTTACCTTTCTTTAAAGTCTCTAAAAAAGATATACCTGTTGAATTCAAAATAATACTTAATTAACTACTTACCTTGTTAAAAGAGGGTCTTACGCCTCCTTTCTTTATGTGCAAAATCTTCCATGCTTACCTGCGCGTTCAAAGCACTAAGTGCACTGCGTGCGCGCAGCCTGTAGCGCGCACGCGGTTCACTTAGGAACCGCCCCCTTTTGAAATCACCAAGTGCCGGTTTTCAGCGCATGCACAGTGCATGCAGAAAACCGGCAATTGGAGACAGAATACGCGAGAGTACACAGTGCGTACTCTCGCGTAGAGGCACTAATTTTTGGGCCATTTACTCACTCTTTTCCCATTATCCCTTCAACCACTTTTCCTTCATCCACCGATCCAATCTAATCTTGAATGTTGACATAGTTTCTGCCTCAAACACAAACCCTGGAAACCCTAGATGGGATGCAACCATGCTCTGCTAACACCTCAGAGGGCATAAAATAACATACTGCTCGACCATTGCAGACAGGTTCAAATACTATAGATAACACGTTAAATGGAAGGAGAAAGATCAGCAAGTTAGGAGACAGTATAAAAGTCAGACTGACACGATATACAAATTGGGTTTGCTTTTTAAAAAAATGAGTCTATATTTCTCTTGGGAAAGATACATGTGTCTCATTAGATTTTTTGCCACACTAGTCACCCAGGGAACTTTTTTTTTCCGTTTATGTGCCAATTGCCTATAATATATGAGTGGTCATTCTGTAAACTGCATCAGAAAAGTTTAGGGAGAATAGTATTTATATGTAACGTCCCAAAAGATTCTGTGTGAAGTTCTTCTTATTGTGTTGCTTCCCTGGAAATTATATGTTGAACCTTTTTCTGAATTTATCACCCATGTTTCCTCAGACAAGCGTGCAGCCTAACAATTTGCTCCACAATGATCAGGAAGAGGAGAGTGACCTTAGAAGACTCAGCAAGCTATTCAATTGGAGTGAAAGGGGCTGTGTTGTTCCTGTGCTTACCCGACAGTTACACATGAGCACTTTTCAGGAGAGGTCGCTGGTTAGCAAACAGGAGTGGGGACCTTGGTTGATCATAGAATCATAGAAGATAGGAGCAGGAGTAGGCCATTCGGCCCCTCTAGCCTGCTCCACCATTCAATGCGATCATGGCTGATCATCCAAATTCAGTACCCTGTCCCTGCTTTCTCCCCATATCCCTTGATCCCTTTAGCCTTAAGAAATATAGAATATTGATTTTCCCCCTCTATAGCCTAGGGGGCACTAAGGCCAATTGTAGCATCCCCGTGCCTCCCAACCTTTCTGCTTTCCCAGCTGAGGTCAATTAACTCAGCACAGATTGTCGCTGCCCGGTTTTTATGGCTTAGTCATATACCAGTCAGAGTCTTTGTCCATTTGGTCATTGAGAAGCCCTAAAGATTTGCAATTGAACTAGTTTGATGGGAGGGTAAATTTCACCAATGCCTGCTCCCGGTGAGGAATCTCACCAGCTGGGAGCACACATCAAGGAATTCATGTGTGTGATTTCCAACATTTGAGAGAAAACCATGGAGGGGAAGGGGGGTGGGTGTGCACCAGTGCAAATTCCTGAAGTCTGCTCCCGGCAGGCAAGGCTCTACAGTGGGAGTGTACATTTGCAAAATGTAACCTAGGGTATGAGATTACGACAGTATCTTCTCACTGACAAGAGGTGGAGCAATAATGAGCGGAGAATTTCAGAATGTATAAAGAGTCTGAAAATGTAATTCTTCTGCACACCATTTTGCTTCGACAGCCCTATCTTCCCTAGAAAATATGTCATGTATTATTGGTTCCATTTTCCAGTGTTAGTTTACTACAAGACTCCATTATGAAAGCAAGCAAGGTATGATGGGTCACAGAAAGAAATGTGTGGTGCCAGCCTGACTCATAACTGTGTTTATCTTGAATATAATCCAATATTCTACAGATCACACTGTGTAACCTTCTCATTACTTTAGATTGGGGTTCAAATTCCATTATATAAGCAGCACAGGATTGATAACAGAAGTGTTTTCCTGTTAATAGCCACTTTAAAAAAAAATTAAGGATTAAGCTGTAGTAGTATCTTTGTACACATACAGCACTACTCACAACACACGAGATTACGTGGTGACTCCTGAACAGTTCTGTTTAAATAAGGTTACCAGCTGACTGTTTGGTCATTTTGGTTAGTTCAAACAGAGGATTTTATCTAAAATCTATAAACTTATCAGCAACTTTTCTGAACTTTCTGATAAGATCGTAACAATTTCAAGGCAAGGTCTGTTTATTTGCCCTTTAATTCTAAAGTGAATAAAGGAAGACATGTTGCCGTGTTTCATACTTTAGAACTGCTGGCTGAAGCAGCCACTTTTACTGAAGTCCTGCCTCCTATGACATCATGCAGCGCCAATATAGTGACATCACGAATGTATAATTCTGTCCACAATCCATTGTCCTATTCATGACATCACTGGGTGGAAGTTGCTATGTCACAGTCTGCTTCCACGTAGCCTCTAACTAGTAGTCCTAAAACACGAAACACAGTAACAAGAGAGGATTGAGCACAACAGGTATGGTTAGAGTGATCTATCTACTTTAATGCCAACTAGAACTATTGGCAATTCAGTAGACTATAGTCCATCGTTAAGGCACAAAGGGGAATGATTGCTGCTGTTGCAAAGATCCTTAAGCACCAGATAACATGGTCTTCAACTTCTTCCCAAAATTACAAATATGGTTTATGTATATCGATCAGAATATAATTGATAATAATCGGTAACAATTATACAAGTTGGTAACTGTAACAGCCTTCTGTCTATCCTGCCTCATTTCCTCCACAGAACCTTCTGTGTTTTTCCCTCTGTGCCCAACTTCCCTCTACCTTTCCCCTCAGAAGGGGAGTGGGGGTATTCACAATGCCACCTTGCTATAGATGTGAGAAGTCGCACAACACCACTTCTCCGCATTGAACTCCATTTGCCATGTTTCTGTCCATTTCACTATCCTGTCTAGGTCAGCCTGAAGCCTATAACTATCCTCATCATGTTCTACTACTTTGCCAAGTTTCGTATCTTCTGGCTACAAGAACACCTGTAAATCTGGTGTTCTATTATTAAAAAGGGTATGAAATTTGGTGACTAGCAAGATAAGCGAGACCTCAGTTTAGTCAGACTAGTGAGACTCCCCAAAAAATGTTGGAGGCAAAACTTTATTACATGCACGCAGTAAAGATAAGATAAAAGTGACTTGCTAAAAGACGCACATGATGTTGCAATGGTATGCTCTTGTGCGTTTGGGCAGTTTGACCTGTAAACATTTGGCTCTCTGTTGTAATGGATATGAACCGCATTCCCCACCCCTTGTTAAGGGATCTGAATACCTCCATGGGCCCAAGAGGTTCAGGAGTATTATTACTTTTGCTGGATGTTTACCTGGGCTCTTCTTCATAGATTTATTGGTCAGTCTGTAGCTTCAGGGAGGATATATTTTTTAGAATACCAGTAACTGTCCATGCTGTCGCTCATAGTGACCTATTTTATGGCAACTGGCGTGCTAGTGCAGTGTAAGGGACAACAATAGGGCTACAGGCGTACCGTGGAATGGGGTTCTCTTTAACTTAACCCGCCCAGTGGGAATCTGACGGGATCGGGTTGGCCGCCCGATTTGCACTCTGCCCGTTTAACACCCCGCCCAATTTTCACCCACCCGTTTTGCTACCAGTCTATTTTACACTACGTTCCTTGACTTCCATGGACAGTAAAATCAATTAGGGTGTAAAACAGGTGGCCAACTGTCTTCTGTCAGTTTCCCATTGGTTAAAATGACCCCTAATGAGTCAAATTCTAGCTTTACTAAAAGATATAATGAGATTTTTCCTGATGTTTTGGGAATCGAATTCCAGAACTCTGTCCATGGATCTATGAAAACTGTGTTCCCATGGGGTTGCTCACAATAAGTCAGAGGAGAATATTCCCTCTGTCTCACCTCTCTGCACCTTCGTGTTGTTGCTTCGCTCTTTGTTTCCTCTTCTGCCTGCTTCTCTTTTTATCTCTCTCTCTTATTTTCTGCTCATATCTCCCATTTCTCTTTCACAGTTCTCTATTGCATATTAGCTCTTAGTTTATATTCCTTTCTAATGTTTCTTTCCCACTGCCTTATGTTTGTCTGTTTGTCTTTAGATGGGAGGCAGAGAGCAGTGCGGTAGGGAAAGCAGCATTCTCAGGTGGTTGTGGGGCGCTGAGCGGGAAGGGATCTTGCTAGTGCCGTGAGCTGGCAGGTTACAGGCGCCTTTTGGGGTCCAGATCGTGGCTGTCGGGAGGCATCTGGGGCACAGGATGCATTTTACAGTGGCAAACGCGGGGTGCTGTTTGCAGGAGATTCAAGTAGAGGCAGGAAGGCTTTAAAAAGGAAAGATATAAGGCAAGGGGCTGCAAGACAGTGATACTTGCAGTGGGAGGTGGTAAAAGGAAGGTGGAAACGGTGACAAGTGAGAAGGATTGGGCAGTCAGGGTGCTTGAGGCAGGAAGTGTTGGGACGGAGATGGAAAGGGGTGGGAAGGAATGGACAGTTGGGGCAGGAGGCAGTAGGAGGAGCACAAAGGGTTGAGGGATGGGAAGGAATAGGTGGCGAGCATGTTTGGTGTGGAAGTTAGTAGGAGAGGGAGGGAAAGGGTGAGGTGTGAGGGCTGAGGGTGTTTGGGTGGGAGGCAGTGAGCTTAGTGTTGGGAAATAGCAAAGAGAGTGGGGCTAGTGCTAGGGATTGAAGTAGAGGTGGAGGGTGAGGGCAAGGCTGAGCAGAAAAGGTATGGGATAGGACTGGGGCTGGAGCTGAGGTTCAAAGGCCCATTCCACCCATAGCACATCATAAAAGCTGGTTCCCAGCATTCAGCTGGGAAGCAGCAATATCTTCTTAAAGTGGTTGTAGCACTACAAGCAAAAGATAGTGACGGTGGCAGGACAAGTTGATAAGGCTTAAAAAAAAATATGGGATCCCTGGCTTTATAAATAGAGGCATAGAGTACAAAAGCAAAGAAGTTATGCTAAACCTTTGTAAATCACTGGTTAGGCCTCAGCTGGAGTATTGTGTCCAATTCTGGGCACACTTTAGGAAGGATGTCAAGGCCTTGGAGAGGGTGCAGAGGAGATTTACCAGAATGATACCGGAAAGATTCTATGATAGTACTGTGGGCTCTTTGCTGCTCATTAACATGTTATTAAGTAGGGAGGAGGAGGCGAGTTGGCTCCAAGGCAAGAGCCAATGTAGGATGCTGGGTTGGAAGATGCCCTGGAGAAGAGGTCTGAGGCCAGGCATGAAGCCTGGCTGCGGAATGTAATTCACACAGGTGAAGGCTTTGTGGCAAGGCCACAAAGTGAGAAGGCGGCAAGAAAGACATTTAATGGCTGGTGGGGCAGCAGAAAACAGGAAGTGATAGCAACATCAGGCATAGATAGGAACAGGGGTGGCAGGGTGAGAGAGATGCGAGCAAGAGTGAATCCTGAGGAGTAAGCTCACAATAAAATTTATAAAAAGAAAAAGAAAAATTTAGCTGTGAAAATGGAGTGAAAAGGAAAATGGAGCGCAGTCGGTAGACTTTAGCCTCCCTGCCATCTAGTGATCAGAGCCTGGAACTACAACGTGACAGGGAACAGTTAACATAGGAAAATTGCCATTCTAAATATTGACATAGGGCTGGATTTTCATTGACCCGTGGAGGCGGGTTTGGAGGCGTGTGGGGGGTTAAAATTGCGAAAACTGGTGGGTGGGCACAAGTCCGCCTCCACGCAATTTTCATTAAATCGTGTCTGCTGGTCTCGCCTCTAAGAGGCGGGATAGGCTGTTAAGGCCCTTAACAAGCACTAAATTGCCTCTATAATGCCATTTTGAAAGGCCTTTGTGATTTTAACCCTTTTTCTACGTGAAGCACGCCTGTTCTGAAGCACGAATGTGAAACCTGGCGGGAGCACATTTGGTTGGCTGGATGGAGAGGAGACATATCTGGGAGTGGTGGTGTAAAAATACTGAAAACACTAATTGGTTCATGGGTTCCCACATGCTGGAACTCAATTGCCCAATTAGGTGAAAATTGCATCAATCTCCCACATCCAATTGCAGTCGGGTGGATAACACGAAAAGTGGATGACACGACCCCAACCCGCCCCAGTATCAAAATCCAGCCCATAGTATTTTAACATCAGAAATGTAGACATAAATGTGTGACCTAAAATCGTGACAAAAGGGAGTAAGGTTTGTGCACAGGGAAGACTTTAAGGGGTAAAAATTAGGTCGCGCCCCATTTGGGGCGCAAATATCGTCTGGACGCAAATATTAGCGCCTGGCGCTAATTATCGGCACTGACTGGAAACTTCACTTTTACCGCCCCGGGAGGTGAGTGGAGCGCTAAATCAGGTGCTGCACACCTGTCTTAAGGCGCAAAGGCCAAGGAGTGAGGCGCTAACTCAGAGCGCTGGCGAAGCTCATGTAATGTCAGTCAGCAATGGAACACACACACAATGGCACGGGCCAGTTCTTAAAGGGGATGGTTAATCTTGCTTTCCATCCACATCCTGTTCATTGCAGCCTTGAATCTCGGCCTGGAGAGACTTGCACATCAAATGTGCTGGAAAGAACAATGGAGAGTACCAGGCAAAGAGCTCAGAGTGCAGCTCCCACAGTCTCTGCTAAATCGATACAAGGAATGGCAAATCAAAATGAACCTGCAAAGTGCTGCTCAGTACCCAAAACTCCTTCACACAACGTTGAATCTCTCCAGAAGTCTCTCCCTCTCTCTCTCAGAATGCGTAGTTCAAAAATGCCACCAACAATAAAAGACAGGAAGAGGCCCCCTTTAAATAGCGCCCCCCCCAGCCCCACAGCGATTGATAGCGTTCCAGTCTTCTGGTCGTTGGATGCGCCAGGCGGTAAGGCAGGGGGCGCCACTCAATTTCCGCTCCGGGGCGCCACAAGGGCGTTGCACCATGGAATGACGTCACAATCTGCGCGCGCAGGTGGTCGCAGCGGTAAAGTTTAGCGCCGCCGCACAATGTCAAGTTAAGTTCCTGAGCGGCGCAAACATCGCTGCGCCCGGGCGTTAGCGGCTTTGCGCCCCATTAGCGCCCTCTTAAGGCGCTAACGGGAGGCGCAACCAACTGAATTTTTACCCCTAATAATATAATACTGATTCTTTTTTCTTTTGTTGGTAAGGTGTGACTTGTACAGTTTGCCAGTCTGCCACACCTTGACATAAATTTTCGTCTTCAGCCTTCCTGGCACCAGGAGCACATAGTGGGAAGGTGGGAGCATATCATCAGCATGCATTTTTTAATCTAATCACCCCCCCCGCCCCCCCCCCCCCCCGCCAACCACACCTCTCCGGCTGTGCCATTTAAGTGCCAAGTATCTTGGAAAAAGCCTGCCTATGACTGTATCATAAACTCCTCTGTGAAGCACCTTGAGGTAATTGTTCTACATGAAAGTCACTCTGTAACTGCACATTTTTGTTGCTGTTATTATTGTTTTTATTCTGGTTCCTGTTGCTCTGGTTTCTGTTTAAAAAAATTTGTTCTTGGGATGTGGGTGATGCTGGCAAGGCTGCATTCAATGCCCATCCCTAGTTAAGAAAGAAAAAAATGAAAGACTCAGGACGTCAAAATGTG
Source organism: Squalus acanthias (assembly GCA_030390025.1). Lineage (NCBI taxonomy): Eukaryota > Metazoa > Chordata > Chondrichthyes > Squaliformes > Squalidae > Squalus > Squalus acanthias. Next base: position 226,582,712 of record CM059425.1, on the reverse strand, counting down.
CTTTACAGTCAGTGAAGTACTTTTTAAATGTAGTTGCTGTAGGAAACAGGGCCGCCAATCTGCGCACAACAAGGTCCCACAAACAGCAATGTGATAATGACCAAATAATCTGTTTTAGTGATGTTGGTTGAGGAATATCGAATCATAGAAATTTACGGCACAGAAGGAGGCCATTCGGCGCATTGTGTCTGTGCAGGCCGAAAAAGAGCTATCCAGCCTAATCCCACTTTCCAGCTCTTGGTCCGTATCCTTGCAGATTTCAGCAGTTCAAGTGCATATCCAAGTACTTTTTACATGTGATGAGGGTCTCTGCCTCTACCACCCTTTCAGGCAGTGCATTCCAGACCCCCACCACCTTCTGGGTGAAAACATTTCTCCTCAACGCCCCTCTAATCCTTCTACCAATTACTTTAAATCTATGCCCCCTGGTTATTGACCTCTCTGCTAAGGGAAATAGGTGCTTCCTATCCACTCTATCTAGGCCCCTCATAATTTTATACACCTCACATCTTTCCTGGGATGGGGGGATTGTCCTATGAGGAGAGATTGAGTATACTAGGCCTATATTCTCTAGAGTTTAGAAGAATGAGAGGTGATCTCATTGAAACATACAAAATTCTTACAGGGCTTGACAGGGTAGATGCAGGGAGGATGTTTCCCCTGGCTGGGGAGTCTAGAACCAGAGGTCACAGTCTCAGAATAAGGGGTTGGCCATTTGAGACTGAGATGAGGAGAAATATCTTCACTCAGAGGGTGGTGAATCTTTGGAATTCTCTGCCCCAGAGGGCTGTGGAGGCTCAGTCGTTGAGTATATTCAAGACAGAAATCGATAGATTTTTGGATATTAAGGGAGTCAAGGGATATGGGGATAGTGCAGGACAGTGAAGTTAAGGTAGAAGATCAGCCATAATCTTATTGAATGGCAGAGCAGGCTCGAGGGGTCAAATGGCCTACTCCTGCTCCTATTTCTTATGTTCTTAATGTGGTGACCAGAACTGTACGCAGTACTCTAGCTGTGGCCGAATGAGTGTTTTATACAGTTCTAGGATAACCTCCCTGCTCTTATATTCTATGCCTCGGCTAATAAAGGAAAGTATTCCGTATGCCTTCTTAACAACCTTATCTACCTTTAGGGATCTGTGGACATGCACTGCAAGGTCCCTCTGTTCCTCTACATTTCTCAGTAGCCTACCATTTATTGTGTATTCCCTTGCCTTGTTAGCCCTTCCCAAATGTATTATCTCACACTTCTCCGGATTGAATTCCATTTGTCACTTTTCTGCCCACCTGACCAGTCCATTGATATCTTCTTGCAGTCTACAGCTACCTTCCTCACTATCAACCACATGGCTAAAATTCTCCAGTCCTGGCAACATCCTTGTAAATCTCCTCTGTACCCTCTCTAGTGCAATCACATCTTTTCTGTAATGTGGTGACCAGAACTGTACGCAGTACTCTAGCTGTGGCCTAACTAGTGCATTATACTGTGCAAGCATAACCTCCCTGCTCTTATATTCTATGCCTCATCTAATAAAGGAAAGTATCCTGTATGCCTTCCTGCTACCTTCAGGGATCTGTGGACATGCACTCCAAGGTCCCTCTATTCCTCTACACTTCTCAGTATCCTACCATTTACTGTATTGTGTATTCCCTTGCCTTGTTAGCCCGGCCCAAATGCATTACCTCACACTTCTCCGGATTGAATACCATTTGCCACTTCTTTGCCCACCTGACCAGTCCATTGATATCTTCGTGCAGTCTACAGCTTTCTTCCTCACTATCAACCACATGGCCAATTTTTGTATCATCTGCAAACTTCTTAATCATGCCCCCTACATTGAAGTATATATACCACAAAAAGCTGGGGACCTAGTACTGAGCCCTGTGGAACCCCACTGGAAACAGCCTTCCAATCACTAAAAATCACCCGTCGACCATTACCCTTTGCTTCCTGCCACTGAGCCAATTTTGCATCCAACTTGCCACTTTCCCTTGAATTCCATGGGCTTTTACTTTTTTACCGACCTACCATGTGGGACCTTGTCCAAGGCCTTGCGAAAATCCATGTAGACTACATCAAATGCACTACCCTCATCTATTGTCCTCGTTACCTCCTCAAAAAATTCAATCAAGTTAGTCAGACACGACCTTCCCTAAACAAGTCCATCCTGACTGTCCTTGATTAATCCGTAACTTTCTAAATTATGATTTATACTGTCCCTCAGAATTTTTTCCAATAATTTTCCCACCACTGAGGTTAGGCTGACTGGCCTGTAATTACTCGGTCTATCCCTTTCTCCCTTTTAAACAATGGCACAATGTTAGCAGTCCTCTGGCGCCACGCCTGTAGTCAGAGAGGATTGGAAAATGATGGTCAAAGCCTCCGCTATTTCCTTCCTTGCCTCTCCTAACAGTCTGGGATGCATTTCATCCTGGCCTGGCGATTTATCTACTTTCAAAGATGCTAAACCTCGTAATACTTCTTCTCGCTCTATGTTTATCCCATCTAATATTTCACACTCCTCCTCCCTAACTACAATGTCTGCATCGTCCCTCTCTTCTGTGAAGACGGATGCAAAGTATTCATTAAGAACCATATCCACGTCTTCGGCCTCCACACATAGGTTAACTTTTTGGTCTCTAATAGGCCTTACACTTTCCTTAGTTATTCTCTTGCTCTTTATGAATTTATAAAACATCTTTGGGTTTTCCTTGATTTTACTTGCCAATATTTTTTCTTGCCATCTCTCTGCTTTCCTAATTTCCTTTTTAGTTTCACCCCTGCACTTTCTATACTCCTCCAGGCTTTCTGTAGTATTGAGCTCTCGGTATCTGACATAAGCTTCCCTTTTTTTCCTTACCTTACGCTGTATGCTCCTTGACATCCAGGTGGCTCTAGATTTGGGAGTCCCACCCTTTTTCTTTGTGGGAACATATTTGCGCTGGACCCTCACTATCTCCTCCTTGAATGCCTCCCACTGCTCTGACATTGATTTACCTTCAAGTAGCTGTTTCCAGTCCACTTTGCTAAATCACATCTCAGCTTAGTAAAATTGGCCTTTCCCCAATCGAGAACTTTTACACCTGGTCTATTTTTGTCCTTTTCCATAACTATGCTAAATCTAACTGAATTATGATCACTACCATCAAAATGCTCTCCCACTGATACCCCTTCCACCTGCCCAGCTTCATTCCCTAAAACTAAGTCTAGCACTGCCTTGACGACTTTGTTCAGATTTCTACAGAAGAGGTTGCAGTTAACCTCATAGAAACAGGTGTCTATTCTCTATAATTAACAATATTCAGAGGTACAATATTTGGAGTCATTTCACAAACTTGTGCTCCCAGCATGGAGCTTCACCTGCTGGGAGCACGTATCAGGAATTCAGGTGTGGAGGTCAGAAGGTCCTGCCAGGTTTGCCGTCCATTAATTTTATCCTAGTGGAATTTGTAAATGAATTCCTGATACGTGCTCCCAGTTAGGCAAAGCTCCACTCTGGGAGCCCAAACTTGTAAAATCTCACCTAATGTGAAGTAAGGTGGGAGGATATTGTGAGAGGTAGCATAGTGCTGCGAGACTTAATTCTCCTACTGTATTCACATAATATAATCTTGATAGTGATCCAGACAGTGATTTTAATGTTCATGCAGCTTATTGCACGTTCTTGTTTTATTGTATCATGGATAGAATCATGTTCCCTTCGCAGTGCCATGATATACAATGAGTTTCACTAAAGCTGTTTCATTGGCCTGCTAGTAGAAACAATCTTCTATTCACTCCGATCAATGCCAGTTCAGAATTTATTTGTTCCGCAAAACACTGGAGGGGATGGGGACACACAATCCCTCTTTGACACAGTGACAAAAGGATTCTAGTAGTATTTTTTTAATTCACATTGTTACATGCTCCATAATCTAACAGCAACAAGAAGGCAGAGAGGCCTTCTATTTTCATTACTTGCCATTAAAAGAGGACACCAGCACAGTAAAGGCAGTGCCAAGCTTGTCAGATAAGTATTTCAATTACAATTCAAATATTAATCTAACCCAGCAAGAAAGAAGGAACTTAGGAACAGAGAAACATTAGGAACAGGAGTTGACCATTCAGCCTCTCGAGCCTGCTCCACTATTCAATCAGATCATGGCTGATCTGTACCTCAACTCCATTTACCCACCATTGCTCCATATCCCTTGATACCCTTACACAATAAAAATTGATTTATCTCAGTCTTGAACGCTCCAATTGTCCCAGAATCCATAGCCTCTTAGGGGAAAGAGTTCCAAATTTCAACTGTCCTTTGTGTGAAAAAGTGCTTCCTGGTTTCGCTCCTGAATGGCCCGGCTCTAATTTTAAGAATTGTCCCCTTGTTCTTGATTCCCCCCACCAGAGGAAATAGATATTTCTGTATCTACCCTATCGAACATTTTAACATTTTAAACACTTTGCTCAGATCATCCCTCAATCTCCTATACTCAAGGTAATACGTGTCAAGTTTATGCAACCCGTCCTCATAATTTAATCCACACTGACTCTGTGCTGTGTCCCCTCCAAGGCCAATATATCCTTCCTGAGGTGCGGTGCCCAGAACTGAACACAGTACTCCATATGGGATCTGACCAAGATTCTATACAACTGAAACATAACTTCCACCCTTTTGTATTCCACCTACCTTGAGATAAAGGCCAACATTCTATTAGCCTGTTTGATTTCTTTTTGCACCTGGCTACTAACTTTTAATGATTTGTGCACTAGATCTCCCAAATCTCTTTGCTCCCCTACAGTTCCTAGTTTCTCTCCATTTAGAAAATATTCTGATTTATCTTTCTTGGGTCCAAAGTCGATGACCTAAGTAATGCAGCAGCCATTTTGTGCACAAACAGCAATGAGATAAATGAGCAGATAGTCTGTTTTAGTGGTGTTAGTTGAGGGATAAATATTGGCCAGGACACTCCCCTGCTCATCTTCAAATAGTGCCATGGGATCTTTTATGCCCACCTGATAGGGTAGGCAGGGTCTTGGTTTAATTTGAACTGACAGCGCCTCTGACAGTGCTCAAATCCTGGAGCAAGACTTGAACCTACAACCTACTGACTCAGAGATTAGAGTGCTACCCATTGAACCAAAGGTTACACATTATTGATTCCAATACTAACTTGTCACCAACGCTGGAAGAATTGGCATAAATGTGAAGATCAATGCCAATCATGAAAATACATGTTTACCCGGTATAAACTCAGTATATGTGGTTCTAAATCTACCCACTATTTAAGAAGCCTGTTGAACGAAATTGGGAAATGCACATTTTGGAGCAATTTCCTTCATAAGAAATTGAATTTGAATTGTTTACTGTCTGAAATCCCTCCCCGCAATACTGTAAATTATGGGATGTATAGGTTTGTCGAAGTCTGGTAAAGAAAGAACTTGCACTTATATAGCACCTCTTATTCTCAGAATGTCCCAAAATGCTTCACTGCCAGTGAATGATATTTTGAAATGTAGTCACTGTTATATATGCAAACACAGCAGCCAATTTGTGCGCAGCAAGGTCCCACAACAGCAATGTGACAAATGACTCATTAATTATATTTGGTGGTGTAGGTTGAAAGATAAATGGTGGCTAGGACACTGGGAGAACTCCCTGCTCTTCTTCAAATAGAGCCATGGCAGCCTAGAAATTTGATTAAGCCCGAAAATGGGTGGTGCCACCGCGGGCCAAGGTTAACGGCCACCCACAACAACAGTGCTGGCAGCACCGGTATTTTGGTGCTGCCTGCTGATTTAAATGACCGGAGTGCAGAATCTCTTGTGCAACGCGCTCTTTCCAGTGGTAACATCAGCACGAGGCTGAAGGTCGGTCTAAAGGATCGGTGCGGCGTTCTCGGGCAATGTGCTGTTTGGGATAATTTGGTGACGGCTCCTGGGTTTTGCTGGGTCAGGAGGTATCGAGTCCGCTGATATCCCATATAGGGTTTGTGCATTGTACGTTGTGGCACATTAGGAGGCATTTGTTTGTCCACGGCTCTTACTTTCTCGGACATTTGTCTGGGTCTTGTGTGGGGTCCACAAATGGGTACCAGACTGCCTGGTACTCCCACCTTCGCTGGCTGCCATATGTTTGCTGTGTGGCGGTTTGTGCTCCGCCATGGTGCTGGAGGAGGAGGGGGCTGGGAATGCAACGTCTTGCAGCTAGCAGTGACAGTGCACTAGCCTGCATATCACACAGGGGATCCACTCCCTGGTGAGTGGCTCTTCAAGCACAGGCTCAGATCTGGAGCGACTGTGACTCGAAACACCACATAAAGACTGTGGCATAGATGGCGTTAAACCGTTGCATGAGAAATCAATTAAATACATTTTTTAAAAGGGAAACATGAATCTCTTGGTCAGGAGTTTACTAGTGTAAATCGTGCCAAAGAGAGTTCAATTTAATTTTTAACAACAGCAGACTTTTGAAGAACTCTTGGTGAGAATATGGTGTTAAGCCTTTTAAAAACAGACTTCCAAACTTTGCATATTATTTTATCAGTTCCTAAACTAGAAAACCCAATGTATAACATTTCAGGAAATGCAGCTTTGATTTTTTTCCTGAGATTCTAACAACTGTAGCACAGTATAGTTTATTTTAAAAGTATTTACCTCCTGTAATGTTTGACTGACCAGGGGGGAGATCTGATGCATCTCATTGGAAGCAGTTTTCACTCCCAATTATATAGTCTGAGCTCTCCACAGTTACCAGTTATCTCAGCAGTTGTTTACTGTACGGTTTATAGCTCACCGCTGCTTTCTCCTGACTCTCCGCGCTGTCAACGGCTGCACGCATGGGCGTGCATTGGAGAGGGCGATAAGAGGAGCAATGACATCCAAAATCGATGAGCGAGCATCAATTCGGCGTTACACGCCGATTGGCGTCACGCTCCTGGTAATTAAAATACTTGCGGTGAGCGCAGGCAATGGCAGCGCTGCCGACCTGTCCAATATGGCGACCACCGCATTCCACACTGGAAGTGGCTGAAAGCAAGGCGGCTGCCATATTTTCCTGAAAACCAGCCTTAATGGTCGCGCATTAGCATTGAATTTCTAGGCCAGGATCTTTTATACCGGCCTGAAGCAGTAAACGGGGCCTCAGTTTAACGAAAACGGGCCCAGGCTACTTTCTACCCCAATGAGTTACACTGCAGTTTGTTGGATCAGATGGGTCTGAAAATACCATTAACTTGCAGCTGGTTCGCACAGCACATGGAGATGAGCAGAATTACAGTCGTTTAACTGAAAATTGTTGTGAAATACTGTGATTGTTCTTGGGAACTCTTGTGTTCACACTGACGGAGGTGAGTATTTTTCACACTAAAACATTTCTCATTGCTCTCCAGCTGTTGTCCTGTGTATTCTATATTGCAGTACATTAAACTAGAGCTACAGATACAAGACAGATTTTGAAGGATACAAAACCTTAAGTACATTTTTAAAGTTACGTTAAACCACAGAATATCAGACGCAAATCTTTGATTTAATGTTTAATTTATGCAGAGTATATAGTTAGTGTACGTTGTCCAATTAACTGAGTTCACGGGGAAATATAATCACACTGGAAGGTCAAAATTAATGTTGGCTATAATAGCTGATGAACACACGACACATTTATATGACATTCTTCAAACACAGTTAACCAATTTATTTTAAACCGCTTAACACTTCCATTAAAAGAGCAGACAGAGGACTGTTGTACAAACACAGTAAGAGTTTATCCTGCTATTTTTGGAAACAGTAATTTCCAGCCTTAAATGCAATCATACAAGGAAAAGCATGTTCTGTTGAAAATGCTGATTACAGGATGAGTTACTCTCGCCTCTGGATCAGAAGGCTGTGGGCTCCATGACTTGAGCACATAATCCAGGCTGACGCTTCAGTGCAGTACTAAGAGAGTGCTGCACTGTTGAAGGTGCCGTCTTTCAAATGAGATGTTAAACTGAGGCCCCTTCTGCCTGCTCAGGTGGACATGACGGATCTTATGGGACTATTTGAAGAAGAGTAGGGGGGTTCTCCCAGTGTCACGGCCAACATTACATAGAAACATAGAAACATAGAAACATAGAAACATAGAATCTAGGAGCAGGAGTAGGCCATTCAGCCCGTCGAGCCTGCTCCACCATTCAATACGATCATGGCTGATCATCCAAATCCAGTACCCTGTCCCTGCTGTAATCCCCACAGTACACATATTCCACCCTACCCCCGTAACCCCACGTATTTAATTCCCCCTAACATATCCCATCACCCCACATATTTAATCACCCCCTAACACTAAGGGTCAATTTATCATAGCCAAATCAACCTAACCCACACATTTTTGGACTGTGGGAGGAAACCGGAGCACCCGGAGGAAACCCACGCAGACACGGGGAGAATGTGCAAACTCCACACAGACAGTCACCCGAGGTCAGATTCGAACCTGGGTCCCTGGCGCTGTGAGACACCAGTGCTAACCACTATGCCACCGTGTTGCAAAAACATTATCTGGTGGTTTAGCTCATTTGCTGTTTGTGGGACCTTGCTGTGTGAAAATTGGCTGCTGTGTTTGCCTACATGACAACAGTGACTGCACTTGGAAAGTAATTAATTGGCTGTGAAGCGCTTTGTGACATTTGGGGGACCTGATGAGGTGCTGTATACCCACTCCCCACCTCTCTGTGTGGTCTGGTCTCCCTGGCTTTCACAACGACATATTCCTCAGCCAGGTCTCCACCCAGACTTGACCTCAGCTTCCTCCCTCAACCCAGACACTCATTCCCCGCTTCTTTAGCCGGTTCCTTGCATTAAGCTTAGAATGGCAAATTTGTTTTTAAACCACTTATGGTGCTATCATCTATATATAATGTGGCAAATGCTTTAAGAATTGCTGGCTCCCAACTTGATGCTCAGAGCTAGTTGTAGTTAGGGTACTGTGAGGGGATGGGTGGGTGAGGTTCAACAACAAGCAGGTAAATTAGTTCACAAGGTATTGTGGCATCTCACAGTCCCTGCTGACCTCATTGATCATCATTTATCTGCTCCTGGTCCTGCTAACTGCTCTGTCCACTCTTGTGCTAACAATGTTCTCTACCTTCTTTGTGATCACCACCAGTACTATCCCGTAGCTTCAATCCTCCCGCTCCCACCTCCGGCTACAGGGTACCACCTGCAACCATAATCTTGGCCCCCAGCTGCGGCCCTGTGCTCAATCTCTGCTGCATTCTCTCTTGCCTTCTCCTCCCACTTGACATTGTAATCTTAACCCTGCCTGACCCCAATCCGCACCCATGCCACTCTCTCTTACTGCACTGCCTGTTTAACTTCCAAGTCATCGCTATCTCCAAAACACACTGAACTCTCCTTGCGAGTTCCCAACACTGAAATAGGAAGTGGCAAATTCTTACGCCATGCCAAGCCATGCCACTCCAAGCCATGCCAAACCTAGCCTAGCCAGACCATGCCATGACACACCATTCACATCCCTACTCCAGCGATAATGAAAGGAAAGCAACAAAACACACAGAAGTAGAGGAAAACAGAAAAATTTAAAAAAAAGAATGGGAGAGAAAAGCAGAAGGTCAAAAGAAAGAGAAACATCCAAGCAAATTAGGGCAAACACAGAAAGGACTGGCAACAAGACAACACACACAGGTAACAGACTATTCGGCTCACTATCCGTGAGGTCTACTATAATATTTGGAAGTCTATTCCGTTACAAAAGAAATCCAATTTTCTCTCTCTACCCTGCACCCCCCCCCGCCCCTCCTGGAAGGCACTGAGTCACACTGGTTTCATGGATGTTCGCAACCCTCTGCTGCCTTACCAAAGTGACTGTACTCCATATGTGAGCCCAAACATAGTGGTCCTGATTTTAACCTAATCAACCGGGGCGGGTTCGGGTCGGACGCTCGTTTTACACCCTGACTTCAATGGAGCGTAAAATCGGACGGGGTGCAAACTGGGCGTCCAACCTGAACCCGTCCTGCATGTCAGGTTAAAATCAGGGCTGGAGTGTTAAGAGTAATCCTGGCCATAACTGATGCGTGCGCACACACACACACGTGTACACAGGCACACACGCAAGCACAAACTCACACACGTGTACACACACATGCACAAACACACATGCATCCACGCACTCACACATGCACACACGCGCGCATACGCACACACGTGCGCTCATACACAAACCCTTCCTAGTCAGTGGACAGTGATCAGGAACATTGGCGATTCCTCTCCCTTACTTCCACCAGCTCAGGGACTCTGAGGCCAATTGTGGAATCCGTGGTGCTTTCCTGAGCTAAGTCGACCAATTCAGCACACAGTCGGGATCTAGCATAAGCCTTTCCCAGTCTTTATGACTCAGACCCACATCAAATGGTGCACTTAATTATATAGATTAGTGTAGCACTCTCATTATTTCGTTCCTCTCCAGTTGCCCTATTTAGCAATTGGAGGATCGTCGTAACTAATTGCTTTCTAGAGCTCTATTTTTAAAAATAAATTCTATTCATTTTATTTGGTAGAGTAAGTTAACATTCCCTGTCAGGACATGATTTGATACGTAGTACATAACTTTGCGATAATTGCAGGTAAATGCAGCGAGGGTCATACATACTTATACATTTCTATGATTAGGATGTGGGGTGCTCTGTGATAATGCCGGGGTCTTCCCTTGGTCGGGGGTGTTAGGGGTACAGTAGCCTGGTACTAAGCTGCCCGTCCAAAGCCAGCGGGGTGCTAATTCGCATATGCTAATCAGAGTCCGATGACATCATCAGGTCTTGATGGAGACTTTAAGTTCAGCTCGAACGGGGAAGCCAGTGTGGTGGATCAGGAAGCTGAAGAGGCCTCCAGGTAAGCTTTTCACTTCTCCTCCGGGCCCCACAAGGGATTTAAGACTCTTCTGCCCATGACTCTCGGTTAAAGATGGGTTTTGAGGAGGATTTCCAAAGGTGAGTGTCAGAAGGGTTTAGGGAAGGAATTCCAGAGAGTAGGATCCAGGCGGCTGGCAGCTCTGCCGTCTACAGGAGTCACTGGGTAATGATCAGAAGCTCACACTGTGGCCAGGACTGAGGCTGTTTTAACAGTAGAGATCAGGACATTTCCTGGTGTGACTGGCTCAGTGTCACGTCACTTGCTTTATTTCCCTAGTAGGCATCAGGGTTGTTATGTGGCTAAGTTTGTACAGAAGCTCGAGGACAAAAGTATCTTGTTTGAAGACCCAAGAAATATATTTTTGCTGTTTCTTTGCTTCATCCCATCCCATATCCTCTTCCCCATGAGCTCATCGTTATGATAGCAATTTCAATCTTCTTTCATAGGTAGGCTTGTCCATTGCTGTGAGATAGGGGAAGGGTTTTAATGGATGTTATTCAGCAAACTGCTGTCACGTTTTCATCAGTGTCCATAACCAAGCCAACAAATCAGATTTCTAGCATGATCTGATTCTATTTATTCCATTCATCCAAGGAGATATAACAAGGTTTTTAGCACTAAAGCCTCAAAATTACGGGACCCTGCTCCCAACATGGAGTCTCACTTCAACAGGCGAATCCAATTATTTCAATGTTGGTGGGGGCATAAAACAAGCGGTAGCTGATTGGCTGGAGGCCACAAAGGAAAATCATGACCTCCCCTGCCCCGGACTCTTCCCCCTCCCCACCCGTCCTGAAAACCCCTCCCCGCCACTTACCTGCAAGCGGGCGGCTGGCCTTTGGCTGCCTGATCTTCCCCTCCCGTGGCACCCACTTCGTACCCGTTCCAGGCGGGAAGTGCCCTGGCACCATTTAAGTGAGGCCCAGCTGTTAAAATCGGTATGGCCTTCAGCCGCCTCTGCCGGGCAAGAAATCAACTCGCCGGAACGGTGTCCCGCCGGAAACCTGCTCCCAGTTAAAATCCGCCCCTCTTATTTGTTGTAATTTATAATGGGGGGGGGGGGGGGGTGAAGGAAGGGTTACATTATCCCACAAACCATTTTACAGTGTTTAGCAATAGTACAGCATCATTAACAACAACTTACATTTATATAGCTGCCTTTAACGTACTAAAACGTCCTGAGGCGCTTCACAGGAGCGTAAGCTGTCAAAAGTTGGCACTTTGTGTGATCCAGTAACTGAAGCTGCTTTTACATGTGCTGAGGCCTGTGCCGTTAGCTTGCACTCACCATGCATAGATCTCGTGCAACCAGCTGCAATCTGAAGGTAAACGTGCCAAGTTGTGCGAAGGGGTGTTGGTCTAGCTGGTGGGGGGACGGTGTTGGGGGCATCCAAGACATGGCCGGTGGGATGAATGCGCCCTGTAAGCTCCTTTTGTACAGCCGTGGTTCCTTTCTATTTTGCCTGCTTGTGTGTAACGCTGACTTTCATTTGTAGCCCTTTAAACTTCCCAGGTCCACTAGATTACAAAAGGTGGCTTTAGACGAATGAGGGAACAGCCTTTTTGCACCAGTAAGACATCAGCCTGCACCAATTCTCCAGGCCCGGGCATTTTAAAGAGCTGAGCTGAAGCTTCTAAGTTTTTAAACATCAGGCAGCAGTGGATATGGAAAAAAGGAGGCGATCACAGCAGGGATCAAACAATGAACAATGGAGGACAGCGGACAGAGAAGCAGCAAACCGAGTCAAGCAGAAGATGACAGTGGGTGGCAGTGAATCAAATGAAACAAGGCCAAGAAATGAACAGGATAAAGGTAGAGGCAGCTAGACATGCTTTGCAGGGAGGTTTGGATTCTCTGTATACGGAGAATCACATTTTTGCATATGGGGGGGGGGGAGGGGGGTTGTATTTTCTTGTATGGGGGGGTTCTCAGTCATATGTGGCCCAAACGCTGGTTGTGGCATATGTACCCATCCCCAGCTCCACAAAGTTGGAAACCCCTGGTCTAGCTCATGGAATACTGTACATCCAGCACAAGAATTATACAGAAAGGGCGAGTGTGAGAGAGTTTATGAGAAGATTGTGAGTGCATGAGAGAGTAGTGAGTGTTAGAATGCAAGGATAATGTGTATGAGAGAGTATGTGACAGGATTGTGAGTGTGAGAGGATTGTGAATGTGAAAGAGTATCTGAGAGGATTGTGAGATGATTGTGAGTGTGAGAGTGAGCAGATTGTGAGCATGTGAGAGGATTGTGAGTGTGAGAGTGAGCAGATTGTGAGCAAGTGAGAGGATTGTGAGTGTGAAAGAGTATCTGAGAGGATTGTGAGATGATTGTGAGTGTGAGAGTATGTGAGGATTGTGAGTGTATGTGAGAGGATTGTGAGTGAGAGAGAATATGAGAGGATTATGAGAGAATATGTGAGAAGATTGTAAGTGTGAGAACATATGTGAGAGGATTGTGAGCATTCAAGAAAGTATGTGAGATGATTGTGTGTGTGTGAGAGAGAGGGCAGGGGGAGAGAGACCCTGCTCAATGGAGGCAGGGGGAGAGAGACCCTGTTGAGTGGGGGCAGGGGGAGAGAGACCCTGTTGAGTGGGGGCAGGGGGAGAGAGACCCTGTTGAGTGGGGGCAGGGGGAGAGAGACCCTGTTGAGTGGGGGCAGGGGGAGAGAGACCCTGCTGAGTGGGGGCAGGGGGAGAGAGACCCTGCTGAGTGGGGGCAGGGGGAGAGAGACCCCGCTGAGTGGGGGCAGGGGAAGATAGACCCAGTTGAGTGGGGGCAGGGGGAGAGAGACCCTGCTGAGTGGGGGCAGGGGGAGATAGACCCTGTTGAGTGGGGGCAGGGGGAGAGAGACCCTGTTGAGTGGGGGCAGGGGGAGAGAGACCCTGCTGAGTGGGGGCAGGGGGAGAGAGACCCTGTTGAGTGGGGGCAGGGGGAGATAGACCCCGCTGAGTGGGGGCAGGGGGAGATAGACCCAGTTGAGTGGGGGCAGGGGGAGAGAGACCCTGCTGAGTGGGGGCAGGGGGAGATAGACCCTGTTGAGTGGGGGCAGGGGGAGAGAGACCCTGTTGAGTGGGGGCAGGGGGAGAGAGACCCTGCTGAGTGGGGGCAGGGGGAGAGAGACCCTGCTGAGTGGGGGCAGGGGGAGAGAGACCCCGCTGAGTGGGGGCAGGGGGAGAGAGACCCTGCTGAGTGGGGGCAGGGGGAGATAGACCCTGTTGAGTGGGGGCAGGGGGAGAGAGACCCTGCTGAGTGGGGGCAGGGGGAGATAGACCCTGTTGAGTGGGGGCAGAGGGAGAGAGACCCTGCTGAGTGGGGGCAGGGGGAGATAGACCTTGTTGAGTGGGGGCAGGGGGAGATAGACCCTGTTGAGTGGGGGCAGGGGGAGAGAGACCCTGCTGAGTGGGGGCAGGGGGAGATAGACCCTGTTGAGTGGGGGCAGGGGGAGAGAGACCCTGCTGAGTGGGGGCAGGGGGAGATAGACCCTGTTGAGTGGGGGCTGGGGGAGAGAGACCCTGTTGAGTGGGGGCAGGGGGAGAGAGACCCTGCTGAGTGGGGGCAGGGGGAGAGAGACCCTGCTGAGTGGGGGCAGGGGGAGAGAGACCCTGCTGAGTGGGGGCAGGGGGATAGAGACCCCGCTGAGTGGGGGCAGGGGGAGATAGACCCTGTTGAGTGGGGGCAGGGGGAGGGAGACCCTGCTGAGTGGGGGCAGGGGGAGATAGACCCTGCTGAGTGGGGGCAGGGGGAGAGAGACCCTGCTGAGTGGGGGCAGGGGGAGATAGACCCCGCTGAGTGGGGGCAGGGGGAGAGAGACCCTGTTGAGTGGGGGCAGGGGGAGAGAGACCCTGCTGAGTGGGGGCAGGGGGAGAGAGACCCTGCTCAATGGGGGTGGATGGAAAGAGAACAAAATCCTGTTGAAGGGGTGACAAAGGAGAGATCCTATTTACGGGACTGGGTGAGACCTGTTGCAGTGAAGGGTGTGAACAGAGAATGAGAGAGAGAGACCCTTGGTACTGGGAAAGTGTCACTGGGAATTGTCCTCTAACAATGGTGTCTTACAAGTTTGCAAGCAGCAAAAATCTATTGAGAAAATTACATGTTACAGCCAGACACAGGCAGAGGAGATACCTTAGAAGAGGTGAGGAAAGACCTTATCAACAATGAGGTAAGTTGCTGATGCACCATCTCCCTCCCCCCTTATTTACACAAGGTTCCAACTTTGACCCCACCAATCACTGGCCACCTCAGAGAGGCTCAAATTTCTCAGCAGGACCACGGAAAGTGAGGTAGTTGGAATCGTGAGAATTAAAACCAAAACAGCAAAAAATCCTCAATGATGTTGTTGTCATACCTCAAAACAGAGGTTACGTCTTGGGCCAAACGATAGGCTACTAGAGGCAGTGACGCACAATTTATTTCATTTAATTCTGAAGTAATTCTTGAAATAGCACAGACTTGGAAAAAATCCAATTCTACTGAATTACCAAACTGCTGTCGTAGGACATTGATGTACTTGTTTAGCTTTGGAGTTGTTGGTCAGCTGTGTGGGCATCAGAAGGACCACAGGGTACCATCATACTTGGACCTCATAGTGTTAGTCATGCCCACAAAGCTGATTGACCAATCCAAGGGTAAACAAACAAAAACATCAGCTTTCCATGATTGTAGCTCAGTCATTAAATGCAATTAGAGGCTGGATTTTTTTTTAAAGTTTGGGCTATTTTGGAAAGGACTGCAGATTTAAATAAAGAAAGCTGTGGGGTTATGCAGCTTCTCATTTTAAACTTGAATCAGATGCTTAGCAAAGCACCCAAAAAAAAAGAAGCAGACAGCAGCCTATAACATCAGGCTGAGAAGATGCAAACCACTGTCATCACAAATGAGCAGCCATCTGTCTCTGTGGAAAGTTGGTGAGCAAAAGTAGAATTAAGATAACACTCTCCTCAACTTATCCTCACCTCTTTTTTGCTGGGCATTTGCTTCCGGTGGTTTTCCCAAGGGTAGGTGGAAGCGTAGCAAGAAAGAAAGAACTTGCATTTATATAGCACCTTTTGCATCCTCAAGACAACCCAAAGCACTTTACAGCAAATGCAGTACTTTTGAAGTGTAGTCACTTGTTGTAATATAGGCAAACATGGCAGCCAATTTGCATACAGAGGTCCCACAAACAGCAATGAGATAAATGAACAATTAATCTGTTTTGGTGATGTTGGTTGAGGGATAACTATTGACAAGGACACCAGAAGAACCCTTCGAATAGTCCTGTGGGACCTTTTACGTCCATTTGAGAGGGCAGATGGGGGCCTTGGTTTAACACCTTACCCGAAAGACGGCACCTCCAACATTCCCTCAGTACTGCACTGAAGTGTCAGCCTACATTACGTGCTCAAGTCTCTGGAGTAGGGCTTGAACCCACAACCTTCTGACTCAGAGGTGAGGGTGCTACCACTAAGCCAGGATTGACACTAGAATGAAGTAAAATGGTAATGAGGCGTGAGTGATGTCATCACACCTTCCACCTAATTTTCCTAGGTCTCTGTTTGGCAAATGGAGCAGCACGAACAGCAATTGGGCCTTTGAGCTTGTGCCAAAGCCTTTTTTGATTGGCGGATCTGAGGAAGTGTAGGTGGTGAGCACGTAAGAACTTTTTTTTGTCAGGTACAGTGACTCAGGATCTTTGGAGCTGTTTTTGGACAGCTGCCAGAATACTCCGAAGCTGGCGGCCATTACTGCTGATGCAGTTGGCTTGGTCTTGTAAAAGCAATAGATTTTTTCCCCGTCCCCTCCACCCCCCACCGCCACCCCCCCTCTACCCGCCCCCCCTACCCGTGCTTCTGGTTGAAAGCTCCTGCCAATGCAAACTATGAGTACATTCTGCTCAGCTCAGGGGAGAAGCAGTTTTTGGGTGTGGTCCGCACACCTTGTTCTCAGGTAAGGGGGTGGGGATAGAAAATTAGTCTTAGGAATTTTCTGTGATGGGCTTTTAGGTTAAAGATGTCTAGTTGGGATCTCCATTATTTCCTTGATCAGAATTATGGGTGTATAGATCTGGAGCATTATTAATGGTTTGTGTGATTTTGTTTTTTTGCTACTAATTGCACTCGTAGGGAGAGAAGTGAGCGGGGATGTGAGGTTCAACGTTGACTGCCATTGGGAGGGAAATACTAGCAAGAAAAGACTGAGGGTATCGGTGATGTAGATGTAAAGGAATACTGTAGACAATGCTGAATCCGAGTCCTTTTAACGATGTGGATTAGCTACTTTTCTAGTTACACAATGCAGCATAATGAAGGGATAGGTGATTTAAAAATGTATTTAAATGCAAAGATTATGGGGAGAATCTCTTTAGAAGATTGAAGATTATAAATCTAAGTACAGACACAGATGGCCAAATATTCAGTGGAACAGGATAGTTCTTGTGTTGTTGGGACCACAGAAATGCCATCTGTGAATGGAAACAGAGTTGAATAATGCAGACTGCAAGGTTAGACTGACATGAAACATTGGGTCTGTTTTTGTTAGAACAGAGGAGATTACGAGATGATTTGCCAGAAACGTTTATGATTATGAAGAGATGGGACAGAGTAGATAGATACGGACTATTTCCAGTGGTTGAAGGGTCTAGAACAAGGGGACATAGATTTCAGATTAATAGATTTAGGACCAAGAGCAGGAGAAAGTTTTTTTACACAGAGGGTTGTGAGGCTGTGGAATGCCCTACCAGAGTTAGTGATTGAAGCAGAGACCAGGTCAATACCTAAGAATTGGTTAGATAGGTGATTTAAGGAATGAGGAATAAAGGGATATGGGAAAAGAGCAAGCACATGGGATTAGGACTACTGCTCATGTGGGGAATAGATACCAACACGGACTGGTTATACCGAATAGCCTGTTACCGTTACCGTTTTGCAAATTCTGTGTAATTTTATGTAGTCAGAGAGAAATTTCACAGCTTTATCTTCTTAGAACTGTTACCCATATTTATTCACTTTCTCAGGAGGCTAATTAAATTGGGTGGACTCCATGAAAAGGGCAAAGTATTGACCATGGTTTGTGGAAGGGAACCGGTTAAATGGCCTTTTCTGGGCCCATAGGTTCTGTTTGTGACTGAAGTTTGAACTTTGATACACATGGGGGAATGGTCAATAAGTGCAAGACATCAGGAGAGACCAGAGTACATCAAGAAGCACTTGTGGAGAGAATAGATAATGCTTCAGATGCAGACCCTTCACCAAAGGTCTATACCTGTAACATTAACTGGTCTATTCTCTCAACAGATACTGACTGACCTGCTGAGTGGTTTCTGTTCTTCCAGAATCTGTAGTTTTTTTTGCTGCATTTAGTAAGCACTGAAAATCCATGGTAATGCCATGCTTCCCAACCATGACAATGGGTGAAATTCTGCATGAAAGGAGCCTGCATTCCACTTCAACATGGTTTATTTTTTTCCCGCCAAGACCTGTAAGCTTCCTACATCCATCTACTGGTCTGCGATGCCCAGGTCACCTAGTTCAGTTTATCAATTGTGAACTGATGGTTCTGGATGGTATGGCTGGATCTGCTGTTGGTGTTTATGGTATAGTATGGTGCTAATAGTATGGTTTTGAGTGGGTGCTGTTTTATTATGGTATATTTGGAGCTGGTCCTGATGTTCATGGTGTGGTTTGAATGGGTAGTGCTGTTTCTGATATATTTGGAGCTGGTGCTTATGGATATGGTCGGAGCTGGTGCTGGCCTTCATGGTATGGCGGTGTTGAAGTTGGTAGTACGGGTGGTGCTGATGTTTATGGTATGGTTGGAGCTGGGACTGGTTATGGTACAGTTGGAGCTGCTGTTTATGGTACGGGTGGTGGTAGTGTTTGTAGTATGATTGGAGCTGGTGTTTATGGTAAAACAACTTGCATTTATATAGCACCTTTTGAAGTAGTAAAACGTCCCAAGGCACTGTTGGAGCTGGTGTTTGCGTTACGGGTGGCGCGAGTGCTAATGTTAATGGTTCGGCTGGTGTTTGCGGTACAGGTGGCGCTGGTGCTAATGGTTCGGCTGGTGTTAATGGTATGGCTGGTGATGGTGGTTGAGGCAATGCTGGTATTTATGGCACAGGTGGTGCTGGTGGTAGAGGCAATGCTGGTGTTAATGGTATGGCTGGTGATGGTGGTTGAGGCAATGCTGGTATTTATGGCACAGGTGGTGCTGGTGGTAGAGGCAATGCTGGTGTTAATGGTATGGCTGGTGATGGTGGTTGAGGCAATGCTGGTATTTATGGCACAGGTGGTGCTGGTGGTAGAGGCAATGCTGGTGTTAATGGTATGGCTGGTGCTGGTGGTTGAGGCAATGCTGGTGTTTATGGCACAGGTAGTGCTGGTGGTAGAGGCAGTGCTGGTGTTAATGGTATGGCTGGTGATGGTGGTTGAGGCAGTGCTGGTGTTTATGTCATAGGTGGTGCTGGTGGTTGAGGCAGTGCTGGTGTTTATGGCACAGGTGGTGCTGGTATTTATGGTACCACTGGCGTTTATAGTCCAGGTAGTTGGTTCAGTTCGGCGTGTAATGCGTGTGTGGGAGGTATTTGGTTTCCCTTTCTCTCAGTAATAAGCAGTGTGTGACCCGGTGTCTCCCTCGTTTCCACCCACAGGGGACCCAGTGGCCGCTCCGCCTCCTCGCTCTCCCTCTCGCTGGTATAAAGAGAGACAGAGCCGCTCCCTCCGCTCGCACTCGGGTTAACATGGCGGTTTAGACCCTCTCGGAGTCCGGTATCGTGAGTGCGAATTTGCCAAAAGCAACAGTCCCCCGGGACCCCAGTCAGCCTTCCTCCGCGGGCCAGGGAACCGACACGTTTCTGACGGAGGAACCCTCGCTCGGCGCCGGCTTCTGACTGATAAAGAGTGACCGGAGCGGCACATCCTGGTGAGTGACTGAGGCCCCAGCACCCTGAAGTTTGTTTAATGAAACTTATGTTTTTTTCCCCCCGCCTGCTCCTTTGGTTAAATTCGCCCGGATTTAGGGATTCCCTTCATGGTGGCGGCATCCCGGTGTCAGGCCCGCTGCCTCCCTCCTCTCTGTCCCCCGCCGCCCGCGATTCCCCTCCCCTCACCTTTCTGCTCCATTTTCTGTTTACAGTGAGGCTCGGGTGCCTGTTTGGCGGGTGGGGGGGGGAGGCCGAGTGTCCCTTCTGCTTCCTCCACGCCTCCTTTTTAAGGCACGGTGTGTGTGTGTGTGTGTGGGGGATTCCGTGTCGCGCCGCGGCTGCAGTAGCCACATGGTTTGGGGGGGTAGATTAGCGAGAGTATTCACCTGTGTGTGTGCGCTGAGCCCGCGCTGCGGAACCCGGTAGTGGGAACTCGGAACACGGTTGTAGAATATCCATAATGGAATCTCGCGACAGAAATGGAACCACGCGACACGGGCCGGTGCACCCTCTGTGGCAGCTCGCGACAGAAATGGAATCTCGGGTCACTGTTGTAGAACACCGTGTGCCCGCTCGCGACAGAAATGGAATCTCGGGCCACTGTTCTAGAACACCGTGTGCCCGCTCGCGACAGAAATGGAATCTCGGGCCACTGTTCTAGAACACCGTGTGCCCGCTCGCGACAGAAATGGAATCTCGGGCCACTGTTCTAGAACACCGTGTGCCCGCTCGCGACAGAAATGGAATCTCGGGCCACTGTTGTAGAACACCGTGTGCCCGCTCGCGACAGGGTACTGACCGATTCTCTCCGCGGGCTGAATCTCCAGCATACCAGGCACTGAGTGAAATGCGGACAACCCGGTTGGCACCCATTGCACGGAGCACTCTCGAGTTTGACACATTCATTCACAGCCCCCCGCTCCCCCAAACCGGAGACCGCTTCTTACCACCCACTCCCGACTCCCACAGAGAACTAGTACCGGTTACACTGAGGCCGGGCTCGGGGGTTTTCCCCTCCAGCTCCAGAGGGAGCGGGCCCGGCTGCTGTCACGCCGTCGTGGATGGGGTGGCGGCGGACCCAGGAAGAGTTGGAGCCCAGTCAAGGGACAGAAGAGTGAGTACAGTGACACGGGCCCGGCACCACCCACGGCGCTCTCCTTAAATCCCGTGTTGCGCCTAACTTGCTGTATACCGACCCCCTGTCCCGTATTGTGCCGAAGTGTGACATTCTCGGGAAATAATTGTCCCCGATTCAGAAGACCAAAGTTTTGCTAGAATGATGAGTGTTGAGGCAATGGGATCGTGCTGGTACCTGCTCACTGGGCACCTGCTAGGATTTGCATGGTCACCTTTAAGACCTTCTACCCATGGGGTGCACCTGAGATGGCATCAATGAGAACGCAACCCAAACTTGTGTAGACTGCAGTTGTCATTTGGAGTTCTCTGGACTGAGTGTACTGTGAAGACTTGCTGGTGTTTTTTATGCTGATGTGCAGTTCTGTAGCTTAAGTTGTGGTAGAATTCCATCTGGCTGATCTCTCTCAAAATCAGATTAGTTGTGATCAAGTACTTTGAATACTTCCCACTGGTTTGTTTGTACATTTACCCATTAACCTCTCAGCCCATTTTACTGCAGTCAGTTCATCTCTCATCCCTTCGAAGTTTGCCATACGCAAATTAAAAAACCTTGGTTTGTAACTCTCACTTCTCGTTCTCAAATCCAATATAATCATATTATGGTCACTATTTGCTGGGTGCTTCTTGACTGTCAGATTAGCTATTTCTGGTTTGGTACTCATCACTAAATCCAGTATGGCCTGTTCCTTTGTCAGTTCTAAAACACACTTCCAGAATACTGCCTGAACACATTCTTGAAATTCATTGTATTTACTATTTGAGCTGTTCTGCTTCTCCCACTCTGAAAATTTAAATTCTCTCATTATAACCACTTTGTTTCTGCTGTACAAGCTTTTGATTATCTGCCCTAATATCGCCTTCTGTAACTCGGTGTCAAACATTGTCTGATTCTTCTTCTTCTTAGGCAGTCCCTCGGAACCGAGGATGACTTGCTGCCACATTTAAAATGAGTTCTCAGATGACTGATGAGTCCAATGAGGGACCTACAGTCTGTGTCACAGGTGGGGCAGACGCTGGTTGAAGGGGCCGGTGGGTGGGGTGCTTGGGTTGACGTGCGCTCCTTCCGCTGTTTGCGCTTGGCTTCCGCTTGTACCCGGCGAAGAGACTCGAGGTGTTTGGCGCCTTCCCGGATGCTTCTCCTCCACTTTGTGCGGTCTTGGGCCAGGGATTCCCAGGTGTCGGTGGGGATGTTGCACTTTTTCAAGGAGGCTTTGAAGGTGTCCTTGAAGCGTTTCCTCTGCCCACCTGGGGCTCACTTGCCGTGTTGGAGCTCCGAGTAGAGCGCTTGTTTTGGGAGTCTCATAACGGGCATGCGGACGATGTGGTCCGTCCATCGGAGCTGATCGAGCGTGGTCAGAGCTTCGATGCTAGGGATGTTGGCCTGAGCGAGAACATTGGCCTGAGCGAGAACACTGACGTTGGTGCGCCTATCCTGCCAATGGATTTGTCTGATGACGCTCCTGTGAAGCGTCTTGGGACGTTTTACTATGTTAAAGGCCCTATATAAATGCAAGTTGGCGATGCCGTTGTACATGTATCACTGATCTCTGTATGTATACACCTCACCCGTCTCCACTACATCATTACTATCAGGAGGTCTGTGGACATCTCCTACCAGAGTCTTGCATTCTTTTGTTACTTAATTCTACCCATGGTGTTTCCACTGCCCAATCACCCTTGCTGAAATCTCATCGGATTTCTACTGCGGTAATTGTGTCTTTTATCAATATTGCTACTCCTCCTTTCCCAATTTCCATGCCTTTTCTAAATAATCCTATGGCATGGAATATTTAGCTCCCAATAACATCCAGTTTGTAGCCCGGTCTCTGTCGTGGCTACTGCATCATACCCTTTAAGCTGAATTTATGATTTATTGTGCTTCATTTATTTGTACAGAACTCTTATCTAGATAACTGCCCCCATATGTCCTGCTGGTCTTTATTACCCTGGAGATTTTGATTCTTTATCTAGAATTTAGCTCCTTGAAGTCCATTTGCAGAACCGCAAACCTGCTCTTGTCTGTCATTGGTTCCCACATGAATCAAGACCTCTCGCTGCTTGCCCTCTGATTCCAGCACCTCTTGTATTCGCTCCATGATGTCCCAAGCCCTGGCACTTGGGAAACAACATACCATTCAGGACTCTGGATCATATCTACAAAAGAAACTATTAATCCCCCACAATATCACCTGCCTATTCTTACTATCTGTACTGTTTCCCCCTACTGGTAACCACTCTCTCCCCAGTGCCTTGTAGTCGCTCAGTGTCACACTTTTTTTAACTACACATCTGGATCCTAAACGGATATACCTATTGGACAAACCCAATTCCAAAGATCCCTTGTCAACCCTCCTCTGTTGCTTCCTACTCTGTCTACTGATGGTCACCTAGTCTCCCTTACCAACTTCTGTACAACCTGTGGGGTGAGCACCCTTTGGAAGGTCTGCTCCAGAAAACATTCCCACCTGAATGTTGCAGAGTGATGTTCAGTTGACTCCTGAGCTGTGCAACTTTCTATTGGCATGTAACTGTTGCACACTTCATTCATGTATGGATTTACCCTGCATGGTACATGAGTCTAGGCAGGGCCACATCATGCATGCCCCACAATTATTCCAGACACTGATCCTGCTAAACCAAGTTATTAAATTATTTCTATTTACTCTAATTTATTATTTTCACTTAATATGTTTTGAAAGTCTGTATCCTACCCTCGGAAACTATTGTATAGTTAAAAACTATAAATTAGAGTTTTTATGAACAATTTCTGAAATAAATACTTGGCTCTTGCCACAATGGGCCTCACTAGTAAGTTTTTGTTGTGGATGGAAGGGGAGTGGGTGGGAAAAATAATCCAGTAATAGATCGCTGGAGCTTGTACTAGGAAACCGGAAGGAGGCTGAGTCAGCTGCTAACTCTCCCAAGTGGTGTTAACACTGTATGCAAGCACCAGGGGAAAGCTTCCTAATTCACGCTAAGTCCTGTTCAGCCATCACCCTGTGCTCGCTGACCTACATTGACTCCCGGTCCACAAATGCCTCTTTTTAAAAAAAAAAAAAAAATTCTCATTCTTGTGTTCAAATCCCTCCATGGCCTCGCTTCATCCTACCTTCCCCCCCCCCCCCCCCCCCCCTAACCTAGGAGTTTATGTGGTTTATGGGGGTGGGGGGTGGTGGAAATGATGCTCCAGCCATCATGAGGTTATTGGGTAGGTTTGATGGAATAGCTGGACTTTTCCTGCCCATCAGTTTTGTACGTTTGTATATCTGTAACCTCTTTCAGGCCTACAACCCTCAAACTCTGCATTCCTCCAACACTGGCCTCTTGTACATTCCCTACTTCCTTCACACCACCATTGGCAGCCATGCCTTCAGCTATCTAGGCCCTAAGCTCTGGAATTCCCTCCCTAAACCCCTCTACCTCTCCTTTTTACGACGCTCCTTAAAACCTACCCCCTTGACCAAGCTTTTGGTCACCTGTCCTAAAGTCTCCTCCTTTGGCTTGGTGTTAATATTTGTCTGAATATGCTCCTGTGATGCACCTCGTGCCGTTTTACTACATTAAAGGAGCTGTATAAATGCAAGCTTTTGTTGGGTTCTGGGCATGCACTTCGTTATGCCCGTGTAGAGCTTTGCTAACTGGCACTGCAGGGCTGATGTGACCCCTGCTAAATCGGTGATCCACTTTTTAAACTAACATTAAAAATGTCGAAAGGTCACCACCGACCTGAAACGTTAACTCTGTTTCTCTCTCTCCACAGAAGCTGCCTGACCTGCTGAGTATTTCCAGCATTTTCTGTTTATGTTTCAGATTTCCAGCATCTGCAGTATTTTGCCTTTGTATTTAAAAATGTAAAGTTAGTACAATGTCTGGGAATTTTTAGTTTTTTTTGCTGTCTGTCGTCCGCGGCTGTAACTGCAGCTGATGTGAAGTTGGAGCAGCGTGAGCACCTTGTGGAGGAGATGTCTTCTGTTACCAAATCCCCAAACTTGTGCTGGTTTGGCTCTAGCTGTGCTGCGTATTTTAAAGTAGCTTGTTGCACCATTGCTGAGCTTGCGTAGACGGTGCATTTATCTGGTCTTGTGGGAATAATATTTGTATGTCTGTTGCTGCTGCCTGCTTCACTCTTTGCTAACTGAAAGTTCCAACCTAATGGGTGGTTTAGAAGTGGAATTGTAGCTTGCATTATTTAGGGATTGGGTTAAAGAGAGATGGCATCTTAATAGACACCATCTGTTAAGGCATCACTTTTATGTGTAAAAGACTGGCACAATTTTGGCATATCAAATTGTATGATCTAGAATTTGTGCCTGTTGCAGAATGAAGAGTGCATTTAATGACTATAGATACCAACCAGTTGATCTTGGACCTATTTGGCCAAATATTTGATCCCTAGACTAGGCTGATAACTTTTTGCTTTTCACTGTAAATAAGAGACTTTCTCCAAACAACAACAAATGACAGGCTTTCAAAAGGAATTACTTTTAAGGAAACGTGTTTAAACACTTGTGACTTTTTTTCTGCATTTGAACTTCTGGGTACAAGGAACGTAGTTCTGAATGGAATGAGAGGGCGCAACCAAATCGGAAAAGAAGCTTGGCATCTGTGGCGGTGACGGACTAAACTGTAGTTGTGGAGTTCGCATGCCTCTGGAGACAGATTTGAGATATGCACGCAAAGTCACTGTAGTGACACATGGGAATGTATTATATTTTGTATTTTTTTTCTGGATATTGGCGTCTCTCGCTTACTGCCCATCCTTGGTTGCCCTGAGCCGGTTATGTATAGTGGGCCTTTTTGTTGAACCGCTGGTAGTGGTGTGCTAGGCCACTTCAGAGATCAGTTAAAAATAAACTACGTTGGTGAGGTCTGGCGTCACATGTAGGCCAGACTGGGTAAGGACGGCAGGTTTCCTTCCCCAAAAGACATTAGTAAAGCAGTTGGGTTTTTACTTTTACTGATGCCAGCTTATATTTCCAGATTTAAAAAAAAAATCAAATTCTCAAACTCCCATTGTGGATTAGAACTTTCCTTCTCTGGCTTATTAGTTCAGACCTCTGGATTACTAGTCCAGTAACACAACCGCTATGTTACTGTACCCTCATAAATCATTTAAAGGTAGATGGCACCTGGAAAAGCATAAAATGTGTCAGCAAACTGTTCTTTCCTAGGATTTTCCAAAGGATTAAGTGGGTCGAGGGTAGTCCTGGTTACTTTAGAGTTGTGGAAGGTTTTTCACTTCATCCAATTCCAAATTCACCATTGCGTCTCGATGGCTTGCTTGACTGAGATCTCAACACAGACAGGGATAGAACCTGGGAGCTTCCTGGTCTGTATAAATTGGTGATTCTGGATAGACTGGAGCGTTGGATGAATCTCTAAATTGACTTGACTTTTGTTTTCATATACAGTACACTGCAATGCAAAAAAAAATTGGAATTTGCTTCGTGGTGCCCACAAAACCTACCTGCTGTTAGCATGAAATGTCTTGCTCTATATTGTTGCTGTCTCTTAATATAGATTATCCCCATCCTAATGCCCTAATTCCTGATGTGTAGTACAGAGCTATTTCTGGAAATGATTTTATAAACATGTAGTTATACGCACTTGCTGTCTCTTTTTTTTGGGAGGGGGTGGGGGAGCGAAATGGGGTGGGAGAATGTGGCAGGTTGGCCCCTAGCGGGGTGGGTAGAGGGGAAGTGGTGGCTAAAACACTTGAGCTGCTGACCTTTCTGCTGCTTGTATGTCAGTGGCTCAATTAGAAGGGAGTATCCTGGAGATGGCTTTTTGTTGAACACAATAATTGGAAGAAAAATGGATGACTTTCCAAGAAATTGATTAAAAAAAAAAAGGGGTGATAGTGGTAGAGTCAACATAGCAACAGGTGTAGAGCATTCTGCTCCTTGAGCCTGCTCCGCCATTCAATTAGATCATGACTGATCTGTACCTTGGTTCCATTTATCCACCTTTGCTTGTATCCCTTGAAACAAAAATCTATAAATCTCAAAGTTTCAGTTGACCCAGTATCCACAGCCTTTTTGGAGAGAGCCACAGATTTTCACTACCCTTTGTGTGTTTGGGGGTGAGGCGGGGCGGGGTGGGGGTGGAGGAAGTGTTTCCCAATTTCACTCCTAAATGGCCCAGCTCTAAGATTTGTGCCTCCTTGTTTCCTGAGGAAATACAGACCAAAATCAGATCAAAGTGACTAAATTTAATTCTGTTGTCAGTTGCTGTTATATCTTGTATTCTGGCGGAACTTGTATCTTAATATAGTTGATGGGAATAATTGACTATTGCTTGAGGCAAATTTTTTGAATTGTGATGGTACTTGTTGTGATAGTTCTTGATGTGGGTGAGGCACAGCAGCTAGAATTGAAGAATGGAAAAGGCGATCAGGAGTTGGGAGTCTGACAAGACCCAAGGAGGCACAAGTCCCGGTAGTGGGAGCCTGGCAGAAGGTGAGATCATTGGGGATTCAATGACATCTTTGTCTTAAGAATGGAAAGCTGTGTAGGCAAATTTGCCCTACTCTAACTCACATTGGTAACAGCAGTTCTACTACCAAATAATGCTGCTATTCAATGTGATGATGCAGTTCATGGTGTCTATTCCCCAAGTTCTCTCGCGCTCTCTCGGTTCTCCCATCCCACCACCCAATGGATGGCTGCCACTATACACCATTACTGGTATAGGGAGCAGTAGGAGTGTTGGGACAATTGGGTTGACTTTGTCTAGGCACAGCTGACATCATGGGTTTCCTTTTTTAGGTTGGCTCCCTGGATTTGGGATATCTTCACAGTAACACATGAAACAGAATTGTGCATTCATTTTGACACCTTGCTGTTATAAAGTGAGTTAGCATTCGTGTTAAACTAGACAGTGACCTGTCCTGGCTCTTGCTGAGTGCAAGTTTGAACAGCAGAGTTTCTCCTATATAATCCTTAGATGATTAAAAGTCCAGATGTGCAAGTACATCAAATGGATTAGTGTGGTGTAGTCGTATGGTATCCCCTGTTGCCTGGAGATTAGTGACTTGAGATGGAAAAATGGATTCTAATATTCCGATCCTATATTTATACTACACCACCACTGTTTCATAGTGGTATGAAAACCAGAGGAGTGGCCTTTTATAAGCTATCTGATTAAGATAATGATTGACATTTCAAATTAAACTATAAGCTCCTGACTCTCCCAGCTACTGTACAGTAGGGTATCAATTGCAATCAATTCTAGGACTGTTTATCGGATGGCTCTGGGGCTATTCCAGTACTGGGAGTGGCACATTTGAAAATACAATTTTGCTACTTATTTCATTTTCCTGTCTCGTGCTGTCACAGAATCGATCTGATCTAAATTAGCAGTCCCTGCAGACTGCATTCACGTTTGGCATTTTTGATCCTGTGCATTATACAGTATACAGAAACCAAAAGTAAGTTGTGTTTTTGTATGAGCTGAAATATCAATCCTGTATGGTGCTGCTTTGGTGATTTGGGTACATTAGCCTAATAGTACTAGACTTAACCCAGAGGTCAAGAGTTCAAATCCCACCACGACAAGCTGTGAAATTGAATTCAATAAATCTGGTAATTTGTGTCTGGCACCGCACAAGTGACCACAATTTTTTAATGTTTTTTTAAAACCCAACTAGTTCATTAATATCCTTCAGGATGGGAAACCTGCCACCCCCTACCTGGTCTGGCCTACACGTGACTCCAATCCTGTATTATGTGGTAGACTTGGTGGCCTCTAAAGTGGCCTAACAAGCCACTCGGTTATAAAAGATTGTGAGGAAATATTGGATGTAATCCAGACATTGGATCAGCACAAGACTGTCCCTGCAAATCCCTTCTTGCCAATATATACAGGTCGACCTTGTTGTACACTGTCACATCTGTCAGCTTAATTCATCATCATTCTTGGCTATATCTTGCCCACAGGATAGACCCACCAGAAATCTGACACCATTAGATGAGAAAGGCCTGGGAGTCCTCAACATTGATTCCAGACCCCATGAAGCCTCATTTCAGGTCAAACCGTGAAACTTCCTACTGATTACCTGCCACCTACTACTTCCTTTCCCCACCATTTCTGATAAATCCGAACTCTTCCGTGTTGAACATTGGGGTACGGTAGCATAGTGGTTATTTTACTGGACTAATAATCTAGAGGCCTGGACTAATGATCTGGAGACGTGAGTTCAAATCCCACCACAGCAGCTGGGGAATTTAAATTCAGTTAATTAAATAAAACTGGAATAAAAAACTAGTGTCAGTAATGGTGACCGGGTTGTCATAAAAACCCATCTGGTTCACTAGTGTCCTTTTAGGGAAGGAAATCTGCTGTCTTTACTGATCGGGCCTATGTGTGACTCCATACCCACAGCAATGTGGTTGACTCTTAACTGCCCTCTGAAATGCCCTAGCAAGCAACTTGGTTGTACCAAACTGCTACAAAGAAGTATACCAAGAATAAAATCAGACGGACATCCGGCATCAACCTAGGCACCGGACACTACAAAGGCATACCCAGCCCAGTCGACCCAGCAAAGTCCTCCTCGCCAACATCTGGGGGACTTGTGTCAAAATTGGGAGAGCTGTCCCACAGACTAGTCAAGCAACAGCCTGACCGTGATACTCACAGAATCGTATCGTTCAGCCAATGTCCCAGACTCCTCCACCATCCCTGGGTATGTCCTGTCCCACAGGTAGGACAGACCCGCCAGAGGTGATGGCACAGTGGTATACAGTCGGGAGGGAGTGTCTCTGGGAGTCCCAACCTTGATTCTGGACCCCATGAAGTTTCATGGAATCAGGTCAAACATGGGCAAGGAAACCTCCTGCTGATTACCACCTACTGTCCTCCCTCACCTGATGAATCAGTACACCTCCATGTGGAACACCACTTGGAAGAAGCATTGGGGGTAACAAGGGCACAGAACGTACTTTGGGTGGGAGACTTCAATGTCCATACCAAGTGGCTTGGTTAGCACCACTACTGGCCGAGTTCTGAAGGACATAGCTGGTTCAATGAAGAGTGTAGAAGAGCATGCCAGGAGCCACACCAGGCACACCTAAAAATGAAATGCCAACCTGGTGAAGTTGCAAAACATGACTACGTACATGCTAAACAATGGAAAGAACATGCTATAGACAGCTAAGTGATTCCCACAGCCAACAGATCAGATGAAAGCTCTGCAGTCCTGCCACAGCCACTCGTGAATGGTGGTGGACAATTAAACAACTAACTGGAGGAGGCTCCGTGAACATCCACATCCTCAATGATGGCAGAGCCCAGCACTCTAGTGCAAAAGACAAGGTTGAAGCGTCTGTAACCATCTTCAGCCAGAAGTGCCAAGTGGATGATGCAGCTCGACCACCTCCTGAGGTCCCCACCATCACAGAAACCAGTCTTCGACCAATTCGATTCAGTCCATGTGATATCAAGAATCGGCTGAACGCACTGGATACAGCAAAGGCTATGGGCACCGAAAACATCCCAGCTTTTGTGCAGAAGAATACAACTGCAACACTGGCATCTACCCGACAATGTGAAAAGCTGCCCAGGTATGCCCTGTTCACAAAAAGCAGGACAAATCCAATCTGGCCAGTTACCCCACCTCCCCCCAAATCGGTCTACTCTCAATCATCAGCAAAGTGATGGAAGGTGTCGTTGACCGTGCTACCAAGCAGCACTTAGTCACCTGCTCAGTTTGGATTGCGCCAGTAGCACTCTGCTCCAGACCTCATTACAGCCTTGGTCCAAACATGGACAAAAGAGCTGAATTCCAGACATGAGGTGGGAGTGACTGCCCTTGACATCAAGGCAGCATTTGACCGAGTGTGGCATCAAGGAGCCCTAGTAAAATTGAAGACTATGGGAATCGGGGGTGGAAAACTCTCCAATGGCTGGAGTCATGCAGAGCACAAAAGATGGTTGTGGTTATTGGAGGTCAATCATCTCAGCCCCAGGACATCGCTGCAGGAGTTCCTGAGGGCAATGTCCTAGGCCCAACCATCTTCAGCTGCTTCCTCAATGACCTTCCCTCCATCATAAGGTTAGAAGTGGGGATGTTCACTGATGACTGCACAGTGTTCAGTGCCATTCGCAACTCCTCAGATAATGAAGCAATCTGTACCTGCCTGCACCAAAACCTGGACAACATTCGGGCTTGGGCAGATAAGTGGCAGATAACATTTGCGCCACACAAGTGCCAGGCAATGACTGTCTCCAACAAGAGAGTGTCTAACCACTGCCTCATGACATTCAACGGCATTGCCATCGCCGAATCCCCCACATCAACATCCTGGGGGTCACCCTTGACTAGAAACTTACTGGACCAGACAAATGCTATGGCTACAAGAGCAGGTCAGAGGCTGGGTATGCTGTGGTAGGTGTCTCCCTTCCTGACTCCCCAAAGTCTTTCTACCACCTACAAGGCACAAGTCAGGAGTGTGATGGAATACTCACCTTGCCTGGATGAGTGTAGCTCCAACAACACTAGAAGCTGGACACTATCCAGGACAAAGCAGGCCGCTTGATTGGCACCCCATCCACCACCTTAAACATTCACTCCCTCCACCACCAGCACACTATGGCTGCAGTTTGTACCATCTACATTGCAGCAACTCGCCAAGGCTGCTTCGACAGCACCTCCCAAACCTGTGGCGCCTCTACCACCTGGAAGGACCAGGGCAGCGGGCACATGGGTCCACCACCAGCTGCAAGCTCCCCTCCAAGTCACACACTATGCTGACTTGGTAATATATCGCCGTTCCTTCACAGTCGCTGGGTCAAAATCCTGGAACCCCCTTCCTAACAGCACTGTGGAAGTACCTTCACCACATGGACTGCAGCGGTTCAAGGAGGCGACTCACCACCACCTTCTCGAGGGCAATTGGGGATGGGCAATAAATGCTGGCCTTGCCAGCGACTGCCACATCCGTGAAGGAATTTAATTTTTTAAAAAATCGCTTGGAAACTTCAATGTCCACCACCAAGAATAGCTCAGAAGTACCACTACTGACTGAGCTGGCCAAGTCCTGAAGGATATGGCTGTCAGACCGGACCTGCGCCTACTGGTGAGGGAATGAAAAGGAAGGAATAATCTACTTGACATTGTCCTCCCCAACCTACTTGTCCCAGATAGGTCTGTTAACTATGACATTGAGAGACCAATCACAGTGCAATCCTTGTTAAGGTGATCTAAGTGAGAAGGACCAAAAATAGATCTAGTAGCCCGAAACTGGCCATCCGCAAGTTGTTGTCTGGATAATTTGCTTCACCCCATGTAACATTAAGAAGTGACTGTATACGGATGAAGGTTATGGTCCCTGATAACTTTCCAGCTGCACTGCTGAAGATCTGCGTATCAGAGCTAGCTGCATCCCTAACCAAGATGTTCCAGTACGGCTATGACACCAGCATCTACCCAACAACGTGAACTGCTCAGGATGTCTTGTCTACAAAAATGATGAAATCTAACCCAGCCCATGTTTTCTCTCCGTCTCATCAGCAGAGTGATGGAAGAAGTCATCTATAGTACCATCAAGTGATGCCTGCTCACCAATAGCCTATTCACTGATGCTCAGCTTGGTTTCTGCCAGAAGCAGTCTTCTCCAGACCGCTTCCCTGCCTTGAACCTGACATGGACATGAGGTGATGCCAGAAGAGAGGGGAAGGGTAGCTTCCCTCGACATCAAGACAATCTCTCTGCAGGATGCACTGCAGCAACTCGGCAAGTTTACTTTGACCGCACCTCCCAGCCTTGTGACATTCTACCAATGGGAGGGCAAGAGCAGAAATGTCTTAAGGGCATCATCACCTTCAAGGTCCCTCTTGGACATGGACATATATTGTCATTCCTTCATCATTGTCGGTCAATTTCCTGGAATCCCCTACCTAGCACCATAACTTCAGTAATTGAAGTCCCACAACTACCACCACCACCACCTCTGGGCAACTAGGGATGAGCCTTGCCTGTGTTGCCCACTTCCGGTAAATGTAGTTACAGTTTTTTGTATCTTCTCACTCTTCCCTGGGAGAAGTGTGAAGTAGTGGAAGGATTTGCAGGCTGACCGGCTGCAACGTAAACGCTCCTTCCATGGCTGTAACCATTTTTATACCGAGCACTAGGATGGTTAGTCCTATATACAGGAGGGTTTTATGGGCTCTTGCAACCCATATGATGGGGCATCCACACCCACAGCCACCAGAATTCAGAGCTGGAGATCCAGTTTCCACTCACAGGACTGTGGAGCGCTGTTTGAACCCTGCTCCTTCTGACTCTGAGGTGAGAATGCTACCACTAAGCCAAAGGCTCATTCCATGATTATTGAGTTGAATGCAGTTACAGAAATCTTTCATTCTGTGGTTTTCTGGAAATTAAACGAGTATAGTGAAACATGTTTATGGCCCTGAGCTTTTATAGCCTGATGTATTTAAAAATAAGCATCATGGAGACATGGGGGGGGGGGGGAGGAACTCCAGAGGTAACAGTGCGGGAGCACTCTCTGTCTGTCTGTCTGTCTGTCTCTCTCTGTCTTATCGGGTGCTGCTCTCGTCTGCCAAAATTGCTCATCATTCTGGAATGCAGAGATAAACCCAGGCTGCTAACTGTCATCTTAAACCCCTCTCCCCTGTCTCCTACACCCTCCTCTACAACAAGTGTGAGGAGCTCATGGACTTCTTTGTTTCTAAAATTGAGACCATCTGTTCAGCTGCCTCTGCCACTTCCCTTTCTTCCCCATGCCCACCGGTTCCCCCTGCCCTCGCCCTGAATGCTCATCTTTCTCCAGTTTCTCTCTGATCTCACCTCATGACCTCTCCACGCTCATCTTGTCCATGAGACCCACTTCCTGCTCCCTCGACCCTATTCCCACCAAACTGCTGACCACCCAACTTCCTTTTCTGGCTCCCACGTTAGCGGACATTGTTAACGGCTCTCTCTCTCTCCTCGGGTACTGTCCCCCTCTCCCTCAAATCTGCCATCGTCACCCCTCCTCAAAAAACCAACCCTTGACCCCTCCGTCTTTGCAAACTATTACCCCATCTCCAACCTCCCTTTCCTCTCAAGTCCTTGAACGTGTTGTTGCCTCCCAAATCTGTGCCCATCTTTCCCGCAACTCCGTGCTTAAATCCCTCCAATCAGGTTTCCGCCCCGGCCACAGTACTGAAACGGCTCTCATCAAAGTCACAATTGACATCCTTTGTGACTGTGACAAAGGTAAACTGTCCCTCCTCATCCTTCTTGACTTGTCTGCAGTCTTTGACATGGTTGACCACACCATCCTTCTCCAACGCCTCTCCACCATCGTCCAGCTGGGTGGGACTGCACTCGCCTGGTTCCATTCTTATCTATCTAATCTTCCCACTCCCACATCGTTACCTCTGGTGTAACCCCCCGCCCCCCAAGGATCTATCCTTGGCCCCTTGGCAACAACATCCAAAAACACAGCGTCAGTTTCCACATGTACGCTGACGGCACCCAGCTCTACCTTGCCACCACTTCTCTCGGCTCATTCACGGTCTCTAAATTGTACTGCTTGTCCGACATCCAGTTCTGGATGAGCAGAAATTTTCTCCAATTAAATATTGGGAAGACTGAAGCTGCTGTTTTCCGTCCCCACTATAAACTCCATTCCCTAGCCACTGACTCCACCCCCTCCCTAACATCTGAAGCTGAACCATACTGTTCGCAACCTTGGGTGTCATATTTGACCCTGAAATGAGCTTCCGACCACATATCTGCAGCATAACTAAGATCGCCTGTTTCCACCTCCGTAACATCGCCCGTCTGCGCCCTTGCCTCAGCTCATCTGCTGCTGAAACCCTCATCCATGCTTTTTGTTACCACTGGACTTGACTATTCCAACACACTCCTGGCTGGCCTCCCACATTCTACCCTACGTAAACTTGAGGTGATCCAAAACTCAGCTGCCCGTGTCCTAACTCGCACCAAGTCCCATTCGCCCATCACCCCTGTGCTCGCTGACCACCACTGACTCCCGGTTAAGCAATGCCTCGATTTCAAAATTCTCATCCTTGTTTTCAAATCCCTCCATGGCCTCACCCTTCCCTATTTCTGGAATCTCCTCCAGCCCCACAACCCCCAGAGATATCTGCGCTCCTCTAATTCTGCCCTCCTTGAGCATCCCTGATTATAATCGCTCAACCTTTGGTGGCCGTGCCTTCTGTTGCCTAGGCCCTAAGCTCTGGCATTCCCTGCCTAAACCTCTGCACCTCGCTACCTCTCTTTCCTCCTTTAAGACACTCCTTAAAACCTACCTCTTTGACCAAGCTTTTGGTCACCTGACCTAATTTCTCCTTATGTGGCTTGGTGACATTTTTGTCTTGTAATACTCCTGTGAAGCGCCTTGGGACGTTTTACTACGTTAAAGGTGCTATATAAATACAAGTTGTCTGTGTCTCTGTATGGCTCGCCGTGTGGCTCTCGCTCTGTTCACAGTTGTGTGGAGCTCCATTTTAGTGGTTTGATCTAAACTGAAAACACAGGAAATTCTTACTCAAACTTACTAAGTTATGGAGAAAGACTGTGATCATACTTGTACTGGAAAGGTTCTTGAATTTGTAATGAACACTATTGTGCAAATTTTGTTCATGGGGCAGTTCAGACAGCTAATGTCTTGGCATCCACTGCACATCTATGAATGTGATACTACAAGTGCCATTTGGGGTATGGCAGTGGTGACTAGTGTGGGTATTTGGGCCTTGGTTCCTTCACCATGTCCTTCTCCAGGCACACTGAGCCAGTGGCCAAATGGAGATGTTCACAATTGTTCAGCATTGAGCCTTGCATGTAGTTGGATGTACTGAGAAAGGAGTGGCGTTCCACCAGGTATTGTTGGTAGTCTTCAGGCTATGTTAAAGGCATCACGGACAAGCCAATCCTGTCCTTGTCCAAAATCCACTCTTCCAAGCAGGGGGTCACTTGATAGCGACCAGGAGGGGTCACGCTGGCCAATACATTTTTCATTTTGTTTTAAGCTCCTTCCTATGTAATGCGAGAGCACATGAAACCAATTCTAGCACCGTTGCTATCGCCAGGGTCGAGATCGGCTAACTCTCTGCATAGCCCGGGGCATTTCTGGCCTGAGACATTAAACCGAGGCCCCCTCTGCCCTCTTGGGTGGTTGCAAGATTTCCCATGGCACTATTCAAAAAAGGGCAGGGGAGTTCTCCCTGGTGTCTTGGCATCCCTCAACCAATGTCCCCTCTAATTTTTTTTTGATGTGCGGTTACTTAAGTGGCTGCGCAGCCCGTTCAAATTTTTGCGCTTGTGCAGTTTTTTTTCCCTTTTAAAAGCTGGTGAGTTGCCTGCGGGACATCTCGATCGCTGCGCAGCCGCACAGCACAATTCGAACGTTGCCCTCAACCAACATCACTGAAACAGATGATCTGGTCATTATGGCTTGCTGTTTGTGGGACCTTGCTGTGTGCAAATTGGCTGCTGCATTTCCTACAGTACAACCGTGACTACATTTCAGTATGTACTTCATTGGCTGTAAAGCACTTTGGGACATCCTGAGGTTGTGAAAGGTGCTATATAAATGCAAGCTCTTTGTTCAAACTCACGAAACCATTGCGGGAGCCCCCTGCACTATTTCCAGCACCACAGGGAAGGGGATTTGGTCTTGGTTGCCTTGGAGGCTGGGGAATAGGGAGTCTCTATTCTGCTCCCTCCATTTGGGGATGAGACAGTCAAGGGGGAAACTTGCAAGGAGAGGAAAAGTAACTGGCACTAGATTAAAATGTTGAGGTTGCAGAAGTCTATAGGAGATAGAGTGGGATTAAACGGAGTGGACTTGAACAAAGTGCTTTTGTTTGGAATTTGGAAAGAGTGGGAATTTGGAGAAGAGGGGGAAGGAGTTGCTGCTTTTTGCCTCCACTACTTGTGCTTTGTGTTACAGGTAGATGTTTAATTGCAGTACCCTTAACTTAATCTAGATCAAGTAAGTAGTCAGGAAACTACACTGTAAACTAAGTTACCTAATTACAAATTTTATTAAATAAATCACGGTCATATAGGGATGGCAGTGCAGGTGGTGTGCCGCAACTGCAGCATGTGGGAGTTTGTGGAGAGCATTATAATCCCGGACAACCACGTTTGCGGTAAGTGCCTGCATCTTGAGGAACTTCAGCTCAGAGTTTTTGAGGTGTAGACATTGCGGGGCATCAGGGATGGGTAGAGTTACCTGGACACTTTGATCCAGGAGGTAGTCACACCCCTTCGGTTAGGTAGTGGTGCAAGTCTGGTTAGTGGTCAGGGACAGGAGCGTGTGACTGCAACTCAGGCAGGTAAGGGGACCCCAGGTGCAGTGCTGGAGGAGCCTCAGCCTTTGCCCTTGTCCAACAGGTATGAGGTTCTTGCTGCCTGTGTGGATGAGGGAAAAGCCTGTAGGAGGGATGAGCAGCCTGACCATGGTGCAGGAGGCCATTCAAGTGGGGGGAGTGAAAGGGAATGTAGTTGTGGTAGGGGACAGTATAGTCAGGGAATAGATACTGTTCTCTGCAGCCGCGACCGAGAGTTCCGAAGGTTGTGTTGCCTGCCTGGTGCCAGGGTTAAAAGACATCTCCTCGCAGCTGGAGAAGAACTTGGAATGGGAGGGGGAGGATCCAGTTGGTGTGGTCCACGTAGGAACCAACGACATAGGTAGAACTAGGAATGAGGTTCTGCTGAGGGAGTTTGAGGAGCTAGGATCCAAATTAAAAAGCAGAACCTCAAAGGAAATAATCTCTGGATTGTTACCTGAGCCACGCGCAAATTGGCATAGGGACAAACAGGTTAGAGGTTTAAATGCGTGGCTCAAAGAGTGGTGTGGGCGGAAGGGGTTTCAGTTCATGGGGCACCGGCACCAGTACTGGGAAAAGAGGGAGCTGTTCCGCTGGGACGGGCTCCACTTAGTGTCCTGGCGAACCGAATAACTAGGGCAGTAGACAGGGCTTTAAGCTAATGAAGGGGGGGCGGAAGGATTCAGGAAAGAGTAAATTTAAAAGCAGCGAGAGAAATGTTAAGGCTCTAGAGCAGAGTTTTGTGTAAAAATAAGCAGAGTGGGTCAGGAAGGGACAGAGAGAGTAACAAAGGTAATAAGGCATCAGTGACTAAGTTGACATCAGGGAAAAAGAGAAATAAGTCCAAGCTAAAGGCACTATATCTGAATGCGCGAAGCATTCGCAACAAAATAGATGAATTAATAGCGCAGATAGAAATGAACAGGTTTGATCTAATAGCCATAACAGAGACATGGTTGCAAAGTGGCCATGGTTGGGAACTAAATATTTCAGGATACATAACTTTTAGACACTTTGATCCAGGAAAAGGAGGAGGGGCAGCCCTGATGATAAAGGATGGGTTAAAGACAGTAGAGAGAAAGGATCTTCGCTCCAAAAATCAAGAAGTAGAATCAGTTTGGGTGGAGCTAAGAAACAGCAAGGGGCAGAAAACATTGGTGGGAGTTGTTATGTAAGGCAGAGTATAAATCAGGAAATTAGAGGTGCATGTAACAAGGGTAATACAGTAATCATGGGGGACTTTAATTTACATATAGACTGGGCAAACCAAATTTGCAGTAATAGTGTGGAGGACGAATTCATGGAATGTATGCAAGATAGTTTTCTGGATCAGTATGTTGAGGAACCAACTAGGGAACAGGCTATTTTAGATCTAGTATTGTGCAATGAGAAAGGGTTAATTAATAACCTTGTAGTAAAGGGGCCTTTAGGGAAGAGTGACCATAATATGATAGAATTTTATATTGAGTTTGAAAGTGACTTAGTTAAATCCGAAACTAGGGTCTTAAATCTAAACAAAGTAAACTACGTAGGTATGAGGGGCGAGTTGGCTAAGGTAGATTGGGAAACTACATTAAAAGGTATGACAGTGGACGAGCAATGGCTAGCATTTAAAGAATTAATACACAATTTACAACAAGTATACATTCCTTTAAGGCACAAAAACCTCACAGGAAAAGTGATCCAACCGTGCTAACGAGAAATTAAAGATCGTATTAGATCAAAGGAAGAATCTTCTAATACTGCCAAAAAGAGTAGTACGCCTGAGGATTGGGAGGATTTTAGAATTCAGCAAAGGAGGACCAAGAAATTGATAAAGAAAGGAAAAATAGAAGATGAGAGTAAACTAGCGAGAGACATAAAAACAGACTAAGAGTTTCTATAGGTATGTAAAAAGGAAAAGATTAGTGAAAGTAAATGCGGGTCCCTTACAGGCTGAGACAGGAGAAATTATAATGGGGAATAAGGAAATGGCAGAGAAATTAAACAAATACTTTGTGTCTGTCTTCACGGAAGAAGATGCAAAAAACTTCCTGGAAATAGTGGATAACCAAGGGTCGAGCAAGAATGAGGAACTGAAAGAAATTAGTATTTGTAAAAAAGTAGTACTGGAGAAATTAATAGGACTGAAAGCCGATAAATCCCCATGACCTGATGGCCTACATCCTAGGGTTTTGAAAGAGTTGGCTATAGAGATAGTGGATGCATTGGTTGTCATTTTCCAAAATTCCATAGATTCTAGAACGGTTTCCACAGATTGGAAGGTAGCAAATGTAACCCCACTATTTAAGAAAGGAGAGAGAGAGAAAACGGCGAACTACAGACCAGTTAGCCTGACATCAGTAATAGGGAAATTGCTAGAATCTATTATTAAGGACGTGGTAACAGGGCACTTAGAAAATAATAATAGGATTGGGCAGAGTCAACACGGATTTATGAAAGGGAAATCGTGTTGAACGAATAGAGTTTTTTGAAGTTGTATCTAGCAGAATGGATAAGGGGGAACCAGTGGATGTGTATTTGGATTTTCAGAAGGCATTTGATAGTGTCACAAAAGAGGTTATTAAACAAAATTAGGGC
This sequence comes from Squalus acanthias, assembly GCA_030390025.1. Taxonomy (NCBI): domain Eukaryota; kingdom Metazoa; phylum Chordata; class Chondrichthyes; order Squaliformes; family Squalidae; genus Squalus; species Squalus acanthias. Next base: position 226,542,892 of record CM059425.1, on the reverse strand, counting down.
TCATGGGATTGGGGGTAATATACTAGCATGGATTGAGGATTGGTTAACGGACAGAAAACAGAGAGTAGGAAGAAACGGGTCATTTTCGGGTTGGCAGGCTGTAACTTGTGGGGTACCGCAAGGATCAGTGCTTGGGCCTCAGCTATTCACAATCCACATCAATGATTTGGATGAGGGGACCAAATGTAATATATCCGAGTTTGCTAATGATACAAAGCTGGGTGGGAATGTAAGTTGTGAGGAGGATGCAAGGAGGCTTCAAGGGGATATAGACAGGCTAAGTGAGTGGGCAAGAGCATGGCAAATGGAATATAATGTGGAGAAATGTGAAGTTATCCACTTTGGTAGGAAAAATAGAAAAGCAGAGTATTTTTTAAATGGTGAGAGATTGGGAAATGTTGGTGTTCAGAGGGACCTAGGTGTCCTTGTACACAAATCACAGAAAGTTAACATGCAGGTACAGCAAGCAATTAGGAAAGCAAATGGTATGTTGGCCTTTATTACAAGAGGATTTGAGTATAAGAGTAAAGATGTCTTATTGCAATTATATAGGGTCCTGGTGAGATTACACCTGGAGTATTGTGTACAGTTTTGGTCTCCTTACCTAAGGAAGGATATACTTGCCATAGAGGGAGTGCAACAAAGGTTCACCAGACTGGTTCCTGGGATGGGGGGATTGTCCTATGAAGACAGGTTGATCTAGAGTTTAGAAGAATGAGAGGTGATCTCATTGAAACATACAAAATTCTTACAGGGCTTGACAGGGTAGATGCAGGGAGGATGTTTCCCCTGGTTGGGGAGTCTAGAACCAGGGGTCACAGTCTCAGAATAAGGGGTCGGCCATTTAAGACTGAAAGGAGGAGGAATTTCTTCACTCAGAGGGTGGTGAATCTTTGGAATTCTCTACCCCAGAGGGCTGTGGCGGCTCAGTCGTTGAGTATATTCAAGACCGAGATCGATAGATTTTTGAATATTAAGGGAATCAAGGGATATGGGGATAGTGCAGGAAAGTGGAGATGAGGTAGAAGATGAGCCATGATCTTATTGAATGGCGGAGCAGGCTCGAGGGGCTGTATGGCCTACTCCTGCTCTGATTTCTTATGTTCTAAGTAACAAATTCCACTGTGTTGCAGAATCATAGAATGATACAGCACAGAAGGAGGTCATCCAGCCCATTGAGCCTGTGCCGACTCTTTGAAAGAGCTAGCCAATTAATCCCATGCCCCGGTTGGTGCCCCATAGCCTGGAGCTTTTACCCTTCAAGTATTTATCCAATTCCCCTTTTGAAAGTTACTATTGAATCTGCTTCCACCACCCTTTCAGGCAGTGTATTCCAGATCACAATAACTCACTGCATAATTTTTTTTTCCCCTCCTGTCGCCTCCGGGTTCTTCTGTCAATTACCCTAAATCTGTGTCCTCTGGGCACCGAACTTCTGCCACTGAAAATAGTTTCTCCTTGGAACTGTTCAAAATCTTCAAGGGCTGTCAAGTCTCCCGTTGACCTTCTCTGACCTAAAGAGAACAGCCCCGATTTCTCTAGTCTTCCCACGCAACTGAAGTTTCTCATCCCTGGTACCATTCTTGTTAATCTATCTGTACCTTCTCTAAGGTCTTGACATCAAAGTTCCACATAATTTTTTGGGGGGGCCACACAGCCCCTTTAACGGAATGCCCAGCTCATTCAAAAGTCTGCCCTTGCGTGTTTTTTTTTCAATTTAAAAGCAGGCTCACCAGCTACGTGGGACCCCTAGAGCCCTGCGTGGCCGTGTAGCTTAAAGGGAATATTGCTTAGCATCCTTCCAATGTGGTGCCCAGAATTGGACACAATACTCCAGCTGGGGCCTAATCAGTGTTTTATAAAGGTTTAGCATAACTTCTTTGCTTTTGTACTCTATGCCTCTATTTATTTATAAAGCCAAGGATCCCATAGGCCCCTTTAACAGCCTTCTCAACTTGTCCTGTCGCCATCAAAGATTTATGTACATACACCCCCCAGATCTCTCAGTTCCTGCACCCCATTTAAAATTGTACCTTTAGTTTTTATTGCCTCTCCTCATTCTTTGTACCAAAATGTATCACTCCACACTTTTCTCTGCATCAAATTTCATCTGCCACATGTCTGCCCATTTCAACAGTCTGACTCTGTCCTCCCTGAAGTCTGTTACTCTCCTCCTCACTGTTTTCTACATTTGAATTTTGTGTCCTCTGCAAACTTTGAAATTATATGCCCTGTATCCCCAGGTCTAGGTCATTCATACATGTCAAAAATCTTCCAAAAAGCAGCGTTTCGCCATTGGACTAGGGTTTTGTGTATTTCAGCCACTGGAGTTGGTGCTTGGTGAGGCAATCTGAATGGGCTGTGATCTGGATTTGAGCTTTTGCAATGCAGATACCAGTGGAGTGGATTCCAATTTCAAATGGGAAAGGTGGGATCAGGTTATGATTGCGCCTGGGTCCTAATCCAGGCAAGAGGCCCTCTTGTTACCCGAGTTTTGGTTTTGGAGTCTTTGCGCATGTTCCTTCTGGGGAATGGGTGGTAGCAGAAGAAACGAGTCTGAAACTCAGCACTTTCGACAACTTGGCACTAAACTGCCAGCTTTGCTCAAGCGGTCACCTGGCTATCTGGTTGGTCTGGGAAATGAGAATTTAAAAAAAATTAGTTTTTATGGGATGTGGGCGTCGCTGGCAATGCCAGCATTTATTGCCCACCCCTAATTGCCCTTCAGAAGGTGGTGGTGAGCCGCCTTCTTGAACCGCTGCAGTCAGTGTGGTGAAGGTACTCCCACAGTGCTATTAGGTAGGGAGTTCCAGGATTTTGACCCAGCGATGATGAAGGATCGGCGATATACTTCTAAGTCAGGATGATGTGTGACTTGGAGGGGAAGTTGGAGGTGGTGGTGTTCCCATGCGTCTGCTGCCCTTGTCCTTCTAGGTGGAAGAGGTCGCGGGTTTGGGAGGTGCTGCCGGAGAAGCCTTGGCGAGTTGCTGCCGTGCATCTTGTAGATGGTACACACTGCAGCCACGGTACGCCGGTGGTGGAGGGAGTGAATGTTTAAGGTGGTAGAGGGGGTGCCAATCAAGCGGGCTGCTTTGTCCTGGATGGTGTCGAGCTTCTTGAGTGTTGTTGGAGCTGCACTCATCCAGGCAAATGGAGAGTATTCCATCACACTCCTTACTTGTGCCTTGTAGATGGTGGAAAGGCTTTGGGGAGTCGGGAGGTGAGACACTCGCCGCAGAATACCCAGCCTCTGACCTGCTCTTGTTACCACAGTATTTATGTGGCTGGTCCAGTTAAGTTTCTGGTCAATGGTGACCCCCAGGATGTTGATAGTGGGAGATTTGGCGATGGTAATGCCATTGAATGTCAAGGGGCGGTGGTTAGACTCTCGCTTGTTGGAGATAGTCATTGCCTGGCACTTCTGTGGCGCGAATGTTACCTGCCACTTATCAGCCCAAGCCTGAACGTCGTCCAGGTCTTGTTGCATGCGGGCATGAACTGCTTCATTATCTGAGGAGTTATGAATGGCGCTGAACACTGTGCAGTCATCAGCGAACATCCCCATTTCTGACATGTTGGAGGGAAAGTCATTGATGAAGCAGCTGAAGATGGTTGGGCCTAGGACACTGCCATGAGGAACTCCTGCAGTGATGTCCTGGGGCTGTGATAATTGACCTTCAATCACCACAACCATCTTCCTTTGTGCCAGTGGAGAGTTTTCCCCCCGATTCCCATTGACTTCAGTTTTACTAGTGGATTACTGGTGCAGTAAGGGTTGCCACACTTGGGTTGAGGTTAAGATTGGGGCAGAGTAAAATCAGCATTACTCTGCATCTGGCTGTGTGGTACCTGATTTGCAAAATGCCTCGACTGAGGCTCCACTATGCATTTAATGAACAAAGAAATGTCTTCAGTACCTCTTTTTGAGGGAAGGAATATTGGCCAGCTTGAATCCTTCAGGGACAGACCTCGGGAACCAACGGGTATGAAGCTCTGAGTTGCACATAATTTCTGATTTGAACATATTGGGCCAGAAATTCGGCTTTCCGGCTTCCTGTGGGTGCAAGCATCGAGCGCGTACTTGCCTACCGCGCCTGCAGTTGTGCTTTGGGCCCACGAGGACTTCGGGTCCTGGGCCTCCTCCAGCTGCCGGCGCGCAGTGCTTGCGTATCCCAGGGGCGCAGTTAGTTCGAAGCGTCCCCTGGGATCACGTGGGCCATGGAGAGCCAATCCTAGCAGGGCATTTTCATTCATAGATTTGACAGGAAGACCTGTCAAATCTATGAATAGAGATCGGCCCCAAAACCACACTTAAACTTCAAATAAATTGGAAAAAAAAAAATCACATTTTTAAAATAACAAGTTAAATAAATTAACTACTTTAAACAAAAATTAAAATTTTTGAAAAAATTAATTATACTTTTTAACGGTGCTAAAAATAAACTTACCTTTTAAAGTATCTAAAAAAGATAAACCTGTTGAAAAAATGTTTAAATTGTAATTAATTAACCACTTACCTTGTTAAAAACAGGCCTTGCGCCTCCTTTTTAAAAGCGTAGGTTCTTCCATACTTACCTTCCCGGAGGAACCTGAAAAAAAAATCGAAGTTCGCTGCGTGCGCGCAGCCTCTCCCGTGCACACGTTCGACTTCTGAACCCCTCCCTTCAGGGGAACGGAAGTTCCAGTTTCCCGCGCATGCGCAGTACATGCAGGAAACCGGCACTTCAGGTGGCCTTACGGGTGAGTACACAGCGCATACTCACCCGACAACAGCCGAATTTCTGGCCCATAATCTCTGGAATTCCGTACTGATCACAAGGACTACAGTAGATCAAGGAGAAAGTCCACCACCACCTTCTCGAGGTAACTAGGGATGGGTAACAACTGTGATGATGTGAAGTCCCAAGGACAAATGTATTTAAAAGATGAGGTGAAATTACAAAACACACTGGCAAAGTATGTCAAATCCAAATTGACTTGACACCATCATTTAACATTGAGGACTAAAGTTAGAATTGCACCACTTCTCCTTAGGAAAGATAAATTTTAGCTATAGAGTTAGAATCGGAGGGTTCAGACTTGAGTTTCCCATCTAAATTAAACTGCTTCAAAAGAGGTGGCTCCAGAGGGAATAACCTCAGTGGAAACTGGACTTGGCAGCAAGGGTGACAATGTCAGCTGGTCACTGATTTGCCGAGCTACCCAAGCTGCCTTGTATGAACCCATGAAGTGGTCTGCTTCTCCAGTCTGAATGCACCATTCCGATTTCGTGGAGCAGACCTGGAGCAGTCTCGATCCCATGATCTAAACTGGGTGGCTCCTTCTGTCTGAAGTGGCTCTACAATATTAAGCTTACTAGGAGATTGTAATTAACAGGCCCTTGTATTTACAGTCCTGATTTTGTGCAGTGGCTGTGTGACTTGCTAATGAAATCTTCAGTAATTGGCATGGTGAAGAAAAGAAAAATGTTATCTTTTAAAACTGGAAACTGAACATAATGCTGTAAATACATGTCTGTCAGCATCTGAACATTTTGGGTAGAGGTCCTTCACCAGGGGTGTTCTGACCCAAGTTTATACCCCACATGTTAACCTGTTCTCTTTGCAGCTGCTGATGGTGCTGCTGTATATTTCCAGCATTTTCTGTCTTTCATATCCTCTCCATAATATTGCTTGTCTCCGTCCCTGCCTCAGCCCAGCTGCAGCTGCTGAAACCCTCATTCATACTTTTGTTGCCTCCAGACTTGAGTATTCCAATGCTCTCTTGGCCGGCCTCCCATCTTCCACCCTCCATAAACTTGAGCTCATTCATAGAAAGTTACAGCACGGAAGGAGGCTATTTCGGCCCATTGTGTCCGCGCCGGCCAACAAAGAGCTATCCAGCCTAATCCCACTTCCCAGCTCTTGGTCCGTAGCCCTGCAGGTTACAGCATCCCAAGTGCACATCCAAGTATTTTTTAAATGTGGTTAGGGTTCCTGCCTCTACCACCCTTTCAGGCAGTGAGTTCCAGACCCCCACAGCCCTCTGGGTGAAGAAATTTCCCCTCAAATCCCCTCTAAACCTTCCATCAATTACTTTAAATCTGTGCCCCCTGGTTTTTGACCCCTCTGCTAAGGGAAATAGGTCCTTTCTATCCACTTTATCTATACCCCTCATAATTTTATACACCTCAATAAGGTCTCCCCTCAGCCTCCTCTGTTCCAAGGAAAACAGACCCAGCCTATCCAGTCTTTCCTCATAGCTAAGATTCTCTACTCCCGGCAACATCCTTGTAAATCTCCTCTGTACCCTCTCTAGTGCAATCACATCTTTCCTGTAATGTGGTGACCAGAACTGCACGCAGTACTCTAGCTGAGGCCTAACTAGTGTTTTATACAGGTTGAAGCATAACCCCCCTGCTCTTGTATTCTATGTAATCACACCTCGGCAGATAGTCAGGATGATTTAATTTATTGGTCTGCAATTGTAAAGTACACATGCTTTTTTTTCCATCTATATATGCTCTGGCGATTCTGTATCCAATTTACTTCACCTGAGGAAGGAGCGATAGCTCCGAAAGCTTGTGATTTCAAATAAAACTGTTGGACTATAACCTGGTGTTGTGCGACCTCTCAATCTTGTATTCTATGCCATGGCTAATAAAGGCAAGCATTCCGTATGCCTTCTTAACCACCTTATCTACTTGGCCTGCTACCTTCAGGGATCTGTGGACATGCACTCCAAGGTCCCTTTGATCCTCTATACTACTCAGAGTCCTACCATTTAATGTGTATTCCCTTTCCTTGTTAGCCCTCCCCAAATGCATTACCTCACACTTCTCCAGATTGAATTCCATTTGCTCCTGTTCTGCCCACCTGACCAATTTATTGATATCTTCCTGCAGTCTACAGCTTCCTTCTTCAGTATCAACCACAGTCAATTTTAGTATCATCTGCAAACTTCTTAATCATACCCGCTATATTCAAGTCTAGATCATTGATATATACCACAAAAAGCAAGGGACCTAGTACTGAGCCCTGAGGAACCCCACTGGAAACAGCCTTCCAGTCACAAACACCCATCAATCATTACCCTCTGCTTCCTGTCTCTGATGTGGAGATGCCGGCGTTGGACTGGGGTGGACAAAAATGAGAAGTCGCACAACACCAGGTTATAGTCCAACAGATTTATTTAATTTTACAAGCTTTCGGAGCTGTCGCTCCTTCGTCAGGTAAGTTAGCAATGAGAGAATCTCCCAGAATTCACAATTTAAACCCAGACAAAATCTATTCACATTATTCGCTACAACAAAGAGCGCAGCCAAGACAATGAGATGTGTCCCAGGGGGTCCAACGTGTCAAACCACCTGCTGGCTGCATATCCTGTCAATTTGTGTTCTTGTGTTTTTTTTTAAAAAGGCTAACACAAGAACACAAATTGACAGGATATGCAGCCAGCAGGTGGTTTGACACGTTGGACCCCCTGGGACACATCTCATTGTCTTGGCTGCGCTCTTTGTTGTAGCGAATAATGTGAATAGATTTTGTCTGGGTTTAAATTGTGAATTCTGGGAGATTCTCTCATTGCTAACTTACCTGACGAAGGAGCGACAGCTCCGAAAGCTTGTAAAATTAAATAAATCTGTTGGACTATAACCTGGTGTTGTGCGACTTCTCATTCCTGTCTCTGAGTCAGTTTTGAATCCAACTTGACACTTTGCCCTGGATCCCATGGGCTTTTAACTTTGTGACCAGTCTGCCATGTGGAACCTTATCAAAAGCCTTGCTAAAGTCCATATACACTCCATCAAACGCACTACCCTCATCTACCCTCCTTGTTACCTCCTCAAAACATTCAATCAAGTTTGTCAGACACGACCTTCCCTTAACAAATCTGTGCTGACTATCCTTGATTAATCTGTGTCTTTCTAAATGAAGATTTATCCTGTCCTTCAGAATTCTTTCCAATAATTTTCCCACCACCAAGGTTAGGCTGACTGGCCTGTAATTACTCGGTCTATCCTTTTCTCCCTTTTTAAACAAGGGTACCACATTAGCAGTCCTCCAGTCCTCTGGCACCACACCTGAAGCCAGAGAGGATTGAAAAATGATGGTCAGGACCTCTGCTATTTCCTCTTTTTGCTTCGCTTAACAGCCTGGGTTACATTTCATCCGGGCCTGGGGATTTATCCACTTTTAAAGCTGCTAAACCCCTTAATATTTCCTCTCTCTCTCTGTTTATTTCATCTAATATTTCACACTCCTCCCTCCTGATAGCAATGTCTGCTTCGCCCCTCTCCTTTGTGAAAACTCTGTTGCCCGTATCCTAACTCGCACCCAAGTCTCATTCACCCGTCGCCCCTGTGCTCGCTGACCTACATTGGCTCCCAGTCCACCAACTCTTCACATTTCAAAATTCTCATCCTTGTGTTCAAAGCCCTCTATGGCCTCGAACCTCCCCTATCTCTGTAACGTCCTCCAGCCCTACAACCCTCTGAGAACTCTGCGCTCCTCCAGTTATGACCTTGCGCATCACAGAATTCCTTCGCCCCACCATTGGCGGCTGTGCCTTCAGCTGTCTAGGCCCTAAGCTATGGAATTCCCTCCCAAAATCTTCCCGATTTCTCTCCCTCACTCTCCAAGACACTCCTTAAAACCTATCTCTTTGATCAAGCTTTTGGCCACCTATCCTAATGTCTCCTTCTTTGGCTCAGTGTCAGTTCTTTAGCCTGATTTACGCATGGTTCCTGTAACCTATGCTTTGTTCTGCGTGATCTGTTTCTTTTAATGCGTGGTCCCTTTAAATTTCTGTGCATGCACAGCAAAAGCCGGTGAGCAGCCTGCGCGGGACCTTTCCCATTACATGCGCGGCCGCACAGCTTAGAGGGAACATTGCTTGATGTTTTACTACGTTTAAAGAGGTGCTATGTAAATGCAAGTTGTTTATACACATTTAGAAATGTGTACAGAGGAGACTGCTTTAATTTAGATACTAGTTTTTGCAATTTACAGAGCAGTATTAAAACTCTACTTGCCAAGTGATTTGGTATTCCTCCTGAGGAAATGATTATTTTGATATTCACTTGAGTAATTTTAAGCTTTGCACAAAACCCAAACACTTCCAACTCCACACATGAAGGCTTTGCTTTGTGTGTAGCACTGAAGTCATAAAACCTCAAACCAGTTTTGGGCTGTTATACACTTGTATTGGCAGCCAATGGCCATAGCAGGATTATTCCTCATTGAATGTTTAACTCTCTCTTGGTTAACAAATTGAGCCACTGTACATGGAATTGTTTTTTTAAATACAGTTTACATGAAGTGATTTTAATAAAAACTAGACAAGAGATGGTGCATTTTATGGTGCATCATTTCCATTTGTATTAAGCATCTTTGAATTAAGAGTAGACTCAAATGGTCTTGTATTGGAGCAACCTGTTTGTGTTTGCTAGGATATTGGTGTCTTTTTTAAATAGCTCTCCACTGTTATATCTTCCAACCAGTGATTGGACTTACCACGGTTTTGCATTCCTTTTAGGAATTTCTCTCATTGCATTTCATGTGACTGGTTGGTTGTTTTTTAAGCCTTTCCTGAAATACTCCTTCGAGCAAATGAGAAGATAGCTACCAATTTTAGAACTGGAGGCATGAATGGGAGAGGTGGAGATTACTGTTGTTGAGTCGACCTTCCAATGATCCAGTCTGCAGCTCCTGAAAGTTTGGGGCCTCCTTTTTTTAAATTCCTCTGCTGCCTTTTTTTTAATCTGGAATTTCCTCAGGAGGAAAACTGAATCACTTGGCAAGTACAAAGTTTTAAAAGTGCTCCTGTAAATTTCAAAAACTAGTATCTAAATTAAAGCAGTCTCTATACATCGTTCTAAATGAAGTAAACCATTTGCATTTATACAGCACCTTTTTTTAAATGTCATACATAGAAACATAGAATCTAGGAGCAGGAGTAGGCCATTCGGCCCGTCGAGCCTGCTCCACCATTCAATACGATCATGGCTGATCATCCAAATCCAGTACCCTGTCCCTGCTTTAATCCCCACAGTACACATATCCCACCCTACCCCCGTAACCCCACGTATTTAATTTCCCCTAACCTATCCCATCCCATAACCCCACATATTTAAACCCCCCCTAACACTAAGGGTCAATTTATCATAGCCAAATCAACCTAACCCGCACATTTTTGGACTGTGGGAGGAAACCGGAGCACCCGGAGGAAACCCACGCAGACACGGGGAGAATGTGCAAACTCCACACAGACAGTCACCCGAGGCCAGATTCGAACCCGGGTCCCTGGCGCTGTGAGGCACCAGTGCTAACCACTCCTGCCAAGCACAGAGATGTTTTATCAGACCAAAAAATTGACACCGAGCCAAAGAAGGAGTCTTCAGCACAAGTGACCAAAAGCTTGGTCAAAGAGTTAGGCTTTAAGGAGCATTTTAAAGAGCGAGAGCAGTAAAGAATTAGAAAGATTTAGGGAGGGAATTCCAGAAGTACCAGGGCTCCACCACAGGGGGGTGCTGTTACCTACTCCTTCGAGCAGTCTCCTGTACTGCAGCGTTGGCCTGATTGGGTTAACACCTTTTTCGAGCCTTCTCTTGCAAGTGCGCTTTTTGAGTTGCAGCTGTCACACAGCTAGAGAGATTTCAGTTTCAGCTTTCTATCTTTGACTCTGCACCAGCACAACTCTTGCTTGGGCAGTCAACACTTTTCCAACCATCTTGTTTGCGCTTTTTATTCCCGACACTTCATGTGTCAACAAACATTAGCCTGGCTTGGTCTTCTGTTTTCAAGTGCTGGGGGTGGGGGTGGTGGACACAAGGCCGTTTGTAGTGCTGAAATTTACTTTTCTCCCCCATCCCTCCAAAAAAAAACATATTGAATTAGGAACAGGAGTAGGGCATTCAGCCCCTTGTGCCTGCTCCATCACTCAGTTAGATCATGGCTGATCTGTACCTCAACTCCATTTACCTTCCTTTGCTCCATATCCCTTGATATCCTTGCCTAACAAAAAAAATCTATTGATCTCAGTCTTAAGTTTCAGTTGACCTGGAATCCACAGCCTTTTGGTGGAGAGTTCTAGATGTCTACTACCCTTTGGTGTTGAAAAAGTGATTCCTGAATAGCCTGGCTCTAATTTTAAGATTATGTCCCCTTGTTCTGGATTCCCCCACCAGAGAAAATAATTTCTCCGTATCTACCCTATCACATCCTTTGAACATTTTAAACTACTACTTGTTTAGATCACCCCCCTCAATCTTCTGAACACTTGGAACATTTAAAAGTGAAATAGGATGATGTAATTATTTTTTCCTTTCATCTTGGTGCAAATGTTCCAGTTTTACATCTGATTTTTTTTAAACTCCGACCATGAGCTTCATCTGTTGTGACGGTTCCCCACACTCTCTCTTAAATGAAAACCTTACAAGTTTAGACCGTGCAATATTGAGTTGGACTTCCACCAGGAAGGGTTTGTAAACTCTCTAATTGGCAGATCCTCATCGAGGACATAGTCAGAACTTTGACATTGTTCCTTTAAAGGATCCAGTTGAGCAATAAGCTTTGCATTGTGTGACAGTGAAGCATCTGGTAATCGATGAAAATCCACCTTTTGTTAGAAACTTTTAGAATATTGTTTATTCTCCAAAAACAAATGCTTCACTGAAGTGCTGATCTGTTAGAGGTGCTGTCTTTTGGGTGTTCAGTCGGGACCCTGCCTGATCAGGTGGATGTCAAAGATCCCACGGTATTATTTGAAGTGCAGGGGAGTGAGTTCTCTCCGTGTCCTGGCCAATATTTATCCCTCAATCAACATCACTAAAACAGATTATCTGAGTATTTATCTCATTGCAGTTTGTGGGACCTTGCTGTGCACAAATTGACTGCTGCGTTTCCTGTATTGCAACAGTGACTACACTTTCAAAATAACTTCCTGAAGCTTTGGAACATCCTGAGGTTGTGAAAGGTGCTATATATGCACCGTTTTCTTGCATTATAACTCCAGTGTTGAATTTTCACTCCAATTAATCAACCGGATAAGACCATCCTTTCTCTTTCCGCCCGCCCCAGTAATCTGGAGTCTTCTGTGGCAGCAACTTGACGTTTTCGACATTAAAGGCACTGTATCAATGTAAAGTTGTGCAATCTCTTGCCTTGTGAACAGCCAGCGTGATCATGGAATCATAGAATGGTTACAGCACAGAAGGCCATTCGACCCATCGCGCCCGTGCCGGCTCTCTGCAAGAGCACTTCAGCTAGTCCCACTCCCCCGCCCTTTCCCTGTAGAGCTGCAAATTTTATTCCTTCAGATACTTGCCCAACTTCCTTTTGAAAGCTGTGATTGAATCTGCCTCCACAATTTACAACATGATTGATTGATTTGTTATGCTAATAAATGATAGACTGACCTTCAGATAGTGTCACAATCTATCTGAAAGATAAACAGCTCATCTGTGTGTACAAGAATACCCAACCAAGTTTCTGACACCTAGTGTGTAGTAATAAAACCACTTTAGCGACAATTATTCAGGCAGTGATGTTGGGTACTGAGTTACTAGGGAACTTCCACTTGCCATATCAGCAACCCTTTATGGCCTTTGAGTGTGCTTGCTATAATAGAGGGAGAGTTCCTCCTGTGAGCTCACTTCTTTTTAAGATTTTGCTCCACAGACTGACTTTTTACCCTGGTAGTCTCAAATTAGGGGGCAGTTTTGCGCTCTGGCGCGGTGCCCACTGGGAGCAGGACTCGGGGCGCTAACAGTTGCTTCATGTACAAGTAGCGGAGACTTCCATCCGCAAAGTCTGGGCTGCTTCAAAGCTAGGTCCCACTGCACCACTTGGTCTCTAGTCCTTATGTTTTGGAAGTCAAGTATTCTTTTCAAAGCACGTGCATCTATCATTTGTGTTTTTAAAGCATTACAATGAGATTTTTGAGCCACTCACTAGTGAGGTGGTTTCCCATTGCCTTTGGGAGGGTTTTGGTAGATGGAACATCAGTCCCTAGTGTAACCTCATTCCCCCCCTAAATTCCTGGTCTCCCCGAGGTGGGTGGGGTGTGGTGTGGAAATGGGGCTTCGCTCTCTGCAACTCCTAGCAATTTCAGGACCTTCGAATTGGCTGTTGCTACTAATCTAACTTTTTTGGGAATGTATATAACTGCAAGCTACTTATTGAACCCATAACAAGCTGCCAGGATGTACTTTTGACCCACATAGTGTGGGTGAATTGTTCCAGATGGGGTTTGGCATCTTTGCTATTGGGAGAGGAAGCTGGTTGTCTTCTGAAGAAGATTATACCCTTTGCCTGTGTGAATAATAAATGTGCAATAATTGTTTCCTTTCTTCGCCGTGCACTACATTTGGGAGATGGCTGCTTGACTGGTTGAAAATCCGACCCGAGAGATGCCACACCTCTTAATCGGTTCCAAAACTCCAGGAAGCAATCTGTGTACGTTGTACGTAGCTCTTTTTTAGAAGCATTGGACGGCCCGGTGGAGTCCTGTTCATTCAGTCAAAACTCATAGGCTCCACCCAGAGGGATTCCACCTGCTCTTCCTATGAAACGTTCATCCATCAACTGAGATGTTCAACAAACGCCCTGTCTACTGGACCTGGTAAACGTTCGATATGTCCAGCACTGTTTGTAGAGTGAGGAGTCCTTCTTGGGCAACGTTCCTTCTCTCTTAGCATCACAAAGATTAACAAGTCATTTCATCTCATTGTATTGCGCAAAATGGTTGCCTACATAAGCGGATAAATTTGTTGTGGTTTATCACACTCTTCTGAGAGAGTACAAATGCAACCATGCATATCTAAATGGGACACTCCCTTATCTTCCCCCAAACCTGCAGTGTCGGTGGGCAAGGTCTTAATTTGGGACAGGATAGAAGGCCTCTTCTATAATGTTTTCTTGCAAATGCACAGGATATTTTTATTCCTGCATGTTTGTTTGGGGAGGAAGTTCAGAGTGTGGGTCTCCTGTTCTCTACACATTTGCCATCTTTAACAGGTCTGTCTGTTCGTCAGGCAGGTTTTAATTCCAGTCTCTCACGTGAGATACTTGAGTCACTTACGAGGGAGGAATAACTGAGGTGGATTCCCTTTGCCTTCCGCACGGTTTTTATCTTTGGTGTATATTCTCCCAGGTGGGCTGCAACCAAAGCTAAAGAGCACCCCCTACCCTTTATGACGAGGGGGAGGGGCCAGCTGCACCCATCGGACACAAATACCTCCTGGATGTCAGCCCAGTCTTCGGAGCCAGCGCTCCAGTCCTCGGTCACCGGGGCTGCCTGGAGTGGGGCCTAAACCCAACCCTTCTGACTCTGGCGGGAATACTACCCCAAGCCAGTGTCACTCCCTACTGGACGTCAACCCTGTATTGAGACCATGTTCTAGTCTCCACTCCAGGGACGTCTGGCGTGGGGCTTGCAACAACAACAACTTGTATTTGTATAGCGCCTTTAATGTAATAAAACATCCCAAGGCGCTTCATTGGAGTGTTTATAAATCAAAATTTGACACCAAGCCACATAAGGAGAAATTAGGGCAGATGACCAAAAGCTTGTTGAAAGAGGTAGGTTTTCAGGAGCAGCTTAAATGAGGAGAGGCAGAGAGGTTTAGGGAGGGAATTCCAGAACTTGGGGTCGAGGCAGCTGAAGGCACGGCAATTTTTTTTATCAACAGATGCTGAAGAGGCCAGAATTAGAGGAGCGCAGATATCTCCCGGTGGGGCTGGAGGAGATTCGAGATCAGGAGGGATGAGGCCATGGAGGCATTTGAAAACAAGGATGAGAATTTTAAAATTGTACCGTTGCGTAACCGGGAGCCAATGTAGGTCAGCGAGCACGGGTGATTGGTGAATGGGGCTTGGTGCGATTTAGGACACGGGCAGCCGAGTTTTGGATGACCTCCAGTTTACGTAGGGTAGAACGTGGGAGGCCAGCCAGGAGTGCGTTGGAATAATCAAGTCTAGAGGTAACAAAGGCATGGATGAGGATTTCAGCAGCAGATGAGCTGAGGCAGGGCGGAGTTGGGCGATGTTATGGAGGTGGAAATAGGCGGTCTTAGTTATGGCGTGCATATGTGGTCAGAAGCTCATTTCCGTGACGCCTAGGTTGCGAACAGTCTCGTTCAGCCTCAGACAGATGCTAGAGAGAGGGATGGAGTCGGTGGTTAGGGAACGGAGTTTGCGGCGGGGACTGAAGACAATGGCTTGGGTCTTCCCAATATTTAGTTGGAGGAAATTTCTGCTCATCCAGTACTGGATGTCGGACAAGCAGTCTGACAATTGAGACAGTGGAGGGGTCGAGAGAAGTGATGAGGTAGAGCTGGGTGTCGTCAGCGTACATGTGGAAACTGATGCTGTGTTTTCGGATGATATTGCCGAGGGGCAGCAGGTAGGTGAGAAATAGGCGGGGGCCACGGATAGATCCTTGGGGAATCCAGAGGTAACAGAGTGGGAAGAGAAGCCATCGTAGGTGATTCTCTGGCTACGATTAGATAGAAAAGAATGGAACCAGGCGAGTGCAGTCCCACCCAGCTGGATGATTGTGGAGAGGCGTTGGAAGAGAATGGAGTGGTCAACCGTGTCAAAGGCTGCAGACAGGTCAATAAGGACGAGGAGGGACAGTTTACCTTTGTCACAGTCGCATAGGATGTCATTTGTGACTTTGATAAGAGTCGTTTCGGTACTGTGGCAGGGGCAGAAACCTGATTGGAGGGATTCAAACATGGAGTTCCTGGAAAGATGGGCACGGATTTAGGAGGCGACAACACGTACAAGGACTTTGAAGAGGAAAGTTGGAGATGGAGCGGTAGTTTGCAAGGACGGAGGGGTCAAGGGTTGGTTTTTTGAGGATATGGGTGATGACGGCAGATTTGAAGGCGAGAGGTACCGTACCTGAGGAGAGCGAACCATTAATATCAGCTAAAATGGGAGCCAGAAAAGGAACTTGGGTAGTCAGCAGTATCATGGGAAACAGGAAGTGGGTCTCATGGACAAATGAGCACGGAGAGGTCATGAGGGGAGATTGGCGAGAAAATGGAGAAAGATGCGAGTTCAGGGCTAGGGTGGGGGGGAATCTTTGGAGGAAGTTTGGCCCGGTGGGCATGGGGAAGGAAGGGAAGTGGCAGAGGCAGCTGAACAGATGGTCTCAATCTTAGAGATAGTCTATGAGCTACTCCCATTGTTGTTTGGTGTGGGTGGAGGAGACAGGGAAGAGGCATTTAAAAAGACAGTTTGCAGTAGAGAAAAGAAGCCAGTGGTTATCTTTGCATTCCAGAATGATCCTGGAATAGTGAGCAGTTTTGGCAGACGAGAGCAGGACCCAATAATGCTTCTATGTGGTCCAGCCAGATCTGGCAGTGAATAACTAAACCAGTTGTCCGCCATATCCGTTCAAGTCTGCATCCCTTGGACTTAGGGGAGTGAAGATGAGGGGCGTACCAAAGGGAACGGCCAGGGTGAGTGTGAGTAATGGTTTTTTTGTAGGGACTAGGGCATCAAAGGTGGTGGTGGTGAGGGTGTGGTTGAGAAGATTGGTAGCTGCAGAAATGGTGAATGGAGGGCCAAAGGTTGGGGGGAGCGGCAAAGGAAGGTATGGGTGGGGAGTGATGCAAGGAAGTGGTCAGAGATGGCCTTATCTGTGATTGACACGAACCTTCACCTTCTGACTCATGAGGTGTGCCACTGAGCCAAAGGTTCATTCCCTTTTATGGGTAGTAATCTAAATTCAGATAACAAATTGTGGCAAGAAACCGTGAAGTATCTCCAGGACTATTCCACAATAAGTCTTCATGACACACACAGCAGCGGGGAAAAAAAATCCAGGAGTGACATCACAGGATAGCTGGTAACTGGTTGGTTGGTTGGTAAAGGTCACATAATTTTTCTTGCTCTTCAAGTTAGGGGCAGGGGTTAAATAGCTGGCTAGGAATTAAGCAGAATAACTTGAATCAGATACATCTTAGTCTTAAGTTTCTGTAAGTTAGTTAATAGTCTATTAAATAGAGGCATGGCAGGGCAGCTCAGTCCCACGGAATGCACATCCTGTGCCATGTGGGCAATCCAGGACGCTTCCCGTGTCCTGGACAACCACTTGTGCAGATATCGTCAGCTGGAGGAGCTCGAGCTCTGGGTTTCGGAGCTTGAGCAGCAGCTGGCATCACTACGGTGCCTCCGCGAGGCTGACCGCTTCGTGGATAGCACGTTTCAAGAAGTGGTCACCCCGCAGACAGTGCGCAGGCAGCAAGGGAATGGGTGACCGCTAGACCGAAAAGGAGGACCGGGCAGGTAGTGCAGGAGTCCCCTGAGTGCATCTCACTCTCCAACCAGTATTCGGTTCTGAGTACTGGTGAGGGAGATGGTTCCTCTGGGGAATATAGCTAGAGCCAAGTCCGCGGCACCACGGGTGGCTCAGCTGTACAGGGAGGGAGGAAGAAGAGTGGGAAAGCAATAGCGGTAGGGGATTCAATAGTTAGGGGAGCAGACGGGTGTTTCTGCGGCCGCAGACGTGACTCCAGGATGGTATGTTGCCTCCCTGGGGCCAGGGTCAAGGATATAACTGATCGGCTGCAGAACATTTTGAGGGGTGGAGGGTGAACAGAAAGAGGTCGTGGTCCATATGGTACCTATGACCTAGGTAGAAAGAGGGATGAGGTCCTGCAGGCAGATTTTAGGGAGCTAGGAAAGAGATTAAAAAGCAGGACCTCAAAGGTAGTAATCGCCGGATTACTCCCGGTGCTACATGCACGTGAGTATAGAAATAGGAGGATAGAGCAGATAAATGTGTGGCAGGAGGGAGGGCTTCAGATTCCTGGGGCATTGGGACCGGTTCTGGGGGAGGTAGGACCTGTACAGGCCGGATGGGTTGCACCTCAACAGGGCCGGAACCAATATCCTCGCAGGGAGGTTTGCTAGTGTTGTTTGGGAGGGTTTAAACTAATTTGGCAGGGGGATGGGCACCAGGATGTAACATTAGAAAGGGGAAATAAAGTGCTCAAAGGATTGGGAGAGGCAGAGAGCACTAAAGTAGAAATAGTAATGTATTGGGTGGGGTCCAACTAAGAGAGAGAATACAGGATGGTCCAAGATGGGTTTACAGTGTATGTATGTGAATGCATTCACATGGTAAACAAGGTAAGTGAGCTGCAGGCACAAATAGCCACATAGAATATGATTTTGTGGCAATAACTGTGACCTGGCTCAAAAAAGGGCAGGATTGGGTATTTAAATATTCCTGGTTATAAGGTGTTCAGGAAAGTAGGAGGTGGTGTGGCAGTTTTGGTTAAGGAGAATGTTAGTGCTGGAGAGGGAGGCTGTCCTGGACGGGTCAAGGACAGAATCTATATGGCTAGAGTTAAGAAATAAGAGGTGCCATTGCACTACTAGGTGTATTCTTTAGACTACCAAATAGTGGGAAAGATATGGAGGAGCAAATTTGCAGAGAAATTAGAGGTGCAAGAACTATAGAGTAGTAATAATGGGGGACTTCAACTATCCTAATATAGACTGGCATTGTAATAGTGTTAAGGGCAGAGAAGGGGAAGAATTTCTGAAGTGTGTTCAGGAGAACTTTCTTGATCAGTATGTTTCCGGCTCAACGAGGGAGGTGGCATTGCTGGATCTGGTTCTGGGGAATGAGGTAGGTCAAGTGGAGCAAGTGTCAGTAAGTGAACATTTAGGGAACCGTGATCATAGTATCATAAGGTTTAGATTAGATTGCTCCCTGTCCTTTTCCATAGCTAGAGTAAGAATGTTTAACTGGGGGAAGGCCAATTTCAGTAGGATGAGAACGGATCTGGCCCGGGTAAACTGGAATCAAAGATTGGCAGGCAAAACTGTAGTGGCTGCCTTTAAAGAGGAAATAGTTCGGGGTACAGTTGAGGTACATTCCCACGAGGGGAAAAGGTAGGGCAACTAAGGTCAGAGCACCCTGGATGACGAAACAGATAGCCAATATGATGAAGCAGAAAAAGAGCGCGTTTGACAGATGTCAGGTTGCAAATACATCTGAGAATTCGGCTATGTACAGAAAGGTCAGAGGAGAAGTGAAAAAGAAAATAAAAGGGGCAAAGAGAGGGTATGAGAATTGAATGGCAGCCAACATAAAAGATAATCCAAAGGTCTTCTATAGGCATATAAATAGTAAAAGGGTAGTAAGAGGAGGGGTGGGGCCGATTAGGGACCAAAAAGGAGACCTATATATGGAGGCAGAGGGTATGACTGAGGTACTAAACGAGTACTTTGCATCTGTCTTCACCAAGGAAGAGGATGCTGCCATAGACCTAGTGAAGGAGGAGGTAGTGGAGACACTTGATAGGATAAAAATAGATAATGAAGAGGTATTAGAAAGGCTGGCTGTACTTAAAGTAGATAAGTCACTAGGAGCGGAGGGGATGCATCCTAGGATGCTGAGGGAATTGAGGGTGGAAATCGCAGAGGTACTGGCCATAATATTCCAATCCTCCTTGGATACGGGGGTGGTGCCAGATGACTGAGAATTGCAAATGTTACACCATTGTTCAAAAAAGGGTGTAAGGATTAACCCAGCAACTACAGGCCAGTCAATTTAACCTCGGTAGTGGGGACGCTTTTAGAAACAGTAATCAGGGACAAAATTAACAGTCATTTGGATAGGTGTGGATTAATTAAGGAAAGCCAGCACAGATTTGTTAAAGGCAAATGGTGTTTAACCAACTTGATTGAGTTTTTTGATGAGGTAACAGAGAGGGTTGATGAGGGTAATGCGGTTGATGTGGTGTACATGGAATTCCAAAAGGCGTTTGATAAAGTGTGACATAATGGGCTTGCCAGCAAAGTTGAAGCCCACGGAATAAAAGGGACAGTAGCAGCATGGATACGGAATTGGCTAAGTGACAGGAAACGGAGAGTAGTGGTGAACGGTTGTTTTCGGACTGGAGGAAGGTAAACAGTGGTGTTCCCCAGGGGTCGGTACTAGGACCACTGCTTTTCTTGATATATATTAATGACTTGTATGTGAGTGTACAGGGCACAATTTCAAAATTTGCAGATGACACAAAACTTGGAAGTATAGTGAACAGATGAGGAGGAGAGTGATAGGCTTCAGGAAGCCATAGACAGGCTGGTGAAATGGGCAGGCACATGGCAGATGAAATTTAACGCAGAAAAGTGTGAAGTGATACATTTTGGTAGAAAGAATGAGGAGTGGACATATAAACTAAATGGTACAATCCTAAAGTGGGTGCACGAACAGATTGACCTGGGGGTATGTGTGCACAAACCGTTGAAGGTGGCAGGGCAGGTTGAGAAAGCTGTTAAAAAGGCTTACGGGATCCTGGGCTTCATAAATGGAGGTATAGAGTACAAAAATGTGGGAAATTATGATGAAGCTGTATAAAACACTGATTCGGCCCCAACTGGAGCATTGTGTCCAATTCTGGACACCACACTTTAGGAAGGATGTGAAGGCCTTGGAGAAGGTGCAGAAAAGATTTACAAGAATGATTCTAGGAATGAGGGACTTCAGTTACGTTGATAGACTGGAGAAGCTGGGGTTGTTCTCCTTGGAGCAGAGAAGATTGAGAGGAGGAGATTTGATAGAGGTGTTCAAAATCATGAGGGGTCTGGACAGAGTAGATAGAGAGAAACTGTTCCCATTGGCAGAAGGGTCGAGAACCAGAGGACACAGATTTAAGGTGATTGGCAAAAGAACCAAAGGCGACGTAAGAAAAAACCTTTTTTATGCAGTGAGCGGTTAAGATCTGGAATGCACTGCCTGAAAGGGTGGTGGAGGCAGACTCAATTTTATCTTTCAGAAGGGAGTTGGATAAGTATCCTGAAGGAAAAAATTTGCAGGGCTACGGGGAAAGGGCGGGGGAGTGGGACTAGCTGAGAGTCAGCATGGACCGAATGGCCGCCTTCCGTGCTGTAACCATTCTATGATTCTATCAATGCAGCAAGGAATAGTTTGGAGGCCAGTATCCCTTCACAGCTGCAGGTGATGGTATGGGATACACCCATGTTCATTATGTCAGCTTCCAAACTCATTTCATCCTCGCTCCGCACAAGCTCAGGCTGTGATCCAGGGCAAAGAAGGTACCACCAGACACCAGATATGGAGAGTCAAAAATGTCTGGAACTTGTGCATGTGGTTGGCTCGGTGGCTTGTAAACGTTTTCTTTGGGTGTATATTATGGAGTAGGAGTAGGGGCATAGAGTTTAAACCCACATTCCTGTTTGCATATATCAATTTGCTGACCCTAAATGAGATCACAAATTCTGTTGGTATTTTACCCATCAATGTCGCATCAGCCCTTCTCCCATCTACAGTCCCATGAAGTTCATGCTGGAGGATGGGCCATTGTTTGGATACATCGGGCAGAATTTTCATTGACCCGTAGAGGCGGGTTTGGAGGCGTGTGGGGGGTTAAAATTGCAGATTCGGGGGGTCCCGAACCCAACCCGCCTCCATGCCAGTTTCACAGGAGGCAGGTACCCGACCTGTGCTGGGACCCGCCTCCCCGAGGCGGGAAGGGGATTAGTGCCAATAAACTGCCTGTTAACAGGTAGTTAACAGGCAGTTTTTTGCCTAATCCCTATTTTTAGCCCTGAAGTGTGGGCTTCCCGACAGGTCCGAACCACGCCGATTTAGCGAGACGGACCGTGGGTCTGCAGGGGTTGGAGGGGTCGATATGTCTGGTGGGCAGGTGAGTGATGGGTGCATGTGTGCAGAGGTAAGCGTGTCAGGTAAGTGTAAAGTGTGGAAAAAAGTTTTACTTACCTTAACTTCCTCCTGCAGGTGTCAGCCCTTCAGGTCTCGGGAGTCAGAAATCTCACTGGCACAGAAAGCAGAATGGCCGTTGAGCTGTCAAAAGCTGCAGCCTCTGCTTTTTGTTCTGCAGAGATCTCTAAATCAGCCTGAGAGGAAGGAATGAACTTAGAGGACAGATTGTCAGTGTTTGACAGCTTCAAGGAGCTGTCAAACGCTGATATTTCATCTGTCAAAAGCTCTTGACAGATGAAATGTCAATCTGTGACGTCACCTGTTGCTGGATGGCCCTTAATTGGCCTGCTGAGCCCGCTGGGCGGGCTTAACAAGGTCAATCAAGGGAAAATACAGTGGGTTGGCCACAAGTCGATGGAGGCGGGACTACAACACAAAAAGTGGGAGTCCCGCCTCCATCACGTCCCCATTGACAAAATCCAGCCCATCAAGTTTGGAGGTATTTCAAAAGTTCTCCTCTAAGAGTACTTTTGTTAGGCCTGGCCAAAATGCTTACATGCAAATGGATGCTGAATTGCACTCCATGGAAGTGCAGTCTGAGAGAAAGCCCAATGATTGATTTTGTGGACCCAGGTATCTGAACTGCTCTGTAAACGTTACTTTAGATTCGTTGCATTGATCTGTCGTGAGCTGACCTGCCTTCCTAAGGATTTTTGAGATGCTCTCGTCCCTCACTCTCTGCAGTCACAAAAGCCAGCAAGTGGAGGAGCCATTTTGAGCGATGGGATTTCTAGGGGGTGGGGGGTGAAACAACTGATCCGGCTACAGGCTTTGTTTATGAAAATGTAGAAGTTAGCAGCACAGACTGAGGCCATTCAGCCCACTGTTGGTGCCAGCTCTTTGCCAGAGCTATCCAAATGTAGTAATCCACTGCCCTGCACTGTGAAAATGCTGCACCTTCCTCTGCTTCAAATGCTTAGTCACGCTTCCCTTAAAAGTTGCAATGGTGTCTCCCTCAACTCAATGGCAAAGCATTCCATGCTCCAATAACCCTCTTTTTAAAAAAAAAAAGACTTTCTTCCTCTCTCTCTCTTTTAATGACCACTTAAAATGAATGATCCCTCTTCTGACTTCCCAACCAGATGAAATGGTTTTTCCCTATTCACCCTATCAAAAGCCCTTCTCTATTTTTAAAAACCTCTGTTAAATCTTGTTGGTGAAAAATGAATTTACTCGCGTCTGTTTTAAAGCGGAAGATCACAGTTTATTTAACAGAGCGCTCTGGGAGAAGAATTCACAGGTCCCTCGACCTGATGACCCTTCTCCCAGATTTACAGGTATCAAGCATCTTTGATACATTATATCATCCAATCACGTTCCCTTAGCAACAACGAATAATTAGAACACAGGGGTTTTTTAGCTTCCTCATCGAAACTATAAACATCGGAATGTGGTCAGTGTGTCTGTCTGGTTCAGTTCGTCCTACGTGTTACTATGTCAGATGAACTGTTTTACATTCTAGCTTTTACATTTTATAATTTACTTACAAATCTCATCTTAGTCTTCACTGCTTAAGTGGAAATAAAATGTTTCTCTGCAGCATGTCTGATTAACTTTATTAAATTTTTGAGGTGTGGGCACCACTGGCAAGGCAGTATTGAATTTCCTTGGTTGCCTTGAAGGCTTTTAAGAATCAACCACTTAGTCACATGTAGGACGGCATGTTCCCTTCCCAGAAGGAATTGGTGAACCAGTTGGGTTTTTAACTACAATCTAATCGCTTCAGGGTTCATTTTCTGGTGCTAGCCCTCAAATCACCAGCCTAATTGAATCCAATTTCATAATGGCATTATGAACTTGAGGAGACTTGGTGCTGCTTAAATCGTCGTCGTCGCTGCTGCTGTTGCTTCTCCTCCTCCTCCGCGCCCCTCCTCCTCCTCGCTGTTCACTGTCTTCGAGGGAGGTCGAAGCCTGGGCCCTCTGATTTTGGGTCAGTGATGAGGTGTTGGTTCTTTATGTTGCATGTGTCCCACGATTCCGTCCATCTGGATAGTGGGTTGATACCAGCTGCGTGAATATTGGCTGCTGCTTCCCAGATTTTAAGCGCTTTCGTGGTGGGTTTTTCAAGTCTTCGTGACTGGGAAGATCGGTGTTGCTCGTGATTTTTTTCCAACTCGCGGAGCACGGTGGCGGCGGGGCAATGTGGGGCAGCACTGGGAGCCATTCAGTTGGAATGGACTTGAGGGTCCCTGACACCGTCCTCATGGCGGCGTTTAGCTGCACGTCCACGATCATTGGGTGGCGGCTGTAGGACCATGAGGCAGAACAGTATTAATGTGGGCCCACCTCACTTTTTGTATATTTTTAAGGATCCTTTTGTTGTAAAATGTTTTGCACGCATCCACTCAATATTGGTAGTTACTAGTCTCGACAGTTTTTTTTCTATTCTGAAGTCATCAACCTGATGATGTGCTGGTTTGTACACTTTCCTTCCAAACCCCATGCAGTATGCTAGCAACCTTTGCACATACCAAACCCCATGCAGTATGCTAGCAACCTTTGCACATACCAAGAAAGTACTGTTTGCAAAGACAAATCTATATCCGAGGTAGCTGTCTGAGGGAGTTGCTATCTTGGCCCTCTCCCCATCCACAAACTGGAGCAAGCCTCTGGCTTACTGGTAGCATTCATGCCTGAGTCAGGGTGAAGCGTTCGAACCCTACTCCAGGCAGTTCCAGTGAGTGGGAGCTGGAGCTACAGCTCTGAATTCTGGGTTCGCTTCCAGTTATGTTGCTTCCTCATGCCAGTGAATGGTACCTCTGTTGTAACAAATTTATCACTGCTGCAATGCTGGGATAGGGTCCCGGGGTAACTTCTGGACCTGCAGCCCTGATGATCGTGATATTGAGAGGTAGGTATGGTGTCCAATGCTGCTCTTGCAGCACACACTTGTAGTTCAGTATCTACTGTCCTACACAAAGGAAGGAGACAACTTTGATCCCCATGGTTCTGTTGTAGACTAATTGATAGATTGATTGTTGATTAGTCAACAACTCTCATCATTTTATCATGTGATTATCAGGATGATGGAAGCTGAGCTAGATGGGTCGTGGTCCTTTGTCTAGCAATTCCCATGTTACTACGGTAGAGGAAGATGTCGTACTTTGCTATGTTGTGCAATTGGACACGTAGCTACCAACTGGGTTTTAGCTTCATATTTTATGTAATGGTCAATTGCTGCTTGGATCCTGTAGTTTTATGGGGAGTTATTAAAAAAAAATCAGTGAATTGTATTCTTGGGTTCGAGTGTCTCTGAAGCCCCTGGTGCTGTAACTGGTGTCTTTTTCTTTTTAGAAGGGGGAAGATAACTGGTTCTCATGAATAAGAACATAAGAAATAAGACTGTTCTTAACTTCTCTTTCCTCCACCAACACCAGTCAGTCGTAATGCAGCTGTGATACTAATGCTTCTCTAGCAACTTCTCCATCTATGAACCACTATAAGGCATTCATCTAGCTGTGCTGCATGGCTAATGCTTTTGGAAATTGGCCGATTGGGGAATCTTTTTCCAAACGTGTGTGTGTGTGTGTGTGTGTGTGTGTGTGTGTGTGTGGTTGAGTATTGGCAATTGCCATTGGCTGTAAATATTGAATGGATGATTCTATTCTTGCCTCCTCCCCAGGTCCCCACAGATCCCAGTGTCATAGGAACAGAAGTGGGCCATTTAGCCCCTCGAGCCTGTTCTGCCATTCAATGAGATCATGGCTGATCTATGACCTAACTCCATATACCTGCCTTTGCCCCATATCCCTCAATACCTTTTGGTTAACAGAATATCAATCTCCAGTTTAAAATTAACAATTGACCGAGCATCAACTGCCATTTGCAGAAGAGAGTTCCAAACAGCTACCACCCTTTGTGTGTAGAAGTGTCCTGCCAATTTGGTCCACATAACATTAGAATGCATTTGACGCAATGATCCTGACCGCTGTAATGCTGAAGAGTTCTGACCATCAACATGGAAGATTGCCCAGGTATGTCCTGTCCATTTTCCCCTAATAGGCCATTTACTGCCCTACCAGACTACTCCCTAAATATCAGTGAAGTGATGGAAGGAGTCATCCATACTGCCATCAAACTACACCTACTCATAGAAACATAGAACATAGAAACATAAAAAAATAGGAGCAGGAGTAGGTAATTCGGCCCTTCGAGCCTGCTCCGCCATTCAATATGATCATGGCTGATCCTCTATCTCAATACCATATTCCCGCTCTCTCCCCATACCCCTTGATGCCTTCTGTGTCTAGAAATCTATCTATCTATCTCCTTAAATACATTCAGTGACTTGGCCTCCACAGCCTTCTGTGGTAGAGAATTCCACAGGTTCACCACCCTCTGAGTGAAGAAATTTCTCCTCATCTCAGTCCTAAATGTCCTACCCCGTATCCTGAGACTGTGACCCCTCGTTCTAGACCCCCCAGCCAGGGGAAACATCCTCCCTGCATCCAGTCTGTCTAGCCCTGTCAGAATTTTATACATTTCAATGAGATCCCCTCTCATTCTTCTAAGCTCTAGTGAATACAGGCCTAGTCAACCCAATCTCTCCTCATACGACAGTCCTGCCATCCCAGGAATCAGTCTGGTGAACCTTCGCTGCACTTCCTCTATAGCGAGTATATCCTTTCTTGGGTAAGGAGACCAAAACTGCACACAGTACTCCAGATGTGGTCTCACCAAGGCCCTGTACAACTGTAGTAAGACATCCTTGCTCCTGTACTGAAATCCTCTTGCAATGAAGGCCAACATACCATTTGCCTTCCTAACTGCTTGCTGCACCTGCATGTTTGCTTTCAGTGACTGGTATACAAGGACACCCAGGTCCCTTTGTACATCAGCATTTCCCAATCTATCACCATTTAAATAATACACTACCTTTCTGTTTTTTCCTACCGAAGTGGATAACTTCACATTTATCCACGTTATACTCCATCTGCCATGTATTTGCCCACTCACTCAACTTGTCTAAATCGCCTTGAAGCCTCTTTGCATCCTCCTCACAACTCACAATCTCACCTAGTTTTGTGTCGTCACCAAACTTGGAAATATTACATTTTGTTTCCCTCATCCAAATCATTGATATATATTGTGAATAGCTGGGGCCCAAGCACCAATCCTTGCGGTACCCCACTAGTCACCACTTGCCACCCCGTCCCAAGTTTTCTCTCCAAGGCCTTGCACATGTTTATGGACACAGCTGTCACCAAGTGTTTTATGAATTTCTATACACCAGCCAAATCCTGCCACCATATTGACTTTTTTTTTTACAATACATCAATATGAAATCCCCGAACTGCATAAAAGAATATTTTAAAAATACTGTTGCACCACACACTATTTCAACTGTCCAAAAGCTGCCCTTACAAAGGGGGCAGTGGTGTTGAGTAGATTTGAGCCAACAAACTGATTCACACAGAGTTGATTTGATGCCCGGGAGGTTGGCCTGTCTCTTTTTTTGGATGTGTAGGGTTAATCCATATATTTTTGGCCTGTTCTAATTACCCATTTTTAAGCTACTGGAATCAGGCTGTGCTGCTCGAGCACCTTTTAAAAAAATTAATTAACCCTTGATGAGCAGATGCTGTCTGGCCTTTCGATGGGAGTCATTCTGCACGACTTTAAGGAATGGCTATTAATGAGTAAAATCTGTTTTTCCCTCCTATTTTTCATGTCTTAAAATTGTATGGCACCTTTTATCATATCTTCAGAATTTTATAGCCAATTAATTACTTTTGAAGTGATGCCACCTGTTATGTAAGGAATGCAGCAGCCAATTGTGCTTACAGCAATGAGATAAATGCCCAATTAATCTGTTTTTGGCGGCATTGTTGAGGGAGGAATATTTCCCGGGACGCCGGGAAAGCTCCCCTGCTCTTCATTGAATATGCCCTGGGATCTTTACCCTTAATTCGCAGCCCCCTGTGCCTGTTCATGAACATTTCATGCAAAAGATGGCATCTCCAACAGTGCAGCACTGAAGTGTCACCTTGGATTATGTGCTCAAGTCTTGGAAACAACTTTCTGACGAAAGGTCTTCGACCTGAAACGTTAACTCTGTTTCTCTCTCCACGGATGCTGCCTGGCCTGCTGAGTTTTTCCAGCGTTTTCTGTTGTTATTTTACATTTATACAGCCCCTTTCACAACCGCAGGATGTTCCATACCTGTATAAAGGAATAGGACATATTTCTCCCCCCTTTTTCCTTCGCCACTTCCTCCACACCCATCATTGAGCGGCAAGAATTCGTCAATGCCACCAAAAAATTCCTTTTGGATCAGAGTCGGGGCACTTTGGTGCAGTTATGTTGCTTTCTCATGCCAGTGAATGGTACTTGTGTCATAACAAGTTTATCACTGCTGGAATAGGGTTCAGGTGTAGCCATGTCTCGGTAATCCCTACTTTCTTGTACTCAAGTGCTCCTCCGTGGTTGAGTATTGGCAAGTACCGTTCGCTGTAAATATTGAATGGATGATCCTACTCTTGCCTCCTCCTGAGGTCCCCACAGATGCCAGTGTCATAGGAACAGGAGTAGGCCATTTAGCGTCTTGAGCCTGTTCTGCCATTCAATGAGATCATGGCTGATCTGTGACCTAACTCCATATACCTGCCTTTGCCCTATATCCCTCAATACCTTTTGGTTAACAGAATATCAATCTCCGGTTTAAAATTAACAATCGACCCAGCATCAACTGCCATTTGCAGAAGAGAGTTCCAAACAGCTACCACCCTTTGTGTGTAGAAGTGTCCTGCCAATTTGGTCCACGTGACATTAGAATGCATTTGACGCAATGTTCCTACCAGCTGTAATGCTGAAGAGTCCTGACCATCAACATGGAAGATTGCCCAGGTATGTCCTGTCCATTTTTCCCTAATAGGCCAATTACTGCCCTACCAGACTACTCCCAAATAACAGTGAAGTGATGAAAGGAGTCATCAATACTGTCATCAAACTACACCTACTCACCAATAACCACCTCACTGCTCAGTTTTGGTTCAGCCAGACTGCTTGGCTCCAACCCTTATCACAGCCTTGATCCAGACATGGATGAAAGAGCTAAAGAGGACAGGTTAGAGTAGCTGCTATTGACATCAAGGCAGCCTTTGACTGAGTATGGCACCAAGGTCCTCTAACAAAACTGAGGTCAAAAGGGAAAACTCCCTACCTGGCACAAAGGAAGATGGTTGTGATTGTCGATGGCCTGTGATCAGTCTCGGGACGTTACTACAGGAGTTCCTCTGGGAAGCATCCTTGGTGCAACATTCTTCAGCTGCTTCATTGGTGACCTTCACACTGTCATAAGGTTAAGAGTGGGG
Source organism: Squalus acanthias (assembly GCA_030390025.1). Taxonomy (NCBI): domain Eukaryota; kingdom Metazoa; phylum Chordata; class Chondrichthyes; order Squaliformes; family Squalidae; genus Squalus; species Squalus acanthias. The sequence continues at coordinate 226,513,826 of CM059425.1, read as the reverse complement.
CTGTTTGCTGCTGAATCCATAGTGAGCAGCCTCATTCGTAACTCCTGATAATGAAGCAGCACATGGGAGCCTACAGCAGGACCTGGACAACATCCAAGTCTGTGCTGACCAGTGGTAGCTGATGTTCATGCCACCACAGCGCCAGATAATATCTGTCTCGATCAAGAGAAAGTCCCAGCATCATTGGCACCACCATTGACGAGCCTCCCACCATAAACATCTTGGGAAGGTGGGGTGGGGAAAGTGCGGTTGGTGGTGGTGCCAGTTGCTACTGACCAGCCAAATCTGGTCCAACTGGATTGGCCAAATCAACACGGTGGCTACTGGAGCAGAGCAGTGGTTGCGTACTCTGACAAGTGGCTCAACTCCTGGCGCCTCAGAGCCCATCCTACAAGGCTCCAATCAGGAGTGTGATAGAATATTCACCATTTGTCTGGATGGGTGCAGCTGCAACTGCACTTGAGCTCGACAGTTTAGTTCTATTGGCTGGCACCCCTGCCACTGCACTCAATATCCATCACCGGCACACTGGCTACAGGATGTACTGCAACAACTCTCCAAACTTACTGCAATAGCACCTCCCTCCCCTGCGACCTCTACCACCAAGAAGCACGAGCAGCAATGTCATGCCAACACCATCAACTCCAGGTTCCCCTCCAAGTCTCACAACATTCTGACTTGGACATACAGCTGGGTCAATATCCTAGAATTACCTACCCACTGCCTGTTTGGCAGCGCCTTCATCGCCAGAACTACAGTAGTTAAAGGCGATGGGGCTGGGGCCTACCCACCACCCCTGAGCAACTGGAGATTGGACAAGCTGGCCTTGCCAGCGACTCCCACGGCCCGAGAACAAAGCGAGCTTGCGTTGTGAGGAAGTGGAAGTTGCGCGATCTATTTTTTCAAAAAAAGAGACGAGACATTGATGTCCAGTTGCAGCACCAGGTGTGTATGGCGATGGACGGGAAAATCATTATTCAAAGTAATTCTATAGATTTACTAAGTAGGAGGTAAATAGAAATAGCAAAGCTATGTAAACCATAGCACACACAATGTACTACAGAACAGGGGCTGGGTGTAGAACTCTGGGTAGACCCTTCTGACAGAAACTGCACTGCATGAGAAGAATGGTCAGTTTGAAAGTGAGGCTTTTGTAATGCCTGGATGTTGGATTTGACACCAGGCTGGCACGCCCTGTATATGAATTGTTGGCTTTAATTCTCTTGGCTAAGGTATTTTAAAAAAAAAACTTTTTATGTACTTCTTAAGCCCTTTTCTTCTTCACTCTCTTTCTCTGCCCCCAAACCCGGGGGAAGAGGACTGAATACACATTTTAGACTACATAAACTTACAGGGCTAGGTCCCGAGGTAAGTAGCCCTGGCTCAGTTGGTAGGACCCTTGCTCTCGCTCGCTTTCTCCTGTGAGTCAAAAGGTTCATGTGTTCAAGTCTCATTCCAGAGACTTAATCACATAATCTGTGCTGAAACTCTGGGAGCACTGACTGCACTGTCGGAAATGCCGTCTTTCAGATGAGCCAGTAAACCGAGGCCCTGTCTGCCTCTCTGGTGGACGCAGATTCTCTACATACTGGTGCAGGATCTACACTTGAATCTTTTGAAATCTATTCCCTTTGTGAATGTCAAATTGTTTTGTCTGATTGCTTAGATCACTAGGCAGTGGGAACTGATGCCCTTTTGCAGTAGCCATGGATGAATTGGCTTAAGCAGGCAGTTGTGTGGTGCTACGTTGCCCTGACATGGTGCAGTAGATGCTGCATTGAGTGAAGTTGGCCCGTGCAGGAGTGATGCACCATCCTGATTTAGACGTACAGCGCCGTCCTCGTTGCTGGGTCAATATCCTGCAAATCTGACTTTGGCCCACCAATGCTATTCTAAGATGGATCAACATGCAGATGTTCACAACACACGAGAATGAATGCATCAGCAAAAAACTTTAAACCCATGCACAAAAATAAATTGTGTTCACTTTAAAACAAAAGTTTCAGTTGTTCAGAACTAGCAACAAGGTTGCATGTTTTAAAAAAAAAATCTAGCTAAAATCCAGGTGTGAAGCTTGCTCCAAGGAATGGGCATTGCACTCCACCCGTGGCTGGCAATGCTGAAGTTTACGGAGCTGGATACATGGTGCTGCAAAGCATCAGGTGCCTTCTTAATGGAGTGATGTACAGCCTGTCTCTTGAGAGAGCCCCTGTGTAGTGATATCTCGGCCTGCACAACCTCCCTGCTGATCTTCAATCTAGTCCTGCACTACTCCTCCATATGTGCCTGCATAGCTTACTCTAGCAGTAGACTACCAGTGATCGAGCCTGTTGACGGTTGTGCATGTTCTTTGCTTCTGTGCTCCTGTCTCCTTGTCCTGCCTGGCAGTGGCTTCAATGCCCAATTGTTGGGTTGAGTCCTCTACAGTAGATACTTCTGTCACTGTTGCAGTGGTTGTTTGCAATCTTGGCCTGTGTAATCTTCCTAACTCCAGGTCTCACTTTTGGATTATCTTGCACTACTACATTTAGCTTCTATAAAGTTCTGTTTCCCTTTTCATGGGTTTTTTATATACTAAATGGACATTATCCCTAATAAATAGAAAAGCTGTCTCTGGCCTGTAATCAGCCTTGTTGAGGTTCTGTGGATTTGATCGAAGAAAGCAAGAAATGCACTTTTGCTTCTGAGTCAGGAGGTCATGGCTTCAAGCCCCACTCCAGAGCCTTGAGCGCCTAATCCAGGCTAACACTTCAGTGCCATAGTGAGGGAGAGCTGCACTGTCAGAGGTGCCATCTTGCGGATGAGATGTTAAACTTGGACCCCATCTGCTCTCTCAGGTGGACGGAAAAGATCCATGTTGCTATTCAGAGTGTTCTGACCAATGTTCCCTTTAATCTGCGTGGCTTCTCCGCGCTCCAGGGGTCCTGCGCAGCCGGTGAGCCTGCTTTAAATTTGAAAAAAGGCACACGTGGACTTCTGAATGGGCCGCGCAGCCCAAATGTAATATTACGGGGAGCTCTGGTCCTGACCAATGTAGGCAGTGTAGATGAAAACATAAAATTACAAAGACATATTGATATATTAAGTGACTGGGCAAAACTGTGGCAAATGGATTTCAATGTAGGCAAATTTGAGGTCATCCTGGACCTAAAAATGATAGAACAGGGCACGTTCTTTCTAAATAGTGAAAAGCTAAAAACAGTGGACGTCCAAAGAGACTTGGGGGTCCAGGTATATAGATCATTAAAATGTCATTAAAGGGACAGAAAATAGTCAAAGGCTACAGGAATGCTGGTCTTTAGATATCTAGAGGACTAGAATACAAGGAGTTGTGCTACAGCTATACAAAGCCCTGGTTAGACCACCCCTGGTGTACTGTGAGCAGTTCTGGACACCACACCTTGGGATAGATTGGCCTTGGAGGGAGTGCAAGATACAGAATGATACCTGGACTCCAGGGATTAAATTAAAAGGAGAGATTACACAAACTAGGATTGTATTACCTGGAATTTAGAAGGCTAAAGGGTGATTTGATTGAAGTTTTCAAGATATTAAGGGGAACGGATAGGCTAGATAGAGAGAAACTATTTCTGCTGGTTGGGGATTCTAGGATTAGGAGGCATAGTCTAAAAAGTAGAGCCAGACCTTTTCAGGAGTGAAATTAAGAAACATTTTTATACACACAAGGGTGGTAGAAGTTTGGAATGCTCTTCTGCAAACGGCAATTGATGCTAGATTAATTGTAAATCTGAGATTGATAGATTTTTGTTAAGGGAAATGGGGCAAAGGTGGTTATATGGAGTTAGGTCGCAGATCAGCCATGATCTCATTGAAAGGCGGAATAGGCGCGAGGGGCTGAATGGCCTACTCCTGTTCTTATGACATTTATGCCTCAACCGACTCAAACAAATGATCTGGTCATTTAGCTCATTGCTGTTCGTGGGACCCTGCTGTGAGCAATTTGGCAGCTGTATTTCCTGCATTACAACAGTGAGTACACTTCAAAAGACCTTCATGGCTGTGAAGTCCTTTTGGAATGAGCAAAGTTGTGAGAGGCACTATATAAATTCAAGTCCTTTCCTCTCGAAGGCCTTGCACATGTTTATGGACACAGCTGTCACCAAGCGTTTATGAAATTTCTATACACCAGCCAAATCCTGCCGCCATCTTGATTTTTTTTTTTACAATACATCAATATGAAATCCCCAAACTGCATGAAAGACTATTTTAAAATACTGTTACACCATACACTATTTCAACTGTCCCAGAAGCCGCCTTGCTTACAAAGGGGCAGTGGTGTGCGCTTTGAGCCAACAAACTCTTCACACGAAGGGTCGATGCCCAGGAAGTTGGCCTGTCTTTTTTTGGATGCGTAGGATTAATCCGTATATTTTTGACCTGTTCTAATTACCCACTTTTAAGCTACTGGAATCAGGCTGTGCTGCTCAAGCACCTTTTTTTAATTAATTAAACCTTGATGAGCAGATGCTGTCTGGGCTTTCGATGGGAGTCATTCTGCACGAGACTTTGAGGAATCTGTTTTTCCCTCCTATTTTTCATGTCTTAAAATTATATAGCTCCTTTTTATGTCACCTGTTATGTAAATGTGAGAAGTCGCACAACACCAGGTTATAGTCCAACAGTTTTATTTGAAATCACAAGCTTTCGGAGCGCTGCTCCTTCATCAGGTGCCGACTTCACCTGACGAAGGAGCAGCGCTCCGAAAGCTTGTGATTTCAAATAAAGCTGTTGGACTATAACCCTGGTGTTGTGCGACTTCTCACATTTGTCCACCCCAGTCCAACACCGGCATCTCCACATCATGACCTGTTATGTAGGGATTGCAGCAGCCAATTTGCTCACAGCAATGTCTCTCAAACAGCAGTGAGATAAATGTCCACGTAATCTGTTTTTGGTGGCGTTGGTTGAGGGAGGAATATTTCCCAGGACACCGGGAGAACTCCCCTGCTCTTCATTGAATATGCCCTGGGATCTTTTACCCTTCCTGAACAGGCACAGGGAGCCGAAAATTAACATTTCATGCAAAAGACGGCACGTGCAGCACTGAACTGTCACCTTGGATTATGTGCTCAAGTCTTGGCACTAGACTTGAAACCACCAATCTTCTAACTCTGACAAGAAAGTAAAAACTTGCATTTATAATAGCCCCGTTCACAACCTGTACTCTGGGCAGGGGAGTTTAATGTCCATTGCTAAGAGGCTCAGTACCAGCACTGAGCTGGCAGTCCTGAAGGATGTAGTCGTTGACTAAACCTGCGTCCGATGATGAGCGAATCAACAAAAGAAAGTGACCTACTTGATCTTGTCATCTTCCATCTACCTGCCGCAGATACAATTGTCCATTATGGCATTAGCAGAAGTGACCACTGAAGTCCTTGTGACATTGTTTGTACAGTCAAGAATGGTGATGGATAACCAGGCAACTAACAGCAGGGGAAGGCTCCGTGATCATCCCATTCCTCAGCCTCATTTCTTGTACTCAAGTGCTGGGCTCCTCCATGGTTGAGTATTGGCAATTGCCGTTGGCCATAAATATTGATTGGATGATCCTACTCTTGCCTCCTTCCCAGATCCCCACAGATTCCGGTGTCATAGGAACAGGAGTCGGCCATTTAGCCCCTTGAGCCTGTTCCGCCCTTCAATGAGATCATGGGTTATTTGTGACCTTACTCCATATATCTGCCTTTGCCCCATATCCCTCAATACCTTTTGGTAAACAGAATATCAATCTCCAATTTAAAATTAACAATTGACCAGCATCAACTGCCATTTGCGGAAGAGAGTTCCAAATTTCTACCACCCTTTGTGTGTAGAAGTGTCCTGCCAATTTGGTCCACATGACATTAGAATGCATTTGAAGCAATGTTCCTGACCGCTGTAATGCTGAAGAGTTCTGACCATCAACATGGAAGATTGCCCAGGTATGTCCTGTCCATTTTCCTCTAATAGGCCAATTACTGCCTTACCAGCCTACTCTCAAATATCAGTGAAGTGTTGGAAGGAGTCATCAATACTGCCATCAAACAATTGACCAGCATCAACTGCCATTTGTGGAAGAGTTTTCCAAACTTCTACCACCTTTTGCATGTAGAAGTATCTTGCCAATTTGGTTAAGTCCACGTGACGTTAGAATGCATTTGACACAGCTAAAAAGTATGTTGCTGACGGGTTCTGACGATCAACATGGAAGATTGCCGAGGTGTGTCCTAACCACTTTTCCCTAATAGGCTAATTACTACCTTATCAGGCTAATTACTACCTTATCAGGCTAATTACTACCTTATCAGGCTACTCCCAAATATCAGTGAAGTGATGGAAGGAGTCATCGATTCTGCCATCAAACTACACCTACTCACCAATAATCTGCTCACTGCTCCGTTTTGATTCAGCCAGACTGCTTGGCTCCAGACCTCATCGCAGCCTTGATCCAGACATGGATGAAAGAGCTAAAGAGGACAGGTTAGAGTAGCTGCTATTGACATCAAGGCAGAATTTGACTGAGTATGGCACCAAGGTCCTCTAACAAAACTGAGGTCAAAAGGGAAAACTCCCTACCTGGCGTAAAGGGAGATGGTTGTGATTGTCGATGGCCTGTGATCAGTCTCGGGACGTTACTGGAAGAGTTCCTCTGGGACGCATCCTTGGTCCAATATTCTTCAGCTGCTTCATTGGTGACCTTCACACTGTCATAAGGTTAAGAGTGGAGCTGTTTGCTGCTGAATCCATAGTGAGCAGCCTCATTCGTAACTCCTGATAATGAAGCAGCACATGGGAGCCTACAGCAGGACCTGGACAACATCCAAGCCTGTGCTGACCAGTGGCAGCTTTATGTTCATGCCACCACAGTGCCAGATAATGTCCATCTCGATCAAAAGAAAGTCCCAGCCATCTCCTTGACCTTCAATGGCACCACCATTGATGAGCCTCCCACCATGAACATCTTGGGAATGGTGGGGGGCGGGTGTGCAGTTGGTGGTGGTGCCAGTTGCCACTGACCAGAAGCATAACCAGACCAGCCATATCAACACGTAGGCTATAGGAGCAGAGCAGTAGCTGCGTACTCTTGACAAGTGGCTCATCTCCTGACCCCTCAAAGCCTATCCACTACCTACAAGGCTCAAGTCAGGAGTGTGATGGAATATTCACCACTTATCTGGATGGGTGCGGCTGCAACTGCACTTAAGCTCGACACCATCCAGGACAGTGTAGTTTTCTTGGCTGGCATCCCTGCCACTGCATTCAATACCCACCACCAGCACATGTGGCTATAGCGTAAGAACTTAATAATTAAGAGCAGGAGTAGGCCATATGGCCTCTCTAGTCTGCTCTGCCATTCAATAAGATCATGGCTGATCTTCGACCGCAACTCCACTTTCCCGCCTATCTCAATATCTTTTTATTCCCCTAGCGTCCAACAACTGCAATAACTCGTCAAGCTTGCTTCAGTTGCACCTCCCTCCCCTGCGAAGTCTACTACCAAGAGATACAGGAGCAGCAGTGTCATGGAAACTCCAGCTTCCCCTCCAAGTCACACCACATTCTGACTTATGCATACAGTGCAATTCCTTTATGGTCGCTGGGTCAATATCCTAGAATTATCTACCCAATGCCTGTTTGGCAGCACCTTCTTCGCGAGGATTACAGCAGTTAAAGGAGATGGGGCTGGGGCCTACCACCACCACCACCTCCGAGCAACTAGAGATTGGATAAGCTGACCTTGCCAGTGGCGCTCATGGCCCGAGAACTAAGTATATTTTCAATAGTGTGTATGTGAGGAGGTGGAAGTTACGAGATCGTTTATCAAAAAAAAGGTGAGAAATTGGTGTCCAGTTGCAGCACCCGGTGTGTGTGTGGCGATGGATGGGAAAATCAAATCTATGTAGGATAGAAGTGGAAATAGCAAAGCTGTGTAAACCACAGCGCACACAATGTACCACAGAACTATAGTACTGTAGAACCGGGTAGACCCTTCTGACAGAAACTGCACTGCATGAGAAGAATGGTCAATTTGGAAGCAAGGCTTTTGGAATGCCTGGCTGTTGGGCTGCATGGCCCTCCTACCGGGTACCATGTTAATCCTATCTTTTGTGTGACGTGCTGAACAAGCACATCTCATCTGCCCCCACTTCACTGGGCAAGGAGACCCCAGTCATGGTCAAGAGGTACTGCAACACAAACTGGCAGCACCGCAAGTACAGTGTCGTGCGAGCATATTTGAGGGTTCAGATCTTGCGTTCACAATGGATTGACTGGGAGAGGACTTGTCAGCAGATTCAAATACCCTGCACGCCTGGGATGTCCCCTGGAGTGCAGGAAACTCTTTTTTTTTTTCGATTCTGCTCGTTCGGCTGTAAAAGATGAAGCCAAACCACCCAAGTTCCAGCTCCAACCTCAGCAGCTGTGGCAAAGGGAAGGCAATTGTGGCTCAGGTAATCGCTGTGCTCCGATACTCGACCAATCCACTTCTCTACATTAAATCACATGATTAATCACAATCTAGGCTGAAGCTCTGGGAGCGCTGCACTATTGGAAATGCCGTCTTTCAGATGAGAAAGTAAACTGAGGCCCTATCCGCCCTCTCGGGTGGACGTAAAAGATTAGTGGCACTATTTGAAGAAGAGCAGAGGAGTTCTCCTGATGTCCTGGCTAATATTTATCCCTCAACCAACATCAGTAAAACAGAATATCTAGTAGTTTATCTCATTGCTGTTTGTGGGATCTTGATGATGTGCGTAAATTGCCTGGTGCGTTTCCCTACATGACAACAGTGAATACACTTCAAAAAAATATATAATTAGCTGTAAAGTGATTTGGGATGTCCTGAGGTCTTGAAAGGCACTATTTAAATGCAAGTTCATTCTTTCTCTGTGATCCACAAGTGATTTTGATGCTTGTTCTATGTAAGCCATTTCTCCAAGTCCCTAGCTCTCCTTGTTTGTTTTCTTCCTTTTATTTCTTCCCTCTCTCTAGCGAATCGGTTTTGACCAGATTCTCTATATACTGTCACAGGATCTGCACTTCAATCTTTTGAGATCTTTTCCCCTTGTGAATGTCCAGTTGTTTTGTCCGTTCGCTTAGATCACTGAGCAGGGTGAGCTGATGCCCTTTATGGAGTGGCCATGGGTGAAGTAGCTTAAGCAGGCAGTTGTGTGGTGCTACGTTGCCCTGACACCGTGCAGTAGATGCTGCATTGAGTGAAGGTGGCCCGTGCAGGAGACACGTCATCCTGATTTAGACGTACAGCGCCATTCCTTCCTCGTTGCTGGATCAATATCCTGAAAATCCCCAAAATCTGACTTTGGCCCACCAATGCTATTCTAAGATGGATCAACATGCAGATGTTCACAACACACAAGAGAAAGAATGCACCAGCCAAATACTGTAAACCCATATACAAAATTAAATTGTGTTCACTTTAAATATATCTTGTGGTCTGTGGGGAAACAAAGTTTCAGTTGTTCAGAACTAACAACTAGGTTACATGTTTTGTAACAGCAGTGCAGCTAAAATGATCGTCTGGTTGTGATTTTTTTTAAAAATCTGGCTAAAATGCAGGTGCGAAGCTTGCTCCATGGAATGCGCATTAGGCGCCACCCGTGGCTGACTAATGCTGAAGTTTATGGAGCTGGATGCATCGTGCTGCAAAGCATCAGTTGCCTTAATGGACAGACTATCTCCTGAGAGAGCCCCTGTGTAGTGGTGACCTTTACTGCCAGTGGTATCTCAGGCTGCACAGCCTCCCTGCTGATCCTCAGTCTAGTCCTGCACTACACCTCAAATCGAGCCTGATGCCGGTTGTGCATGTTCTTTGCTTCTGTGCTCCTGTCTCCTTGTCCTGCCTGGCAGTGGCTTCAATGCCCAATTGTTGGGTTGAGTCCTCTACAGTAGATACTTCTGTCACTGTTGCAGTGGTTGTTTGCAATCTTGGCCTGTGTAAACTTCCTAACTCCAGGTCTCACTTTTGGATTATCTTGCACCACTACATTTAGCTTCTATAAAGTTCTGTTTCCCTTTTCATGGGTTTTTTATATACTAAATGGACATTATCCCTAATAAATAGAAAAGCTGTCTCTGGCCTGTAATCAGCCTTGTTGAGGTTCTGTGGATTTGATCGAAGAAAGCAAGAAATGCACTTTTGCTTCTGAGTCAGGAGGTCATGGCTTCAAGCCCCACTCCAGAGCCTTGAGCGCCTAATCCAAGCTGACACTTCAGTGCAGCACTGAGGGAGTGTTGCACTGTCAGAGGTGCCATCTTGCGGATGAGACGTTAAACTGAGGCCCCGTCTACTCTCGCAGGTGGACGTAAATGATCCCATGGCACTATTAGAAGAGCTGTGGAGTTCTCCCCGGTGTCCTGACCAATATTTATCCCTCAACCGACTCAAACAATATCTGGTCATTTAGCTTATTGCTGTTCGTGGGACCCTGCTGTGAGCAATTTGGCAGCTGCAATTCCTGCATTACAACAGTGAGGACACGTTCAAAAGAGCTTCATGGCTGTGAAGTCCTTTTGGAATGAGCAAAGTTGTGAAAGGCACTATATAAATTCAAGTCCTTTCCTCTCGAAGGCCTTGCACATGTTTATGGACACAGCTGTCACCAAGCGTTTATGAAATTTCTATACACCAGCCAAATCCTGCCGCCATCTTGATTTTTTTTTTACAATACATCAATATGAAATTCCCGAACTCCATAAAAGACTATTTTAAAATACTGTTACACCACACGCCTGTCCCAGAAGCCGCCTTGCTTACAAAGGGGCAGTGGTGTTGAGTAGCTTTGAGCCAACAAACTATTCACACGAAGGGTCGATGCCCAGGAAGTTGGCCTGTCTTTTTTTGGATGCGTAGGATTAATCCGTATATTTTTGGCCTGTTCTAATTACCCACTTTTAAGCTACTGGAATCAGGCTGTGCTGCTCAAGCACCTTCTTTTTTTAATTAATTAAACCTTGATGAGCAGATGCTGTCTGGGCTTTCACTGGGAGTCATTCTGCACGACACTTTGAGGAATGACCATTAATGAATAAAATCTGTTTCTTGTCCCCTCATTTTCATATCTTAAAATGATATAGCTCCTTTTATCATATCTTCAGAACTTTATTGCCAATGAAGTACTTTTGAAGTGATGTCACCTGTTATGTAGAGCATGCAGCAGCCAATATGCTTACAGCAAGGTCTCACAAATAGCAATGACATAAATGCCCACTTTAATCTATTTTTGGCAGGATTGGTTGAGGGAGGAATATTTCCCAGGACTCCATGAGAACTCCCCTGCTCGTCACTGAATATGCCCTGGGATCTTTTACCCTTTCTGAACAGGCACAGGGGGGCCGCGAATTAACATTTCATGCAAAAGACGGCACCTCCAACAGTGCAGCACTGAAATGTCGCCTTGGATTATGTGCTCAAGTCTTTGCATCAGACTTGAAACCTCCAATCTTCTAACTCGGACAAGAAAGAAACAACTTGCATTTATATAGCCCCTTTCACAACCGCAGGGTGTCCCAAAGTGCTTCACTGCCAACTGGAGTGCTACCAACTGAGCCAAGCGGACGGCTTGATTTTTGTAATGTACTTTTGGACCAGAGCAATACTCTGTACATTGCCAAATGTGGCAAGTATCATTCTTCCACCATGGCTTGCACATCTACTTCACTAGAATGATCAAACCAGGAAACTGCAACTCTTCCTGTGTCTTTTGTTGTATGTTTTGGTGGTTTTTCATAGGCCTGGTCCTGTGGTGGTTTTAAAATGAAACTCTGTTTAGGCCCATTATCTTGCCCGTACAGTGTTCCAATTTGTTGGGGGTAGAGAGGAGAACTATTGGAGTTTTGATTCAATGGAGTAGTTTAAAGGTTTGTGTTGTTTTTTCTCTTGTATTATCTGCAGAAATTTTACTTTTCTATCTTTTTTGCCAGTCTAAATTTTTTTTCTCGTTGCAGAGTCTGTAGTCCATTTATCTATTTGTGTTAACAACTAATAATGTTAAATGAATAAGTGGCTGTTAGAGATTACTAATTTAAATACCATAGTCTTAGTTTCCTATTAATAAAGCAGCTCCTCCCTATGGCACATACCATATCCCTAACACATCCCTTCGAAGAAGTCCCACTGTATTATTGAGATTTTATATATGCCGATGGTTGTATAATTGCCTTTTATAATTTACTAACTATGAGTAATGCAGAGGATATGCAATTGGGGAATTAAACCAACAGGAAAGATGACTGATGTCCAGATACAAAGCAGCTTTGTTTTCTAAATGCTTGCGCAACTTTTTTTTCTTTTTCCTCTCTGTTCCTCCTCTTTCTCTTTCTTCACGCTCTCTTGCTCCTTTATTTTTCTCTCGCTCCTTTATTTCTTTCTCACTCTTATTTAGCTCCTCTTCTGCCTCCATCCAACAGGATTCAGCAACACGGTGGCATAGTGGTTAGCACTGGTACTCCACAGCGCCAGGGACCCGGGTTCGAATCCGGCCTCGGGTGACTGTCTGTGTGGAGTTTGCACATTCTCCCCGTGTCTGCGTGGGTTTCCTCTGGGTGCTCCGGTTTCCTCCCACAGTCCAAAAAAATGTGCGGGTTAGGTTGATTTGGCTATGATAAATTGACCCTTAGTGTTAGGGGGGGATTAAATATGTGGGGTTACGGGGATAGGATGGGATATGTTAGGGGGAATTAAATACGTGGGGTTACGGGGATAGGGTGGGATATGTGTCGGTGCAGGCTCGATGGGGATTCTGTGTGGGAAAGCAGGGACAGGGTACTGGATTTGGATGATCAGCCATGATCGTATTGAATGGTGGAGCAGGCTCGACGGGCTGAATGGCCTACTCCTGCTCCTAGTTTCTATGTTTCTATGAATCATGGCAGGAAGAGTTTGAATTCTGACATTATGGGAAATATTATCTTGCATTTCTGTAACTCCAAAGAAGGTGACCTCTGCCCTCCTTGGGAGAGCATCTTAAGAGTTCTAGCACAGGAGGAGGCCATTCGGCCCATCGTGCCTGTGCCGGCTCTTTGAAAGAGCTTTCTAATTAGTCCCACTCCCCTGCTCTTTCCCCATATCTCTACAAATGTTTCTGTTTCAACGATATATCCAACTTTTTGCAAGTTACTATTGAATCTGCTTCCACCACCCTTTCAGGCAGTGCATTCCAGGTCATTAAACATGCTGCATTTTAAAAAAAAAACTCCTAATCTTCGCTCCCACCTGGTTCTTTTGCCAATTATCTTGAATCTGTGTCCTCTGGTTATCAACAGCGGCAGAAAGGCAGTTCGAGGGGGATCTGCCGTCTGAGGTAATATGGGCTGAAGTTAGAAATAGGAAAGGAGCGGTCACGTTGTTAGGAGTTTTCTACAGGCCCCCAAATAGTAATAAAGATGTGGAGGAAGAAATTGCAAAGCAGATTATGAATAGGTGTGGCGGTCACAGAGTAGTTGTCATGGGTGACTTCAACTTTCCGAATATTGATTGGAACCTTTATAGGTCAAACAGTTCGGATGGGATAGTTTTTGCACAGTGTGTGCAGGAGGGTTTCCTGACACAATATGTGGATAGGCCGACAAGAGGTGGGGCCACGTTGGATTTTGTACTGGGTAATGAACCGGGCCAAGTGTTTGATTTGTATGTGGGAGAGCACTTTGGAGATAGTGACCACAATTCGGTAACTTTCACTATTGCAATGGAGAGGGATAGGGCCATACGGCAGGGCAGGGTTTATAATTGGGGGAGGGGTAATTATGATGCGATTAGGCAAGAATTAGGGAGTATAAGATGGGAACAGAAACTATCAGGGAAAGGCACAAAGGAAAAGTGGAGCTTTTTCATGGAGCAATTACTGCGTGTCCTTGATAGGTATGTCCCTGTCAGGCAGGGAGGAGATGGCCAAGTGAGAGAACCATGGTTCACAAAAGAGGTTGAATGTCTAGTCAAGAGGAAAAAGGAAGCGTATGTAAGGATGAGAAAACAAGGTTCAGTTGGGTCGATTGAGGGGTACAAGGTAGCAAGGAATGAGCTAAAAAAGAGCTTAGGAGAGCTAGGAGGGGGCATGAGAAGTCCTTGGCAGGTCGGATCAAGAAAAACCCCAAGGCTTTTTACTCTTATGTGAGAAATAAAAGAATGACCAGGGTGAGGGTAGGGCCGGTCAAGGACAGTAGTGGGACTGTGCATGGAGTCAGAAGAGATAGGAGAGGTGATGAATGAATACTTTTCGTCAGTGTTCACCGAGGAGAGGGGCCATGTTCTTGAGGATGAGAGTGTGATAAAGGTGGATAGGCTGGAGGTGGTAGATGTTCTGAGGGAAGATGTTTTAGCAATTTTGAAGAACCTGAGGGTCGATAAGTCCCCTGGGCCAGATGGGATATATCCTAGGATTCTTTGGGAGGCAAGGGAGGAGATTGCAGAGCCTCTGGCTTTGATCTTTGGGTCCTCACTGTCCACGGGGATGGTGCCAGAGGACTGGAGAGTGGCGAATGTTGTTCCTCTCTTCAAGAAAGGAAATGGGAATGACCCTGGTAATTATAGGCCGGTTAGTCTTACTTCGGTGGTTGGTAAGATAATGGAAAAGGTCCTGAGGGATAGGATTTATGACCATTTGGAAAGGGGCAACTTAATCAGGGATAGTCAACACGGATTCGTGAAGGGTAAGTCTTACCTAACAAATTTGATTGAATTCTTTGAGGAGGTAACTAAGTGTGTAGATGAAGGTAGAGCAGTTGATGTCGTATACATGGATTTTAGTAAGGCGTTTGATAAGGTTCCCCATGGTCGGCTCATGAAGAAAGTAAGGAGTTGTGGGATAGAGGGAAATTTGGCCGATTGGATAAGTAACTGGCTATCTCATAGAAGGCAGAGGGTGGTGGTGGATGGAACATTTTCGGACTGGAGACCAGTTACCAGCGGTGTGCCACAGGGGTCGGTGCTGGGTCCTCTGCTGTTTGTGATTTTTATCAATGACTTGGAGGAGGGGACTGAAGGGTGGATCAGTAAATTTGCTGATGACACCAAGATTGGTGGAGTAGTGGATGAGGTGGAGGGCAGTTGTAGGCTGCAAAGAGACATTGATAGGATGCAGAGCTGGGCCGAAAAATGGCAGATGGAATTTAACCCTGATAAGTGCGAGGTGATTCATTTTGGTAGGGCAAATGTGAATAAGGATTACAGGGTCAACGGCAGGGTTCTGAGGAACGTGGAGGAGCAGAGGGATCTGGGGGTTCATATCCACAGATCTCTGAAGGTTGCCACTCAAGTGGATAGAGCAGTAAAGAAGGCCTATGGTGTGTTGGCGTTTATTAACAGAGGGTTTGAGTTTAAGAACCGTGAGGTTATGCTGCAACTGTACAGGACCTTGGTGAGACCACATTTGGAATATTGTGTGCAGTTCTGGTCACCTCACTATAGGAAGGACATGGAAGCATTGGAAAGAGTGCAAAGGAGATTTACCAGGATGCTGCCTGGTTTGGGGGGGAGGTCTTATGAGGAAAGATTGAGGGAGTTGGGGCTTTTCTCTTTAGAGCGGAGGAGGATGAGAGGCGACTTAATAGAGGTTTATAAGATGATGAGGGGGATAGATAGAGTGGATGTTCAGAGACTATTTCCTCGGGTAGAGGCAGCTGTTACAAGGGGGCATAACTATAAGGTGCATGGGGGGAGATATAGAAGGGATGTCCGAGGTAGATTCTTTACTCAGAGAGTGGTTGGGGTGTGGAATGGACTGCCTGCTGTGATAGTGGAGTCGGACACTTTAGGAACTTTCAAGCGGTTATTGGATAAGCACATGGAGCACACCAGAGTGATAGGGAGTGTGATAGCTTGATCTTGGTCTCGGACAATGCTCGGCACAACATCGAGGGCCGAAGGGCCTGTACTGTGCTGTACTGTTCTATGTATCTATGTAACACTCCTGCCATACATGCCTGCATGTTTAAATATCTATATATAGTTAAAAATGTGTATCACATCACACATTAAATGTGTAGGGAAGCACATTAAACCTGTTCTCAGTAGAAAAAATAATTAAATGGTACACTCTTCTATTGGTTTAAATAAGGATCTGAACCATGCTAATTTACTGAAATATAGGTGAGGCAAGATCCTACTGAAAAGCAACTAATTCAGAATTGTTTGCTCATTTCTAGTGAGTTTGACCCAAGGACATGAGTTTTGAGTTGTTAGACCCGCTACAGGGCAAATTGAAAACCTATTATGAAGGTGTGGAGCGGAAGAACCACAGCACTAGAGCGCAAATAATTCTATAAGGGATTTTCAAGTAGTGAATGTGTAACAGCTGCTGTAGGTCATTGCACAACTATTTAGGCAGATTTGTTGAGTCTTTTTCAACTGCTGAAGTTACCAGAATTTATGTTCCCAAAGCTTCTGTTTTGCCATCTCTCTCCTGGTCCCCTTCATGTAGAGGAGGGGTTATGGGGTATGAACTACAGATGTTCACAGCAATAAACTATACTAAAATGTAATTTCAATCACTCCTGAAGTTAGCACACTATTCTCTCTCCCTTTCTCCTCTGTCCTTTCTCCCTCGCTCTTTCTCTGTCATCTGTCCTCTCTTGTGTGTCTTCTCTCTCGCTCTGTTCCTTTCTCACTGCCCTTTCTTTGTGTGTGTGTGTGTGTGTCTCTCTCTCTCTCTCCTGTGTTCTCTCTCTCTCTCTACCCTCTCTCTTTAAAACTTTGTTTTTTCTTTTTGTGCGTGTAGAAACGGGATCCGTCAGCCCAAGATCAGTATCTGAAGTGGAGCAGATCAGCAGCATGCCGATAGCAGCTGGCTCGACCCTACGATTTGTTAGAGTTTTTTGTGTACAAGTTACAGTACCTATTTATAATAGTGCAGGGTTGCTCCTCGAAATGCAATTTTAATTTGGGTAATTGGTCATTTGGGGGGGGGGGGGGAATCTTTCCCCTTACTGGGTTTGCATTTAATCGGATTTAAAACTTCAGATCCAAGCGCTTGATCTACAACAAGAGGTGACTCACTCGCTCCTGTGTATAATCCGTAGCCTGGAGCAGTGCCGAGCATTCCGGCTCGGCGAGTGGCAGCTACATGTGCAACACATGCATGTTGGGGAAATGCCAAGGACCTCCCACGGATCGATCTCTCCTCCCGTTTTGCTGTCATGTGCCGTGGCACCGGGTGACAGTCCCGGCGTTTGGATTATAAAGAAAGTGCAGAGCTCGGCTCTCAGCCTCCCCTGGCAGCCGTGCTGTGAGGTTTTAAGAATCTGCCCGAGACAGCAGAGCAGGCGAGAAGTGGGAGAGAGAGAGCGGTAAAACCCTGGGCTGGTGTATCTCGTCCTCAACACAACTTGCTGAGCTCGACTCGGTACTCTGCATTGGTCCTTAGAGTGAGAAGGTAAGGCAGCTACACCAGACTATTTTTAGTTTCTTTGCTGGAGGTTTGTTTACTCCGACCAATGCATAACTTTTTAAATGTGTGTGTGTGTGTATATATACATTGGCTTAGTTATTTTTTTCTATTTGAAGATTGTACTTCGGTTTTTTGAAGTGCTGACCTTAAGTTTCCTCTCCATGTTTAGGTGAGCGTTTTCTTTCTTGTGAACCTACCGATATTTTTCAATCGATTACAGCTTGGCCTGTCTGCAAATTCGGTGCTAAGCGCGGACAAAAACATGGTTAATTTAATATGATCACATTATTTGTCCATTTTGAATTATTTGCTCATGTTGAACTATGCTGGTAGGTGGATTTGTTGCATGACGCGCTTTTTTAAAAAAAACCAGCGCTTGGGGATTTAAAACAAAAATGCAGAATTGTAGCACATTTTTGAGCAGGAAGGAGACAAGATGCACGGCGTGGAAATTCACGGCTCACTCCCTGCCCCAGTTCTGGACTGTGCAGAGTCTTGTTGAGTAAATGATTAGAATATAACAGTAATTGAATTTGAACGGCTTGGGCACTGTAGAATTAACACCCTTCTGTTCATTGGTATCGAACCTGTACTATCTCTGCAAAAAGGACAACAAATACCTGGAATCCACAAACTCAATTTTTTGTGTGTAATTTTTCAATGACATTTACTAGAATCTGGAGCAAACCTCTATTACATCTCACCTTGCTTTTATTTCCACTTAAAAGACCTTTTGGTTATAATTTTTATTTGCGTTGTATAATTGTAATAATGGCTAAAAGTACCAGGTACTGATGTGCGTGTGATGGATCGGGGGAAAGTGCGGGTATGTGAAGAGTTTTGTTTAACATCCAGCGAGTGCGTGCAAACCATCATTGGTGGGGTTTTTTTTTGCCATGGCTCAACTGTAGCTCAATGTCTCTTGATCTCTCCTGCTTTCTATCCTATCACTGACCTTCCCTTTTGTTCTTTCATCCCCTCCTCCTTTTCCCAGCGCTAAACTTGCTTTAAAATCTATTTCATTTCCTGCTCTTTTCCAGTTCTGACTAAAGGTCTTCGACCTGAAACATTAACTCTGTTTCTCTTTCCACGGATGCTGCCTGACCTGCTGAGTTTTTCCAGCGTTTTCTGTTGTTATTTCGGATTTGCAGCATCCGCAGTATTTTGCTATCGTGTAGCACTCTTGCCTCTGAGTCAGAAGGTTGTGGACATAATCTAGGCTGACCCTTTAGTGCAGTACTGGGGGAGTGCTGCACTGTCCGAGGTGCTGTCTTTCAGATAAACTGTTAAACTGGGGGACCCTCTGCCCCCTCGGGTGGATGTAAAAGATCCCACGGCACTATATCTAAGAAGAGCAGTGAAGTTCTTCCCAGTTTTCTGGCCAGCAGTTATCGCCCTCAACCAATCACTAAAAACATTATCTGATCATTATCTAATTGCTGTTTGTGGGACCTTGCTGTGCGCAAATTGGCTGCCGCATTTCCCTATATTACAATAGTGACTGCGGTTTAAAAGTACTTAATTGGCTGTAATGTGCTTTTGGGACGTCCTGAGGTCGTGAAAGGCGCTATATAAATGCAGGTTCGTTCTAGTTCTTTTGTCAGCTGGATTGTGTCAGCACGTGTCAAAAAGCTATTGTGTAATGAGCTGAAAACACCCTTTTAAGGGCTGTGACTGATTGTTATGCAGTGTACTCCAGAGGTCGCCTCTCTTTCCTCTTGAATAGAGCTAGACGACCTATGTAAACAGATATTACACTAGCAAATCAATCTATATGGTCTGTTCTGTCATTCCTGTGCGGGTGGTGTTGCCAAACATTCTTCACAGCATCTCTGCACAGTAAGTTTGTCTTTTTGGTTCTCTTTATGACAAGAGCCCCTATTTCTAGCATTGATTTTTTTTATTTCTCTGTGTGTGTGTGTGTGTGTGTGTGTGTGTGTGTGTGTTGCGCTCTCTCTCTCTCTCTCTCTTGGTGTCTCTCTTTTGCTCTATTGGATTGGAATGCTGGCAGCAGTTATTGTTGTAGAAGTTTGATGATGCACCGTCCTCATTTGAAGCGTTTGGGTCACTTGTGATTGATCGCAGTAAATAATGTGTGGCTTGGGGCTCTTCCCCATTTAAAAACAATTACAAATCCCTTTTCAGAGTGGTTCAGTTGTCTAGTGTGTTTAAGACCTGCTTGCAGTATATGTTGGTTCTCTAATTTTACTGTACAACTTCCAGAGACAAATGTTAAGTCCTTTTTTGGTGGAATACTTTGTAGTCCATAGTTCACTTGCTGACTCGTCTGCTGGATTCTTGCTGTTTCTTGTAGACTGCTGATCCTTCATTTTAATTGATTTTAAGCTAAGCTACTTAATTTTTGGTGCCTTTTTGTTGACAGATTTATTTGCTAACTACGGACTCCTCCTGCCAAAGGAGTTGATGAAATGCCCATAAGCTCTATAGTTGGCATTGTCCAGTCGATTGTTGCATTGTATAGACAACATCAACTTACATTTTTATAGCGCCTTTAACATAGTAAACCGTCCCAAGGTGCTGCACAGGAGCGTTATCAAACAAAATTGGACACCGAGCCACATTAGGAGATAATAGGACAGATGAACTAAAGTTTGGTCAAAAAGCTAAGGTCTAAAGGAGGAGAGAGGTTTAGGGGAGGAATTCCAGAGCTTTGGGCCTAGGCAGCTGAAGGCACGGCCACCAAGGGTGGAGCGATTTTAAAAATTGGGGATGTGCAAGAGCGATTTTAAGAATTGGAGGAGCGCAGAGATCTTGAAGGCTTGTAGAGCTGGAGGAAATTACAGAGATGGGGACGGGCGAGGCCATGGAGGGATTTGAAAACAAGGATGAGAATTTTAAATTGAGACTGTCAGCTGTGGCTCAGGTGGGTAGCACACTCGCCTCTGAGTCAGAAGGTTGTGGGTTCAAGTCCCACTCCAGGGACTTGAGCACATAAAGCTAGGCTGACACTCCAGTGCAGTGCTGAGGGAGTGCTGCACTGTAGGAGGTGCCATCTTTCGGATGAGACGTTAAACCGAGGCCCCATCTGCTCTCAGGTGGACGTAAAAGATCCCATGGCACTATTTCGAAGAAGAGCAGGGGAGTTATCCCTGATGTCCTGGCCAATATTTATCCCTCAACCAACCTAACAAAAAAAAAACAGATTACCTGGTCATTAGCACATTGTTGTTTGTGGGACCTTGCTGTGCACAAATTGGCTGCTGCATTTCCCATATTACAACAGTGACTCCACTTCAAAAGTACTTCATTGGCTTTGAGATGTCCGGTCGTCGTGAAAGGCGCCATATAAATGCAAGTTTTTCTTTCGTTGCCGGACTAGGAGCCAATGTAGGTCAGCAAGCACAGGGGTGATGGGCGAGCGGGACCTGGTGCGAGTTAGGACGCGGGCAGCAGAGTTTTGGATGAGCTCAATTTTATGTAGGGTGGAAGATAGACCTGTGTTGTATAGGCCTGTGCCGTGTTGTCTTGTGCTGTGTCTTCTTGTATAGACCTGTGTTGCAGTGCACAGAAGGTTCCAGTTTTGTTTCCAAAGTGTTTACTAGATCGGAACTTCTACTGTCTTCTCATGCCGTCCCTTCTTTACCCCGCCCCCCACTTATGCCAATACTTAAACCTGATCATTCTCTTCAGAATTGTTAGCAAAGCAAAAAATATAACTGCAAGGTCGCTCTCTCTCTCTTTCTTTTCTCTTTTTTTTACTCTTTTCTCATTTCTCTCTCGCTCCTTTTTTTCCCTCCCTTTCTCTCCCACTCTAACAGCTTATGAGCAAAGTCTGTTCACTTCTGCTCTGACCCAGTGTCGGCCAGATTGAGTGATCAGTTTCCATGGTAACTCGTCCTTTTGGATTCTGGAACAATTCCTTTTAATAACTGGTACGCATTGAGAAGCACTGGCCACGGAGAGCATGTCCTCACAATTCATGAGAAGTGCTTCTTTCTCTATCCTGTTGCACAGCAGAGATGTGACATCAGTGTGGAAGTGACATCAAGTACCCCTTTTATTGTCCTGTCAAATCCAAAAATACTCGTGTGAAATGAATGCGTTACAAAGCCTGAAGGAGTAACTGATGGTTTTGTGTTTTGCAAAAAATATACATTTTGAATAACCGGACCAAATCCATATCCAAACCCCACAAAAGCAGATTATATGCATGAGGTTTGGCAATCTTCCAGAAATGTCTGAAGTTGCTTCTCTGACTTCGACAGAAACCAATGCAGAAATATAGCCATTTGTGGTCCTAAATTTTGATCCTCCATCAAAGGCTACCATGTGAAAAGCAGCAAGGTTAGGTGACTATAGTTCGCCTCAATTTCAACGCCTGTGTTCTAAACTAGATCAAATTGCAGTTTAATTTTGTCATTGAGACTTCGGTAGAATATTGGAGCTTGTGTATTCATTTGGGGCTTATCTTGAAGTGTAGATTATTGTTTATTCCTGATAAATTTATGTCATTTCCTACCCTAAAAGTAATGACTGGTCCAGTAATTTGAATTAAATGTAAGTAACAGCAGCAAGTGAGAATCTAGTGGTGATAAAATGTTTTGAATTATCAGATAATGTTAGCGAGAATGAAGAGCAGATCGCAGATGTTGTTGCCCTTTGTGGCTCTCTTTTTTTTAAAGCCTGAATTCTTGCTGTAATCTGAAAATGGGTTTCTGGAATGTTGCTTGCTTTCTGTTTGTGTGAATGCAGCTTCATTTCAGGCGGCATTCATTGGCTAGATTTCACCTGCACTTTGCCGAAATCCTGAATCAACCCTGTCACTTCTTCTTCTTTTTCTCTCAATCTACTAATTCGGCAGAAGTCACAGCTGTACCGTAATTGGTTTAAATCTGAATCTCTCGAGCCCCTTTTAATCACCTTAATTTACATTTTAGTTTCACTGGGGTTGAATCTCGTTGCTGTTTTTGGGCTCGTGCTGTGTGTAAATAGCTGCTGCGTTTCCCTACACTACAACAGTGATTGCACTTCATAAAGTACTTCATTGGCTGTGAAGTGCTTTGGGATGATGTGAAAGGTGCTATAGAAATGCAAGATTCTTCTCTTCTTTCTGTTCATTTTTCTTTCTATAGTTTGAATTAAGAGTAAACAATATTCAAAGCTGACAATTTTGCCAAGTGCACCCACGCCGAGGCTACCAGTTCATTTGCGAAATTGAGACGGCCAGTTGGGTTATTTGGTACAGTAGTAAGTGCTGCAGCTTTTGATACTTTGGAACAGGCTCGAGGGACTAAATTACCTACTCCTGACCCAAAAGACTAAACAGTGGCCATTCTTGCTGGGTTTGGAGGTGTGTGGGTGGGAGGGGGTGAAAGGTAAACAGCCTTGCTGTACTACCAATGTAGCCAGTGCGTGTGGCTGTCTTTTTGTCTTTTTTAATCCTAATAGTATAAAACATTTTGCTGATATTTTCTTTTTGTTAATGCTTTTACAGGAGTTGACCATCTCTGCCTACCAAGCTGGACACTTAACTATGGAAAGCACTCACCTGCTGATAACCTCAAGCCTAAGAAACTGTGTTAACACTACTCGGAGAAGCATTAGTTAGCAGTGCAAAATCTCCGAACACTACCAAGCACTTTCATAGAAGAATACTACAGTTTACAGAAGCTTGGCCTGGTGTGTGTGTGTGTGTGTGTGTGTGTCTGTCTGTCTGTCTGTCAGTGATTCTTTCAATTCTCTTCTGTGCACATACTTGAAAAAACCCAAAAACAAAATGGTGCTGGAGAATTACATGTGGATGGTGATAGTAGGCTTTATAATAGCCTTTATTCTTGCTTTCTCTGTGGGTGCGAATGATGTGGCCAATTCTTTTGGTACTGCTGTGGGCTCTGGCGTCGTGACGCTACGCCAGGCCTGTATCCTGGCTTCCATTTTTGAAACGGCTGGGTCTGTACTGCTGGGCGCAAAGGTCGGAGAAACTATCCGGAAGGGGATCATAGATGTTAACCTGTACAACGGGAGTGAGGAAGTGCTCATGGCTGGTGAAGTCAGTGCAATGGTTGGTAAGTAGCCTGCTTTTTGAGATTGTAAATGCTAGTTGGATGTTTTGGGAGTTTGTAAAGAAAGCCGTTATTTTTATGTGTAAGTGAGCAAAGAGAGAAAATTGCCTCCTGTTAATTAAACATTAGACTTCATCTAGGAATGTAGAGTAATCTGAACTGACACTGCAGTGAGTCTAAAGTTCTCTAATTTAGGGATCACTGCTGTCTGCTCAAGTGTCCACATGTTCGGTTTAAGAATCTGTGTTGTAAGAACATAAGAAATAGGAGCAGGAGTAGGCCATATGGCCCCTCGAACCTGCTCCGCCATTCAATAAGATCTTGGCTGATCATCGACCTCAACTCCATTTTCCTGCCTGGTCCCCACATCCCTTGATTCCCCTAGAGTCCAAAAATCTATCTATCTCAGCCTTGAATATACTCAAAGACTCAAGCATTCACAGCCCTCTGGGGCAGAGAACACCAAAGATTCACAACCCTCTAAGTGAAGAAATTCCTCCTCATCTCGGTCTTAAATGGCCTACCCCTTATCCTGAGACTATGCCCCCTAATTCTAGGCACTCCAGCCAGGGGAACCAACCTCTCCGCACCTACCCTGTCAATCCCCTTCAGAATCTTGTATGTTTCAATGAGATCACCTCTCATTCTTTTAAACTCCAGAAAGTATAGGCCCATTCTACACAATCTCTCGTCATAGGACAGCTCTCTCATCCCAGGAATCAATCTAGTGAACCTTCGTTGCACTGCCTCCAAGGCAAGTATACCCTTCCTTAGATAAGGAGACCAAAATTGTGCACAGTACTCCAGGTGTGGTCTCACCAAGGCACTGTACAATTGTAGCAAGACTTCCTTACTCTTGTACTCCAACCCCCTTGCAATAAAGGCCAACATGCCATTTGCCTTCCTTATTGCTTGCTGTATCTGCATGCTAGCTTTCTGTGTTTCTTGCACAAGGACACCCAAATCTCTCTCAACACCAACATTTGAAAGTTTCTCATCATTTAAAAAATATTCTGTTTTTCTATTCTTCCTACCAAAGTGAATAACCTCACAGTTCCCTACATTATACTCCATCTGCCCACTCACTTAGTCTATCTATATCCCTTTGCAGACTCTTTGTGTTCTCCTCACAGCTTACTGTCCCACCTAGCTTTGTATCATCAGCAAACTTGGATACATTACACTCCGTCCCTTCATCTAGGTCATTAATATAGATTGTAAATAGCTGAAGCCTCAACACAGATCCTTGCGGCACCCCACTAGTTACAGCCTGCCAACCTGAAAAAGATTAGTTTATACCTACTCTCTGTTTTCTATCTGTTAGCCAATCCTCTATCTATGCTACTATATTACCCCCAACCCCATGAGCCCTAATCTTGTGTAATAACATTTTATGTGGCACCTTATCGAATGCCTTTTGGAAATCCAAGTATACTACATCCACTGGTTCCCCTTTATCTACCCTGCTAGTTACATCCTCAAAAAATTTGTCAAACACGATTTCCCTTTCATAAAACCATGTTGACTCTACCTAATCATGTTATGATTTTCTAAGTGCCCTGATAGCACTTCCTTAACAATGGATTCCAGCATTTTCCTGGCGACTGATGTCAGGCTAGCTGGCCTGTAGTTCCCTGTTTTCTCTCTCCCTCCTTTCTTGAATAGCGGAGTTACATTTGCGACCTTCCAATCCGCTGGGACCGTTCTAGAATCTAGGGAATTTTGAAAGATCAGAACCAATACATACACTATCTCTTCAGCCACCTCTTTTAGAACCCTAGGATGTAGGCTGTCGGGTCCAGGGAATTTGTCGGCTTTTAGTCCCATTAGTTTCTCTAGTACTTTTTCTCTACTTATGTTAATTACGTTAAGTTCCTCACCCTCATATACCCTTGGTTCCCCACCATTTTTTCGTATGCTTTTTGTGTCTTCTACTGTGAAGACTGATACAAAATATTTGTTTAACGTTTCTGCCATTTCCTTATTCCCCATAATAATTTCTCCTGTCTCAGCCTCTAAGGGGCCATTGTTTATTTTTGCTACTCTTTTTTTTTATATACTTGTAGAAGCTCTTACAATCTGCATTTATATTTCTTGCTATTTTTCTCTCATTCTATTTTTTCCCTTTTTATCAATTTTTTGGTCAACCTTTGCTGATTTCTGAAACTCTCCCAATCCTCTGGCTTACTACTATTCTTCACAACATTATAAGCTTCTTCTTTCAATCTAATGCTATCCTTAACTTCTTTAGTTAGCCAAGGTTGGATCACTTTTCCCGTGGAGTTTTTGTTTCTCAATGGAATGTATTTTTGTTGAGAATTATGAAATATTTCTTTAAATGCTAGCCACTGCTTATCTACCGCCATACCTTTTTAATCTATTTTTCCAATCTACCTTAGCCAACTCGCCCCTCATACCTATGTAATTGGCTTTATTTAAGTTTAAGATTCTAGTTTCGGACTTAGGCAAGTCACTCTCAAACTTAATGTGAAATTCATCATATTATGATCACTCTGCCCCAGAGGATTCTTTACTATGAGATTGCTAATTAACCCTCTCTCATTACACATTACAAGATCTAAAATAGCCTGTTCCCTGGTTGGTTCCATGACGTATTGTTCTAGGAAACTGTCCCAAATGCATTCCATTAACTCGTCCTCCAGACTACCTTTGCCAAATTGATTTGTCCAGTCTATATGAAGATTAAAGTCCCCCACGATTATTGCATTACCTTTGTTACAAGCTCCTACTATTTCTTGACTAATATTCTGTCCAACGGTATAGCTACTGTTAGGGGGCCTATATACTACTCCCACCAGTGTTTTCTGCCCCTTGTTATTCCTTCTCTCCACCTATACTGATTCTACTTCCTGATCTTCCGAGCCGAGATCCTTTCTCTCTAGTGTCCTTATGTCATCCTTTATTATCAGGGCTACTCCCCCTCTTTTTCCATTCTGCCTGTCTTTTCGAAACGTCAAGTACCCTGGAACATTTAGTTCCCAACCTTGGTCATCTTGCAACCACGTCTCTGTAATGGCTATTAGATCAAACTGATTTATCTCTATTTGTGCCACTAATTCGTCTATCTTGTTACGAATGCTACGTGCATTCAGGTAAAGAGCCTTTAATTTAAGTTTTTTACCATTATTCCCTGCTTTGACCTTATTCTCTGCTGCACTGCTACCGTTAAACTCTCTGTCCCTTCCTGTCACACTCTGCTTATTTTTACCCAAATCGCTACACTGCTCTATTGCCTTGACCTTACTCTTTAGATTTCTAAATTTCCCCTCACTTTTTTAGTTTAAAGCCCTATCTACAGTCCTAGTTATTCAATTCACCAGGACGCTGGTCCCAGCCCGGTTTAAGTGGAGCCCATCCCGACGGAACAGCTCCCTCTTTCCCCAGTACTGGTGCCAGTGCCCCATGAATTGAAACCCCTTTTTCCCACACCACTCTTTGAGCCACGCATTTAACTCTCTGATCTTCTTGACCCTATGCCAATTTGCTCGTGGTTCAGGTAGTAAACCAGAGATTATTACCCTTGAGGTTCTGCTTATTAATCTAGACCCTAGCTCCTCAAACTCCCTCAGCAGAACATCATTCTTAGTTCTACCTATGTCATTGGTTCCTACATGGACCACGACAACTGGATCCTCCCCCTCCCACTCCAAGTTCTTCTCCAGCCATGAGGAGATATCCTTAACCCTGGCACCAGGCAGGCAACACAGCCTTCGGGACTCTCTTTCGCGGCTGCAGAAAACAGTATCTATGCCTCTGACTATACTGTCCCCTACTACTACCACATTCCTTCTTTTCCCCCCCCAATTGGCTGGCCCCCTGTACCATGGTGCCATGGTCAGTTTGCCCATCCTCCCTGCAGTCCTTTACCTCATCCATACAGGTAGCAAGTACCTCGTACCTGTTGGACAAGGTCCAGGGCTGAGGCTCCTCCATCACTACATCCTGGGTCCCCATACCTTCCCAACTCGTGGTCACATCCTACTGTCCCTGACCACTGACGAGCTCTAAAGTGCTACTTAACCTAAAGGGTGTGACTGCCTCTTGGAACAAAGTGTCCAGGTAACTCTCCCCCTCCCTGAGGCATCGCAATGTCTGCAGCTCGTACTCCAGCTCAACAGTTCTGAGCCGAAGTTCCTTGAGTTGCAGACACTTACTGCAGATGTGGTTGCTCAGGATCGTGATGCTCTCCACGACACCCCACCTGCCCTGCCATCTCTAACCTTGTTTTTTTAATTAATTAATTAGTTAAAGCTTTTATTCAATTGATATTTTAGTTTTTTTATTTGATTATTTTATCTAGTTTAAGTTATTAAATTAAGTACTAGCAAGTTATAGTTTCTCAGCTCTTAATTTAACCCCCTTCCCTAACTTAGAGCAAAAAAAAAGCCATAATTCCCACCAACCAACCTATCTGCTCTCGTGTGACGTCACTCTGATTTTTTTGTTGTTTTTGAATCGGAGCCTTGCCGCTGCCGCTGCTTTAATTCAGGTCCACTCTCGGGCCGCTCTTTATCCTCTCACCACTGCTGCTGCTTTAATTCAGGTCCGCTCTCGGGCCGCTCTTTATCCTCTCGCCGCTGCCGCTGCTTTAATTCAGGTCCACTCTCGGGCCGCTCTTTATCCTCTCGCCACTACCGCTGCTTTAATTCAGATCCACTCTCGGGCCGCTCTTTATCCTCTCGCCGCTGCTTTATGGGACTGCATAAGTTCCTCTCTGCTCTTATCTACTTAAATTAATGGGGCAAGAACAAGGCAATTGAGTTCCTATGACCTGCTTCCTCTGACAGTGCAATTGTTAACAGTCTGTCACCAACTCAACCCAATGCCCTTCACATTGCGAAGAAACAAACAGCTGCAGGTAAAGCTGCCACAAAGATAAAATGCTGAAAATGTTTCCCAGACGCATGAAGCAAAGAAGCGCAAACTCCCCGAGGACGTCTGCCTGTATACATTCTCCATTGTTGATCCCTGCCTAGCCTCTGTTCGGATAGCATAGCAGGATGTGGGTAAATGTTCCAAGTGAGTGCTGCCCCTCGCCAGCATGTGCAGGAAAATCGCAGGCAGCGTGCCACAATTTTCCAATCATCTATATCCTATTTAACCAAGCATTCATCCATCTTAAAGGAGTTGATTGGCATTTCATTAGCTGTTTTTGCTGGAAGTCTAATCCACATTGTCTACAACTGTAGGAGCAATTTCTAATGTGATGTTTTGCACATCCAGAATTAGTCAGGCTAGTTACATCTACAGGATCCACATCTTTCAGCATTTTATAAGACTTGCTGTGCATCTACCCTTAACTCTGGTTTCAACTGGAGAGAGAAAAAATTCAGTGTAAATCTATCTAGCCTTCACCCTTAGTTCAACTGAAAGTACGAGCTGGATATTGCTCCGGGAGCGTCGCTAGCTTTAGAAATGACCGTGCGACCTAGATTGGAACAAATGGTGCTTGTGCCTCCTTGAGGATTAACTGGGCATGTCTGTAATGTCAGCATGTAGTAAATGCCCAGCTTCAGACTGCATCATTCTTGTTCTTCAGCATTTGTTGAGTGACTGCAGCAAGCTCCCCAGTGTACACTTCACTTAACCACCTCCCCCCCCCGCCCCCCACCACCCCGGCCAGTGTACACACACCAGAAAAACAGGAGACTTCGATTTGGAACCGATTAATTGGATAATGGATTTGGGTTGATGGAACATCTTAAAACCTTGCTTTCCACAGGTCACTCCTGTAACCAGCACAAAAATGTGCTTTTATTCAAATCTGACCTTGCTCAAGAAACTTGGAATCAAGGATGAGTGCAATGTGAATGGTGCCATTATAGAGTTTGCTTCATCTTTTTAAAATGTTATGTTCTAAAATAGGTGGCACAAAGACATTATATTAACATAATTATTCACTGAACTTTCTGGTATAGAAACTTCCTCAAAATGTCTTCTGGATAGTGGGTGTGACACTGGCCTTTCACCTTTGGGAACTGGGTCCAAACCTGGCCTTGGTTGAAAGTTGCCTCTGTAAGGGTCCGATGTGAAATGAATTTGGCATTTCAGAATGATGCTGGACGTTAAATTATGAAGACAGTTGAGTAAACCTGGGGTGTATTTCCTTGAGTATAGAAGATTGAAGGGTGATCTAATCAAGGGGTTTAAAGAGAAACAATTTCCCCTGGTGGGGGAATTCAGAACAAGGGGGCACATTCTTAAAATTAGAGCTAGGCTGTTCAGGAGTGAAATCAGGAAGCAATTTTTCACCAAAGAGTAGTGAAAATATGCAACTCTCTCCCCCAGAAGTCTGTTGGTGCTGGGTCAATTGGAGCTTTCAAGACTGAGAATTTTGTTGGATAAGGGTATCAAGGGATATGGAGCCTAGGCGGATAAATGAAGTTGAGGTACTGATCAGCCACGATCGAACTGAATGGCAGATCAGGCTCAAGGGGCTGAATAACCTACTCCTTTTTCCTATGTCTCAGTCCAGACCCTAGTGGGTGGGGCCTGCAGCATCAACTGCCCCTACTTGGGACATCCCAGTCAGGCCACAGGGTGGCTGGTATGGGGGGAAATAAATGTCACACTGGTGCAGCAGGGGAAGAAGCTCTTCTGAGGTTGGGAGTTGAGGCACGTTGTTTGAGCAGAGTAGAGGGATCTTCATGCTGGACCTGACCTGGGAGTACTTGTTGATGAGGCTGGGTGAATGCAGTCAGAGTTACACGAACATCCCTCAACTTGTGCACACAAAGTAAAGGTTTCTGCCTTGTTTTCTGTTGCCTTGGATGATGGGTCAGAAACAAAATGTAAAAAAAATTATTAGAAACAAATTCTGCAACCTCCCTTTTTTTTTTCTCTCCTCAATGTATTTATATTTAAACGGGTTCATTGCTGATCGTGATGTCTATGCCACCTAAAGCCAGTTGGAGTGCGTTGCGTTGATGGTTGGTGTTGTGGACAGCACCAGTGAGCATTAGATCTCTCGTATTCAGTCACACTGACCTGGGTCAACGTTCGGCCGAGCTGCATTGATTCACTCTTTAGCTATCTTATTCAGCATCTGCTATGTGCTCTTCCCCTGTCCACGGAATCTCTTGTGAACCAGCCGCCCTGCGGTTAGTGACCAGGTGAAGTTCGTCTCTGCTGTTTGTAGTGAAGTCATCCACTCTTGTGAACGTGTTTACAATTTCACTTCAAATAGCAAGAAGATGACTTTTTTTTATTGAAGCTGTACATCCCTCTTTTTCTATAAATGCTTTTTATTTAATTACTGTTGCATATCTCGACTTACTGCCACTGAAAAGCATTAAAAAAAAATAACTGAATTGCTTATATTTTACTAAGTGTGTGTGGGGTGCTGACTTCAGTCCATGGATGAACTGATTAGCAAGAGGAATCCGTTTGCTTTTTAAATGGAGGCATTGACCAATCTTCTCAGACAACAGTATCACTATTTTAAGATGTGAGCAATTGCCATTGTTTTCTAGTACGTTTGATAAATGCTGATCCTCCTGTGTGGGTATCCTTGTAGAGATGATGCCAGTAGAGTTGGTCATTTTATGTGAGAGAGAGTTCCCTGCTGGTTTTTAATATTTTCTTCCATATGACTCTTACTGGCAAGTGTTGGCAGGCTATTTAACTATCGGCATCACAGCCAAAACTGACCATTTCACCACCTGTTCTTTTCCAGCAGGGGCAATTGAGTAAGAATTAAGAGCAGGATTCTCTTTTTTTCTCCTCTTTCTTTTATTCTCTTGCTCTCGCTCTCTCCTCATGATCTTTCTCGCACACTCGGATTGTAACTCCCTTACTGCCATCGTGGCTGATGTTAACTAATTTGGCACAGATCCAGGATCAAACCGGGTCTCTGTGCTTACGATTGTGTAAACTAACAGCAGCCCCATAGCGGCTGCTTTTAAAATTTTCAAAAAATAGATTAACTGCTATTAACTTCCTACAGTGTCACTTTTAAATGTGGGTGGGCTTGGGGAAACTGCCATCTTGCATCACGAGCACATTTTCCCCCTCCCCACAAGCAGAGAGGGACTCCCGAGCGTTCCTCGTCGTTCCAACTGATTTCGCAGAGGTGAGAGGCAAGTCCTGCACCAGCTAAACATGCCCTACAGAGTATGTTCACTTTAGTTCAGTTATTACACAAAACCCATACATGTCACAACTGGCCACGGTGGTGGAGTTTTGGTTGCAATTATAAAACCTGTTTGTTTTGTGGCCGCTGGATAACTGTTCACATCTGTTTAAGTACGCTGCATTGTCTGATGATACCTTTACACCCCTGATTTAGGCCCATGATTTCAACTGGGGCCCAGTTTTCGGCAGATGGGTTTTGATGTCAGTTCAAACATCACCCATTCCAGGGGTGTGAGGAGGGAGAAACCTGCGTTATTTTTACTCCTGGGCTTCATTTAAATGTCGCCAGCCGTGCTTCGGCCGGGAAGCGGGGCAAATTCGGGCAGCCTAGAGACTGGCTGCCGAGCAGGTAAGTCCGTGGGATTGGCGGTCGCTCGTTCTCTTCCTGACCCCACAAGGAAAATTGAAACTTAACCTTTCTGGTGGTGAAAATCCTGGCATGTCAGCTCCCAGCAGCTCCAGGGCAAGTAAGTGACCTGGGAGATTTTAACTGCCCGGTTTCTGTCGGGCGGTAGGGTTTAAAATTATTGTTTCTGTGAAGTAATTTCTGTTTCGCACCAGCACTACCATTGCAATGGAGGTTCTGGGCACTGACCTTGCCTTAGTTTAAGCAAGAAATTCCTGCAGCAACATTTTTTTTTAAGTTTCTACCTGTTGAAAGAGGGCCACATGTCCAGACATGGGCAGAGGTCTCCGCTGGCCAGGACAGTTCACGTTCCAGGCAGCCAAGGAGTCAAGTCATGTAAACTAGCTTCTCTG
Organism: Squalus acanthias; assembly: GCA_030390025.1. Lineage (NCBI taxonomy): Eukaryota > Metazoa > Chordata > Chondrichthyes > Squaliformes > Squalidae > Squalus > Squalus acanthias. The sequence continues at coordinate 226,481,491 of CM059425.1, read as the reverse complement.
GGGCTGGAAACCCAACTCCAGACACTGGGTTCAGATCAGTGCTGCAGTGTAAATGTATCCTTCATGATGGGAAAAGTAAAGAAAAAACTTAGATTTATATAGCGCCTTTCACTAGCTTGAAACGCCCTAAAGCACTTTACAGCCAATAAAGTATTTTTTTTGAAGTGTAGTCACTGTTTTATAATGTAGGAAACATGGCTGCCAATTTGCACACAGCAAGGTCCCACAAACAACAATGTAATAATGATCAGATCATTTTTAGTGATGTTGGTTGAGGGATAAGTATTAGCCAGGACAATGTATGTTGAAATGAAATGTGATTTAATGGCGCACGTTAATTCCTCAAACTTTTGTGTTTTTTTTCTTGTTTTTGTTCAGGTTCTGCTGTCTGGCAACTCATTGCTTCGTTTTTGAAGCTTCCGATATCGGGCACACATTGCATTGTTGGAGCCACCATCGGTTTCTCGCTCGTTTCAATCGGTGCTCACAGTGTCCGATGGATTCAGCTCATCAAGATTGGTAATTGACCTTTCCTTTTGTGTGTGCGAGGATATTGTGCACATGAGCAATGACTGGTAACAATTACGGACCACTTTCACACTTCAGTATTTTCTTTCCTGACGTAGTTCAGTACAAACGTACAGTGCAACCAAAGCTGTCTCTATAGGGGGGATTTTCCGGCTGGTCAGCGGGCGTGATCGGTGGTGGGTCGGGTGGGAAAATATTTCGGGACCCCGCTGTAAACCTGCCACCATGTGCCTTTCCCAAATGTCAAGTCTGTCGATCCTGAGCAGACCTGACACACAGCGGCGGGGGAGGCAATTCAGGTCATTATGACCTTGTTAACAGACCATTAAGAACTATTTTGAGCTCACCTTCATAAGCATATGGAGGGACTCATGGGAGAGCCTGGGTGCCGCTCTGCAGTGCTTGCCAGTGTTTGCAGCACCTCAATGCTGTACAACACTGACAGCACAACAAAATCAATTTGCGCATGGTCCCTTTAAGGAAACTGGCTGATTAAGCGTCATCAAATGATGTCATCAGACCTGCTTCCTTCAATTGGCCGGCAAACACGCCCAATCAGGGGAAAGTCATTTTGGACAGCGGGCTGGAGCCAGCAGCGAGGCCGGGACCCACCACCGATGTCGCCCGCCACAGACCCACCGAGGTTGGTAAAATCCAGCCCCATTTCTCTGTTCATCAGTGAACTCCAATATTTGCAAATCGGCAGGTACACTTTGAAGAGTTTTGCACACTTCACCAATATTACATAGAATTTCACAGCACAGAAACAAGCCATTCGACCCAAAAGATCCATGCTGGTGTTTATGCTCCACACGAGCCTCCTCCCACCTTACTTCATCTCACCCTATCAACGTCTCCTTCTATTCCTTTCTCCTCGTGTAGTTATCTAGCTTCACTTAAATGCATCTATGCTATTCGCCTCAACTACTCCACATGGTAGCGAGTTCTATATTCTCACCACTCTGAGTAAAGAAGTTTCTCCTGAATTGCTTATTGGATTTATTAGAGACTATCTTGTATTTATGGCCCCTAGTTTTGGACTCTCCCGACAAGTGGAAACATTTTCTCTTTCTACCCTATCAAACCTGTCATAATTTTGAAGACTGCTATCAGGTCACCTCTTGGTCTCTTTTTGTTCGAGAAAAGATCCCCAGCTAGTTCAGTCTATCAATATATCTGTGTCCCATAAGTCCGTTTAACGTTTATCTCGACCATTTTGCTACGTACATTGGTTTGAGTCTTTAATTTGAGTTTGCTGAACATTTAAATACCACTTTTCTTTTTAGAAGAGATGCATTGTTTCATGAACACTCTCAGGATTGTCAGTGTTCCAGTTTTAAGGAGAACCTTAAGGAAGAGAGGGAGGTGGAATGGTTTAGGCAGGGAATTCCAGAATGTAGGTCTTAGACAGCTGAAGACACGGCTGCCAATGGGGGTTGGGTCGGGGGCGGTCGGGGCGGGTGGCGATATACACACGGTCAGAGTTGAAGTAATGCCGTTTGGGGGTGGGTTGTAGGGCTGGAGGAAGTTAGAGGTAGGTAAGTATGGGCAAGGCCATGAAGAGATTTTAAAGTGCGTCTGAGGCATTGGGGGGTGGTAACGATTGCAGGGCAGCGAGACCAGTGGTGATGGGTGAGCAGGACTAGGTGTAGGGTAGGGTAAGAATAGTAGGGGGAAAAATTCGGTGGCGTCCCCTTTGGGGCGCTAACATCAAGGGCCCCGAAAAAATTAGTGCCCCTGCGCCATAAATTCAGTAGTAGGGCCCCAAGCAGGAGGCGCATAGCGCCGCATCATTGCAGGCCTCCCTCCCCTGATTAAAGGGGAGGGGCCTAGCGCTGCGTGCACCGGGGCCCTGCTAGACCACCAGGGAGTGGGGTGCCGTGAAAGCAGCCCACTCGAGGAGTGCCAGGCTGAGCAATCGCGGCGGGCACCCCGAAGAAAAAAGGGGAAGGGGGCAGGTGCTGGCAGTCGGCCAAAAAAAAGGCTGCCCGACACCTGCCCTTTAATTTGCGCCACCGCGGCTACAAAAACGCCACCCTGATCCTGTCGGACATATCATCCGGCGATAGGTCAGGGCGGGGTGCTGCGCACGGCAATGACATCAGCGCTGCGGGGGCGCTACCGGCTACCACCGCCGGGGGGGGGGGGGGGGCGCTAACGAGAGGAGCAAATCAACCCAACTTTTCCCCTGTAGAGTTTTGGAGGGGGGAGGATGGGAGGCTGGCCAGGAGAGCATTGAATGGTGGTGTCCAGAGGTGACCGACTCTGAAGTGAGATGAATTGCAAGCACCCGTTGTCTTTTGTTGTGCTACTGAACTAAGTCTGTGGTAACTGATGCTGGTTTCTGTCATGCTGTCCCGTTGGGCGGGCGAGAATGGCGCAAGGCTTGTGCGGCGGATGCGCTGAAGTCGTGATTGTTTTTAAAGAGCCCACCCACAGCCACGTCTGAAAATAGAGGGCCCCATGCCAACCGATTCTGATTTGGCTCAGATGACGAGTGTCGGGCGGCTCAGATGACGAGTGTCGGGCTGCTCTGTCACTGGTGGTGTTTCCTCTTTGGAGGTGGCCCTGCGGTATAAAGGGGGATGTGCAACATAGAGACACACAAAGCCCTGTTCACAGTCTGTCCTGCTGACGTTTGACCATGGCTGTGCCCTGACCCCTTTTAGGCAAAGATTAAACTGCTAACAGCCCTTCACTCTTGTTTTGTTTCTTGTTTACCTTTCCCAGTGGGAAGCAAACAACTTTTTTATTTTAAAAAGGTTTTATTTTTGTGTGTGGCATGTTTCCCAAAGTCTGGCTTGAATTACACAGAACTTACAACACTAAAACAGGCCATTCAACCCAACTAGCTCATGTTGGTGTTTATTGCTCTGTTCCCGTATTCCTTTATCCCTTTCCTTCAACCATCTATCTAGCCAGTTCTTAAATGTTGAACTGTTTCTGGGTTGCTTTGTCTTTGGTATAATGGCTCGGAGTTCCTACTCCAGCGAGGGGCCTGGCCAATTCTTTGCGTTCGTACTTCCCATCACAACACAAGAAAGAGAGACTAGGTTGGATCCCCCTTTTAGTTTTGTGGAGTTTATTGATTGTGGGACAGGTTGCCTAGCAACCGACCAGAAGTAGCTGAGCAGGTGCAGCATTGCTGTGAGATAAACTGCCACCTAGCAGCACTTAGTCATCTGTGTGACCCCATCGCGCCTGTGTCAAATTCAAACTTCGCCCTGAATTTTTTCTTCTTCCCAATTGAGTTCTTTTTGGGGTGAATTGTAACTTTTTTTAAAGTATTTCTAACACTTCATTTTGCTTTGTCTTCTGGTGGGTTTTGTCTTTGCAGTTGCCTCCTGGTTCATTTCCCCAATTCTATCTGGGGCCATGTCTGGCGTGCTTTTCATCCTAATTCGATTCTTCATCTTGAAAAAGGTGGGTGTTTATTTTTTTTTAAGAAATTAATTTTGCAAATTATGTTGCCTTTTATTTTCCTCCTCCACCCCCTGATTTTCCAAGCACTAATTACATCGTCATTTCTGTAGGAAGATCCAGTGCCGAATGGCCTGCGTGCACTCCCGCTGTTTTATGCTGCTACTGTAGGGATAAATACCTTCTCAATCATGTACACGGGAGCTCCATGTAAGTACCTCTTGGACACTGGTTGCGGACCTATTGGGGGTGAAATCGATCTTCGGCGATAGCGAATTGGCAGCTCCATTTTACACCCCGCCCATCGTTAAAGAAAATGGGGCGGAGTGTAAAATGGGCTATCGATTTGCCATCACATATTTTGCGCCAACACCAAAGACTGATTTCACACCATCTACATTTCACCATTGTTAGCTAACTGGTTGGAAACAGTAAATAGCAACAACTGAATCAAAGGTGACGTCCAAAGCTATAACCAACAGATGGTTTTATCCTCATCAATCTTGTTGTGTTTGTAATAATTGGCTATTAAAAATAGGACCCAAAGTTAAGTCTTGCTTCATTCTGGTTGTGATCTACATTCTAATTCCAGGATAGCTTTGTAACTAAGCAACACATGTCAACAGAGAAACATTGTGCAAATTAATGACCTTGGGTCTATCAAAAGTAATGAGTCTGGTGTCTAAAAGAAACTCCACTGCCTTTTAAATTATAACTGGGAACGATACAAATTTAAGCTGATTCAAAAAAAATTGTATTCGGACCTGCTTGTCTTAAATAAATAAATTCTGGGCTTCACTGTTTTTGTTAACTATCCATTGCCAAAATAGGAATCTTTGCTACCAATTTGACAAAATATACTGTAATGTGCTGGGTTTTGAAAATATGGGTTGGGAAATTCCTCGGACTGGGAACAGCTCAGAGAAATTTCTTGGCCATGAGTTCTTTCAAACTATTATATTTTTTTTTTAGTGCCGATTTTAGGTTAGTAGCACTCTGTCCTTTCACTTTTTGGGTCTGAGTTGAAGTCCAGCCTGAACTGATGGATGAAAGTCTTCCCTCCTGATGTCTGGGGTATAAATGGACTGGAGGTCATGCTGAAACTGTACAGTCATGTGGGGCGAGGCCTCCTGTAAAGAGCAATTTCAAATTACGGAAGACAAATACTGGTGGTTACAGGAGACAATTTGAGGTGGTTGAATTAGCATTTCCATAAGTGTGCTGGCACTGGGAGTTTTCTCATGTCATGTCTGGATCTGTTGTAGATTTATTGATATGATAAGTCAGCACTTCCTTATCGTTGTATCGTGTGACTACCAGGATGGTAGGAGGCAAACAAGATGGACCGTGGTCTTTTTTCGTCTATGTTCCCAAAGATAAGTGTCAATGTGAGAGTAAAACAGCAGTTATACTACAATTGCAAGCTTTCTTTCCCTTCCCACTCCAAGAAAAAATTCAATACCAAAAGGAAAATGAGGTTGGATGTTTTTATTCTTTAAAGACCGTTGTGCATTTTTTTTCTCTCTTAATTGATTAACAGCTACCACTTTGTACCGATTCCTATTTTGCCATTGGACAATACAAAAAGCTTTTTGGAACTGGAACTCTCTCTTTCCCCAAAAGGCTGTGGATGTTGGGGCACTTGAAATACTTAAGACTGAGATCGATAGTATTTTTTTGTTGGGTAAGGGTATCAAGGGATGTGGATCGAAGGCGGGTAAATGGAGTTGAGGTGCAGATCAGCCCTCATTTTAATAGAATGGCGGAACAGGCCCGAGGGTCTGAATGGCCTACTCCTGTTCCTATGAACTGAAATGCAAACTCTGTGCTTATGGGTTTTAACGTTAAATAGCTGAGTGCTGAGGCTCAGTGAACTCGTACACTGGAAACTGAGCTCACTAACAGGGTTGCATTCTTTCCTCCTGTAGTGCTAGGATTGGACACTCTCCCCATCTGGGCAACAGTGCTGATCACCCTTGGTGGAGCACTGGTGTGTGCGGCCGTTGTGTGGCTGTTGGTGTGCCCCTGGATGAAGAGGAAAATAGAAAGTAAGTCCCTGCCGCTAAATAAGCCGTGAGAGCTGTAGGTATTGGAAACTGAGCCGTGGCCCGAGTTAGAACTGGCCTATCTGTCTTGCAGGTAAACTGAAGAAAAGTGTACTGTCCAGGATATCGGATGAAAGCCTCGATAAAAGCCAAGATGAGGAGACGCCAGTGTTTAAAGAGCTGCCGGGTGCGGCGGACGAGTCTGCGCTTCCTCGCACTAGCGGAGCCTGTGAGGCGGCTGGTGGAGTCCCAGACAGCCACGTCGTCGCTGGATCGACAGGAGTTTCAAACGGTGAGTCAGGGTGCACTGTTGGCGTGCTGTGGCTTCTTTAGTCAATTGGCGACAACAACCTGACGGTCTCCGTTAGTGAGGTTTTGGCAATTAATGTACCGTTTGGCAGTACAGGTTCGAATCACCTATTTAGGTGGTGTGCGTTGCCTCTGCTTCTTTTCTCTTCCGCTTGTTGCTGACTTGATGTTTGTGGTAAATTGGGAAGCTATAATCTGTACTGACTTGGCCCATGGTATATTTACACTTGGGTGATTTGAAACAATGACCTAGACGTGCTTTGGTTTTCTGTGTGATTCTGATGTCCCTACTTGACCTTGCGGCAGTTCAATTTTGAGGTTGTGCTCAATGATGACAAAATCTCTTCATGGCTTCGCCCCTCCCTATCCACCTACCTCTGGTCCTGCACCCTCCTTTTTATGCTGCCTCCAAAGTCTGTCTCTGGCATTTCTGTGTATTTTCCTCCACAGAATTGGTGGCCATGCCTTCAGCTTGATCCTACGCTCTGGAATTCCCTCTGTAAACTCTTCTGCTTCTCCAATTCATTCCTCCTCCTCCTCCTCCTCCTCCTTTTAAGACCCTCTTTAAAACCAAGCTTTTGGTAACTCCCTCCTCCCCTATCTCTCCTCCTTTTGGCTCAGCCTCCATTTCCCTTGTGTCTCTGCCTTAGGATATTTTTCTACTCGTAAAGCGCTATATAGTGATGATGACTCTGTTGTGCAGCACTGTAAACCAGATACCTTCTCTCGACTCCTAATGTTCCTATGCATAAAGAAACCTGTACCCGCAGTCATGATTTATCAGACACGAGAAATCATCTAGTAACTCATGCGCTTTGTTTAGATTTCAGAAGGAGGTCAGAATCTTGTGACTGCTTAGAATAATCTGGCATGTGGCTTGTAAACTAATGCTTGTCCAAAATCCGACTCCTGATTTGCCCAGACCGACCTCAGGCCTGAACTGTGTCCAACCAATTCAGAGTCTTCGGGCACAAGCTCCGGTGAATCCATTGAGCACCATTTATATTCAAATAAATGAGTCCCAGTCCTTCTGTGCGGAGGTTTATCCTACCCAGGTTGCCTGACTGCTGCATAGATGTGCGGCATATTAAAACTGTGGGGGAGAAACAGCATATGTTTTTTGTTGTTTATAACTGTGCTCTTCAGTCGCTGTCCACTGTCCAAAGTAGTTGTGGAGGAAACCACTGCGTGGGAAGGTGGAACTGGCCAGACTGGCAGTGACTAATTTTACTTTCCTTTCCTTCTGGTATAAACAAGGTGGTTTCATGAGCTCGTTAAGTTGGCCCAGATTCCATCCAACACAGGCAAAGAGTGGAGCAGCCCCTGCCTTTGGTTCGTGCCAAAGTTTGTAACTCGATGATGCCTGTCGTATCTCCACGTAGAGGCTGTGCTGGAAAGAAGCTACTGTCCTTTCCCTCGCCTTCTGTCATGCGTGCTGTTAATTTAATGGCCGTGCGTGGAATTAATCTTTCCAAGCAGAATGGAAGACCCTGTGTTGAGAACTATCTAGGAGATGGGTGTCTCAGGCAGTTTTAAGTCTTGTACTATATGCGTTTGTGTACCAGTTATTTATTTATTTCAAATTCCCACTCTCCTGCTCACTCCCCATACCCTTTAATATCTCACCGAGCCTAATCCCACTCCTGCTCACTTCCCATACCCTTTAATATTCCTGTTTTTCAAGAAACTATCTAATTTGGCAGGGATGTAACCTCGGTCCACCTTGAGCCGGGTCAGCAAGAGAGGGCGGGCGTGTGGGCACTATCCCGAGTTCCTGGATCCCCAGACTGGTTGAGCATCTGTGGGCTGGTACCAGGAGAGCAGGCAGAAGTGGGTTCAGCCCTGGACCCCGGAGAGCAAATAAATTAAACTACATTCACCCACCCCTCCCCTCCCCTCTCTGTCTCTGTCTTTCTCTCTGTCTGCCTCACTCTCTCTGTCTTTCCCAGCGATTGTGAGCGTCACTGGCAAGGCCATTCATTAATTGTCCATCCCGAGTTGCCCTGAGAAAGTGGTGATGGGCCCTTCTTGAACCACAGAAGTTTTCTTTGTACTGGTTTGGCTTGCTAGGTCTCTTCCACGGGTAGTTCAGCGTTAACCAATGCCAAGCATTTATCCACCGGGGGGAAAAAATAGTCCCATTTGTGGCACAGCTGATTTTTGTGAATTTGCTTTTGTTTTCCAGGATCTTGTGCCAAATCGAAACTAACTTTTGCCCATCAACCTGAACTCCCCTGATTTATTTTTTACAGGTAGAGCTGCATCTCTCACCAATGGCAGTCTCAAATCTCCATTTTCAAACGGTACATTTAATTTTGATGGGCACATGAGGAGTGATGGTCACGTGTACCACACAGTCCACAAAGACTCTGGGCTGTACAAAGATCTCTTGCACCGAATACACTTGGACAGGATCACCGACGATCGGATACAGCCCGAGAACTCCTACAGGCTTCTCCGCCGCAACAACAGCTACACGTGCTACACAGCCGCCATTTGCGGCATGCCTGTCCAGCCGGCCTTCAAGTCCTCGGATTTTGTGGGGGTGGAGGACAGCGAGAAGCTCGTGGGCGACGTGGCCTCCTACTCCAAGAAGCGGCTGCGCTACGACAGCTACTCCAGCTACTGCAACGCGGTGGCCGAGGCAGAGATCGAGGCGGAGGAAGGAGGGGTGGAGCTGAAGCTGGCCAGTGAGCTGAGCGACCCCCAGCCGCCGCCAGAGAATGCCGTGGACGAAGACAAAGAGGAGGAGGAGAAACCCCAGGTCCATCTGCTCTTTCACTTCCTGCAGATCCTCACCGCTTGCTTTGGATCATTCGCACATGGCGGGAATGATGTTAGGTAAGCTCTCTCGCAAAACTGTGGCTCTGAATTGTTTCCACTGAATGGTATGTTCTTCGAAACAGCCACATGTGCCAGGGGCACTACCTTATCTTGCGTATCAGCCAGTAGCGCTCTTGCCTCTTGAGTCAGGAGGTCATTGGTTCACGTCCCACTCCAGCGACTTGAGCACTTAATCACGCTTCAGTGCAGTGCTGGGGGGGAGGGGGGTTGTTCTGTGTATGAGGTTGGAAGTTTGGCAGGGACTTAGTAAATGCTTCTGTTTTGTTCTACTTCCAATTTATGTTTTTGTACATCAAGAGTTCAAAGTTTAACTTTCCAAGATGCCTCTGGCAAAGATCCACAAGCACTAACCATATATATATATTTGTGCATTCCTCCGCTGACCCCAAACTTTGGCCCATGGACCGGCCATGTAGATTGAGTTAAGATTTTATAAGACCACAAACTTAACAACTTTTTGGCTGCGAGCCCTCTTTGATCCAATAAGTAATCTTTGGATAAAATCAGGTGCCAAGCCATGTGGAGTGCCAAAGGTTTGCCGAGGATCGAGGAAGCAACAACAGCCGGCTGTAGCACTTGTTGAACAAAATGGTGGCTTACATTTTTTTTTCTCTTTGGTTTGGCTAAAAAGCTTCATGAGTCAATGACTGACTCATTCCTGTTTCCTTGTAAGAACCCATCTAAAGAAAGCGTTCCTGTTTACATACCAATTTACAGCACGGAAACAGTCAAATACGCCCAACTGGTCTGTGCCGGTGTTTATACTCCAGATCAGCCGCCTCCCACTCTAGTTACCTCTTCCCACCCTGTCCCCGTATCCCTCTGTTCCCTTCTCCCACATGTATACTTCATGAAGTGTGTTTTGAAGTGTAGTCACTGATGTAATGTAGGAAAAAGCAGCAGCCAATTTATACACCCAAATATATACCACAAACAGCAATGAGATAAATGACCAGACAATCTGTTTGTGATTTTGGAGGAGAGATGAATGTTGGGCAGGACATCAGGAGAGCCCCCCTGCACTTCTTTGACTAGAGCCAGGGGATCTTTTACATCCTCCTGAGAAGGCAGAGGGGGCCTCAGTTTAATAACCCATCCGAAAGACAGCACCTCCGACAGTGCAGCACTCCATCAGTACTGCAATAAACTGTCTGCCTACATAGGGTCCGAAATGTAGACGGCAATCAGCAGTCACACTACAGCTGCAATTGCTATTCAACTTGTTAGTTTTTTTTCAGTTTCAACATCTACAGATAAGTTGTTTTTTTCCCCTCCCTTTACGATCCATTTACTCCCATCTGCTCTCCTGAAGATGCGGAACCTAGGTGGACATAATTCGTGTGTGTGAACCCTGATGGTGAGAATAAGGTTGGGGGACAACATTGCCCTAAGGTGCGTGGGCCGTGGTCACGCATCGATCGGGCGGTCCTGCGCAGGCCGCTCACCAGCTGTTGCCACTGGAAAAGATATCGCGCGTGTGTGGCCGCGCAACAAATTCAAAGGGACCGCGCAAAGAAAAAAAAATTAAAGGGAACATTGGTGGGGGATCACAGCCAAGCCCCATCTAGTTCTCAGCTGACATCCGCACAAGCGAGACCGCCGAGAGCCATTGGAAAATAATGAGGAGAGGGACCTCCCCTGGGCTTGTTTTTCTATCGTCCGCTTTAGATGCTGTCTCTCCTGGGGTTGCGTTCGAGTTCACTGATTGTAGACACGAGCATATCATTTAGGCTGACACTCCAGTACTGTACTGAGGGGACGCTGCACTGTCGAAGGTACAGTCTTTCTGTTGAGATGTTAAACCAAGGTCCCGTCTGCCCCCAAAGGTGGATGTAAAAGATCCCATGGCACTATTGCGAAGAAGAGCAGGGGAGTTCTCCAGTTGTCGTGGCCAATATTTATCCCTCAACCAACATCACTATAACATATTATCTGCTCATTTATCTCATTTGCTGTTTGTAGGAACTTGCTGTGTGCAAATTGGCTGCTGCGTTTCCTACATTACAATAGTGACTATGCTTCAAAAGTACTTAATTGGCTGTGAAGCCCTTCGAGACGTCCTGAGGTCTCAAAAACGCTATATAAATGGAAGTTCTGGGGGGTTTTTTTCCTCCCTCTATCCAAAGGCTGCTGAATTTTCCAGTGTTCAGGTGGCTTGGCATTTAAAATGCCTGTCCTACATTTTGATAATGAGAGGTTCAGGCTGATTCCCATGAAGTGTCCATAAATATACAGGTTGCTGTGGCAGTACCGTCATTTGGAGCTGCTGGATACTACGACATAATACTGGCTGCAAGTAACTTGTGTGAGGAAAGCCCAAGGGAAAGAGTATAAAAAGTAACTCGAGACAAATTGGGAGTGTAGTGTGCTAATTATGGATATATTGGTCATTTCAGCCCCCGTTGTTCTCACACATGAGTTGTTCCTCAAGGTCATTGACGACCAACTGACTATTTAAAAATAGTCCAAAACATGTGTGTCCCTGGCAGAGCTCGATGCTGACTTTTCTTTGACACTTCCCCCATAAATGTTTTATCTGCTTCGTCTGAGCGGGTTGAAGAAGATTGTGCAAGTGACGTTGCAGAAACTGCCGGCCACTTTCTCATTTATCGGCTCTTAGTAAGCACCCTTGTACTTTAGCTTTGAATTAGGAGCCCAGTGGACTTGCGGGCAATGTTTTAATATAAAACCCGTCGCTTTGTTTTATGCGAGACCAGCTGTTTTAGTTATAGAATTACATAGAATCTGCTGCACAGAAACAGGTAATTCGGCCCAACTGGTTTATGTCGGTGTTTATACCCCACACGAGCCTCCTCCCACTCTATTTACTTCTTCCCACCCTGGCCCCTTGTTCCTCTATTCCCTGCTCCCTCATGTATGCATCAAACCTCCCCTTAAACGTGTCAATGCTATCTACTTCAACCACTCCATGTGGCAGCGAGTTCCACATTCTCACCACACTCTCATGAAATTCCTCCTAAATTCTTTATTTGATCTGTTAATGGCTATCTTATATTTATGTCCCCTTGTTTTGGACTCACCCACAAGTGGAAACCGTCTCTCCACATCCACCCTATCGAACCTCTTCATTATTTTAAAGACCTCTATCAGGGCTCTTTTTCCAGAAAAAGAGCCTCCGCCTGCTCAATCTCTCAATTCTGATTAGATCCTTGCAAATCTTTTCTTCACTTCCTTCAGTGTTTCAATATCCTTTTTGTTGTATGGAGACCAGAACTGCAGACAGTAATCCTTGCAGTTTAATCCACATGGGAGGATGGACTCGGCCCGCTCTGAATCCTTTATTGCTGACTTTTTGAATTGAGAGGCCCGTAGCTGTAAAATTATTTATTTATTTTGCTTGACATTTGTATAATTGGGACTGCTGTATGTGGACATGTACAGAAACCTGATCGAAGGGGGAGATTGGATCTGCAGCAAGTTGAGTAAATGCAGCAAAGACGTGGCTACTTCTTACACAGCCGTAGCAGTACATTGGGAATAAGTTTGAGATAAATACACAGCACGTCAGTCAGCATCTGTTCACGTTTGGGGTCATGGCCCTTCATTAGAACTGAAGACTGAGATGAGCAGAAGTGGCTATTTTGGATCTAGTATTGTGCAATGAGACAATGTTAATTAATAACCTTGTAGTAAAGGAGCCTCTGGGGAAGAGTGATCATATAGAATTTTATATTCAGTTCGAGAGTGATTTTGTTAAGTCTGAAACTAGGGTCTTCAATCTGAACAAAGCAAACTACGTAGATATAAAGGGCGAGTTGGCTAAGGTCGATTGGGAAACTAGATTAAAAGATGCGACGGTAGATAAGTACTCAAACATATAAAGAATTAATTCATAATTCTCAACGAATATACATTCCCCATAGGAATTAAAAACCCCACAGGAAAAGTGGTCCAACCGTGGCTAACAAGGGAAGTTAAAGATAGTATTAAATTAAAGGAAGAGGCACTTAATGTTGCCAAAAATAGTAGTAAGCCTGAAGATTTAGAGTTCAGCAAAGGAAGACCAAGAAATTGATGATGAAAGAGAAAATAGAATGAGAGTAAACTAACAAGAGACATAAAAACAGATTGTAAAACCTTCTATAGGTATGTAAAAAGTAAGAGATTAGGGACCGTGGGTCCTTTTATAGGCAGAGACAGGAGAAATTTAATGGGAAATGAGGAAATGGCAGAGACATTAAACAAATACACTGTATCTGTCTTCACAGTAGCAGACACACAAAAATTCCAGAAATAGTGGTGAGAATGAGGAACTTAAAGAAATTAGTATTAGTAAAGAAATAGTACTTGAGAAACTAATGGGACTAAAAGCCAACAAATCCACTGGACCTGATGGCCTACATCCTAGGGTTTTAAGAGGTGGCTACAGAGATAGTGGATGCATTGGTTTTGATCTTCCAGAATTTCCTAGATTCTAGAACGATCCCTGTGGATTGGATGGTAGCAAACGTAACCCCGCTATTCAGCAAAGGAATCATAGAATATTTACAGCACAGGAGGAGGCCATTCGGCCTGTCGGGCCCGTGCCAGCTCTCTGCAACAACAATTAAGCTAGTCCCACTCCCCCGCCCTTTCCCCGTAGCCCTGAAATTTTTTTCCTTCAGGTACTTATCCAATTCCCTTTTGAAAGCCACGATTGAGTCTGCCCCCACCACCCTTTCAGGCCGTGCATTCCAGATCATAACCACTCGCTGCGTAAAAAAGCTTTTCCTCATGTCGCCTTTGGTTCTTTTTGCCAATCACCTTAAGTCTGTGTCCTCTGGTTCTTGACCCTTCCGCCAATAGGAACAGTTTCTCTCTATCTACTCTGTCTAGACTCCTCATGATTTTGAACACCTCTATCAAATCTCCTCTCAACCTTCTTTGCTCCAAGGAGAACAACCCCTGCTTCTCGAGTCTATCCACGTAACTGAAGTCCCTCATCCCTGGAATCATTCTCTTAAGTCTTTTCTGCACGTTCTCTAAGGACCTTCATGTCCTTCCTAAAGTGCAGTGCCCAGAATTGGACACAATACTCCAGTTGAGGCCGAACCGTGTTTTATAAAGGTTCATCATAACTTCCTTGCTTTTGTACTCTATGCCTCTATTTATGAAGCCCAGTATCCCATAAGCTTTTTTAACTGCTTTCTCAACCTGCCCTGCCACCTTCAACGATTTGTGCACATATACCCCCAGGTCCCTCTAATCATGCATCCCCTTTAGGATTGTACCCTTTAGTTTATATTGCCTCTCCTCCTCCTTCCTACCAAAATGTATCACTTTGCACTTTTCTGCATTAAATTTCATCTGCCACATGCCTGCCCATTTCACCAACCTGTCTGTCTTCTTGAAGTCTGTCACTATCCTCTTCACTGTACACTATACTTCCAAGTTTTGTGTCATCTGCAAATTTTGAAATTGTGCCCAGTACACCCAAGTCCAAGTAATTAATATAGATCAAGAAAAGCAGTGGTCCTAGAGAACACCACTGTATATCTTCCTCCAGTCTGAAAAACAACCGTTCGCCACTACTCTCCGTTTCCTGTCACTTAGCCAATTTTGTATCCACTGTCCCTTTTATTCCATGGGCTTCAACCTTGCTGGCAAGCCTATTATGTGGCACTTTATCAAACGCCTTTTGGAAGTTCATGTACACCAAGTCAACCGCATTGCCCTCGTCAACCCTCTCTCTTATCTCATCAAAAAACTCAAATCAAGTTAGTTAAACACGACTTGCCTTGAACAAATCCGTGCTGGCTTTCCTTAACTTCCCTCAGCATCCTAGGATGCATCCCATCCGGTCCTGGTGACTTATCAACTTGAAGTACAGACAACCTTTCTAGTACCTCCTATCAATTTTTATCTCATCCAGTAGCTCCACTACCTCCTCTTTCACTATGATTTTGGCAGCATCTTCTTCCTTGGTGAAGACAGATGCAAAGTACTCATTTAGTACCTCAGCCATGCCCTCTGCTTCCATGCTTAGGTCTCCTTTTTGGTCCCGAATTGGCCCCATCCCTCCTCTTACTACCCATTTATTATTTATATGCCTATAGAAGACTTTTGAATTCCCTTTTATGTTAGCTAATTCCCTTTTATGTTAGCAGGAGGGAGAGAGAAAACAGGGAACTATAGGCCAGTTAGCATCACATCAGTAGTAGGGAAGATATTATTAGGGACGTGATAACAGGGCACTTAGAAAACCATAATATGATTGGGCAGAGTCAACACTGATTTATGAAAGAGAAATCATATTTGACAAATCTGTTAGTTTTTTGGGGTTGTAACTAGTAGGGTGGATAAAGGCGAACCAGTGGATGTAGTGTATTTGGATTTTCAAAAAGCATTTCAGTAGGGTGCCACATGAGGTTATTACACAAAATTAGGGCTCATGGGATTGGGGTAATATATTAGCATGGATTAATTAATGGACAGAAAACAGAGGGGGGAAAAATTCAGTTGGTTGCGCCTCCCGTTAGTGCCTTAAGAGGGCGCTAATGGGGCGCAAAGCAACTAGCGCCCGGGTGCGGCGATGTTTACGCCGCTCGCAAAATTAACTAGACATTTTGCAGCGGCTCTAAACACTACCGCCACGATCTCCTGCGCCTGCAGATCATGACGTCCGTCGAGTGCGCAACGCCCCGGTAGTGCCCCGGAGCGGATATTGAGTGGCGCCCCCTGCCTTACCGCCTGCTGCTAGCAACGACCGGTTGAGGGGAGCGTTTTGCAGTCAGGAAGGGACTGGGGGAGCGCTATTTAAAGGCGAACGCTTCCTGCCTTTTTTTGTTGGTGACATTTTTGCACCACGCATTCTGAGAGAGAGAGAGAGACTTCTGGAGAGATTCAGCACTGTGTGAAGGAGTTTTGGGTACTGAGCAGCACTTTGCATGTTCATTTTGATTTGCCCTTCCTTGCATCTATTTAGAAGAGACTGTGGGGGCTGCACTCTGAGCTCTTTCCCTGGTTCTCTCCATTGTTCTTTCCAGCAGATTTGATGTACAGGTCTCTCCAGGCCGAGATTCAACGCTGCAATGAGCAGGATGTGGATGGAGAGCAAGATCAACCCTCCCCTTTAAGAACTGGCTGACGCCATTGTGTCTCTGTTCCATTGCTGACTGACATCACATGAGCTTCGCCAGCGCTCTGAGGTAGCGCCTCGCTCCTCGGCCTTTGCACCTTAAGACAGGTGTGAAGCGCCTGATTTGGCGCTCCAATCACCTCCAGGGGCGATAAAAGCCAAGTTTGCAGTCGGAGGCAATAATTAGCGGCAGGCGCTAATCTTTGCGCCCCAAATGGGGCGATACTGAATTTTTCCCCCAGAGAGTGGGAATAAACGCGTCATTTTCGGGTTGGCAGGCTATAACTAGTGGGGTACCGCAGATCAGTGTTTGGGCCTCAGCTATTTACAATCTATATTAATGACTTGGATGAGGGAACAGAGTGTAATGTATCCAAGTTTGCTGATGATACAAAGTTAGGTGGAAAGTAAGCTGTGAGGAGGACACAAGGAGGCTGCAAAAGGATTTAGTCAGGTTAAGTGATTGGGCAAGAACGTGGCAGATGGAATATAATGTGGAGAAGTGTTAAGTTATCCACTTTGGTCGGAACAATAGAAAAGCAGAATATTTTTTTAAATGGTGAGAGTCTGGGAAATGTTGGGTGTCCTTGTACACAAATCACAGAAAGTTATCATGCAGGTACAGCAAGCAATTAGGAAAGCAAATGGTATGTTAACCTTTATTACAGATGGGTTAGAGTACATAAGAACATAAGAATTAGGAGCAGGAGTAGACCATACGGCCCTTCGAGCCTGCTCCGCCATTCAATAAGATCATGGCTGATCTTTGATCTCAACTCCACTTTCCTGCCCGATCCCCATATCCCTTGATTCCCTAGAATCCAAAAATCTATCTATCTCAGCCTTGAATATGCTCAACGACCTTTGGGATAGAGAATTCCAAAGATTCACAACCCTCTGAGTGAAGAAATTCCTCCTCATCTCAGTCTTAAATGGCCGACCCCTTATCCTCAGACTATGTCCCCTAGTTCTAGACTCTCCAGCCAGGGGAAACAACCTCTTGGCAACCCCTGTTAATCCCCCTCAGAATCTTATGTTTCAATGGGATCACCTCTTCAAGGAAGCATGACTTCCTTGTTTTTGTTTTCAATGCCCCTAGTTACAAAGCCAAGTATCCCATACACTTTCTTAACTACCTTATCAATTTGCCCTGCCAGCTTCAAGAATTTGTGACTATGCACCTCCAGGTCCTTCTACTCTTGCACCCCCTTCAAAATAGTACCATTTCGATTATACAAAAGCAAAATACTGTAGATGCTGGAAATCTGAAATAAAAACAGTTAACAATTTAGATTATACTGCCTCTCCGTGTTGTTTCTCCCAAAGTGCATCACTTCACACTTATCTGCATTAAATTACATCTGCCATGTATCTGCCTATTTCACTAGTCTGTCTATGTCCTCCTGAAGTCTGCTACTATCCTGCTAACTATTTATTTATTGCATTGCTGAGTTTTGTATCATCTGCAAACTTTGAAATTGTACTCCCTATACCCAAATCCAGGTCATTTATATAAAGCAAGAAAAGCAATGGTCCTAATACCGACCCCTGGGGGACCCCACTACATAATCCTCTCTCCAGTCAGAAAAATATCCGTTCACCACTACTCTCTGCCTCCTATCCCTTAGCCAATTACACACCCAAGTTACCACTGTCCCATTAATACCATGTGCTTCTATTTTCCGAATAAGTCTGTTATGTGCTAATTTATCCAATGCCTTTTTAAAGTCCATATATATAACTACTGCACTACCTTCATCAACCCTCTCTGTTACTTCATCAAACAACTCAATCAGGTTAGTCAGACACTATTTGCCTTTAACAAATGAGTGCTGGCTGTGCCATATTAACCCATGCTTGACCAAGTAAGAATTAATTTTGTCCTCAACAACGGTCTCTAGTAATTTTCCCACCAACTGAGATTAGATTGATTGGCATGTAGTTACTAGGTTTATCCCTCTCCCCTTTTTTGAATAGGGGTGTAAAATTTGCAATCCTCCAGTCCTCTGGCACCACTCTCCGAGCTTCCCTCAGCAACCTAGGATGCATCCCAGCTGGACCGAGTGACTTACTAACTTTGAGTGATGCCAACCTATTTCGCACCTCCTTTCTATCTATTTTTATCCTAGCCAATATCTCTACTCTTTCCCCACCGCCCCACTGTAACATTAACTTCATCTAACTTATCGACCAATATCCACTATAAGCCCACAGCTACCTTGACTACACTTTCTCCCACCCCACTTCCTGTAAGGACTCTATTCCATTCTCCCAGTTTCTCCATCTCTGTCGCATCTGTTCCGACGATGCCACCTTCCATACCAGTGCTTCCGATATGTCTTCCTTTTTCCTTAACTAAGGATTCCCCTCCACTGTGGTTGACAGCCCTCAACCATGCCTGTTCCATTTCCCGCACTTATGCTCTCGCCCCTTCCCCTCCCTCCCAGAACCATGAAATGGGGAGTTTGTGGCTTTAGAAAAGTGGGAAGGGAAGGAAATGGAAAGGGGAGACAAAACGCCTGCTCTCGATCACAAGAGTGAGTTAACGGGTCAGAATGACTGCAACCTACTTAATAGGAAACTATTAAATGTCAATGCTAGCACTCTCGCCTGAGTCAGAAGGTTGTGTGTTTTAAGCCACCCTCCAGAGACTGGAGCACATAATCCAGGCTGATGCTCCAGTGCTGCACTGTTGGAGGAGCCGTCTATCGGATGAGGGCAGAACTTTCTGCCTCGGAGAAAATCCAGAATGCAAACCTTTTCCTGTCACGTTTGTAGTTCTCTGTTTTTGTAAGCTCTGAGAGTAGCAGCACTTTTTGTGACTTCTTTAAACCTATCACATCATGACTAATGACGCTGAGCAAGATCTACTGCTGCACTTCTGGGAAAGGCAGAGTGCGAGAAGTCCTCAGGGTGGCTAAATTTAAAATTGCACGCAGTGCATTTGTAGTATCTGTTGTCAAATTGTAGTGTTCTTTTACTGGCGCAATGTGGCAGTTATGAAATGTGTATAATATAATGTGTCTATTTCTGTCACTATGGTGACTGTGTGTGTCTCTCTCTCTCTCTCTCTCTCTCTCTCTCTCTCTCTCTCTCTCTCTCTCTCTCTCTCTCTCTTTCTTCTCTGCCTCCCCCCTCCCCCCCCCCCCCCCCCCCCCCCACCACCACCACCACCACCACCACATTTTAACAGCTGCCCTCTCGGGTGGGCGTAAAAGATCCCACGACACACGAGCAGGGGAGTTCTCCCCAACGTCCTGGTCAATGTTATCCCTCAACCAAGGTCACTTAAAAACCGATTGACTGACTATTTACTCTGTTGTTTGTGGGACTTTGCTGTGAGCAAAATTGGCTGCTGCGTTTCTCTACACTACAACAGTGACTACACTTCCAAAAGTACTTCATTGGCTGCAAAGTGCTTTGGGTCGTCCTGAGGTTGTGAAAGCCCCCAATTTAAATGCAATTTCTTTCTTTGGTTTTATAGCGAGCATAGTTTCCCACTGCACGTGCTGGCATCTCGGCAGCTGCACAAGGCAGTGTGGTACTTGGGCCTGTAGCTGTACACATGACACCACTTGTGTCGCTGCTCTGCGGCACTGTTACCTTTATGGAGAGTCACTTGACATTCTGCTCCCTGGCCTGTGGTCCCCTCGGCTGCGTACTGTCAGAGTGAAATGAGAGCTGCCCTCTGACTTTCTCTTCCAAATGCGGTCTGCCAAGTCGCTTAATTCCAATGATCTGACATATTATGTTGCGTTGTGGTTATGTTACTGGACTAGTAATCCAGAGAACGGGAATGCCAGTTTGAGAATTTGAATTAAAAAAAAAAATCTGAAAATAAAAATCTGGTATCTGTAAAAATGACCAGAAAAAAACCCAACTGGTTCACTAATGTCCTTTTAGGGAAGGAAACCTGCCGTCTCTCTTTTTCTCTTGAAAAGAGAAGGCTGAGGGGTGACCAAATAGAGGTCTTTAAAATTATGAACGGTTTTGATAACGTAGACACAGAGTGTTTCCACACATGGGGAAGAGCAAAACTAGAGGCCATCAACATAAGATAGTCACCAAGAAATCCAGGGAATTCAGAAGAAACTTCTTTACCCAGAGAGTGGTGAGAATGTGGAACTCGCTACCACAGGGAGTGGTTGAAGCGAATCGTATAGATGGATTTAAGGGAAGGCTAGACAAGCATATGAGGGAGAAGGGAATAGAGGGTTATGCTGATAGATTTAGATGAGGAAAGACTGGAGAGGCTCGAGTGGAGCACAAATGCCGGCATGGACTGGTTAGACCGAATGGCCTGTTTCTGTGCTGTATATTCTATGTAATTATATGTCCTTACCCGGTCTGGCCTATTTGTGATTCCAGTCCCACACCAACGTGGTTGACTCTCAACTGCCCTCTGAAGTGGCCTGGCAAGCTGCCCAGTTGTCAGGGCAACTAGGGTTGGGCAAAGAATGCCAGCCTTGCCAGCGACGCCCACATCCCGAGAATGAATAAATAAAATTCAGTGTTGGAATTTGTACTTTGCGGTTGCTGGTGTTGCTGGTGTTGCTTAATTCAAATTATTGGATAATTCAGATTTAAAAACAACTTTGAATTATGAGGAACAGACTGGTCATTTATCCAGTATTATTGTACCAAATGACAAGCTGTGGAGGGAGTTGGGAGTTCAATCATTGGTAGGTTTATACTGACTCGAGTGAAGAGCAAGACTGGACTCACTAGTTTTGCATTCTCCTCTACAGGAGTTTTTTAAAATATAAATGACGGCAGTGCCTCCCTCCTCTCCTTGGAGATTGTAGTGTTGTTTCTTTAAACTCTCGTGCAAAAGGGCGCCAGCTTTTGATGACCTTGATCGGGATTTGTTTCCTTTTGAGTGTTAAAGTCACCAATGTATTGACCAAAATGGATGTTACCTGGTGTTGGAGAACTTCTTTCAATCCTCCCACCTATGGAAGTAATGACGTAACAGGAGGGGCTGGGCCCCATTATTGCAGTACCTCAGTCCGTTCATACCCTCGCCCTGTACCCGCAAGGTCCGAGCTCATATCTATGGTCTTCCCCACACAGCTAGTATTCAATTCTCTCACTAGACCTGATTTTAAGAGTTCCTGGGAGGGAAACTAGAAGGGCAAGTCCACCGAGCTGGAGCTGGAGCTGGAGCTGGAGCTGGCAGGGACCACATTCTGCCCTGTTTTATAGCTGAGGAATCGGGCTGGAAAACTGGTGGAATTGCAACTTAAATGTAGAAGGAAGGGATTGTGCCGGGAATGTGGTTGCACAGAGTTTGCCGATCAGTGGCGCCGATCTCTTCAGGAGTTCCGAGGATGTCTGGCAGCTGCAGTGAGCGTTCAGTTAATGGTCCACAAGCCCCCGTTGGTTACTGTGAAGCTCGGGCTCCACTGGAATGCCCATTAACTGTTGTCACTGCTGCAGTGACAGCTCGGTTTAAAAATAACTTGTGCCACAGCAATGACTTGAATGAACTGGTTTTGTACTGCGACTTAACAAGTACCAGCCATTTCCGTCTGGAGCCCCTGCTCCGACCGGCCAGTCTCATCAATGGGTAAATCCAAAATCAGAACCCTGTCCACTGCTGGAAATGTGGATGTAATACTTTGTAAGTGTTGCCCATCTCTCATTTTAATGCACAGAAGTGATTGACTAAACTGACAAATTGTACAGCCTGATCTGGGTATATTTTAGTTACCAGAGATTTGTTTTGCCACATCCGCTGTGGTTTGTGGTACTGTGAACACTGAAACAGCAACTAGTGCTGGCATTTACAGATTAAACGTAGTGTAGAAAAGCATCCCAAGGCTCTCCACAGAAATGTAATTCCATGAGCAACATGAAATTAAAGAGAGAGCTTTCTTTTATAACGCACCTTTCATGTTGTTTTAGAATGGATGCGGCAGTGTAGTGGTTATGTTACTAGACTAGTAATGCTGGTTATGTTACTGGACTAATAATCCAGAGAACGTGAATTCAAATCCCACCATGGCAGTTTGAGAATTTGAATTAAATTCTGGAAATATAAAGCTGGTATCAGTAAAAGTGACCATGAAGCTGTTGCATTTTCGTAAAAACCCAACTGGTTCACTAATGTCCTTTTTAGGGAAGGAATGCTGCCTTCCTTACCCGGTCTGGCCTATGAGGCTCCAGTCACGTAACATGGTTGACTCCTGGCTGCTCTCGGGTGACCTAGCAAGCAACTCAGTTTATGGACAGGCAATAAATGCCAGCCTTGCCAGCAAGGCCCATGTCCTGAGAATGAAACAATGGTCCAAAATTTGCTGTCAAAATAACGGTGAGGCGAATGGCACTCACTTTTTTAATGGTACAAAAACTTCAGCCGAGGTGCTGATGTGAATAGCCAAAGGTTGCTGTCCAAGTTGCACCGCTCTGCCATTAGCTTTACGAAAATGGCATTTCGCTGCCTGCCTCACTATAGACATGCATTGAATGATGTGAAGTTGCTGTATTTGCGCGGTAGATACAAACTAAACCTTCCGCAGATAATTAAGGCTAGTGATTAGTAACGCAAGTACCCTTTTAAAATGTAAACGAAAAACAATAAGAATAAAATCGGACAGACCACTTGGCATCGGCTACGGACACGACAACGGCACAGCCAGCCCAGTCAACCCTGCAAAGTCCTTCTCACCAACATCTGGGGACTTGTGCCAAAATTGGGAGGGCTGTCCCACAGACTAGTCAAGCAACAGCCTGACATAGTCATACTCACAGAATCATACCTTTCAGCCAATGTCCCAAACTCCTCCATCACCATCCCTGGGTACGTCCTGTCCCACCGGCAGGACAGACCCACCAGGGGTGGCGGTACAGTGGGGAAGGAGTGGCCTTGACAACATTAACTCTGGACCCCATGAAGTCTCATGGCTTCAGGTCACGCATGGGCATGGAAACCTCCTGCTGATTACCACCTACCACCCTCCCTCAGCTGATGAATCAGTACTGCTCCATGTTGAACACCACTTGGAAGAAGCACCGAGAGTAGCAAGGGCACAGAATGTACTCTGGGTGGGGGACTTCAATGTCTATCACCAAGAGTGGCTCGGTAGCACCACAGCTGGCCGAGTCCTGAAGGATATAGTTGCCAGACTGGGCCTGCGGCAGGTGGTGAGCGAACCAACACAAGGGAAAAACCTACTTGACCTCGTCCTCCCCAATCTACCTGTCACAGATGCATCTGTCCATGACAGTATTGGTAGCAGTGACCACCGCACAGTCATTGTGGAGACGAAGTCCCGTCTTTACACTGAGGAAACCCTCCATCATGTTGTGTGGCACTACCACAGTGCTAAATGGGATAGATTCAGAACAGATCTAGCAGCTCAAAACTGGGCTTCCATGAGGCGCTGTGGACCATCAGCAGCAGCAGAATTGTATTCCACCACAATCTGTAACCTCATGGCCTGGCATATCCCTCACTCTACCATTACCATCAAGCCAGAGGACCAACCCTGGTTCAATAAGGAGTGTAGAAGAGCATGCCAGGAGCAGCACCAGGCGTACCTAAAAAAGTGGTGCCAACTTGGGGAACTACAACACAGGACTACATGCATGCTAAAAAGTGGAAGCAGCATGCTACAGACAGAGCTAAGCAATCCCACAATCAACGGATCAGATCAAAGCTCTGCAGTCCTGCCACATCCAGTCGTGAATGGTTGTGGACCATTAAACAACTAACTGGAGGGGGAGGCTCCATGAATATCCCCATCTTCAATGATGGTGGAGCCCAGCACGTGAGCGCAAATGACAAAGCTGAAGCGTTTGCAACTATCTTCAGCCAGAAGTGCCAATTGGATGATCCACAGAAACCAGTCTTCAGGCAATTCGATTCACTCCACGTGACATCAAGAAACGGCTGAGCGCACTGGATACAGCAAAGGCTGTGGGCCCCGACAACATCCCGGCTGTCGTGCTAAGACTTGTGCTCCAGAACTAGCCGCGCCTCTAGCCAAGCTGTTCCAGTACAGCTATAACACTGGCATCTATCCGACAATGTGGAAAACTGCCCAGGTATGTCCTGTCCACTAAAAGCAGGACAATTCCAATCCGGCCAATTACTGCCCCATCAGTCTACTCTCAATCATCAGCAAAGTGATGAAAGGTGTTGTTGACAGTGCTGTCAAGCGGCACTTACATTCCAATAACCTGCTCACTGATGCCCAGTTTGGTTTCCCTCAGTACTGCACTGGAATGTCAGCCGAGATTATGTGCCCAACTTTCTGGAGTGGGACTTGAATCCGGGACCTTCTGACTCCGAGGCAAGAGTGCTACCGCTGACCTAAACTGACACAATGAACAAGCTACTAGACAAACTGTGAGACTGACTGGGTCCTTCTCTGTCTCTCTGTCTTTATGTCTTTGTCTCTGTCGCTGTCTCATAGGAACAGGAGTAGGCCATTTAGCCCCTCGAACCTGTTCCGCATTTAAGTGAGATCATGGCTGATCTGTGACCTAACTCCATATACCCGAATTTGTACCATATCCATTAATACCTTTTGGTTAACAAAAATCTATCAATCTCCGATTTAAAATGATCAATTGACCTTGCATCAATTGCCGTTTTCGGAAGAGAGTTCCAAACTTCTACCACCCTTTCCACGTAGAAGTGTTTCCTAACTTCACTCCTGAAAGGCCTGGCTCTAATTGTTAAACTATGCTCCCTAGTCCCAGACTCCCCAGCCAGCGGAAGTAGCTTCTCTCTATCTACCCTATCAGTTCCTCTTAATATCTTGAAAACTCCTTAATTATAGTCTCTAGTAATTTCCCATAAACAGATGTTATGCTAGCTGGTCTATAATTCCCTGGTTTCCCCCTTACCTTTCTTAAATAGCGGAGTGACATGCGCAATGTTCCAATCTAAAGGAACGGTTCCTGAATCGAGAGAACTTTGGAAGATTATAGTTAGGGCATCTGCAATGTTCTCACCTACTTCCTTTAAAATCCTGGGACGGAAACCATCTGGTCCTGGGGATCTGTCACTCTTTTTAGTGTCATTATTTTCTTCATTTACTGTTATTTTGCTCACATTAATTTTGGTGAGTCCCCGTCCCTGATTCAGTATTGGTTTCCTTAGGATATCCTGCATGCTAACCTTGTCCTCTACTGTAAATACTGATATAAAGTAATTATTCAACGTGTCCACCATTTCCTTATTTTCATTTACAATATCACCGTTTTCAGTTTTCAAGAGGCTCACATAGCTCCTGACCACCCTCTTTTATAATTTAAAAAAAAATTGTGTTGATTTTGATATCCCTTGCAAGTTTCTTTTCATATTCCCTTTTGTAGCTCTTACTATCTTTTTTGTCATCTTTTTGTTGTTCTTTGTATCTCTCCCAGTAGCCAGGATCTGTGCTAGTTTTTGTATTTCTCTATGCTTTTTCTTTTAATTTTATGTTGTCTCTTACCTCCTTTAGTTGTCCATGGCACTTTTTTTTGGCAGATAGAGCTCTTGCTCCTTAAGGGTATAAACTGGTTCTGTATCACATTCAATTCTTTTTTGAACACCTCCCACTGATCTTCTGTTGTTTTACCATTAACATATTTGCTCAGTTTACTGCGGACAGTTTCTGTCTCATCGCATTGAAGTCAGTCTTATCTAATTCTAGAATTTTAGTAGCTGTTTCATGTTTCTCTTTCAAACACTACATTGAACTCGATCGTATTATGATAAATGTTAGATAAATGTTCACGCACCGTTGGGCTGTTAACTAAATCTGACTCATTACTCATTGCTAAATCTAATATGGCCTGCCCCCTTGTTGGTTCTAGGACATATTGTTGCAGAAAACTATCCCGAACACACTCTCGAAATTAACTACCTTTCTGGCATGAGCTAGTCTGCTTATCCCAATCTATATGAAAGTTAAAATCCCCCATTAAAACCACTCTGCCTTTGCAAATGCTTGTCTAATCTCTGCATTTATACATTCTACCACTTCACAGCTGCTACCAGGGGGGCCTATACACAACTCCACTACAGTCTTAAATCCTTTTCAATTTCTTAATTCTTCCCATAAAGTCTCAACTGCCTCCTTGCCTCTCGTTATATCCTCTCTTATCATTGAAGTGATTTCATCCTTAATCACTAAGGCTACTCCTCCCCCTCTAGTATTTCCCTATCTTTCCTGTACAGCTTATAAGCTGGTATATTTAGTTCCCAGGCCTGACTGTCGCGCAGCCATGTTTCAGTAATGGCTACCATGTCATACACTCCAAGTTGAATTTGTGCCTTCAATATATTCAATTTGTTCCTTATACTCCATGCATTTGTATAAAGAACGTTTATTTGGGCCACAAACCCTAACCTGTCCTTCTGCTCTAATGTTTTACTAGCACATTTCTTTTTTCTGTCTCCTGGTTTAATTACTTTACATCTTTATTTTTCCCTTTTATCTGTAGTGCCTAAAGCACAATTTCTGACTTACTCTACTCTCTTCCCTTTCGTTTGTTTTTGAACTATTTGTACTACAATTTCCACCTGAGCCCCCAGCCCCCATTTACTAGTTTAAAGTCCTTGTGACACCCCCCACCCCCCATTTATCCTTTCCACCAGGACCCCGGTCCCAGCCCGGTTCAAGTGGAGCCCGTCCCAACGGAACAGTTCCTTCCTTTAAAACAGAAATAGACAGTTTCCTAGAAGTAAAGGGCATTAAGGGTTACGGGGAGCGGGCAGGAATTTGGACATGAGTCTAGGTTCGGATCGGTCATGGCCCTGTGGGTAGTGGAGCGGGCCCAGGGACTGTGTAGCCTGATTCTGCTCCTATTTCGTGTGTGCAATTCTGTTAGATGCAGGAGATGGTTCTGTGATAGATAGTAGATTGGCGGTTAGGATCAGATCAGCCATGATCTTATTGAATGGCGGAGCAGGCTCGAGGGGCCGATTGGCCTACTCCTGCTCCTATTTCTTATGTTCTTATGTTCCTGTCCCAGTACTGGTGCCAATATCCCATGAAATGGAACCCCTCTTTCCCACGCCACTCCTTCAGCCACGTGTTCACCTCCCTAATCTTCTTATCCCTACACCAATTTGCACGTGGCTCGGGTAATCCGAGATTATAACCCTTGAGGTCCTGTTTTTTAATTTAGCTCCTGGTACTCTGAACAGGACCACTTGCTTACTCTTTCCTATGTTGTTGGTCCCAACATGGACCACAACAACTGTATCCACCTCCTCCCCCTCCAAAATCCTTTCAAGCCAGTTCGAGCTATCCCTCACCCTGGCACCAGGTAGGCAATGTGCCATGTGGGATTCTCAATACCGCTTGCAAGGATGCTATCTGTTCCCCTAATTATTTAATCTCCTACAACTACCACATTACCCTCCCCCCCCCCCCCCTCCCCTCCTCCCTTGGCAGTCTCCTGCTCCAAGGTGCCATGGTCAGCATTCTGGCTGTCCTTCCGACGGTCTTTATCCTTATCCTCACAGGTAGCAAGTACATTGTATGCATGCTAGATAGGATCAGTTTCTGCGGATCCTCCATCTATATCTCTCCTGGATTTCCCTTGCTCTGTACACCATCAGTCACACCAACCCTATTCTGATCCTGCACCTCTCTGAGGTGTGACCGAGGTCTGGAGCAAACTGTCCAGATACTCCACCCCCTCCCTTATGTGTCGGAGTGTCTCCAACCCTCACTCCAGCTCAATGGCTTTGAGCCGGAGACATCTACTGCAGACGTGTTCGCTCGGGACACACATTCCCACATACTGAAGTCCAGGCACTCAACTTGCTCTGCCATTTCTTAGTCTATATTATTTAAAACTACTTTTTAGTCTGTAGTAAGTTTTTTTTTTACACACTAACTTGCACTAAAATACTGGACAAAATGTTAAATGCTTACTGTCTCAAGCTTACATGAATCACTGCAAGTATTGGAGGCAAAAAGTAGCACCTCTTCCCCCTCTGCACTGAATCCTCTCGCTCTCTCTTCTCTCTCTCTTCTCTCTCTCTTCTCTCTCTCTTCTCTCTCTCTTCTCTCTCTCTTCCTCTGTGTCTCTCTCTCTCTCTCTCTCTCTCCATTAACCAACTTCCTCCCCCTCTGCCCAAATAATAGATGCCTCCAAAAATTCCATCTCCAGATTCTCAGCTGAAAGCCCCATTGTTACTTGTGCATATAAAGTGATTTATTTGATCATTGTCCAGCTGGGGGAATGATCCCAGCTGGACTGGGGGGAAAAGAAACAAATGCTACATTTTACAAGGCTGGTGGTTTTAAAAACCTGTTGAGTATTTAAATATATCACATCATTTTAATATCATCTGTGTGAGGATTGGCAGGAGAGAATTATTAGTCTATTGGAATAAATCTTTAAACCAGTCCCATAAGAATAGTTGTGGGCATTTCTGATGAATTGTGTGACGTTCTAACACCCACTCAATGACATCACAGGTCTTGACCCTTCCTCGGGATGCAGCCCTGAGGAAGTGTCTGTTCCCACCATTGGGCGTGGGTTTGCTGAAATGCCTCTGAAACATTTTATTTCTTGTTTTAATATGAGCATTGCAATATTTTCTTTTGTTTTAATGCAGGTGTTGAGCTTTGTTTTTTGTCTTTTTTTTAAGCAATGCGATTGGCCCCCTTGTTGCTCTTTGGCTGATCTACCAGGAAGGAGGTGTGCTGCAGAGTGCCTCCACGCCGATCTGGTTGCTGCTATATGGTGGCGTAGGTATCTGTGCCGGTCTCTGGGTCTGGGGGAGGCGAGTCATTCAGACGCTGGGCAAAGATCTCACTCCCATCACCCCATCTAGGTGAGTATGGTTGAAGTGCATCTAGAACACTTGCACGTTACGTCACATTTAATGTTGCACTAACTAACCTAGTAGGTGGCTATGTGGAGAAGGCTTGCCCCACTGCAGAGCGCAGGTGGTATCATTTGATCAGATGTCTTGTTTGTGCCCTTCCAAATTGAAGCAGTGAATTATTTTGTATTTATTTGTGTTTTTCTCCTCCTGCCTCTCTCACCCATGTGTTTTCCCCCACCCCCATCCCATGCATCAAATGAACCACTTGAGTAGCCAAGAGATGGTCAGCATGGAAGTTTTGGCCAATTACATTTATTGCACGTACTGACGGTACTAACATTGAGGAGTGTACCATGACGCACGCTCTTCCAGCTTTTCTCACTGTGTCCAAAACACCTCCCAGCATGTGGCGGTGATGATGCCGACTCAAGTATAGTTCAGGTTGGTGAATCAAATGCTAGTTGCTATTTAAAGGCATCCTGCACACTATTTCCTATCTCCACTATGCAAGGGCATAGCCTCAAACACCCAAAGGCTCCTCGCCCGCCAAAGTAGCAAACTACTACAAAGAATACCACACTGACTGCAGCGGTTCTGGAAGGAGGCCCACCACTACCTTTAGGCAACTAGGGATGGACAGTAAATACCGGCCTTGCCCGTGCTGCCCACATCCCAGGAATAACAAAAAAGAAACCAACTGCCAAGCACCCAGTGCACAAGTGTAACTGGCCCCCCTAGTTAAAGCCATTTAAGTCCTGCAGTTGGTCCCTAAAGTCAGGATTGCAGAAGTCCTATTCCCCTAAATTATACTTAATTGTCCACATTTGTCTAGATGTTGTCTTGCCTACTGCTGGGTTTTTGCTGAACACAGTGAGGTAATTGCCCAGTTTAACATTACAACTGAAGTGTGTCTTTATATTCTGCATAATAGTGGGTGCAGTGGATATGGCCAACCTTATATGCTGCAGTGCTTTGCCTTGTGCTTAGTTTATGGATAAAGCTCACTGACCTTGCTCGTGAGTCCTGATCTCTCCACTGATGGGATCAGCAGGCTGGGTGTAAGATATCCAAGCAAACCTCCTCGGCTTTCGAAGGCACGGAGGGCCTGTGGACGTGCTGGCCGGGTCTTTGTGCTTCTATACTGTCACTTGTTCAGAGACATGCGATGACTCAGATCTCGACAACCGCCCCCAATCCCTCAAATGTGGCCTCTTCAGAGAGAATAAAGGGTCTACTCCCAATTCCCACCTCCACCGAACACTTATTGGGGCTTATTTTAACTTTTATCGCCAGGCAGCAGACATCCCGAGTATGTGAGGAGGCATTATCTGAACGCCAGTCCTTTCTTTGTCTCCTGTGTTCCGTTACTGGCCCCAGATTTGCTCTTTTAAACCGTTGGGATTCCTCTGATGTGAACGAGTTTGATGTGAAATCTTCAATGTACCACCATTACACAATGTCTCGCACAAGTAGCATTACACGTTCGTGACTGAGCTTCATTACCATGGGGTAATTGGGGGGGGGCGGGAGAACGTAAGTAGCGCTGATTTACCACAAGCAGAGAAAATTCTAAGCTCTAAAAGCTGGAACCATTGGAGCGCTATGGAGTTGTACGTTGCACCATATGGGCAGTGTGCCAGTATCTCTTGTACGAAAATGTACAAATTTTTTTGCGTGTGTGTGTGTGGGGAGAAGAGGTGAGGGCCCCTTCCATATGGTGTGTGTCACATTCACAGCCTTGTGTATGTTGCATGTTAGCAATTTAGTGCTCTGTTTATACTACTCGCCCGCACGATGATTATATGGGACCTGCTCCATTTGCCTGAGCTAAACCTAATGCATGCAATGAATTTAGTTGACTGATACATTCATTTTTTGCTGAAATAGTTATCGTTGGTATTATGCCTTGAATATTGATTTTGTAATTACTTAATTTTTAAAAAGATTATTTTTTTTTTTAAACACAAATGGCTGCTGGATATATCGCAAAGATTGCTCTGAATGTTTGTCCAGAGCTGCGGTAAGACTCTTGTATGCTGCCTGAGGCTTCATGGTATTAATCTTAAGACTCACTGGTGCAACGAATGACTGTGAAGTGTTGTTTTGTGCTTCCTGCAGTGGATTCACTATTGAGTTGGCTTCGGCGTTCACAGTTGTGGTTGCTTCCAATGTTGGACTTCCTGTCAGTACCACACACTGCAAGGTATGCGTATGCCCTGTGACTGCGACACAAGCAG
Organism: Squalus acanthias; assembly: GCA_030390025.1. Lineage (NCBI taxonomy): Eukaryota > Metazoa > Chordata > Chondrichthyes > Squaliformes > Squalidae > Squalus > Squalus acanthias. The sequence continues at coordinate 226,450,246 of CM059425.1, read as the reverse complement.
TTCAGTCTGTACTACTCTGAGGCTTGGCTCAGATCAATTCCTGGTGGCATGACTCATCCTGAGGCAGGGAGATGGAGAGGCAAACTTAGTACTGTTCTGCACCCATCTTGGTGCCAGGCCTGGTTGCAAAGAGCATTCTTTGTGGTAAAACAAAATGTGGACTTGACCCCAAAAGGAATTGTCTGATATTCGACTGCTAACTTATCCAGACGGAACTGAACAAAGTCAACCCTACTTGTGCTTTACCACCTGTTAAAGAAAGAACTTTCATTTATACAGCGCCTTTCATGACCTCAGGATGTTCCAAAGTGCTTTACAGCCAATGAAGTACTTTTGAAGTGTAGTCACTGCTGTAATGTAGGAAACACAGTAGCCAATTTGTGCACAGTAAGGTCCCACAAGTTGCAATGTGATAATGACCAAATCATCTGTTTTGGCAAATATTAATTCTCCAGCTAGTTTTAAAAACCTTACAGTAACACGGGCCATGTTCTGACCAAAACAAACTGACTCAATTTTTAGGGAACCTAACTCTTGTGCTTCCCTCGCACCGTATCTTTTGGTACATCGGACAAACTACACTGAACGGACAAAAAATTTGAAGACTCGAATTGCACTTCCATTTCGGCTGCAAGTGAATCGCCCAAAAATGCTTTTTGTCGCACCCTATGGCCTTAAGTTCTAGTTTAGCTGATGGTCGTTGCACTGTTTTAGTTGGATGAGCTCTTCATGCCACTGTGGACTGATTTGCAGCACGCTCCTTGGGGCTGGAGTTGGTGTTTAGTGGAACCTCTCATCACTCACTTACTGTTCCATATTGCATGTTTGTGATGGGATGTCTTTCACGTGCTTTTCTTACTACAAACTTATATTTTCTGTTTCTTCACAGTGGATTTTGCATTGAAGTAATGAGTGCGCTAACTGTACTTGTAGCCTCAAATGTGGGCATTCCAATAAGTTCCACTCATTGCAAGGTATTCGTGTGTCATGTTAATGCAGCAATCGTATCGCTACCACCTTTAGCAAACCAAACGATTGAACTAAAACCATGCTGGCTGTTGCATTCTGCCTTCTTGTGTGTAGCATGCAAGGGGCTTCCCTACAAACTAGAAGTTAATTGGAGAAAGTGATTTTGGGTTTTGTTTGTTTTAAGGATAGACTGGTTGATCTTCATGATGCTGAGCGTGGACCAGGTGAAGGGGCGTTAGAGGATGAGGAATAATCGGACCAGGGCATGCAGACATTATTCGGCCCCTATTTTATACATTTAAATTACAGATTCCCATGTCCACACTTGCAGTTGGAATTGCCACGGTGAACTTGTCACATAATTACACCCTCTCGCCAGCAGTTGTGCTGCAGTACCTTCACTGGCAGGAGGGTGTTATTACAGTGTGACATGTTTACATGGGCAGTTTGCATTATAAATGATAAATAGGAATTTATCATGGGACATAAGATTTTTAATATTATAGATTGTGTCCGGGGGACTCTTCAGACGGTGGCTATGGTGGGTAAATTTTCTGACTTTGTGCTGGTGCCAGGAGGAGTTGCCCACTGCCAGTACATATTGGAAACTTGCGGGTATGTTTCCTACAATTTTCCAATATGTCCATTCTGTGAGCAGGATTCCCCGCAGACAGCGCTAACTCAGAAAAAACTGCTCCCTTGGTTTAAGATCACATTGATTGGTGAGCATAGGCCATTGAGTTGAGGCCAGGCTTCTGTCGAGTGTTGCTACAAGTGGGCTGAGGGGGAGAGAGAGAGAACGGGATTGTGCAGGTTAACCTTTTTTTTACAATCTGAATTTTAGATTTTTTTTAAATAGTGTTCAAATAACACTTTCTAGTTAGTTAAGGATAAGCAAGACCCTGAAATCTGGAGATTTAAGCAAAGACAAAATCATTTTTCCGCATTAGATTTTTTCTTTTTCTTGGACCAGAATGATTTCTTTTCTGGCCTTGTAGATTTCTGCCTCCCAATTACATAATTGCAGACAATCTGTAGAAAACAAGTTACGGGGCAGTCTTGGCACGAGAGATTTCTGGAGTTCCAACTTTGGAGCTTTCCGATCATTCTTGCAGATTTAGGTGTATTTTTTTTTGTCTTCTAATACTCCTGTGTAGCGCCTTGGGACGTTTTACTACGTTAAAAGTGCTATATAAATACTTGTTGTTGTATGGTACGATTTACCTCCCAGCTATCTGCAGGAATTATCATTGGAGTCAGGCATTGGGGAGAGCGGGCGAGGGCCTGGGCCTTGGAGAGAGCGGCTGAGAAGACTAGCAGCATTTGGGGATGAGAAATAGAATTTTAGATGATATTTGTCTGTACCTACTTGGGAACTTGGAATGCATCATCTCCATAGTCTGATGGTGGATTTTTAGCTTGTACTTAGTCTGCATAGAGGGACTCCTGTGTTTTTACATTCTCTGTCAGGGAGATTATCCTTCAGAGGATAATCAGGCTTCTGTCGTGTTTTGAAGGCAAACTGCATCAGTTAATTCATTTTGCTAGAAGTATATCTAACTTGCTCACCAACCAACTTGTTAACATTTCTTGTTTTTCTACCTAATGCATCATTAAATAAATCTATTAGTTTATTAACTAACTTGTTTTATTTTTGTTTTTAAAGAGTAGACCAATAACTTCTCCAAATCTGAGATAGGGATTCACGTTCAAATGATCCTGCACTCGCGGGGGTGGGGCGGGCGGGCGGGGAGCCTTGCTCGAAGGGACCATGGGTCAGAGACTCTGTGAAAACTACTAGCGAGGAGCCTCGCTCTAAAGGAGCATGGGTTTGACGGTCAGGACTACCCGTCTCTGACTTAGGCTCTTGTCCAGCACAGCTTCACTGGTGGGAGTGCAGGATCGGAGAATTGGTGCCTTTGAAAGCTACATACTTGGTACCTTTTTTCACTTTAAGACGTGTGATTTGGTTCAATGGCTCGTGGTTGGGTCAAAACCATTCTGAACGGTGTCCGGGTGCAGTGTCTGCATAACTACAATGTGTGGAATGCAAGACCCGCACTGTTGAGTACATACAAAGGGTATCTGCTACCTGCATGGTTTTGGCAATTGATTTCTATTTTGACAAGGTTCTGGACATTTAGTATCGGTCTACTCTTTGTTCATTTTTTTTCTCTCCTTTTTATTTCCTTTCCTCACTCCCCATGCCATTTTAACCCCCCCCCCCCTCTCCCCACCTTCCTGTTGATTCCTACTAATATTTTGTCTTGGTTTTTACTTCCCTAGGTTGGATCTGTGGTGGCTGTGGGATGGATCCGATCACGCAAAGCCGTGGACTGGCACTTATTTCGTAATATCTTCCTGGCCTGGTTTGTGACCGTCCCGGTCTCTGGTCTCTTCAGTGCTGCTGTTATGGCGCTGTTTGTATATGGAATACTGCCATATGTTTAAATTTTATTGTGATTTATTTTTTTTAAATATTTTTAACCAGCAGCGTGAGGTGCCCTCCCCCCCGCCCCCCCACCCCCCTCCCCAACCAAGAGCTGGTTTATTTCTTTTTCTTTCTCTCCCCTGTTTCAAGAGGAATTAAACAGCTATAAATTAATTTTACATTTCCATCTTCTCCGTTCTCTCACATGCTGTAAATAACACTACATGTGCTCATTTTTGGTGACTTGGTAGTATGTAACAGTAAAGCTCTATTATATGGTGCATCTGTGTACTAGTGAGTAATGCTGCCCAAGTCATGAGGTTTGGAATGGATGGTACTGCTTGGAAGATTTACTCCCTTTGTAGTACTGATGTGTGTGACGATGCTGTACATATTGTATTATTACTCATTGGAAAGGTGTTTTTTTTTAAGTATGGATCTGAAAAAAAAAAAGGGGAATTTAAAAAAAATATATATATATATGCCGTGGTATAGTAAAATCATCCTTCTGATGCCAAACGAGGTACAAAAACCCCAGCTCAGTCATTCAGCTTTGTCTTTCTTTTGCAAGGCATTGTTCCCTGTAACTGGGCCTAGTCCCATTCTACTCTGCATGCCACAAACACTGTAACCAGAATCAGGAGCAATTCAATGTGATGGATTTCATGGAAACTTGATTTCATGTTATAAGTTTGACAGTTGTACTATATTGTAATTTCTATTGTAAATACTTTCTAAAGAAGAGATCTAGGTTTGTGTGGTTTTTAAAAAAAAATTGGGACATATTTCGCTCATTCATTTAAGACTTTAAAAAAAAATATCGAATGTACCAAAGATTCAAGAATAAAGATTTGACAGTATTTCCACTTTGGTTTATTGAAATGCCTGTTTGTAATTCAGGGTCCTTCTCCAGTTCTTTGCAATTTAAGTGACATTTGATCCGTTTTTACTGGAAACAGATTTCTCGGGTTCCTTTCAACCAAAAAGTATTCTGTGTAGAAGACGACGGCAAGATGGCATCAAACCAAATATCGAGTTGGCATTGGGCTAATTGGCAGTCCCGCTGGACAATGCTTTTCCATAATGTTAAATGTGCACATTTGATCTGCAGCACTGTATACCCCAAGTACTAACGCCATTCATTTCCACGGGAGGGATTGGGGGTTCTCCCGATTGTCCGCCATAACTTTGGGTGGAAGATTGGCGAAAACACTGGAGAAACGGCACTGACGGAGTTTCCACTGAGCTTCCACCAAAATTGCATTGGATGATCGAGAACCCCCTGCAGAAATTCAGCCCCACAAAATAGGGAGTCAAAGCTTTGGTTATGGTCGACTGAGATAAAAGTTACCTCTGGGTAATTACCATTTTATTTTTGAACTAATAATTTGTATTTATGTAGCGCCTTTAATGTAGTAAAACGTCCCAAAGCACTTCACCGGAACGTTTTCAAACAGCATTTGACACCAAGCTACATGAGGAGATAATCGGGCAGATGACCAAATGCTTGGTCAAAGAGGTAGGTTTTAAGGAGTGTCTTAAAGGAGGAAAGAGAGTTAGAGAGGCAGAGAGGTTTAGGGAGGGAATTCCAGAGCTTAGGGCCTTGACAGCTGAAGGCACGGCCACCAATGGTGGAGCGATTAAAATTGGGGATGCTCAAAAGGCCAGCATTAGAGGAGCGCAGATATCTGAGGGTTGTGGGGCTAGAGGAGATTACAGAGCTAGGGAGGGGCGAGACCATGGAGGGATTTGAAAACGAGGATGAGAATTTTAAAATTGAGGCATTTTAAAATGCCACATTTAAAACCAGCTTTATACTACATGCAGTTAGATTGTAGTCCTTTTTTTGTATCAATTTGAGAACTGATTTTGGGGGAACGGAGGGGGAAGAGAGAGAAATGAGCTTTCAGTGACTTTTGCTATCTAATCCACACCAAATACATGAAGAGCAGTGAGATTCTTTTAATTTAATGGCCCAGACCTTTAGTCAGTCGTTGATGTCCTCGTTGCTCACTCGTTACAGATCAACCCATTCCCGGGATATATGTTGTATTCTGTAGATTTCCATCACGTCTTCTGTTTAGCAGTGTTTTCCAAAGCTTGGTCCGTCTCCAGCAGTTTACAATTACGGGTTTGCAAGATGAGAGATGTTCCTTGACTCAGTGTCATTGGATGTGTGGATTACAAGTACGATCGTTAGAATAAATGAGCTAGCAGTTTCAAAGAGGTGATTGTGTGAAACTTTACCTTTGGAGCGTGCCGGTAGAAGTTCCGGATGGACAAGTTCATGTCTGGCCACTTAGCATGCTGTCACTACGCTCCTGTGGGGGCTGTTTTTGATTGATTCTTAACCTCGTATCTTTTAAACGCCTTTTATTAAAATTGAGTGGACTGAGGAATTTAGCACCAAGTGTGTTAAGCGTTTGTAAGTGAACTTTGCCAATTGCAGTCTCTACCCTGGCAATTTCCAAAACTTATGTAAAAATGGGTTATTAAAGCTGCAGAACTCCTGTCCATGACTATAACTAGGTGTGTTTTTTCTCTGGTTTCTGAAGATTACTTGCACTTCAAATGCTGTATCTATCATGGCCCACATCCCATGAATGAATTTTTTTTTAAATGATAGGAAAACTAACCCTCAAGCTACAGACCCACCCATTTAAAAAAAAAATAATAATAATTTAAAGTGGAGAAGAGCTCTTTGCTCTCCTTGGTTTCGGCCTTGGCTCAGTGATGGCACATTCGCCTCTGACTCCGAAGGTTGTAGGTTCAGTACTGAGGAGATGCTGCACTGTTGGAGGTGCCGTCTTTCGGATGAGACATTAAACCGAGGCTCCATCTGTCCTCTCGGGTGGATGTAAAAGATTCCATGGCACTATTCAAAGAAGAAGCAGGGAGTTCTACCTGGTGTCCTGGACAATATTTATCCCTCAAATCTACATCAGTAGAACAGATTACCTGGTCATTATCCCATTGCTGTTTGTGGGATCTTGCTGTTGCGCAAATTGGCTGCCACATTTCCCTACATTATAACAACGACTACACTTCAAAAGCTCTTTCGGACATCCTGAGGTAGTGAAAGATGCTATATAAATGCAAGTTAGGTCTTCGTGCAATAGTTTATAAAAATCCCACTCGGGAGTTCAGTTCCCCACGCTGCAGGTTGAAATCCCTCCATTGTGGTGCAACTTGGTGTCTTCCAGGAATCTAGCCACTGTAAATGTATTGTTTTTGATTACTTGTATCATTGCCAATAACTGACTTGTTTTTTGTTTTCCCCTTCCAGTTGGGGAAAAAAAATTCATCATTCATTTGTACTCAGTGATGGGAAATTAAAAAAATCTTTTTAATGAACTTCATTAAAATCATCTTACTAAAAAGTTTTGTTTTGACTGGTTATTTACCACAAGGCAGCAACAGCCTGCAACATCTTAACTGTGGAGCAGTAGAACATCGGCAGTTAATTTTAGTTTAAGTGTTAGGTTAATCAGTTGTAATTGTTCTTCTAACGAGCACTCCTGTCCATGATGTGAATGGGTCAGGGCTGGTATACCACAGGACCAAAAAACCCTTTTAAAACAGGGTGATGTACTGGAGACCATGTAGGACCTCCACCCTGTTCTCTCCATTCCAAAAATTGGTAAATATGTTGCTGCCAGACTTGCATTCAGCCTAGAACTGATCATTGCACAGAAGCAGAAAAGAAACACTGATGGTACAAAGACCGAGTTACTTCAACAGAGTTTGAATATAGAATTACATAGAATATACAGCACAGAAACAGGACATTCGGCCCAAACTTTCCATGCCGGCATTTATGCTCCATTCGAGCCTCCTCTTATTCTTCCTCATCGAACTATCAGCATAACCCTATACTCCCTTCTCCCTCATACGCTTATCTAGTTTCCCCTTAAATGCATTTATACTGTTCGCCTCCACATTTGCACCACTCTCTGGGTAAAGAAGTTTCTTCTGAATTCCCTATTTGATTTCTTGGTGACTATCTTATTGATGGCCTCTGGTTTTGCTGTGCCCCACAAGTGGAAATGCTCTCTGTCTTCTCTATCAAAACCTTTCATAATTTTAAAGACCTCTATTAGGCCACCCATGAACCTTCTCTTATTAAGAGGAAAGCGACCCAGGCTGTTCATCCTTTCCATTTTTTAAAAATTATTTTATGGAATGTGGGTGTCGCTGGCAAGGCCAGCATTTATTGCCCATCCCTAATTGCCCTTCAGAAGGTGGTGGTGAGCTACCTTCTTGAACCGCTGCAGTCCGTGTGTTGAAGGTACTCCCACAGTGCTGTTAGGAAGGGAGTTCCAGGATTTTGACCCAGCGACGATGAAGGAATGGCAATATATTTCCAAGTCAGGATGGTGTGTGACTTGGAGGGGAACTTGGAGGTGGTGGTGTTCCCATGCGCCTGCTGCCCTTGTCCTAGGTAGAAGAGGTCACGGGTTTGGGAGGTGCTGCTGAAGAAGTCTTGTCGAGTTGCTGCAGTGCATCTTGTAGATGGTACACACTGCAGCCACGGTATGCCGGTGATGGGGGGAGTGAATGTTTAAGGTGGTGGATGGGGTGCCAATCAAGCGGGCTGCTTTGTCCTGGATGGTGTCGAGCTTCTTGTGTTGCTGGAGCTACACTCATCCAGGCAAGTGGAGAGTATTTCATCACATTCCTTACTTGTGCCTTGTAGATGGTGGAAAGGCTTTGGGGAGTCAGGAGGTGAGACACTCGCCGCAGAATACCTAGCCTCTGACCTGCTCTTGTTGCCACAGTATTTATGTGGCTGGTCCAGTTAAGTTTCTGGTCAATGGTGACCCCTAGGATGTTGATGGTGGATTCGGCGATGGTAATGCTGTTGAATGTCATGGGGCAGTGGTTAGACTTTCACTTGTTGGAGATAGTCATTGCCTGGCACTTCTGTGGCACGAATGTTACCTGCCACTTATCAGCCCAAGCCTGAACATCGTCCAGGTCTTGTTGCATGCGGGCATGGACTGCTTCATTATCTCGAATTGTGAATGGCACTGAACACTGCAGTCATCAGCAAACATCCCCATTTCTGACCTTATGTTGGAGGGAAGGTAATTGATGAAGCAGCTGAAGATGGTTGGGCCTAGGACACTGCCTTGAGGTACTCCTACAGCGATGTCCTGGGGCTGTGATGATCGATCTTCAACCCCCCACAACCATCTTCCTTTGTGCTAGGTATGAATCCAGCCAGTGGAGAGTTTTTTCCCCGATTCCCATTGACTTCAGTTTTACTAGGGCTCCTTCATGCCACACTCGGTCAAATGCTGCCTTGATGACTAGGGCAGTCACTCTCACCTCATCTCTGGAATTCAGCTCCTTTCTTCATGTTTGGACCATGGCTGTAATGAGATCAGGAGCCAAATGGTCTGGGCAGAACCCAAACGGCATCCGTGAGCAGGTTATTGGTGAGTAAGTGCCGCTTGATAGCACCGTCGATGACACCTTCCATCACTTTGCTGATGATTGAGAGTAGACTGATGGGGCGGTAATTGGCCGGATTGGATTTGTCCTTTTTGTGGACAGGACATACCTGGGCAGTTTTCCACATTGTCGGATAGATGCCAGTGTTGTAGTTGTACTGGAACAGCTTGGCTAGAGGCGCGGCTAGTTCTGGAACACAAGTCTTCAGCACGATGGCCGGGATGATGCGTCTCAGTGTTTCTTAATACACTTCATGGGCCATAGGGTAAATGCCTCGTGATTGCAGAAGTACAGACTGCTCTGGTAAAACATGGGCATTTAGGAAGTACATGAACATTGCCAGAGTGGTGTGCGTTCTTACTTTGTGATGCTTCACCAAGCTGGCGTGAAGTGCAGTTAACATGCCTTGTCGGGCAACATTGTAAAATTAAGCAAGACGTGAGGACAATTACTTTAGCAACCTTCCTGAGATCGTCAAGTTCTTTTCTCACCTCCTCCTAGATTCGATGCACTGGTGAGTCAGCATTTTCTCTTTCTGCCACCCCATCCCATCTGGTCTGGATCTGGTCTTCACTGGATGGTTGCCTTCAATGTCAAAAAATTCACCACCCATCTTGCAGAACTTTGTAGGCCAAAGCTACTTTGTTGAATCGAGTAGATCTTTGGGGAGCTCTTGCTTCAGCCATCTACAGTAGCAGAGCAGCTTTAAGGGCAGCCAACAACCCTTTAAAGACTCCTGGGGCTTGATAATCTGCCCCAATCTCTGTAAGCTCTTGGTACCTCATTGACTGTGCATTAGGAGAGCCAATTTATAGAAGCGAACTGATGGCGATTTATAGCATAAGATCATGATACTGTGCTGGCGAGGGCATGAGGGTCTGCTATTGGTGCTGTAGAGGCAACTGCAAGGCTGGATACAGATATGTAAACAGTACAGGCGGGGGCACATCTTGTGTGGAGTACCTATATTTCATGAAGAAAATATAGAAGTAAAACAGATGTAAAATGAAGAGTCTGATTACAATTTGGGTCAATCGAATAAATTGTGTAAATCTTTACATCATCTGAATAACTTAACTCTTGACCCATTTTCTCCTACTGTGAAGCCTCCTCAATAGCTTAGTTGCGTAATACAGATCATGTTTTTTTTCATTCTAGGGATGTGTGTGCTGCTGGCAAGGCTGGCATTTATTGCCCATCCCTATTGCCCTGATTTGACACAACTGAGTGGCTTGTTAGCCAACTTCAGAGGGCAGTTAAAAGTCGGAAGATTCCAGGAGTTACACAACCTCCACAGGCCCATAATTGCAACTTTGATCTGAAGCATAAAACAACTTGTAACCATGTAATTTCTGAGGCTAATTGTGCTCAGGCCAACATACTTTCTGAAAAATGTATCAGCATTTGAATTCTTGAAGATAAGATGGAATTAGAAAGGGCAAAGCCTTTTGGATTTGGCTTTGAGGCAAAGCAGAGGAGGGAGTGAATAAAAAGGCTCTTTATTGTTGCCTAGTTGTTTCACTCCAGTCTAGGGAGAGCGACCTCTGCCTGTCACACTCCCTCTTTTACTTTTCAAACCGAACACTGGGATCTGCTGCGGAACCAGATCTATTTGGTGGAAACGCAGGTAACAGGATTCTCTCAATAACTTCACTGAAATTGGCTCCCCTAATCCAATGGCACAGCTGGTCAACGGTAGTGACAGTTCGCCGAGCAGTGGATCCGACGGGTGGAAGCCCACATGTCTCCCATTGGTTGCAGTCCTATACTACAAAAGTGCCTTAATAATGACATAGAGCATCTATTTTTACTTACCCTTACCTGAAGGATTACCTGACAAAATTGCCAGCTTTTAATATTTAAAACCGTAGCTCAGTTGGTAGCACACTCACCTCTGAGTCAGAAGGTTGTGGGTTCATAGTCCCACTACAGAGACTTGAGCACAAAAATCTCAGCTGACACTCCAGTGCAGTACTGAGGGAGTGCTGCACTGCCGGAGATACTGTCTTTCAGATGAGACGTTAAACCGAGGCCCTGTCTGCTCTCTCAGGTGAACGTAAAAGATCCCATGGCACTATTTTGAAGAAGAGCTGGGGAGTTATCCCCGGTGTCCTGGCCAATATCACTGGCTCAATCAACATCACTAAAACAGATTATCTGGTCATTCTCACATTGCTGTTTGTGGGAGCTGGCTGTGTGCAAATTGGCTGCCGCGTTTCCTACATTACAACAGTGACTACACATCAAAAAGCACTTAATTGGCTGTAAAGTGCTTTGGGACGTCCGGTGGTCATGAAAGGTGCTATAGAAATGCAAGTCTTTCTTTTCTTTTCTTTTTTGCTGTGAAACACTCTGGGAAATGAAATTGTTCTTCTACGATAGTGTGAATCAGGTGAGTGAATTGCCAGCCCGTTAAAGATGGCGCCTGTATTCGCTGTTGCTCATTTCACGCGATCACTGGAGACCAACAACGCTTCCCAAAATATTTGAATTTGCTGCAGAGAAGGGTCAAGTGTGGAAACCCAAAGAGTCTCACTGTATAAAAACCAGGATCAAAAACATTTCTCGATGTGGAATCATAGAACCTTACAGCACAGAAGGAGGCCGTTCGGCCCATCGTGCCTGTGCTGACTCTTTGGGGGGAATTTTCCCAGCCCTGGGGAGGCGAGTTTGGAGGCGGGACTGCCGGGAAAATGGCAGAAACTAGGAGCGGGTACCGAACCTGCTCCCAACCCGCCTCCGTGCCATCTTCCCGGGAGGCGGGTCCCCGACTCGTGCAGGGACCCGTCTCCTTGAGGCGGGAAGGGGATTACAGCCACTTAACTGCCTGTTAACAGGTAGTTAACAGGCAGTTAAGAGGCTTATCCCCATTTTACCAACACAAGTGCGGGCTTCCAACGTCGGGAAACCCGCCAGAGTCAGCGAGGTGAGCAGTGGGTCTGCGGGGGTGAGAGGGGTCGAAAAGTGCGCTGTGGAGGTGAGTATGGGAGGTGAGTGAAAAGTGTTAGAAAAAATTTCCTTACCTTTGTTTCTTCCTGCAGGCTTCAACCCTTGGGGATCCGGAGGCTCCTCACCTCCACGGAAGAGATGACAGAATGGCTGCTGCATTCTCCGATGCAACAGCCATCTGATTTCTGTTCAGAAAAGAGGTTTGGTGAGTCTTGAGTACAAGGACTCACCAAAGAACAGAGATTGTCAGTGTTTCACAGCTTCTCAAAGCTTAACAAGGTCAATCAAGGGAAAATAGCGTGGGTTGGCCGGACGTCGTTGGGGGCGGGACTGAAACCCGACAACCTGCAGTCCCGCCCCCCATTGATAAAATTCCCCCCTTTGAAAGAGCTATCCAAATAGTTCCACTCCCCTGCTCTTTTCACAAAGCCCAGCAAATTTCTCCTTTTCAAATATATATCCAATTCCCAATTTGAAAGTTACTATTGAATCTGCTTTCACCACCCTTTCAGGCAGTGCATTCCAGGATGCTGCTTAACTTTTAACAAAACATACTTCCCCTGAACGTTCCTTCCCCATCAAACGTTGAAATCTTATAGTATTAAAGTATGTTAATATTCCAGTGTGAGACACATATTGGGGATAATTTTCCGATACTTACTGGTGAACGTGAGTCTTGTGAGCCACCTACGAGTATCAAAAGTGAATCATTTCAGCAGACAGCCCACGTCATCAATTTTCTGGTTTATACTGGCTGAGCCTAAGCTTCCCCACTGTCAGTGTCCTGAGAAATTACCCCTCCTCCCCACCCCCCACTGTTCTATTTTTTATTTATTCTCAGGATCAGGGCGACACTGTCATGGCTACTTTTATTGCCTATCTCCAGTTGCCCAGTTTCTAACTCAGTGGCTTGCTAGACCACTTCAGAGGGCATTAAGCGTCAACCACAGAGTGTGGGACTGGAGCTGCATGTAGGAGACCGGATAAGGGCAGCAGGTTCCCTTCCCTAAAGGACATTAGTGAATCAGTTGGGTTTTTACAACACCCGGCAGCTTTCATTGTCATTTTTCTGGTGCCAGGTCACAGATTACCAGATTTACTGAGTTCAGTTTCAACAGTTGCTATGCTGGATTTGAATTAACAACCTCTCTGTCGCTAATCTCTGTTGAAGCCCATGGAATAAAAGGGACAGTGGTAGCATGGATACGAAATTGGCTAAGTGACAGGAAACAGAGTAGTGGTGAACGGTTGTTTTTCGGACTGGAGGAAGGTATACAGTGGTGTTCCCAAGGGTCGGTACTAGGACCACTGCTTTTCTTGATATATATTAATGATTTGAACTTCGGTGTACGGGGCACAATTTCAAAATTTGCGGATGACACAAAACTTGGAAGTATAGTGAACAGTGAGGAGGATAGGGATAGACTTCAAGTGGACATAGACAGGCTGGTGGAATGGGCGGACACGTGGCAGATGAAATTGAACGCAGAAAAGTGCGAAGTGATACATTTTACATAGAAACATAGAAGATAGGAGCAGGAGTAGGCCATTCGGCCCTTCAAGCCTGCTCCGCCATTCAATGAGATCATGGCTGATCATCCAAATTCAGCACTCGGTCCCTGCTTTCTCCCCATATCCCTTGATCCCTTTAGCCTTAAGAAATATATCTAACTCCTTCTTGAATATATTTAATGATTTGGCCTCAACTGCCTTCTGTGGTAGAGAATTCCACAGGTTCACCACTCTCTGGGTGAAGAAATTCCTCCTCATCTCAGTTCTAAATGGCTTACCCCTTATCCTTAGACTGTGACCCCTGGTTCTGGACTCACCCGCCATCGGGAACATTTTTCCTGCATCTAGTTTGTCCAGACCTGTCAGATTTTTATATGTTTCGATGAGATCCCCTCTCATTCTTCTATACTCCAGCGGGTATAAGCCCAATCAACCCAATCTCTCCTCATATGTCATTCCTGCCATCCCAGGTATCAGCCTTGTGAATCTTCGCTGAACTCCCTCCATGGCAAGAACATCCTTCCTCAGATAAGGCGACCAAAACTGCACACAATACTCAAGGTGTGGTCTCACCAAGGCCCTGTACAACTGCAGCAGGACATCCCTGTTCCTATACTCAAACCCTTTCGCTATGAAGGCCAACATACCATTTGCCTTCTTCACCGCCTGCTGCACCTGCATGCTTACCTTCAGCGACTGGTGCACAAGGACACCTAGGTCTCGTTGCACTTCCCCTTCTCCCAATCTATTGCCATTCAGATAATAGTCTGCCTTTCTGTTTTTGACACCAAAGTGGATAACCTCGCATTTACCCACGTTATATTGCATCTGCCACGCTTCTGCCCACTCACCCAACCTGTCCAAATCATCCTGGAGTTTCTCGGTATCCTCCTCGCAGCACACACGCCCACCCAGCTTTGTGTCATCTGCAAACTTGGAGATATTACATTTAGTTCCCTTATCTAGATCATTAATGTATATTGTGAATAGCTGGGGTCCAAGGACCAATCCCTGCGGTACCCCACTAGTCACTGCTTGCCACTCGGAAAAAGACCCATTAATTCCTACTCTTTGCTTTCTGTCCGCCAACCAGTTCTCTATCCAAGTCAATACCTTGCCCCCAATCCCATGTGCCTTAACTTTACACACTAATCTCTTATGCGGGACCTTATCGAAAGCCTTTTGAAAGTCCAAATACACCACATCTACTGGTTCTCCCTTATCTATTTTCCCAGTTACATCTTCAAAAAATTCCAGTAGATTAGTCAGGCACGATTTACCTTTTGTAAATCCATGTTGACTTTGTCCGATCCTGTCACTGTTTTTCAAGTGCTCAGCTATTACATCCTTTATAATGGACTCTAGCATTTTCCCCACTACCGATGTCAGGCTTACCGGTCTGTAATTCCCTGCTTTCTCTCTACCACCCTTTTTGAATAGTGGGGTAACATTAGCTACCCTCCAATCCATGGGTACAGTTCCAGATTCCATCGAATGTTGGAAGATGATCAGCAATGCATTACTATTTCTAGGGCCACTTCCTTAAGTACCCTAGGATGTAGATTATCAGGCCCTGGGGATTTATCGGCCTTCAATCCCGTCAATTTCCCTAACACCATTTCCCTGCAAATACTGATTTCTTTCAGTTCCTCCCTTTCATCAGACCCTATGTTCTCCAACATCTCTGGGAGGTTATTTGTGTCCTCCTTTGTGAAGACAGAACCAAAATATGCATTTAATTGGTCTGCCATTTCTTTGTTCCCCATTATAACTTCCCCCGCTTCTGACTGCAAGGGACCTACACTTGATTTCACTAATTTTTTTCTATTCACATATCAATAAAAACTCTTACAGTCAGTTTTTATGTTCCCTGCAAGCTCACTTTCATATTCTATTTTCCCCTTCTTAATTAATCCTTTTGTCCTCCTTTGTTGAATCCTAAACTGCTCCCAATCCTCAGGGTTACCGCTTTTTCTGGCCAATTTATATGCCCTCTCCTTGGATCTTATGCTATCCCTAATTTCCCTTGTTAGCCACGGTTGAGTCACCCTTTTTGTTTTATTCATATGCCACACTGGGATGAACAAATTCTGTAGTTCATCCATGCAGTCTTTGAATGTTTGCCATTGCCTATCCACCGTCAACCCTTTGAGTGACATTCCCCAATCAATCCTACCCAATTCGCGCCTCATACCATCGTAGTTTCCTTTATTTAAATTCAGGACCCTAGTCTCTGATTCAACTACTTCACTCTCCATCCTAATGAAGAATTCTATCATATTATGATCACTCTGACCCAAGGGGCCTCGTACAACAAGATTGCTAATTAATCCTTTCTCGTTACAGGAAACTCTTTATTAACCGGCACCGACGGGACCGGCGTGGTGCCGGTTAATCAAAAAGTCCGGATAACGGAGAGTTATATCTCCCAACATACGAGAGCCCCGTACACACTGACATGCGCCTGCATTCGGAGCTCCGTCTCCCCGGGGACCGCCAGCTGACCATCTGTTGTGTCCGCTGCCTACCCGGGCTGCACTTTCCCCTCCCAATCTACACGCTCCGATACAAGGCAAACGCCTCGGGGTTTTTTTAAAAGTTATTTTTAAAGGAGAGATGAAGGAAAACCCCGGTTACCTACTCAAGAATTTTGCCAGTTAAGAGAGATTTCCGGTTATTTGGGTGCCGGTTAAAAGAGAGTTTCCTGTACATAATACCCAGTCTAAGATGGCCTGATCTCTGGTTGGTTCCTCGACATATTGTTCCAGAACACCATCCCGTAAACATTCTAGGAATTCCTCCTCCACAGTACTTTTACTAATTTGGTTAGCCCAATTTATATGTAAATTAAAGTCACCCATGATGACTGCTGTGCCCTTCTTGCATGCTTCTCTAATTTCCCTTTTAATGCCATCCCCAACCTCCGTATTACTGTTTGGAGGTCTATATACCACTCCCACTAACGTTTTCTGCCCCTTGTTATTTCTCAGTTCTACCCATACAGATTCCACATCATCAGAGCTAATATCCTTCCTTTCAATTGTGTTAATCCCCTCTTTAACCAGCAATGCTACCCCACCTCCCTTTCTTTTTTGCCTATCTTTCCTAAATATTGAATACCCCTGGATGTTGAGTTCCCAGCCTTGGCCACCCTGGAGCCATGTTTCTGTAATCCCAATCAAATCGTATTCATTTACCTCTATTTGCGCAGCTAATTCATCCACCTTGATCCGAATGCTCCTTGCATTGAGACACAAAGCCTTCAGGCTTGTTTTTTTATTTCTCAATTCCTCCCTCTCATTAGACCCTATGTTCCCCGACCTCTCTGGGAGGTTATTTGTGTCCTCCTTTGTGAAGACAGAACCAAAGTATGTATTTAATTGGGTAGCCATTTCTTTGTTCCCCATTATAAATTCCCCTGATTCTGACTGCAAGGGACCTACGCTTGACTTCACTCATCTTTTTCTCTTCACATATCTATAGAAGCTTTTACAGTCAGTTTTTATGTTCCCTGAAAGCTTACTCTCATACTCTATTTTCCCCCTCTTAATTAATCCCTTTGTCCTCCTTTTTGGTAGGAAGAAGGAGGAGAGGCAAAATAAACTAAAGGGTACAATCCTAAAGGGGGATGCATGAACAGAGAGGCCTGGCGGTATATGTGCACAAATTGTTGTAGGTGGCAAGGCAGGTTGAGAAAGTGGTTAAAAAAGCATACAGGATCCTGGGCTTTATAAATAGAGGCATAGAGTACAAAAGTAAGGAATTTATGATGAACCTTTATAAAATACTGGTTCGGCCACAACTGGAGTATTGTATCCAATTCTGGGCACCACATTTTCGGAAGGATGTGAAGGCCTTAGAGAAGGTGCAGAAAAGATTTACGAGAATTATTCCAGGAATGAGGGATTTCAGTTACGTTGATAGACTGGAGAAGCTGGGGTTGTTCTCCTTGGAGCAGAGAAGATTGAGAAGAGATTTGATAGAGGTGTTCAAAATCATGATGGGTCTAGATGGAGTAGATAGAGAGAAACTGTTCCCATTGGAGGAAGGGTCGAGAACCAGAGGACACAGATTTAAGGTGATTGGCAAAAGAACCAAAGGCGACATAAGAAAAAACTTTTTTACGCAGCGAGTGGTTAAAGATCTGGAGTGCACTGCCTGAAAGGATGGTGGAGGCAGACTCAATCTTATCTTTCAAAAGGGAGTTGGATAAGTATCTGAAGGAAAAAAATTTGCAGGGCTACGGAGAAAAGGCAGGGGGAGTGGGACTAGCTGAGAGTCGGCACGGGCTCGACAGGCCGAATGGCCTTCTTCCGTGCTGTAACCATTCTATGATTCTATGAGCTGTTTCTGTAAAAGGGTATGGCAGCCTAACTATGTTACTGGACTAGAATCATAGAATCGTTACAGCAGAGTAGGAGGCCATTCATAGGATTACATAGGATATACAGGCACAGAAACAGGCCATTCGGCCCAACCAGTCCATGCTGGCGTTTATGGTCCACACGAGCCGCCTCCCGTCTTAACCCTCTATTCCCTTCTCCCTCATATGCTTGACACTTTTCTGCTATAAATTCATCTGTCACGTGTCCGCCCATTTCACCAGCCTGTCTATGTCTTCCTGAAGTCGATCACTCTCCTCCTCACTGTTCACTATACTTCCAAGCTTTGTGTCATCTGAAAATTTTGAAATTGTGCCCTGTACACTCACATACAAGTCATTAATATATATCAAGAAAAGCAGTGGTCCTAGAACCGACCCCTGGGGAACACCACTGTATACCTTCCTCTTAAACTTCTCTGCTTTAAGGAGAACAACCCCAGCTTCTCCAGTCTCTCCACATAACTGGAGTCCCTCATCCCTGGTACCATTCTAGTAAATCTCTTCTGCACCCTCTCTAAGGCCTTGAAATCCTTCCTAAAGTGTGGTGCCCAGAATTGGTCACAATACTCCAGCTGAGGCCTAACCAGTGTTTTATAAGGGATTAGCATAACTTCCTTGCTTTAATACTCTGTGCCTCTATTAGTGTCATAGAGCACAGGCTGACTGGAGATGTGAGTAGATTTCTGTCACAGAACACACTCTGACTGGAGGTGTGAATGGATATGTGTTACAGTATCATAGAGCACAGGCTAACTGGAAGGTTGAATATATATCTGCCACAGTGTCACAGAGTGAATGGAGGTGGCACTGTGCATGGCCTCAGCGGTTAAATGGCCATCACGGTCCTATTGACAGATTAGGACACCGATTTGCATACAGGTAGGAGGGTCCATCCTGATTTAGGAGGACGCTTCATCCAATGCCAAAAACAGTGGCATTAAACTCACCATGGAGCGGATCATTCATAGAATCATAGAAATTTAAAGCACAGAAGGAGGCCATTCGGCCCATCTTGTCCGTGCCAGCCAACAAAGAGCTATCCATCCTAATCCCACTTTCCAGCACTTGGTCTGTAGCCTTGTAGGTTACGGCACTTCAAGTGCATATCCAAGTACTTTTTAAATGTGATGAGGGTGTCTGCCTCTACCACCCTTTCAGGCAGTGAGTTCCAGATCCCCACCACACTCTGGGTGAAAATATTTCTCTTCAAATCCCCTCTAAACCTCCGACCAATTACTTTAAATCTATGCCCCCTGGTTATTGACCCTTCTGTGAAGGGAAATAGGTCCTTCCTATCCACTCTATCTCAGCCCCTCATAGTTTTATACACCTCAATTGGTCTCCCCTCAGCCTCCTCTGTTCCAAAGAAAACAACCCCAGCCTATCCAATCTTTCCTCATAGCTAAAATTCCCCAGCCCAGGCAACATCCTCATAAATCTCCTCTGCACCCCCTCTAGTGCAATCACATCCTTCCTGTAATGTGGTGACCAGAACTGCACGCAGTATTCCAGCTGTGGCCTAACTAGTGTTTTATACAGTTCAAGCATTACCTCCCTGCTCTTATATTCTATGCCTCGGCTGATAAGAGGCAAGTATCCCATATGCCTTCTTAACCACCTTATCTACCTGTCCTGCTACCTTCAGGGATCTGTGGACATGCACTCCAAGGTCCCTCTGATCTTCTGCACTTCTCAGTGTCCTACCATTTATAGTGTATTCCTTGCCTTGTTAGCCCTCCCCAAATGCATTACCTCACACTTCTCCAGATTGAATTCCATTTG
The DNA here is from genome assembly GCA_030390025.1 of Squalus acanthias. Taxonomy (NCBI): domain Eukaryota; kingdom Metazoa; phylum Chordata; class Chondrichthyes; order Squaliformes; family Squalidae; genus Squalus; species Squalus acanthias. The sequence continues at coordinate 226,430,762 of CM059425.1, read as the reverse complement.
CCACTGTTCCGCCCACCTGACCAGTCATTGATATCTTCCTGCAGTCTGCAGCTTTCTTCTTCATTATCAACCACACGGCCAATTTTTGTACCATCTGCAAACTTCTTAATCATACTTCCTACATTGAAGTCCAAATAATTGATATTTACCACAAAAAGCAAAGGACCCAGTACTGAGCCCTGCGGAACCCCACTGGAAACAGCCATCCAGTCACAAGAACACTCTTCGAGCATTCCTTTTTAACTGCCCTCCGCTCGACTACCGCTGGGCAGGGGGAGTTAAAATTTCTCCCGTACATCTTTGGATCAGGGTGAAACTAAGGTCTGAAGCAATAAGTTGCCTTATAAGAAAGGCCAATTAAGGTCAAATTTGTGTTATAAATTCATTTACGACATTTATTGAGAATTTAACTAGAATCGTAGGGCTGGATTTTGTGAATGGAGGCGAGTTGGAGGCGGGACTGCTGCTTGTCGTGTCAATGTCCCGCCTCCATCCTCGCCTGACCAACCAGAGGGATTTTCCCCGATTGAGCTTGTTAAGCCCGCCCTGCGGGCTCAGCAGGCCAATTAGGGAGGAAGTCACTGACAGAGCACGTCAATGCCAGACGTGCTATGTCAAGACTTCTTGAAAGAAGAAATGTCAGCGTTTGACAGCTCTGTGATGCTGTCAAACACTGACATTCTCTTTAGTTTGATGAGTCCTTGTGTTGAGGACTCATCAAACCTTTCAAATTTGTAAATTTCACATGGCTATTGGAACGGAGGATCCAACAGCCATTCTGTGAAATTGACAAGCAGGATGTTGGCTCTCCCAATCCACCACGGCTAAAGGCTGTATGAAGAAAACAAGAATGAGAAGTCGCACAACACCAGGTTATAGTCCAACAGATTTATTTAATTTTAATAAAATTAAATAAATCTGTTGGACTATAACCTGGTGTTGTGCGACTTCTCATTTTTGTCCACCCCAGTCCAACGCCGGCATCTCCACATCATGAAGAAAACAAGGTAAGTGAACACTTTTCTAAACTGATCACTCACCTTGCATACTTACCGCTCCATACTTGCACCCATCACTCACCTCTACACCTTACTTCCAGGTGCCTCCGACCACCGCAGACCTCCTCCATGTCTCCTCCAACCCGGCGGGGTTCTCCGAGGTCGGGAAGCCTTCACCTGTGAAGGTAAAATGGCACTAATCCTTTTTTCTGCCTGTTAACTACCTGTTAGCAGGCAGTTAAAAGGATTAAATGTCTTTCCCACCTCCAGGAGACGGGACCCGAAGCTGCACATCTTCCCGCCTCCTGGCAAAAGGGCACGGAGGCGGGATGGGGGCGGCTTTGCCATCCGCCCCCACTTTCTCCGAGTTTACCGGCTGTCCCGCCTCCATGCCCGCCTCCTCGGGGCTTGGAAAATCCAGCCCATAGAATCATAGAATGATACAGCACAAAAGGAAGCCATTCGGCCCATCGTGCCTGTACCAGCTCTTTGCTCTTTCCCCGTAGCCCTGTCATTTTTTCCCTTCAAGATGTTATTTAGTTCTCTTTTGAAAGTTATTACTGAATCTGCTTCCACTACACTTTCAGGCAGTGCATTCCAAATCACAACAACTCTCTGCTGGTTACCGACCCTACTGCCACTGGAAACGGTTTCTCTGTATTTACTCTATCAAAGCCATTCATGACTTTTAACACCTCGATCAAATCTCCTCTTAACCTTCTCTGCTCTAATGGTTGTGGTTGTTGGAGACCAATCATCTCAGCCCCAGGACATCGCTGCAGGAGTTCCTCAGGGCAGTATCCTAGGCCCAACCATCTTCAGCTGCTTCATCAATGACCTGCCCTCCATCATAAGATCAGAAATGGGGATGTTCGCTGATGATTGCACAGTGTTCAATTCCATTCGCAACTCCTCAGATAATGCAGCAGTCTGTGCCCGCATGCAGCAAGTGAGAATCTAACCACCTGCCCTTGGCATTCAACAGCATTACCATCACTAAATCCCCCACCATCAACATCCTGCGGGGTCACCATTGATCAGAAACTTAACTGGACCAGCCACATAGATACTGTGGCTACAAGAGCAGATCAGAGGCTGGATATTCTGCAGTGAGTGTCTCACCTCCTGACTCCCCAAAGCCTTTCCACCATCTACAAGGCACAAGTCAGGAGTGTGATGGAACACTCACCACTTGCCTGGATGAGTGCAGCTCAAGAAGCTCGACACCAACCAGGACAAAGCAACCCGCTTGATTGGCACCCAATCCACCACCTTAAACTTTCACTCACTCCACCACCGGCGCATCGTGGCTGCAGTGTGTACCATCTACAAAATGCACTGCAGCAACTCACCATGGCTTCTTCGACAGCACCTCTCAAACCCGGAATCTCTACCACAAGGGCAGCAGGCGCATGGGAACATCACCACCAGCAAGGTCTCCTCCAAGTCACCCACCATCCTGACTTGGAAATATATCGCCGTTCCTTCATCGTCGCTGGGTCAAAATCCTGGAACTCCCTACCTAACAGCACTGTGGGAGGACCTTCACCAGCAGTTCAAGAAGGCGACTCACCACCACCTTCTCAAGGGCAATTAGGGATGGACAATAAATGCTGGCCTTTCCAGCAATGCCCACATCCCATGTATGAAAAAAAGGGAGAACTGCCCTAGCTTTTCCAGTCTCTCCACATAACTGAACTCCCTCATACCTAGTACCATTCTAGTAAATCTATTCTGCAAGCCTTGACATCCTTCCTAAAGTGTGGTGACCAGAATTGAGCACAATACTTTAGCTGAGGCTCAACCGGTGTTTTATAAAGGTTTAGCTTAACTTCTTTGTTTTTGTACTCTCTTCCTCTATTAATAAAGCTGAGGATCCCATATGCTTTTTTAACAGCCTTCTCTACTTGTCCTGCCACCTTCAAAGACTTGTGTACATAAACCCCCAGGTCTGTGTTACTGTACCCCCATTAAAGTGTCAGCTGTGGCTCAGTGGGTAGCACTCTCGCCTCTGAGTCAGAAGGTTGTGGGCGGTGTTGGTGAGATGAGGCCAATAGGTGAGGGTCCTATCCAGGGAGACACTCAGGTATTTTGGGTGGGGTTCATGGGTAAGCATAGAAGCATAGAAGATAGGAGCAGGAGTAGGCCATTCGGCCCCCCGAGCCTGCTCCGCCAATTAATGAGATCATGGCTGATCATCCAAATTCAGTACCCTGTCCCTGCTTTCTCCCCATATCCCTTGATCCCTTTAGCCTTAAGAAATATATCTATCTCCTTCTTGAATATATTTAATGAATTGGCCTCAACTGCCTTCTGTGGTAGAGAATTCCACAGGTTCACCACTCTCTGGGTGAAGAAATTCCTCCTCATCTCAGTCCTAAATGGCTTACCCCTTATCCTTAGACTGTGACCTCTGGTTCTGGACTCACCCGCCATCGGGAACATCCTTCCTGCATCTAGTCTGTCTAGTCCTGTTAGAATTTTATAAGATTCAATGAGATCCCCTCTCATTCTTCTAAACTCTAGCGAATATAAGCCTAATCGACCCAATCTCTCTTCATACGTCATTCCTGCCATCCCAGGTATCAGTCTGGTGAATCTTCGCTGCACTCCCTCCATGGCAAGAACATCCTTCCTCAGATAAGGCGACCAAAACTGCACACAATACTCAAGGTGTGGTCTCACCAAGGCCTTGTACAACTGCAGCAAGACATCCTTGCTCCTGTACTCGAATCCTCTCGCTATGAAGGCCAACATACCATTTGCCTTCTTAACCGCCTGCTGCACCTGCATGCTTACCTTCAGCGACTGGTGCACAAGGACTCCCAGATCTTGTTGCACTTCCCCTTTTCCCAATCTATTGCCATTCAGATAATAATCTGTCTTCCTGTTTTTGCCACCAAAGTGGATAACCTCGCATTTATCCACATTATACTGCATCTGCCATGCATCTGCCCAATCACCCAACCTGTCCAAATCATACTGGAGTTTCTCTGCGTCCTCCTCACAGCACACACGCCCACCCAGCTTTGTGTCATCTGCAAACTTGGAGATATTACATCTAGTTCCCTCGTCTAAATCATTAATATATATTGTGAATAGCTGGCGTCCTAGCACCGATCCCTGCGGTACCCCACTAGTCACTGCCTGCCACTCGGAAAAAGACTCGTTTATTCCAACTCTTTGCTTCCTGTCTGCCAACCTGTTCTCTATCCAAATCAGTACCTTACCCCCAATCCCATGTGCTTTAACTTTCACACTAATCTCTTATGCGGGACCTTATCGAAAGCCTTCTGAAAGTCCAAATACACCACATCCACTGGTCTCCCTTATCTATTCTACCAGTTACATCCTCAAAAAATTCCAGTAGATTAGTCAGGCATGATTTACCTTTTGTAAATCCATGTTGACTTTGTCCGATCCTGTCACTGTTTTCCAAGTGCTCTGCTATTACATCTTTTATAATGGACTCTAGCATTTTCCCCACTACCGATGTCAGGTAATTCCCCGTTTTTTCTCTACCACCTTTTTTAAATAGTGGGGTTACATTAGCTACCCTCCAATCCATGGGAACTGATCCAGAGTCTATAGAATTTTGAAAGATGACCAGCAATGCATCTACTATTTCTAGGGCCACTTCCTAAAGTACCCTAGGATGTAGATTATCAGGCCCTGGGCATTTATCGGCCTTCAATCCCGTCAATTTCCCTAACACTATTTCCCTACAAATACTGATTTCATTCAATTCCTCCCTCTCATTAGACCCTATGTTCCCCGACATCTCTGGGAGGTTATTTGTGTCCTCCTTTGTAAAGACAGAACCAAAGTATGTATTTAATTGGTTTGCCATTTCTTTGTTCCCCATTATAAATTCCCCTGATTCTGTCTGCAAGGGACCTACGCTTGACTTCACCAATCTTTTTCTCTTCACATACCTATAGAAGCTTTTACAGTCAGTTTTTATGTTCCCTGAAAGCTTACTCTCATATTCTATTTTCCCCCTCTTAATTAATCCCTTTGTCCTCCTTTGCTGAATCCTAAACTGCTCCCAATCCTCAGGTTTGCTGCTTTTTCTGGCCAATTTATATGTCCTCTCCTTGGATCTTATGCTATCCCTAATTTCCCTTGTTAGTCACGGTTGCGCCACCTTTTAAAAAATTTTTTATGCCAGACAGGGATGAACAAATTCTGTAGTTCATCCATGTGATCTTTAAATGTTTGCCATTGCCTATCCAACGTCAACCCTTTAAGTAACGTTCCCCAATCCATCCTAGCCAACTCGCGCCTCATACGATCGTAGTTTCCTTTATTTAAATTCAGGACCCTAGTCTCTGAGTCAACTACTTCACTCTCCATCTTAATGAAGAATTCTATCATATTATGATCGCTCATCCCCAAGGGGCCTCGCACAACAAGATTGCTAATCAATCCTTTCTCATTACATAATACCCAGTCTAAGATGGCCTGATCTCTAGTTGGTTCCTCGACATATTGGTCCAGGAAACCATCCCGTATACACTCTAGGAATTCCTCCTCCACAGTATTGTTACTAATTTGGTTAGCCCAATCTATATGTAGATTAAAGTCACCCATGATAACTGCTGTGCCCTTATTGCACGCGTCTCTAATTTCCCGTTTAATGCCATCCCCAACTTCAGCATTACTGTTTGGGGGTCTGTATACAACTCCCACTAATGTTTTCTGCCCCTTGGTATTTCTCAGCTCTACCCATACAGATGCCACATCATCAGAGCTAATATCCTTCCTTTCTATTGTGTTAATCTCCTCTTTAACCAGCAATGCTACCCCACCTCCTTTTCCTTTTTGTCTGTCCTTCCTGAATGTTGAATACCCCTGGATGTTGAATTCCCAGCCTTGGTCACCCTGGAGCCATGTCTCCGTAATCCCAATTATATCATATCCGTTTACATCTATTTGCGCAGCTAATTCATCCACCTTATTACGAATGCACCTCGCATTAAGACACAAAGCCTTCAGGCTTGTTTTTTTAACACTCTTAGTCCTTTTAGAATTATTATTTACTGTAGCCCTGTTTGATTTACACCCTTGATTTCTCTGCCTTCCACTTTTGCTTTTCTCCTTCCTGTCTTTTGCTTCTATCCTTGCTTCCCTTTCCTCTGTTTCCCTGCACAGGTTCCCAACCCCCTGCCATTTTAGTTTAAACCCTCCCCAACAGCACTAGCAAACACTCCCCCGAGGACATCGGTCCCGGTCCTGCCCAGGTGCAAACCATCCAGTTTGTACTGGTCCCACCTCCCCCAGAACCGGTTCCAATGTCCCAGGAATTTGAATCCCTCCCCCTTGCACCATTCCTCCAGCCACGTATTCATCTGAAATATCCTTCTATTTCTACTCTGACTAGCACGTGGCACCGGTAGCAATCCTGAGATTACTACCTTTGAGGTCCTATTTTTTAATTTACCTCCTAACTCCCTATATTCAGCTTTTAGGACCTAATCCCGTTTTTTACCTATATCGTTGGTACCTATATGCACCACGACAACTGGCTGTTCACCCTCCCCCCTCCAGAATGCCCTGCAGCCGCTCTGAGACATCCTTGACCCTTGCACCAGGGAGGCAACATACCAACCTGGAGTCTCGTTTGCGGCCGCAGAAATGCCTATCTATTCCCCTTACAATAGAATCCCCTATCACTATAGCTCTCCCGCTCTTTTTCCTCCCGTCCTGTGCAGCAGAACCACCCATGGTGCCAGGAAGTTGGCTGCTGCTGCCTTCCCCCGATAAGCCATCTCCCTCAACAATATCCAAAGTGGTATATCTGTTTGAGAGGGGGATGTCCACAGGAGATCCCTGCACTACCTGCCTGCGCCTATTACTCTGCCTGGTGGTCACCCATTCCCTTCCTGCCTGTGCAGCCTTTACCTGCAGAGCGACCAACTCCCTAAACATGCTATCCATGATTTCCTCAGCATCGCGAATGCTCCAGTATGCATCCATTCGCAGCTCCAGCGCCGCAATGCTGTCTGCCAGTAGCTGCAGCTGGATACATTTCCCGCACACATGGTCGTCAGGGACACAGGAAGTGTCCCTGATTTCCCACATAGTGCAGGAGGAGCATGCCACGGGCTGAGCTGTGCTGCCATGACTTACTCTTTAATTAATTTAAATTAACTGAAATCAATACCACAAATTACACTACAATTAAATGATATACTCAAGGGCTCTTGTATACTAGCTCTCCCTGCTACACAACAGAGACCTTAGAAACTATAACCACAAAAATTAGGACCTTCTAAACTTTATAAACTATTAACCTTAACTGTCAAACTACAGAGTAGTATAAATACTCACCTGGCCCTACTCACCCAATCAGCTGCTTCCTCTTGTCTGCGTCACTTTTTGAATTGTGACGTGGCTCTGGAACGCCGCCGCCGGTCTGTGAGATTGGTAAGCCTCTGTAAAAAAGCCCGCGAAAGTGAGTTTAAATACTCACTGTGCTGCTACTCTCTCCGCTCCCGACACTGGCCTCTGAAAAAAAGCCCGCGAAAGCCCGAAAACTTTGAGTTCCTTCCCGGCAGCGTTGTTGTTCAGATGGACACCGACACAACTGTCTTCTCTGAATTGGGACGGAGGTGCCAGAACTGGAAGTAGCATTCTAGTAGGTCCAGGTTCCTTGTGAGCATCCTATTTGTTTCCTCTAGCGTTGATGCCTGCATCAGCAGTGCTATGTCATCAGCATAGGCGAACTTCCGGGATTCGGTGCAGGACATGTCTGCTGTGTAGATGTTGAAAACGTCCGCTGCAAGCACCGACCCCTGTGGCAGACCGTTGTTGAGCGTCCATGTTCGGCTGGTCTTGTCACCAAGATAGACGCGGAACTTATGGTTACTCGTTAGGGTGTTGATAAGCCTGATCGAACTGTCCCACAATTTTGCTTCATTGAGATTCACGGACTGTCTATAAATCATTTGTCAATGCTCTCCTTGCTTTGGCCTACCCTTCTCATAAAAAGGGCACAGTTGATAGCACTCTCGCCTGAGTCAGAAGGTCATAGGTTCAAATCCCACTCCAGAGACTTGAGCACAAAATCTAGGCTGACACTCCAGGGCAGTACTGAGGGAGTGCTGCACTGTTGGTGCCGTCTTTTTCAGATGAGACATTAAACCGAGACCCCATCTGCCCTCTTAAGTGGACATAAAAGATCCTATAGTACTATTCAAAGAATGAGAGCTCTCTCTGATGTCCTGGCCAATATTTATCTGGTCATTATCACATTGCAGCTTGTGAGATCTTGCTGTGTGCAAATTGGCTGCTGCGTTTCCTACATTACAACAGTGACTACATTTCTAAAGTACTTAATTGGCTGTAAAGCACTTTGGGAAGTCTTGAGGTCATAAAAGGTGCTATATAAATGCAACTCCTTTCTTTTCTTGCTTTCTCAATTTGAAAGAGCTTTTAAGAGTGATGCATTGCTGTGTCCAATGGCTCTCCCTCAAACTGGTCTCAAATTGCTGCACTTCAGGCTGGCAAGTTGGAGACTGCTGTACCCCAGGGATCAGCAGTCAGTCCACTTCTGTTTATTTTAATAAACTCCGTCCTTGCTGTAAACTTTGCAGTCCCTGTATGCTTGGGAATATGATTGCCATAAATCACCCTCTGCTGACCCCAGCCAGAGCTGTCATAGATGAATGTCTGGGAGTTGACAGAAGGCTGTCAAAAACAGTTATCGATCAAGGTTACTACCATTTCATTATGCCGTCCTTATTGTAAATTGAAGAGATGTTTTCCCATTATTAACACAATATCATTTGCATCTGTAGACTTTAGAAAACCTACAAACATCTGAATATATTTAATGGAGCCCAATCTAATGTTTTTAGAACTCATTAGTGAAGAAAATGCTATGATTTCTGGTAAACCAACTCAGTTGCTAGGATGCCTACACACTCTGCTGTGCCTGGCTTCCAGTCTCGGTACCTCTGATGCTGACTGCCCTGTGCCTTCCTATGATGTCAGTGGCAGCCTCTTCCATTGGTGTCAGTGTTTGCAGTGTAGCAGGACCTCCTCCTTTGCTGGTTGTCTCCCTCTTGCTGTGTTTCAGCTTCTCCTGCAACAGCAGTGGAAATGGGTTAATATATGCCCTGGGAAAGGCTATGTCTGAGATAGCATGGAAATAGGAAGATGCAACAAGTGTTGCCAAGAGGAAGAAGTACGATACTGGGGCTAAAAGGGTTAAATTATGAGGACAGATTCCATTGACTAGGCTTGTATTCCCTTGAGTATAGAAGATTGAGGTGTTTAAAATAATTAAAAGTGTTGATAGAGCAAAATTATTTCCTCTAGTGGGGGAGTCCAGAACAAAGGGGCATAACCTTAAAATTAGAGCTAAGCCATTCAGGGTGATGTCAGGACGCAATTCATCATACAAAGGGTAGTGGAAATCTGGAACTTTCTCCCTCAAAACGCTGTTGAAGCTAGGTCAATTGAAATTTCAAAACTGAGATTGATAGATTTTTGTTTGACAAGGGTATTAAGGGTTACGGAACCAAGGCGGAAAAATGGAGTTAAGATACAAATCAACCATGTTCTAATGGAATGGTGGAACAGGCTCGAGGGTCTGAATTGCCCACTCCTGTTCCTATGGAGTTGTGAGGGCAGTAGCAGCTTTTGAAGATGTGAGTTTAAGCAGAAAGGAGGCGTAGTGAAGTCTTCCCTGCTGACTTACGGTCATCCAAGCCAAGCGGGGAAGAGAAGGATCATTAGTGCTGAGGCAAAGCTAGGGTCCTTGATGGGATGTGCAGAAAGTTTGAGAGGTGCGAAGGGGAGTCTTACTTTGGCAGCCTTGGTGAGATCATTACATTTCTTACTCCACTGCAGCCAGTTTTGTGCCAACTCTCGCTATGTCCGTTCATCAATTTACTGGAGTACCTAACTACTATCCAGGGGTAGAAGACCTGCTTTCTGTTGTTCACTTGCCTGACCAACATCCCCGCAGCGGCATCCAAAGACCTTGGAACTCATGTTGGCTGCAGCGCTCCAGTGTTACTTCTCTCTCTTGCCCAATAAAAATTCATCTCTCCTTTAAGCTGCTGCAGGCCCCTTAGGAACCTGCAGCAGTGCCCAATTTCCCACCTCCTAATTTTTGCGCTGACTGGCAGCTCGCCTCAATTGTGCTATTGTGGGGCAACCAGAGGGTAGTGGGTCTGTGGAATTTGCTACCCCAGGAAGCTGTGGAAGCTACTTCATTAAATAAATTTAAAACAGAAATAGACCGTTTCCTAGAAGTAAAGGGAATCAGGGGTTACGGGGAGCGGGCTGGAAATTGGACATGAGTTTGAGTTCGGATCGGTCAAGGCCCTGTGGGTGGCGGAGCGGGCCCAGGGGCCGAGTGGCCTGGTCCTGCTCCTACTTGTGTTCTTTAGAGTTGAGGTTGGATCAGATCAGCCATGATCTCATTGAATGGCGGAGCAGGCTCGAGGGGCCGATTGGTCTACTCCTGCTCCTATTTCTATTTCTTATAACCCGGAAACTGGGAGTGGTCCCCCACCAATTCCGACAGGCAGCCTCTCCTCTTGCCCTATCCGCTGGGATATCAAATTTGCTTCCTCCCCCAGGCATATCTATTTTTGAGGAGTCTGTTGATAAACATGGTTGTCTTTGCACTCCATTTCCTTCCCTTGGTACCAGTGTCCAATAGCATATCAACTAGCACAGGTTAAGTGTCATGCATCTGCTCATTGAGGAAGTAAATTTGAAGAATTTCAACCAGTACTTTATTGGGTTCCTTAACTTACCACCAGCGGTCAGTTAAGACCTCTTGTCACATGATTCCCTAAAGTGCCAACTCTAGGCTGTTCAAAAATAGCTCCTTCAATTCCTCATAACACATGATTGACTGATTGCTATATACTATAGCTTACTGAGCCAACTTGTCTGCAGTTGGAATTTGTCCATAGTCATCATTAGCGAAAAGTGATAAGAAGACCTAATTTAATACTCCAGCCATTCCCTGATCCTCTATAACTTCCTAATCTATCCCTTAAGGCACGGATATTGAAGCATCTGTCATCATAGCCCTGATAGGTGCAAACCACAGAGCCTCAGAGACCGTATAAAACATTTAAATCTATGTCCCTATTCATTAATGGATATCTCTCATTGCTGATACAAGCAGATCTTGGTGTTCAGGAGTAGGATTTATCCATCTTTGAGGTAACAGCGCTAAGAACAGCCCTTTCCAAACTTCCAGGTCCACAAAAGTCAATCTGATCTTTAAGTTTCATCTCTTCAGTCACAATAAAAAATCCATTCAGATCCTTCTTGCTGCTATCGACAAAATGCTTTTAATACTGTCTTTTTGCCCTTCTGATATCCACCTTGGTTATCACCTGACTTTTGTGTGGCTTCCATTCTGCATTATTGTTTATATTTCCCGTCATTTCAACCCTAGTTCACAAGATCACAAGTATGGGTGAGGAATGCCGTGCTGATGGAATGCTGCACTGTCGGAGGTGCCGTCCTCCGGGGGAGACATTAAACTGAGGCCTTCTCTGCCTGTTCGACATAAAAGATCCTGTGGCACTATTTGAAGAAGAACAGGTAAATGTGGGGAAAGGGGTTTCAAGAGGGTCTCACGGGGGGAAGCAGGGAAATCCAGGTCAGGGGAGGCCTAAATCTTCCATGTGGGTCCCGGGGAAGCACTCCTGCTACTCCTGGCTCCACAAAGGGAAGTAAAAAACTTAGACATTTGGGTCTCTTCATCTTCTTGGCAGTTCCTGATTCCTCTCAGCCTGGCAAGAAGCTGAAGAGGTCCAAACGGGTAAGTTTTTTATTTGGTTAGGGGTCCTGCAGTCATACGGCGCACCTGGCTTTCCCGCTCTGGCCTGAGTTAGAATTGCAGTTGGGGCCTGAGGATGTCCTGGGAGCCCAAAATGCATATTTGAAGAAGGGCCCCGCCAGTGTTGGACGGGAGGCTTAGCTGCCCGCCCAGAAGCCTGCATAATAAAATTGCAGTCAGCTGGATCCGGGCAGCTCGAAGGCGGGTAAGTAACCTAAGCGATTTTAACTGCCCACCTGCTTGATTTCCATGGGGCAGGGAGGATTAAAATCGCCCCCACAGGTTCAAACTAGTAAAAGGTAACATCAGGACTGATATCGGCAAGTTCTTCTTCACTCAGAGAGAGATTAATACTTGGCTAGATTCTGGGCAGAGTGAGGGAGAAAAATACCCTGGAATCGTTTAAGAAACAATAGATACAGCAAAGAGAGGTATGTAGGGAGTTTCTGGATAGAGGAATTAAGATGGGCTGAATGACCCTTCTCATCAGTAAGTATCCTGTGATACTTATAATACAACACTAATACAACACACTGAGCCTCCAAAGTTTATAATATATCACACAGGGCCACAGTTTGACACGATGTGCCAATGCAGGGTTCAAAAAAATATATCGTTTTTTTGAAAAGAAGAATTTCATAGAATATTACAAAAACTCTGGGGGAAATTTTAATGAAAGAACATTAGGCAGTTGCAACAGCACTCGCTGTTTGAGAAAGGCAGATATTAGATTGATTAATTCATGTGGGAAATGAACAGAGACTGGTCTGACCGACACGGACCTTCTTACAGAGAACAATCGGACTCTCATAATCTGCACTGAGCATTACCACGATTTTACTATAAAATACAATCCCCCCCGCAAAATAAATCTAATTGTAAATAATGCACAAATAATATATGGTTTTGGCCAAAAGATGAAAACAGGTGCTAAATGGATGCAGTGCTAATAAGACTAGCCTGTTTGAAAGTTTGGATTCAGCGCACAATTTTTCTGCATGGAGGGGATTCCTGTACGGGCTGCTCTTGCACACCCTCCACTCTGTCATCCTCGTCTGCCGTCCAGATTGGTGCACCATCTTGCTGTCTGGGGAAGGCGGGAGTCCCCAATGGAGGGCTTTCTACGCGGGAGTCCTTCCTTTATCTATTGGGGGCTTGGCCTGGAGGGTGTTGCATGGGGCAGTCCCGTGCAGTAAGGTTTTAAGTCGGTTCACGGACTCCCAGGCTGCCTGCATTTTCTGCGGCCTGGAGGAGTCCATGTTCCACGTATACATAGAGTGTGTGAGGTTGCAGCCCCTCTTCCACTACTTGAAGGGGCTGCTCCTCGATTTTTGGTTGCACTTCAGTCCCACACTCCTGATCTTTGGTCACCCGGTGGGGGGGAGAGCGGGCAGGTTGGGGGGACCTCCTCGTGGGACTGCTCCTGAGCCTGCCCAAGGTGGCCATCAATAGGTCCAGGCGGTCGAGAGGGTTGTTCAGCCCGACTGCCTACCTCTCTTCCGTGACTACGTTTGCGCCTGGGCGTCCCTGGAGATGGAGCACGCGGTGTCCACCGGCACGCTCGAGGCCTTCCGCGACCGGTAGGCACCGGAGGGACTGGAGTGCATCATCACCCCAGGAATAGAATTTTAATTTAATTTGTTAAGTTTCCTTTTAATTTGTTTTTAAGTTACAATCCTTATTGGTTGTGCCCCTTTAAAAAGGGGGCACATGCTTGACTTTAATGTCGGTATTAAGAAGAGTCAGCACACAATTTTGGTCCTAATTGCTGATTACCATAATTTGAATTTGCCTGGCGGTGCAGGTTTAGCACTCAAGTGCTGATTAGATGCAATTTTCGTGGAGCAGTATATGTGGGCTCCTTGCACCCACTTCCACTGAAGGTGTGACGTGCTCTGGCTGGCACACAGTGGCACGTTGCAGGATGGCTCAGGGATCGAGTGCACAGGTTCTCGGACGTGACACTAGAGGTCCTGGTGGAGAAGGATAGATGTCCTGTACCTGTAGGGGAGCAGGATGCCACCTCGCCCTCCTTGCCATCCTGTCCCGCTCTCCTGCAGCAGCTGGTGTTGCTCTGCCTAGCCTCATGTCCTCCTCCCATTCCTTGGCCAGATCAAGGGGGACCCCTAGCAAGATGCCCATGTCCAAGCACTCCCTTTCTCCTGGTGACTCCTGTAAGGTGTCCTATAAGGTGGAGTTACTCTTTTTAGGTGAAGTCCTCAGAGAATTTCCAGAATAAATGTTGCTCCAGTGTTGGTGAAGTCTTGAAGAAGTGTCCCAGAAAGTCTCCCGAAGAGTTTCAGAGGTCCTTTTCACAGCTACAGCAGCAATGAACATGAAATGGTGAGTATCCCTTTAAGTATCACAGCGGCTTGTTTACTCCCAAACAGCTGTTAGGAGAGGGTGTTGGTTGAAGCGCTAGCCACCAAAATGTCTTGCAACTTCTTTTAAATGAGCGCTAGCAGGCAATTTAAGTGGCAATCAGCTGTTAAACGAGCCTCTGGGTGGCCATTCCTAGCGTTGGCTTCAACTCCTTTACCAAGATGGCGGCTTGTGCTAAACGCGGGCTAAACCGGCGTATCAGCTCAAGACCTCATCTTGGCCAACTTGGAGGATCGTTAGTGCCTGAACGTGCTGCCAAAAATCACCCCCATGTTCTCTTATATAGTTGGGTTTCCTGAATTTTTTCATCGCCAGAATCTGTCAACATCTCCTCCAGTAATAATTCTAAAATGCGGGAATTCACAAATGATACCAGAAATGGCCACAGTTTATCGGCTATAATCACACTGGGGTAAATTTGGCCTTCACTGCCTGGCTGTTAGTATGGCAGAGTGGATTGCCCGCCTGACAGAGATTTTTCCCGCTTTCATTCCATTCTATAACGGGCAGGCAATCTGCTCCACCAGATTATAGCCCAGACGGTGAAGATGAAAGGATTACGAACAGGAGGAGTCATTTCCCCACCCCACCCCCTCCTCGGCCCAGTATTTCTGCTCATAACTGTGTGCATGAATCTATCTCTTCATCTCATCTCATTGCACTCTGAATCTGGCCATGAATGAACAGTAAGGTTTGATGTTATTGTGTGAAGGGAACAAATGGGCTATTGATGCTACAGCACAGCCTGCGCTGTCTGTGTGGGTGGGGTTTATCTATGCACACCAGTATCCCAACATTTCCCCGCAGGGGATGAGCACTGTGTGTGCTTCTAACCCAATCAACAAAATCAGGTTTTCAAGAAAACAGCCAACCGCACACATGGTAACACCTGCTTCATCTGTGGAGAAGTGGATGTAATTGTGCGACTTGGCAAAGAGGGCATCGGTAACCTGCGCGATGCAAGTCTGTGCGGCCGACTGGGAGATGCCGCTTATGTCTGCTGCTGATCCCTGGAAGGACCTTGAAGCAAAGAAGTTGAGTGCGGTGGTGACTTTGACAGCCACTGATAAGGAGTGTCCACCCACTCCTCTGGACTGCAGGTGTTGGTGCAGCATTGTGCAGATGTCAGTGACTACCTCTCGCGAAAGTCTCAGCCTCCTTTGGCACTGCTGCTCACTCATATTGAGGAAGCTCATCCTCGGCCTGTAAACCCTGTGTTGGGGGTATCTCCTGCGGCGCGGTGCAGCCCTGCGCTGATGCCCTGTGCTCTGTGCAGCATCAGGTGGCTGTGGAGAAGGTTGGCGCTCCTGTTGTTGGTGCTGCTGGTGTGCCTGGTTCTGCTGCTGCCGCGGCTGCTTTTCCTCCGATTCTGAGGACCAGGATGAGAGGGTATAAATGGTTCCCATTTTGCTGGTATATATGTCAGTTGAGGAAGAGATGTTATAAGCGCTCAGTCAATGTGGGGAGAGGGTATTCCAAGGAGATCACAGTGCATATGGATCTCAGCTTAAACACTTACAACCTCAATACACCTGCAAAATGCATTCCAAAACCTCAAAACTGAAAGTTCTGGCATCTGAAAGTGAACTCATGTTACAGGTCCGCTTTTATGCTGTAGCTGCAGCTGTCAACAATTCAGCTAGGTGCTGAACCCGGCGTGTTTGTCGCATGACATGGAACACGCTGAAAATGTTGCAAAATGGGAAAAGCCTCTCAAAATTGGATTATCCAGGCAATTAACAAGCTGTTAGCTGCTTTAAGTGGCTCGCCCGCCACTTGGTGTCAATTCCCAATTAAATATTGGGAAGACCGAAGCCATTGTTTTCGGTCTCTGCCACAAACTCCGTTCCCTAGTGTAAGTAAATTATAAAATGTAAAAGCAAGAATGTAAGACAGACACACTGACCACATTCCGATGTTTATAGTTTCGGTGAGGAAGTCAAAAACCCCATGTTCTAATTATTCTTGTTGCTAGGGAAACCTAATTGGGTAAAGACATTTTGTATCCAATACCATAAGGTATAAAAGATGCTTGATACCTGTAAATCTGGGAGAAGGGTCATCAGGTCGCGGGACCTGTGAATTCTTCTCCCAGAGCGCTCTGTTAAATAAACTGTGATCTTCCGCTTTAAAACAGACTCGAGTGAATTCATTTTTCACCAACAATTGGCGTAGTCGGCAGGATGCTCCGGGACTGAAAGACCGCCCGTACCAGTGAAGCCGGACGAGAAGTCAAATTTTGACCGTCCAGAAATTGAATCACTTGTAACGGTGGAGGGCCAGTTGTGTAGCATCACGAATCGGTGAAAGTCTGTGAGAGGTAGGGGACCACAGTTGTGTGATTGTGGATCGTGAGTGTGTATTAAGGGAACACTGTGTAGCGATAAATGTCGCGAAAGTATGAGTAATTGACTGATCGACACGGACAAGGAGGGCGCCTGTCTCACACACCTAGCCTGAGCTGGAATTAAGAGGGCGATTGGGCCCCACGTAATGGCCAGGATCAAGTAGGCGTAGAGAACCAAAGCACCCTGGGATTGTGAAGTCAATTAATATATGTGTGTGTGTAATGTGACTATGTAACCGCTTAAAGTCTTTTAAGGTATCAAGAATTAACCCGATTAGAGGAACCCAGTATTTGGTAAGACTGAAAGTTGGACTATTTATGGCGTCGGGGAAAGAAATAGAATGGGGACCAGTGGGGTCCCTTACTAGGTTCTATGCAGACGACCGGAAGGGCTTAATTGATAAGATGATGAAGAACGGGTGGGACCCGATCATGAACCCGAAATCACAAAGAGAGTGGTGGGAGGGTCAAAACCAGAAAAAGACACAAAAGGCGGGGGTGATACTAGTAAACCAATTAGTCGCATTAACTAACAAGGTACAATGACTCCACACTAGACTTGCAAGTAAAAATGAAAGAATTCTGGTATTAGAACAAGACTTATTATTATACAAAGGAGGCCAGACGGTCCTTGATGGATACCGACTGGACAAAACGGAGTTATGGAACGAAAGGCGGGCACATTTGTGCGCCTCGGTAAAAGTCCAGGACTCCAAAAATGAGGACGAGATACCACCTCCTTACACTCAAGAGGCATCAGCCCCCTCCATGGAAGACAGTGATGACGAAAATTTTGAAGAAGAAAAAAAGAACCCAAAGGTAGTCAAGGCAGGCCCTTTAAAAAGAGGGGGTACGGTACAAAATCCCACAGCCAAGTACCAAGCTTTTAGTCCCTTAGAGAAACAAACAATATTGAAAGATTTGGGAACATTGAAGCCCCGTAGCACAAATGGGGAATTTTGGAGAAATCTCGAGGAAATGTGGGATATCCACGACCTCCATCTTCGGGACAATCACCAATCAGTACGGGCTAAATGTCCGGCTGAGAAATGGAGGGAGGTGGATAACCAAAACGGTCACCAAGATGGTGCCTGGACTGGCCAAATCGCCTTAATTGCGGACAAGGCTGCCCAACTCGTGGCCTATAACCCCTTTAAAACAGCGGTACAAGCGGCCCTAGGAGAATCCTCACCTAATTGGGGACGTATAATGATGATAAAACAGCGGAAAGGGGAAAGCAGTAGTGATTATGGCGAACGATTGTTCGTTTTATACCAGGAATCATCGGGACAAGCAAATCCCCAGATGACAGACCAATCCTTTATTCAAATGTTTAAGGACGGGTTGTCCCCATCCCACCAAACGATATTGAAAATGGGAATCGTGGCGGCAAATACATATGATGCGGCGGTCCAGTGGGCGTGTCACATAGATGCCAAAGAGGCGGAACGAACACCAGTAATAAAACAAGAAAAAGTAGGGGCCGCAGCAATACGGCAACTGTCCCAAATGAAAGGAAGAGCCTGTTTTAACTGTGGGAAGTTGGGTCATCTGGCAAAAGAATGTAGGGCCCCCAACCAAAACCGACTGGTATGTGCTAATTACGCAAAACCGGGACATTCATCCGAGAACTGTTGGACAAAAAAGGAAGAGCCAAACCAGACAGGGACAATTGAAATGTATCAAAAGTTCCTGCAGTATGTAAAGGAACAGGGTGGCGGCCACTGACTAGCAGCGGCCCCCATCAAGAGGGAGAAGGAAGATCCCAGAGTCTATGTACCGGCACTGTTAGGGGGCCGGCAGTGCGATATGTTAGTAGACACGGGAGCTTCTGTATCAATTACCGATTTACACCTCCCACTCACCAAAGAAAGTATAGATATAGTGGGGTTGGGAGGGGAGCGTTTACATGCATTTAAAAGTGAGGTACAAGTATTGGATATAGCGGGACGACTATTACCCACACAATTTTATGTATGCCCAAACAGTAAAGGAACTATCTTAGGAATAGATTTGTTAAAAGAATTTAATTTGTTAATAGATTCACGACGAGGAAAATTAACCTGGGTACAGGGAGACGGGAACAAAGTAAACTGGGGAAAGCCACTTAGCCATTTGGCAACAGTAGGAAGTGCAAAACTAGTGGCCCGGGATTGGAAGGAGGGAGGAGACTATGGGATCATATGCAAGGCAATGAAGTCAGTATGGGCGACCTCAAAACAGGATACCGGATTGGTCACCATAAAACCCATATGTGTCCCAGGACCCGAACATAAACCCCATAAACAATACCCAATCCGACCCGAGGCAAAGGACGCCGTGTCGACAATTGTAAGCCAATTGGAAGAGAAAGGAATAATTAGGACCACAGAGAGTACGACCAATTCACCAGTATGGCCAGTAAAAAAGCCAGATGGATCATATCGGCTAACAATTGATTACACTGCGTTTAACAAAGTAACCCCAAAACTACACCCCATTGTAGCAAGCCCAGCAACAATTTTGAATGGGTTAAGTCCAGAACAAAAAATATTCACCGTACTGGACATAGCTAATGGATTCTGGTCAATAACATTGGAACCTGGGTCACAGGAGAAGTTTGCCTTTACAGTAGGGAACAGACAGTATACATGGACCCGGTTACCTCAGGGGTTTCATAATAGCCCAGCAATATTTCATCGAGTTATGAGTTCATTATTGGAACGGGTAGACCTGACCCCATATCGAAGTACTATATTACAATATGTAGATGATCTTTTGATAGCATCAGAAGACAGCAGAGGGCATGCCGCCGCCCTGGTGGTAGTTCTACAAGCCCTAGAAACAGGAGGGTTTAAAGTAAACCCGAAAAAGGCACAGATTGGGCAGACTACGGTCACATATCTGGGACAACAATTGTCCCAGGGGATAAGGACCATGCCACAAGACCGATGGAAGGCGATTCAAGAAATGCCAAGACCCGTCTCGGTGAGGGGGGTCAGAAAAGTGTTAGGACTCTTTAATTACAGTCGGAGTTATATACCAAATTTTGCCATAATAGCAGAACCAATACAGAAACTAGTAAAAGGAGGTAAACCAGCAATAGCGCCCATTGACCGGGGACCCGAACAAGAAACGTCATACGCGAAACTGAAAGAAGCCCTAATAACAGCGCCAGGTTTAGGCTTACCAGATATGAAGAAACCGTTCCACATACATTGTGAGAACGAGGGTGAATTTTACGCTGCAGTAGTCACCCAAAGTCACGGTGACTGACGACGTCCCGTCGCCTATTATTCTACCCAACAATCACCCGTGGCAGCTGGGCTATCACGATGTGTGGCGGCCCTTGACTGTGCCGCCTGGGCAATCAAAGTTAGTGAGTCCACAGTGATGACTGGAGAGATTATTCTACATACCAAACACACACTAGTAGAAATGCTGAATACGGGAAAGTTGCGAGCAATCTCTGATGTACGCCGGGCCAGATGGGAAGCAGTACTGCTACCCGTGGATCAGTCAGTCAAAATAGTACCCGACACTGGGGAAAACCCAGCAGAAGGATTGTTAGGACAGGGAGATCCCCACAGATGTTGCGAACCACATGGGGAAGAAGAAGAAGGATGTTTACGAGATGAGCCCCTCCCCGAGCCCCAGATTACTCTGTACGTGGATGGATCTAGAAAATATGTAGAGGGATTCCCACGAACCGGATGGGCGGTAGTAAATGATCAGTTAGAGACTGAATTATCAGGAAGACTGGATGGAGGACTATCAGCTCAAGTGGCCGAGATAGTGGCGCTGACGAAAGCGCTAGAATTAGCAAAGGGCAAAACGGCAAATATCTACACAGATAGCAGGTATGCGTTTGGGGTCGTACACGATTATATGACTGCATGGGGAAGAAGGGGGTTTGTAACAACTGGAGGGAATCGTATAAAACACCAACAGCGGATAGAGGCCCTCTTGGAAGCTGCAAAGGCCCCAACACTAGCAGCAGTAATAAAAATAAAGGTGCACCAGAAAATACAAAATCGGATGGCCCTGGACTATGTATTGGCAGAGAAGGGGGGAACCTGTGCCCTAATAGGTACAGAATGTTGTACCTATATACCAGATAACTCGGAAGCAATAACTAACTTGGCAGAACACATACAGGAAGAAGTAAAGAAATTAAAACAACCTCCGGCATCCACCCTTTGGGGTTGGGCAACTGGATGGTTGGGATCGCTCGGGACATCAGTAATACAGGGATTGATTTTGTTCTTTGTTGTAATATTAGTAATATATAGTCTGGCCCAATTGTTAAAATGTTGTTGCGCTCAAATGTCACGGCCTGCTGCAAGTGTCATGATGGTTAATCAAGTGACACCTGGAGAGAGAGATGTGTGGATATGAGTCCCTATACAAGGATGCCACAGTCTGACTAACGGACTGTGAGCCCCTGAAATGTAAACATACTTACATTACCTGAAATCCATTTGAAGCTGGTTCCCTGTCACAAAAGGAGTTTTGATCAGGGACCAATAGGAGAGAGTGTAAGTAAATTATAAAATGTAAAAGCAAGAATGTAAGACAGACACACTGACCACATTCCGATGTTT
The DNA here is from genome assembly GCA_030390025.1 of Squalus acanthias. Taxonomy (NCBI): domain Eukaryota; kingdom Metazoa; phylum Chordata; class Chondrichthyes; order Squaliformes; family Squalidae; genus Squalus; species Squalus acanthias. Next base: position 226,409,633 of record CM059425.1, on the reverse strand, counting down.
ATAGTTTCGGTGAGGAAGTCAAAAACCCCGTGTTCTAATTATTCTTGTTGCTAGGGAAACCTAATTGGGTAAAGACATTTTGTATCCAATACCATAAGGTATAAAAGATGCTTGATACCTGTAAATCTGGGAGAAGGGTCATCAGGTCACGGGACCTGTGAATTCTTCTCCCAGAGCGCTCTGTTAAATAAACTGTGATCTTCCGCTTTAAAACAGACTCGAGTGAATTCATTTTTCACCAACACTAGCCACTGACTCCATCCCTCTCCCTAACATCTGTCTGAGGCTGAACCACACTGTTCGCAACCTTGGTGTCATATTTGACCCTGAAATAAGCTTCCGACCACATATCCACAGCATAACAAAGACCGCCTACTTCCACCTCCGTAACATCGTCCGTCTCCGCCCTTGCCTCAGCTCATCTGCTGCTGAAACCCTCATCCATGCCTTTGTTACTTCTAGACTTGACTATTCCAATGCATTCCTGGCTGGCCTCCCACATTCCACCCTACGTAAACTTGATGTCATCCAAAACTCGGCTGCCCGTGTCCTAACTCGCACCAAGTCCCGTTCGCCCATCTCGCCTGTGCTCGCTGACCTACATTGGCTCCCGGTAAAGCAGCGCCTCGATTTCAAAATTCTCATTCTTGTTTTCAAATCCCTCCATGACCTCGCCCCTTCCTATGTCTGTAATCTCCTTCAGCCCCACAACCTCCTGAGATATCTGCGCTCCTTTAATTCTGCCCTCTTGAGCATCCCTGATTATAATCACTCAACCTTTGGTGGCCGTGCCTTCTGTTGCCTAGGCCCTAAGCTCCGGAATTCCCTGCCTAAACCTCTCCGCCTCGCTACCTCTCTTTCTTCCTTTAAGACGCTCCTTAAAACCTACCTCTTTGACCAAGCTTTTGATCACCTGCCCTAATTTATCCTTATGTGGCTCGGTGTCAAATTTTCTGTCTTAAAATACTCCTGTGCAGCGCCTTGGGACGTTTTACTACGTTAAATGCGCTATATAAATAGTTGTTGTTGTTGTTGTTGTTGGTGTCGGGTCTGATTGGAACTCGCAAACCCGGCACTCTAAAATTGCGTGGAGGTGGGATGGCAGCGGGTTCGCAACCCGCCGTCAATCATTTTGATTTTAACTCCAGACGTGCCTCCAAACCTGCCCTCTGAGCGTTGGCAAAATCGCGGCCTAAGTGTATTTTGTGGTTTGTAAGCTCAGGATTTTGCCCTGAAGCGTGATTGCTGTTGGGAGGGAGATGTTCCGCACGTCCAATCACGCTAGCGCTGGGTCAGCTTCATTTCCCTACAGTGGGGGCAGCTCTCGGTGCCTCTGAGTGGGGGTTCACAGGTTTGGGGGTGAGGTTGAAAATCACACCGTGCTGCAGCAACTTAAAGGGCCAGGCATCATCAAAACACTTTTTATTAAACTTTGAACCACGAGGTTAACTCTTCAGAAAATGCCAGACAGTTCCCCCAGCCAGCAGTGGGAATGGTGCTGGACCAGGTGAAGGGGGGAGATCGGAGGTCCTACTTGGAATTGAGGGATGAAGGCACCTAAGGGATGTGCTCGGGAGCAGAGGAAGGATTTGTCCAGGTTATGAAAGCCAACTCTACAATCCCACGCATAGCAACTCAGTACCACAAAAAGTTTAATGACCGTATCAGATCAAGCAAGGTGAAAGGAGCCAGCCAGACCTTCCAACAATGCACTGCTCCGAGCATGTCTGCCACTCCCAACCACCTCCTCTCATTTTGTGAAGGTGCCTGAATTACTTACCATCAATGCCCAGGAGGTAGCACAGGCCCCTTTACACAACCAGCTTTCACGTGCAAGTACACCTTCACTAATGGCCGTACATGCATTCGCCTGACTGAAAACTTTACATGGTATGCCATTGCTTGTTCCATGCACCTATCATCACCCCCACTATAGTCTTTCTGGTACCTGGCTTTGACGGCATCTCATGGCAATCAATGGACATCCTCCCATTTTGTATTTTTTTAAAGGAGAAGCCGTCAAGAACAACAAACAACAACTTGCATTTATATAGCGTCTTTGACATAGTAAAAGGTCTCACAGGAGTGTAATCGGACAAAATTTGACTTATTGAGCCACATAAAGAGATATTAGGGGACCAAAAGCTTGGTCACAGGTAGGTTTTAAGGACTGTCTTAAAGGAGGAGAGAGAGATAGAGCGGCAGAGCGATTTAAGGAGGGAAGCCTCAAGGCGCTTCACAGAAGGTCATCAGTCAAAAATTGATCCTAAGCCAAAGAAGGCAATCTTGTGCACAGGTGGTGACTACTCCCCTCAGTCTCCGCCCTCTCATCATGTATGAGGAAGATGTTTTGGAGCTTCTGGGGAGGCAGGCAACAGAATGGGATAGATGAAGGACCAGCTGAAGCTTTGTCACGAAATTCTGCTTCTCTCCCTGCTCATTCTATTGAATTACACATTACCTGCTAGTTTCAGCCTTGGGTCAGAGGTAGCACTCTTGTCTCTGAGTCAGAGGGTCGTGGGTTCAACACCCACTCCAGAGACCTGAGGACAAAATCCAGGCTGACACTTCAGTGGAATACTGAAGGTTGTGCTGCATTGTTGGAGGTGTTGTCTTTCAGATGAGATGTAGATTGGGCCTCTACTCATTGGAGTTCAGAAGAATGAGAGGCGATCTTATTGAAACATATAAGATTGTGAAGGGGTTGGATCGGGTGGATGCGGGGAGGATGTTCCCAATGATGGGTGAAACTAGAACTAGGGGGCATAGTCTTAGAATAAGGGGCTGCTCTTTCAAAACTGAGATGAGAAGGAACTACTTCACTCAGAGGGTGGTAGGTCCATGGAATATGCTGCCCCAAAAAGCTGTAGAAGCTACATCATTACATAAATTTAAAACAGAAATAGACAGTTTCCTAGAAGTAAAGGGAATTAAGGGTTACGGGGAGCGGGCAGGAATTTGGACATGAGTCTAGGTTCGGATCGGTCATGGCCCTGTGGGTAGCGTAGCGGGCCCAGGGGCCGTGTAGCCTGATCCTGCTCCTATCTCGTGTGTCCAATTCTGTTAGGTTCAGGAGATGGTTCTGTGATAGTAGATTGGCGGTTAGGATCAGATCAGCCATGATCTTATTGAATGGCGGAGCAGGCTCGAGGGGCCAATTGGCCTACTCCTGCTCCTATTTCTTATGTTCTTATGTTCTTAAACCGAGGCCCCGTCTGCCCTCTCGTGTGGATGTAAAAGATCCCACTATTCAAAGAAGAGCAGGAGAGTTCTCCTCGGTATCATGGCACATATATATCTCTCAACCAACATCACTAAAACAAATTATCTGGTCATTTATCTCATTGTTGTTTGTGGGACTATGCTGTGTGCAGATTGGCTGTTGTATTTCCTACATTGGAACAGTTAATACATTTCAATGTACTTCATTGTCTGTAAAGGGTTTTGGGACGTCCTGAGGTTGTAAAAGGAACTGCAAATGCAAGTCTTTTGAGAGGTTGGCAGACTTTGGGAACTGAATGTGGCAATTGGCCTTGTCTTTGATCAGAGTTAATGAAAGGCTCAAGCTGACAACTTCCCAAGGTGGAAGTGAGCCAAACTCGATGTCTTGTATCAGTGCATCACATCTCACTCAGCTACCTCAAGTGCTGCTGTTAGCTAATCGAAGGTAATCAGAAGTGGGCAGCTCCATCACACTTTGTCCTTAAACTTCACATCAACATCCAACCTTTCTCCAACGTTCAAATGAATTCCCACGTTAGTTTTCTACATATTTTCAGGCCATTTATTTTTGTGCTATCTCTTGTAGCTTGTGCTATTCGAGGAGTTGAATATAATAGGATATTGTTCGAGCGGAATGGGCTTTACTTGCTTTAAGTGTGGGATATTGGGTCTTATTAAACTTGTGCACGGTCCAGATTTACAACAACAGTTTTATAAATGAGTGCCATGGCCATTATATTGTGGAAATCACTGAGAGTGCCAGTATAGTTTTGTAAGGCAAGGGTTAATCAGGCTATCCTGAACTCTGCTAATGTTATACTACTATTGATTTCTTTTTATATTATAGTAATGTTAACCTTTAGCTGTTGCTTATTAAGCAGGGAAGTAAAAGTCAATTTAAAGTACAACTTGACCAGGGCTGACGCTGCAGCAATGGTCAGTTTCAGGATGAAGTAAGAAGAAACTTAATTAAAGACGTACTATTGCATACTGAATCATTTCATAACAGTGTGGGAGAACAGTTAATTCTGCAAAGGAAAGCATCTGGGCATACATCATTTTTATTGGTATGAATGATACAGAAACAAAAACAGATTGATAATTAAAGGTTTGACTTGGTAGAATAGCAATTATATGGAATAAGAGCACAACTATCGTTAAGATAACAAAAAAAGGGAGTTATACTTGTTAGTTCAATGGAAAAACAGCCTGTTAAGTAAGGAAAACTAAAGTTATTGACAAGGAATAAGTCAATTAATTCTCCTTACATGGAGTTGTATTTTAACTTTTATATAATTATGTAATGCAGAATTGTGTGGATTGTCATGTCGAGGGAGTAAGAGAAATGTCTAAAAATTTGTAATGAGTATTTGAATTCATAAAGGCCGAAGATACTTAGCTCAGAACTGTAACACGTTTGAATCTGCAACTAACCATCATTAGGTGTGGTTGTAAGTATAACTTTTAAGTTTATGTTTAAGTAATTATGCTGCATAATTAATAAATCTGATAGATGATGTTTAATGTTTAATAACCGTATTGATTTGAGGAGTACATTATTAATAAGAATCCCTCCTCTAACAGTCTGAACATTAGCGCGATGGTATCACATTTCTCTTCTGCTATCTTAATGTAGGCAGTACCCAGTGTACTTTAAATAGCGTCAGTTGCAGAGGTTGATTCCTGTGGGGGAGCAGAGCTCACAGGATGTGCCTCTTGGGAAATCATAGGGACGCGGCCTGTGATTTTGCACCCTGAGGCGTGCTCCCTGGGACTGTCACTCCCCACCAGGAGCACCGGATCAAAGATTCTCCCCTGCTGTAAGTTCCACGCTTACATTTTTAATTAGAGAGGATGAACTCGGCATGAACTTTAGTCAAAAATCATTTTGAAAAAAGAAGCATTCAGGTAGCTGAGTGGATCCCTAACCTTACAGCTCGAACAGAGAGCAGAAGGCAGTCAGTGGCTGGAAGATGAGGATTCCTAAGGATTGCTGCTTGAAGACATGGAGATCTTGTTGGAATTAGTGTGCCAAAGGAGGAAGGTCATGTTCCATGCACAAATTTAAGATGACCACAAAAAGAATTACAGGGAAGACTAGAATAAATATCCTGACAAGTGGTTAATATGTCGAATTCTCTGCCACAAACCTTGGTTGAGACAGTCTATAAATTCTTCCAAGAGGGAATTGGATAATTGCTTGAAAAAGAGGAATATTTCAGGGGATGAGGAGTAACCTGGAGAGGGGATTGGTAGGAGTGAGCAGGAGAGTGAGATTAGACTAGATGGGTTATTAAATGGTACAGGGAGTGAACAGGAGAGTGGGATTAGATTAGATGGGATATTAGGAACATAAGAACAGGAGTAGGCCATTGAGCCCCTCGAGCCTGTTCCATCATTCAACGAGATCATGGCTGATTTGCGACCTAACTCCATATACCCGCCTTTGGCCCATATCCCTTAATACCTGGTCTGGCTCTAATTTTTAGTCCGAGAATCCCCAACCAGCGGAAATAGTGAGCAATCGGAGGCTTTGTGAGGGGATCTCTGATTGCGGGGGGTGGGCTAGGCAGGGCCCCTGGATCCAGGAGATAGGTGTAAAGGCACTTACCTCCTGGATGCAGCAGTCCTCGCCTTGCTGTAACTGCCGGGTTTTACGAGGTGTGTAAAACCCAACCAGCTACAGATTTAAAAAAAATTGGAGGTTAAAGAAGAGGCTTCCAGCCTCATTAAAATAATTAAATTGACGTCCCGCCCCCTGACAGTGGGTTGGTTGCCCGCCTCCGTTAAAACTGGGCGGCTTGGAGGTGGGTTCAGGTCGGGATCCGATTTTTAACAATTTAACTACCTGTTTTTTAGGTTAAAATTCCCTGCAGTTAGTCAGCAATAAAAGTGAAGTATATTTTAAGCACAAAATATGATTGGAAAAGACCAGTGGCAGGAATGTAATGATGGGGCATCGGAGATTCTTAAATGTCAGCATCAATCATTTCAGTCTGTCTGAAAGCTGAGATGTCTCCAGTCGGAAATCAAATGCACTTACATCTTCGAGTGAACAACATCCAGCCAGAATACAGGCTTTAAAAATATTGATTGCATTACTCTGGGCAAGAGTCAGGCAGCAGCCAGAATCAGAGCTCAGATCTTTCAAAAATATTAATTACAGAGAATTAATTAAAAAATCTGTGGATACACGCCAGTAGATTACATGTTTACGAAAAGTTTCCCCAGTGTTGTCTTCCTCTATTTAAATATTACAAGATCATGCCTGATTAACTGATGAGCTACAAATAAAAAAGTCTATTTGAAGCAGTGCACATAACAGGATGTCCCACCATTAAACCAATTGATTGCAAAAATTTGACCTTACATTTTATGTTTCTCTCGGGTACTTTCCGGAAGACAGTGACCTGATGTTGCTATGTTATTCACCAGCGGAGATGATGTTGATGGGTGTGACACTCCATTCAGCTGATGTTTATTGTGACGTTGATGGGTGTGATACTCCATTCAGTTGATGTTGAGATGTGATGTTGATTGGTGTGATACTCCATTCAGTTGATGTTGAGATGATGAAGTTGGGTGTGATACACCATTGCGTTGATGTTGGATGTGTCATTGATGGGTGTGACACTGTATTCAGTTGATGTTGGATGTGTCATTGATGGGTGTGATACTCCATTCAGTTGATGTTGAGATGTGACGTTGATGGGTGTGATACTCCATTCAGTTGATTTTTGATGTGACTTTAATGGGTGTGATATTCCATTCAGTTGATGCTGAGATGTGACATTGGTGGGTGTGATACACCATTCGGTTGAATTTGGAAGTGACGTTGATGGGTGTGATACTCCATTCGGTTGATGCTGAGATGTGATGTTGATCAGCATGTAACTCCATTCAGTTGATGTTGAGATGACGTTGATGGTTGTGATACTCCCTTGCATTGATGTTGGATGTGTCGTTGATGGGTGTGACACTGCATTCAGTTGATATTGATGTGATGTTGATGGGTGTGATACTCTTCAAGAAAGGTGACAAGTCTGATTACGGTAATTACAGAGGAGTTTTCCTGCTGTCTGCCACAGGAAAAGTCATCGCAAGAATCCTCCTCAATCCCCTTCTCCCAGTGGCTGAAGAGCTCCTCCCAGAGTCGCAATGCGGATTCCGCCCACTAAGGGGCACAATTGACGTGATCTTCACCGTGCATCAATTACAAGAGAAATGCAGGGAACAGCACCAACCGCTGTACATGGCCTTCTTTGACCTCACAAAGGCCTTCGACACTGTCAACCGTGAGGGATTATGGAGTGTCCTCCTCAAATTCGGCTGCCCTCAAAAGTTTTTCACCATCCTCCGCCTGCTTCACGACGACATGCAAGCCATGATCCTGACCAACGGTTCCACCACAGACCCAATTCACGTACGGACCGGGGTCAAGCAAGGCTGTGTCATCGCACCAACGCTCTTCTCGATCTTCCTTGCTGCAATGCTCCATCTCACCCTCAGTAAGCTCCCCGCTGGAGTGGAGCTAATTTACAGAACAAACGGGAAACTGTTCAACCTCCGTCACCTCCAGTCCAGATCCAAGGTCGTCCCATCCTCTGTCGTCCAATTACAGTATGCAGACGACGCTTGCATCTGCGCACACTCGGAGGTCGAACTCCAAACCATCATCAACACCTTCACCGAAGCGTATGAGAGCATGGGACTTACACTAAACATCCGTAAGACAAAGGTCCTCTACAACCTGCCCCCGCCACACAGTACTACCCCCCCGATTATCAAAATCCACGACAAGGCCTTGGACAACGTGGACCACTTTCCATACCTCGGGAGCCTACTGTCAACATAGAAACATAGAAACATAGAAGATAGGAGCAGGAGTAGGCCATTCGGCCCCTCGAGCCTGCTCCACCATTCGATGAGATCATGGCTGATCATCTAAACTCAGTACCCTGTACCTGCCTTCTCCCCATATCCCTTGATACCTTTAGCTTTAAGAAATATATCTAACTCATCCTTGAATATATTTAATGACTTCGCCTCAACTACCTTCTGTGGTAGAGAATTCCACAGGTTCACCACTCTCTGGGTGAAGAAATTCTTCCTCATTTCTGTCCTAAATGGTTTACCCGTTATCCGTAGATTATGACCCCTGGTTCTGGACTCTCCAACCATCGGGAACATTCTTCCTGCATCTAGTTTGTCCAGACCTGTCAGAATTTTATATGTTTCGATGAGATCCCCTCTCATTCTTCTATACTCCAGTGAGTATAAGCCCAATCGACCCAATCTCTCCTCATATGTCATTCCTGCCATCCCAGGTATCAGCCTTGTGAATCTTCGCTGAACTCCTTCCATGGCAAGAACATCCTTCCTCAGATAAGGCGACCAAAACTGCACACAGTACTCAAGGTGTGGTCTCACCAAGGCCCTGTACAACTGCAGCAGGACATCCCTGTTCCTATACTCAAACCCTTTCGCTATGAAGGCCAACATACCATTTGCCTTCTTCACCGCCTGCTGCACCTGCATGCTTACTTTCAGCGACTGGTGCACAAGGACACCCAGGTCTCGTTGCACTTCCCCTTCTCCCAATCTATTGCCATTCAGATAATAGTCTGCCTTTCTGTTTTTGACACCAAAGTGGATAACCTCGCACTTATCCACGTTATATTGCATCTGCCACGCTTCTGCCCACTCACCCAACCTGTCCAGATCATCCTGGAGTTTCTCGCTATCCTCCTCGCTGCACACACACCCACCCAGCTTTGTGTCATCTGCAAACTTGGAGATATTACATTTAATTCCCTTATCTAGATCATTAATGTATATTGTGAATAGCTGGGGTCCAAGGACCGATCCCTGCGGTACCCCACTAGTCACTGCTTGCCACTCGGAAAAAGACCCATTAATTCCTACTCTCTGCTTTCTGTCCGCCAACCAGTTCTCTATCCAAGTCAATACCTTGCCCCCAATCCCATGTGCCTTAACTTTACCCACTAATCTCTTATGCGGGACCTTATCGAAAGCCTTTTGAAAGTCCAAATACACCACATCTACTGGTTCTCCCTTATCTATTTTCCCAGTTACATCCTCAAAAAATTCCAGTAGATTAGTCAAGCACGATTTACCTTTTGTAAATCCATGTTGACTTTGTCCGATCCTGTCACTGTTTTTCAAGTGCTCAGCTATTACATCCTTTATAATGGACTCTAGCATTTTCCCCACTACCGATGTCAGGCTTACCGGTCTGTAATTCCCCGCTTTCTCTCTACCACCCTTTTTGAATAGTGGGGTAACATTAGCTACCCTCCAATCCATGGGTACAGTTCCAGATTCCATCGAATGTTGGAAGATGATCAGCAATGCATCTACTATTTCTAGGGCCACTTCCTTAAGTACCCTAGGATGTAGATTATCAGGCCCTGGGGATTTATCGGCCTTCAATACCGTCAATTTCCCTAACACCATTTCCCTGCAAATTCTGATTTCTTTCAGTTCCTCCCTTTCATCAGACCGTATGTTCTCCAACATCTCTGGGAGGTTATTTGTGTCCTCCTTTGTGAAGACAGAACCAAAATATGCATTTAATTGGTCTGCCATTTCTTTGTTCCCCATTATAACTTCCCCCGCTTCTGACTGCAAGGGACCTACACTTGATTTCACTCATCTTTTTCTCTTCACATATCTATAAAAGCTCTTACAGTCAGTTTTTATGTTCCCAGCAAGCTTACTTTCATATTCTATTTTCCCCTTCTTAATTAATCCCTTTGTCCTCCTTTGTTGAATCCTAAACTGCTCCCAATCCTCAGGGCTACCGCTTTTTCTGGCCAATTTATATGCCCTCTCCTTGGATCTTATGCTATCCCTAATTTCCCTTGTTAGCCACGGTTGAGTCACCCTTTTTGTTTTATTCTTATGCCACACTGGGATGTACAAATTCTGTAGTGCATCCATGCAGTCTTTGAATGTTTGCCATTGCCTATCCACCGTCAACCCCTTGAGTGACATTCCCCAATCAATCCTACCCAATTCGCGCCTCATACCATCGTAGTTTCCTTTATTTAAATTCAGGACCCTCGTCTCTGATTCAACTACTTCACTCTCCATCCTAATGAAGAATTCTATCATATTATGATCACTCTGACCCAAGGGGCCTCGTACAACAAGATTGCTAATTAATCCTTTCTCGTTGCATAATACCCAGTCTAAGATGGCCTGATCTCTGGTTGGTTCCTTGACATATTGTTCCAGAAAACCATCCCGTAAACATTCTAGGAATTCCTCCTCCACAGTATTTTTACTAATTTGGTTAGCCCAATCTATATGTAAATTAAAGTCACCCATGATGACTGCTGTGCCCTTACTGCATGCTTCTCTAATTTCCCTTTTAATGCCGTCCCCAACCTCCATATTACTGTTTGGAGGTCTATATACCACTCCCACTAACGTTTTCTGCCCCTTGTTATTTCTCAGTTCTACCCATACAGATTCCGCATCATCAGAGCTAATATCCTTCCTTTCAATTGTGTTAATCCCCTCTTTAACCAGCAATTCTACCCCACCTCCCTTTCTTTTTTGCCTATCTTTCCTAAATATTGAATAACCCTGGATGTTGAGTTCCCAGCCTTGGCCACCCTGGAGCCATGTTTCTGTAATCCCAATCAAATCGTATTCATTTACCTCTATTTGCGCAGCTAATTCATCCACCTTGTTCCGAATGCTCCTTGCATTAAGACACAAAGCCTTCAGGCTTGTTTTTTTAACGCTCTCAGACCTATATGAATTATTATTTACTGTGACCATGTTTGATTTAAACCGTTGAGTTCTTTGCCTTCTACTTTTGTTTTTCTCCTTCCTGTCTTTAGCTTTTATCCTTATTTCCCTTTCCTCTGTCTCCCTGCTCAGGTTCCCAACCCCCTGCCACTTTAGTTTAAATCCTCCCCAACAGCAGTAGCAAACACTCCCCGTAGGACATCGGTCCCGGCCCTGCCCAGGTGCAGACCGTCCCGTTTGTACTGGTCCCACCTCCCCCAGAACCGGTTCCAATGTCCAAGGAATTTGAATCCCTCCCCCTTGCACCATTCTTCTAGCCACGTATTCATTTGAAATATCCTCCTATTTCTACTCTGACTAGCACGTGGCACTGGTAGCAATCCTGAGATTACTACCTTTGAGGTCCTCTTTTTTAATTTACCTCCTAACTCCCTATATTCTGCTTTTAGGACCTCATCCCGTTTTTTACCTATATCGTTGATGCCTATGTGCACCACGACAACTGGCTGTTCGCCCTCCCCCTCCAAAGTGTTCTGTAGCCACTCCGAGACGTCCTTGACCCTTGCACCAGGGAGGCAACACACCATCCTGGAGTCTCGATTGCGGCCGCAGAAACGCCTATCTATTCCCCTTACAATTGAATCCCCTATCACTATAGCTCTTCCACTCTTTTTCCTCCCAGCCTGTGCAGCAGAGCCACCCATGGTGCCAGGAAGTTGGCTGCTGCTGCCTTCCCCTGATAAGTCATCCCCCCCAACAGCATCCAAAGTGGTATATCTGTTTGAGAGGGGGATGGCCACAGGGGACCCCTGCACTACCTGCCTGCACCTCTTACTCTGCCTGGTGGTCACCCATTCACTTCCTGCCTGTACTCCCTTTACCTGCGGTGTGACCAACTCGCTAAACGTGTTATCCACGACGTTCTCAGCGTCACGAATGCTCCAATATGCATCCAGCCGCAGCTCCAGCACCGCAATGCGGTCCGTCAGTAGCTGCAGCTGGATACATTTCCCACACACATGGTCGTCAGGGACACAGGAAGTGTCCCTGATTTCCCACATACTGCAGGAGGAGCATATCACGGCGCCGAGCTCTGCTGCCATGACTTACCCTTTAATTAATTAATTAAAATTAAACTAATTGAATCCCACCAATTTCACTTCAATTAAATGATATACTCAACGGCCCTTGCTTAACAGCAGTCCCCGCTACACCACAGAGACTCTAGAAACTATAAACCACAGAATTTAAGTATGGAAAAAAGGAGAAAAAGAGAAATACTCACCAACCAATCACTTACCTGCTTTCTGGTGACGTCACACTTTGATTATTTTCTACTTCTCTCTCTCCCGCTCTCGGGGCTCAGATTGGTAAGCCTACCTCGTCACCACCGCCTCTTTTATGGCCGCCGCCTCGCCGCTGTCGCTCCACCCAGGTCCGCCGCCTCTGTGGGCCTACCTGGTCGCTGCCGCCTCTTTTATGGCCGCCGCCTCGCCGCTGTCGCTCCACCCAGGTCCGCCGCCTCTGTGGGCCTACCTGGTCGCTGCCGCCTCTTTTATGGCCGCCGCCTCGCCGCTGTTGCTCCACCCAGTTCCGCCGCCTCAACAAGGGCAGACGTCGATGACGAAGTCCAACACCGCCTTCAGTGTGCCAGTGCAGCCTTCGGTCGCCCGAGGAAGAGTGTGTTTGAAGACCAGGACCTCAAACCCAGCACCAAGCTCATGGTCTACAGAGCAGCAGTGATACTCGCCCTCCTGTATGCCTCAGAGACATGGACCATGTACAGCAGGCACCTCAAAGCACTGGAGAGGTACCACCAACGCTGCATCCGCAAGATCCTGTAAATCCATTGGCAGGCTAGGTGCACCAACGTCAGTGTTCTCGCTCAGGCCAACATCCCCAGCATCGAAGCTTTGACCACGCTCGATCAGCGCCGATGGATGGGTCACATCGTCCGCATGCCCGATACGAGACTCCCAAAACAAATGCTCTACTTGGAGCTCCAACACGGCAAGAGAGCCCCAGGTGGGCAGAGGAAATGCTTTGAGGACACCCTCAAAGCCTCCTTGAAAAAGTGCAACATCCCCACCGACACCTGGGAATCCCTGGCCCAAGACCGCACAAAATGGAGGAGAAGCATCCGGGAAGGCGCCGAACACCTCGAGTCTCTTCGCCAGGTGCAAGCGGAAGCCAAATGCAAGCAGCGCAAGGAGCGCATGTCAACCCAAGCACCCCACCCACCCGCCCCTTCAACCACCGTCTGTCCCACCTGTGACAGAGACTGTGGGTCCTGCATTGGACTCATCAGTCACATGAGAACTCATTTTTAATGTGGAAGCAAGTTATCCTCATCTGAGGAAGGATGTTCTTGCCATGGAGGGAGTGCAGCGAAGATTTACCAGACTGATACCTGGGATGGCAGGAATGACGTATGAAGAGAGATTGGGTCGATTAGGCTTATATTCGCTGGAGTTTAGAAGAATGAGAGGGGATCTCATTGAAACTTATAAAATTCGAACAGGACTAGACAGACTAGATGCAGGAAGGATGTTCCCGATGGCGGGGGAGTCCAGAACCAGAGGTCACAGTCTAAGGATAAGGGGTAAGCCATTTAGGACTGAGATGAGGAGGAATTTCTTCACCCAAAGAGTGGTGAACCTGTGGAATTCTCTACCACAGAAGGCAGTTGAGGCCAATTCATTAAATATATTCAAGAAGGAGATAGATATATTTCTTAAGGCTAAAGGGATCAAGGGATATGGGGAGAAAGCAGGGACAGGGTACTGAATTTGGATGATCAGCCATGATCTCATTAAATGGCGGAGCAGGCTCGAGGGGCCGAATGGCCTACTCCTGCTCCTATCTTCTATGCTTCTATGCTTCTATGCTTCCTCGGTTCCGAGGGATTGCTTAAGAGAAGACCCAATTCAGTTGATGTTGTTGATGGGTGTGATAATCCACTTAGTTGATGTTGAGATGGCGTTGATGGGTGTGATGCACCATTCAGTTGATGTTGTTTGTGACGTTGATAGGTTTGATACTCCATTCAGTTGATGTTGAGATGTGACGTTGATGGGTGTGATACTCCATTCAGTTGATGTTGAAATGACATTGATTGGTGTGATACTCCATTCAGTTGATGTTGGTTGTGACGTTGATGGGTGTGATGCACCATTCAGTTGATATTGAGATGACGTTGATGGGTACGATGCTTTATTCAGTTGATGTTTATTGTGACGTTAATGGGTGTGCTACTCCATTCAGTTGATTTTGGATGTGACGTTGATGGGTGTGATACTCCATTCATTTGATGCTGAGATGTGACGTTGACGGTTGTGATACTCCATTGCGTTGATGTTGGTTGTGTCGTTGATAGGTGTGATAGTCCATTCAGTTGATGTTGAGATGGCGTTGATTGGTGTGATACTCCATTCAATTGATATTTATTGTGACGTTGATGGGTGTGGTACTCCATTCGTTTGATGTTGAGATGTGACGTTGATGGGCGTGATACTCCATTTGATTGATGTTTATTGTGATGTTGATAGGTGTGATACTCTATTCAGTTGATGTTTATTGTGACGTTGATAGGTGTGATACTCCATTTGATTGATGTTTATTGTGACGTTGATAGGTGTGATACTCCATTTGATTGATGTTTATTGTGACGTTGATAGGTGTGATACTCTATTCAGTTGATGTTTATTGTGACGTTGATGGGTGTGACACTCCATTCAGTTGATGTTTATTGTGACGTTGATGGGTGTGACACTCTATTCAGTTGATGTTGGGTGCGACGTTGCTGGGTGTGATAGTCCATTCAGTTGATGTTGGTTGTGACATTGATAGGTGTGATAGTCCATTCAGTTGATGTTGGTTGTGACGTTGATAGGTGTGATAGTCCATTCAGTTGATGTTGAGATGACATTGATGGGTGTGACACACCATTCAGTTGATGTTGGATTTGATGTTGATGGGTGTGATACTCCACTAATTTGAAGTTGAGATGTGACGTTGATGGGTGTGACACTCCATTCAGTGGATTTTGGATTTGACGATGGGTGTGATACTCCATTCAGTGGATTTTGGATTTGACGATGGGTGTGATACTCTATTCAGTTGATGTTAGATGCGACGTTGATAGGTGTGATACTCCATTGCCTTGATGTTGGATGTGTCGTTGATGGGTGTGATAAACCACTTAGTTGATGCTGAGTTGGCGTTGATTGGTGTGATACTTCATTCAATTGATATTTATTGTGACGTTGATGAGTGTGACACTACATTCAGTTTAATTTGAGATGACGTTGATGGGTGTGATACTACATTCAGTTTAATTTGAGATGACGTTGATGGGTGTGATACTCCATTCAGTTGATGTTTATTATGACGTTGATGGGTGTGATAGTCCATTCAGTTGATGTTGAGATGTGACGTTGATGGACGTGATACTCCATTTGATTGATGTTTATTGTGACGTTGATAGGTGTGATACTCTATTCAGTTGATGTTTATTGTGATGTTGATAGGTGTGACACTCTATTCAGTTGATGTTTATTGTGACGTTGATGGGTGTGATACTCCATTCAGTTGATGTTTATTGTGACGTTGATAGGTGTGACACTCCATTCAGTTGATGTTTATTGTGACGTTGATAGGTGTGATACTCCATTTGATTGATGTTTATTGTGACGTTGATAGGTGTGATACTCTATTCAGTTGATGTTTATTGTGACGTTGATGGGTGTGATACTCCATTTGATTGATGTTTATTGTGACGTTGATGGGTGTGATACTCCATTCGGTTGATGTGTGCTATGATCCCTCAAGTGAAAGATTGTTACATAAATAGTGTAAGATTACCAGAATTTGACGTGAATGGAATTCTTGGGTAAGGGCACTACGCCATGGGACCGGCACAGAGCTTCCCACAATGGCACTGCATATGTATTATTTGGGCCATTAACATGTCTAATATTAATTGCTGCACATTTTCAAGGAACTGTCAAGAAACATGGCAATGTGAAACACTATCAGTGTGAACTTTAAAGTGGAATGTTGCAGTGTGAGGCTGAACCATTCGGTGACCCCAGCGTCAGGTCACATCACATAACTGGCTGCTTGCTGCTGCTAATCAGCTCAGCACACCGTAAACGATAGCTTCCCAGCACACTGCGTTACCGTAGCCAAATCTGATTAGATTATCTGTTGAACTAAAAACATCAAACTGTTAGAAACATCGCAGCACTGCTGAAGATTTCAACTGCTGGGGTAATGTGATCTTGTGACACATTCTCTAGTATCTGGCTGTGCCAGTTCTGCGGCTGAAGCACCAAACCTTCCTCACACACAATAGCTGACTTGTACGGAACGCATTTTCAAAGAATTGAGCAGCACAGAAGGAGGCCATTCGCCCCATCGTGCCTGTGCCAGCTTTTTGAAAGAGCTATCCAATTAGTCCACTCCCCTGCTCTTTCCCCATAGCCCTGCAAATTTTACCTTTTCAAGCATATATCCAATTTCTTTTGGAAAGTTACTATTGAATCTGCTGCCGCCACCCTTTCAGGCGGTGCATTCCAGATAACTGGAAGGGTGTATAACAATTGGTGAAATACATACAAAAAGTTGTGCAGGGAGTGCAGTGAGTGCTGCTGGACGTTTGCAAGGCTTTGGCTGTTAAAGGAAGGTCTCTGAGAACACCACTTGCTCCCAGTCCTGGTGGCTCTAGTTGCAGTCCCCCTTGGGCTGCAACATCACATGGAGATGAAGCAGAGGCAGCAAAGGAGACAGGCTGCTCACAGAGGGAGGAGGAAGCCAAAGAGGAGGAAGCAGAAGAGGAGGAAGCGGAAGGAAGGAGGCAACCCAAACAGCCCCTTTCTGGTCGGGATATCTGGGATCAAATCATTTGCCTGCGGTACCAGTGAACACAACCCCAATTCCCCTTTCAACATTTGTCCCACACCTTACTTTCCCTCTGTTACTGCCCATCACAGTGTCCTCTTGGCTGAAATAAAAGCCACCACAAAGGAAATTTTCCAATCCAATTTTATCCATATATGCTTCCAATATTACATCAAAAAATCAACTTATCACTGCTGTGCATTCCCTTAGTGACTGACTTGCGTGTGCCTTTGCCTATCCTAGTGATGTTACGCAGTGCTACAGCATGGCTGATGGAAGGCTGCTGAATTTCAGTGGGGGACACTGTAGATGGCTTTGTATGATGACCTCGTGTTGCTGGTGGCTGGGAGTGTGAACTCGAGTGACAGTGTTTCTTCTTCTTCACTTTCCTCCCTCTTTTTGTTAAACCACTGGACAGGCTGAATTTCTTGGGTATCTGAAATGAGAAGGATACAAGGGTAGCGTTGTGATGAGGGGAGGGGGCAAAGCAAGAGGTGCATGCTTACACCATGTGCAGTTTGTAAATCAGAAGAGATTGTGGGATGAGGGGGAAGTGGAATGTGAGAAGGAGGATAATGTATGAGGATCTCTGGGGATATGTATGAGAATCTCTGGGGATAGGTTATTGACTAACATTCACTACAAGCCCACCGACTCCCACAGCTACCTGGACTACACTTCCTCCCACCCCGCCTCCTGTAAGGACTCTATTCCATTCTCCCAGTTTCTCCGTCTCCGCCGCATCTGCTCTGATGATGCCACCTTCCATACCAGTGCTTCCGACATGTCTTCCTTTTTCCTCAACCGAGGATTCCCCTCTACCGTGGTCGACACGGCCCTCGACCGTGTCCGTTCTATCTCCCGCACATCTGCCCTCACCCCTGCCCCTCCCTCCCGGAACCACGATAGGGTTCCCCTTGTCCTCACCTTTCACCCCACCAGCCTCCACATTCAACGGATCATCCTCCGCCATTTCCGCCACCTCCAGCGTGATCCCACCACCAAACACATCTTCCCCTCACCTCCCCTTTCAGCATTCCGCAGGGACCGCTCCCTCCGCGACACCCTAGTCCACTCCTCTACCACCCCCAGCACCCCTTCCCCTTCGCCCGGCACCTTCCCGTGCACGCGCAGGAGATGCAACACATGCCCTTATACCTCCCCTCTTCCCACTGTCCAGGGCCCCAAACACCCCTTCCAGGTGAAACAGCGATTTACTTGTACTTCCTGCAATTTAGTATACTGTATTCGCTGCTCACGATGTGGACTCCTCTACATTGGGGAGACCAAACGCAGATTGGGTGACCGCTTTGCGGAACACCTCCGTTCAGTCCGTAAGGGGGACCCCGAGCTCCCGGTGGCCTGTCACTTTAATTCACCGCTTCACTCCCACTCTGACCTCACCGTCCTCGGCCTAATACACTGTTCCACGGAAGCTCAGCGTAAGCTCGAGGAACAGCACCTCATCTTTCGTTTAGGCACGCTACAGCCCTCTGGACTCAATATCGAGTTCAACAATTTTAGATCATAACCTCAGCTCCAATCACATTTATATTTTATTTTATCCACCCTTTTATTTGTCCCCCCCACCTTTTTTTTCCTCCTAGAAGCTGGCAGCTGTCCTTCATTCTGCCAGTAGATTTCACACTTCATTCAGCCTTAATCTGTCACATTAACACCACCTCTAGCCTTGCATATCTCTTAATGTCTCTTAATGTCTCTTCATCTCCTCCTTTGTTCCTTTATCCCCTCCCCCTTTTCCCAGCTTTACCCTGGCCTTAAATCTATTTGATTTCCAGCTCTTCCCAGTTCTGATGAAAGGTCATCGACCTGAAACGTCAACTCTCTTTCTCTCTCCACGGATGCTGCCTGGCCTGCTGAGTTTTTCCAGCGTTTTCTGTTGTTATTTATAATGTATGAGGATATTGGCATCTTGTATTCTTTCAGCCACGCTGCTGGCCATGGGCTCAGCCATGCCCCTGCCAAGAATATCCAGCACCGTCTCCTCCAAGGGGGTGAGGTAAGCTTTGTGATGTGTGCCTCATGTTTGGTAGAGATTGTTGGTAGGTGAGTAATTTGGGGGGGGGGGGGGTCATGCATTGAGCAGTGTGTGAGGCTAGTGGTGCAGTTGACAGGAGATGGCTTTTGAAGGTGCATTTACTGACCTTGACCACTCGTCTGAGGTCATGAAACTTCTTTGGGCACTGGAGCCAGGTGGTGGGGGCAGCACTGCCGGCAGTGACCAACTCAGAGATCTGGTCCCATATCCTTTTTCCTGGAAGGCCTCCGGGCTCCTATGGGTAGAGGGCCTCTCTTCAAGTGTTCACCCCCTGCACAAAGGCCTCGAGTGCTGCATCCAAGATGCTGGGTGCCCTTTTCCTGGCTTGTTGAGTCATTTGGGTTTGTGCTGAAGCACTTTTAAGATTTTTCATCACCAGAAGGCAGCTCACCTTTAAGAGGTGCAGATTGCCTTTAAGAGGCACAGGCTAGTTTTAAGTAAAGTTAGCCTCGCACGAACGTCACAAACTTCAGCCCCCTGCTGAGCGAACAGCCTGTCAGCAGCGCGTTCAGCGCTGGGCTGTGCACTGCAATCATGTAAAGTAGCAGGCAGCATGAATTTTACGTGCTGCCTGAACTACTTTCAACGGACACAGGCAGATCGCGCATCAAGATCCCCATGCCCGTTTTTCAGCTTAATCACATTTCACCCCTTATGTACCTGAATTGTGTTCAATAGCTAAATGTTTTTCAGCAGACAAGTTTGTTTATCTGTTTGTCTCTCTTTCTCGCTGTCTCTCTGTCAGGTATGGGATTCAGCTGGGTGTGATTAAAACAATTGCTTTATTCAGCCACATGGGTGGTTTCATCGAGGCCAGGCCTACATTGACAGCTGGCATAATTGATGAACAGACTATCATATTCAGAAAATAGACACTTTCTTAGGAAAGTATCACTGATATAATGTAGAAATCCTCATTTAACTGAGCTCATGTTTTAAACAAGAAAAAGAATCATATTTAATTTCAAAAGTTTTCTGAAATACTTATTACACCAGTTTCTTGCCTAGACTTACCTGGACTGCGCCATTTGTTTAGCATCCCTTTAGATAGTGAATATCAAGACAGCTTGGGAACTGACATGTAATGGCCATTTTTGGTCATTTACGTTGTTTCCCTGGGGTTGCTGCCAATCTTCCATTGGATTTACACCAGGAGGCTGGTAGAACCCCTGTGGAATATCCGTGCCATATAATTTAAGAGAAAACAAAAGGGCTGGTTCCCCAATTGGACAGTCTTGGCCGGGAAAGGGGATTCCAGGGAATTCTGGTCAAGAAACCAGGATGATTTTTTAGCCATTTAAATTAATAACCAGTACTACATGCAAGAAATGCTTCTACTGGGAGTGCCTGATTGGAGAGTCAGCCCTTAAATTAATTTGACCTTTGTTTCTATTACACATACATCAACAACAGTATTTGGTGAAACAAAGAAGATTTTTATTCAGAACCTTCCCCCAAACTTGAACAAAGGTTCAGTCCTTTCAGAATGAGTTGGGGTTATATTAATCCCTTTAAAGCTAGTTTATTTTTTCTCTGTCAAATACACATATGAAAAGAAATGGAGCCAATCGAGCCATTTATGATACATTACAAGATATATAAGCAGAGCTGAAGAAATGAAATTCCAGGGAAACACAAAACTCAAGCACCAGGCTGTTAAGAGGGGGCCTTTGGGGGAACACTTACGGGACAGATTTGCAAGAGGACATGGACAATTTTTATGGGTAAGTTTAAAGATGATTTTTTGTATATTATTTAAGATTTTATTTTCAAAAGATATTTTGTTGGTTTCCCTTCTCCGACTTGCTGATTGTTTTATTTGTAGCTGTTTGCTGATTGGTAATTTCTGTACCTGCTTGTTAATGATTCATTGATAGATTCCTTGCTGTTAAGTTGTGATATGTTGCTTTCTTAAAAAAGCTCTTTTTATCAGAATAGTGTTAAGGAATCTTTTACATCCACCTGAGAGATCAGCCAGGACATCAGTTTAAAGTCTCATCACAAAGTCAACATCTGCAACAGTGCAGCGCTCCCCCAGTGAAGTGCCAGTCCAGATAATTTTTTGCATTCATTCTCGGGATGTGGGTGCAACTGGCATGGCCAGCATTTATTGCCCATCCCTAATTGCCCTTGAGAAGGTGGTGGTGAGCCGCCTTCTTGAACTGCTGCAGTCCGTGTGGTGAAGGTAGTCCCACAGTGCTGTTAGGTAGGGAGCTCCAGGATATTGACCCGGCGACGATGAAGGAACAGTGATAGATTTCCAAGTCAGGATGGTGTGTGACTTGGAGGGGAACTTGGAGGTGGTGGTGTCCCATGTGTTTGCTGCCCTTGTCCTTCTAGGTGGTAGAGGTCGTGGGTTTGGGAGGTGCTGTCGAAGAAGCCTTGGCGAGTTGGTGTTGTGCATCTTGTAGATGGTACACACTGCAGTCACGGTGCACCAATGGTGGAGGGAGTGAATGTTTAAGGTGGTGGATGGGGTGCCAATCAAGTGGGCTGCTTTGTGCTGGAGTGTCGAGCTTCTTGAATGTTGTTGGAGCTGAACTCATCCAGGCACGTGGAGAGTATTCCATCACACTCCTGACTTGTGCCTTGTAGATGGTGGAAAGGCTTTGGGGAGTTAGGAGGTGAGACACTCGCCGCAGAATACCCAGCCTCTGACCTGCTCTTGACTTCAATTTTACCCTTGATGCCATACTCGGTCAAATGCTGACTTGATGTCAAGGGCAGTCACTCTCACCTCACCTCTGGAATTCAGCTCTTTTGTCCATGATTGGACCAAGGCTGTAATGAAGTCTGGAGCTGAGTGGTCCTGGCGGATCTAAAACTGAGCATCAGTGAGCACGTTATTGGTGAGTAAGTGTCGCTTGATCCAATCCAATTCAGCCAATTACTGCTACATCAGTCTACTCTCAATCATCAGCAAAGTGATGGAAGGTGTCATCGACAGTGCTATCAAGTGGCACTTAATCACCAATAACCTGCTCACTGATGCCCAGTTTTGGGTTCCGCCAAGACCACTGGGCTCCCGACCTCATTACAGCCTTGGTCCAAACATGGACAAAGAAGCTGAATTCCAGAGGTGAGGTGAGAGTGACTGCCCTTGACATCACGGCAGCATTTGACCGAGTGTGACATCAAGGAGCCCTAGTAAAACTGAAGTCAATGGGAATCGGGGGGAAAACGCTCCACTGGCTGGAGTCATACCTAGCACAAAGGAAGATGGTTGTGGTGGTTGGAGCTCAATCATCACAGCCCCAGGACATCGCTGCAGGAGTTCCTCAGGGCAGTGTCCTAGGCCCAACCATCTTCAGCTGCTTCATCAATGACCTTCCCTCCAACATAAAGTCAGAAATGGGGATGTTGACTGATGACTGCACAGTGTTCAGTGCCATTCACAACTCCTCAGATAATGAAGCAGTCCATGCCCGAATGCAACAAGACCTGGACGACGTTCAGGCTTGGAAGATCGGCAGCAACCCCAGGGAAACAATGTAAATGACCAAAAATGGGCGTTACATGTCAGTTCCCAAGATGTCTTGATATTCACTATCAAAAGGGACTCTAAACAAATGGCGCAGTCCAGGTAAATCTAGGCAAGAAACTGGTGTAATAAGTATTCCAGAACACTTTTGAAATTAAATATGATTTTTTTCTTGTTTAAAACATGAGCTCAGTTAAATGTGGATTTCTACATTATATCAGTGAATAAGTATTCCATCAGGAGTCTGGACGTGGCGTCCAGTTTGCTGTCGGCTCTGCCGGATCGTCCAGACGCATCGATGATGCCGTTGAAGTCACCGCCCAGAATAACCGGTCTGGACGTCGCCAGCAGCAGTGGCAGCTGCTGGAAGACGGCCAGCCGCTCGTTCTTGAGAGCCGGGGCGGACACGTTGATCAGCCTGAGCGGAGCGTTCTTGTACAGTACATCTGCTACGAGGAGGCGGCCGCCCACCACCTCTTTAACTTCGGTGACGGTGAAGTTGCCTCCCCGCAGCAGAATACCCAGGCCGGAGGCACGGCAATCGTGGCCTCCTGACCAGATCGATGGCCCCTGGGACCACCATTGCGACCACTGCCGGTAGTTGCTGAGGTGCAGTAAGCCGCACTCCTGCAAGATCACTTCTCGGCCTGTTGGCTAAGATCAAGTGTCAGTACTTGTTCTTATGCTAATTGACCTTGAGCCGCGATACTTGTTTTTCTAGTTTGGGTGGATCTTTATGCTAGCTCCGGCCTAATGCCCTTTGAAAAGCAAATTTTCTCTGCCAAGCTGTGCAATGTCTTCAGCAACCCTGCAGACGGAGCGCCGCGTAGATACACCTGGTCGAGACCAGATGGATCCGTCCGTTCCAGGATAGACTTCCTGTTTGTGTCCCAAACACTCACGGTCAGATCCACCGACGTCACGCTGGTGTTCTTCTCTGACCACTGCCTCTTACTAGCCGACTGTCACCCACAGGAAGACCTCAAAGTTGGCAGAGGGATATGGAAGCTGAATGTGAAACTGTTGACCCCAGAAAACATTGAGGAACTCAAAAGGGATTACAAAGGTTGGGGAACCGTGAAACCCCTCTTTGATTCCCTGGCGCACTGGTGGGAAATGATCAAGATGAACATCAAGAGGTTCTTCATCCTCAAAGGTGTTCAGAAGGCGAGAGAGAGACAGAGGGAAATGTCCCGACTCCAGAAAAGCATGCAGAATCTGCTCCTGCTGCAGTCGATGGGGAGTCGATGTCGGAGAGGAACTCCAAGAGGTGAAGGGCCAGCAAGCCTCGCTCTTTGCCTCAGATTCCTCCAAGATCATCTTCCGCTCCAGAGTCCGCTCCGTAGAGCAGGACGAGACGTGCTCGCGTTTCTTCTTCCAAAAGATACACAGAGGGAGCTCTGTGATCGACAGCCTGAAGGAAGAAGACGGTTCTGTGACGTCCTCGCAGCCTGACATACGAAGGATCAGCAAATCCTTTTATGCCAGGCTGCACAACGTGAAGCCCACAGACAGCGCGGCCTCCCAGTCCTTCCTGTCGTCTATCTCGGAGGTGTTAGATGACAGCAAGTGGAGAGTCTGGATCAACCACTAACTCTGGACGAGCTGACAAGGGCTGTCCGGTCTTTCGAGACGAGTAATACTCCCGGAAGCAACGGCTTACTGGTCGAGTTGTATTCGGCTCTGTGGGACTGGATGGGCCCAGACCTGCTGGAAGTGTACAGGGGATGCTTCTGGCCGGCAGCATGTCAGAATCATCACCCTCATCTACAAGCAGAAGGGGGAGAGGGAAGAAATCAGAAATTGGCGGCCCATTTCACTGCTTAATGTGGATTACAAGATTCTGTCCTGGGGCTGAGATGAATAGCCTCCAACAACCACAGCACAACAGCCGGGATGTTGTCGGGGCCCACAGCCTTTGCTGTGTACAGTGCGCTCAGCCGTTTCTTGATATCACGTGGAGTGAATCGAATTGGCTGAAGTTTAAGTTCTGTGCCCTTGCATACTCTCAGTGCTTCTTCCAAGTGGTGTTCAACATGGAGGAGTATTGATTCATCAGCTGAGCGAGGGTAGTAGGTGGTAAGCAGCAGGAGGTTTCCTTGCCCATGTTTGACCTGATGCCATGAGACTTCACTCCCTCCCATCTTTTTTTTTATTCGTTCCAGTATGTGTGTTTCGCTGGCAAGGCCAGCATTTATTGCCCATCCCGAATTGCCCTTGAGAAGGTGGTGGTGAGTCGCTTACTTGAACTGCTGCAGTCCTTGTGATTATTGTTTCTTGTCGCGGTTTGTTACAACTGAGTGGCTGTCTAGGCCATTTCAGAGGGCAGTTAAGAGTCAACCACATTGCTGAGGATCTGGAGTCACATATAGGCCAGACCAGGTAAGGACAGCAGATTTCCTTTCCTAAAGGGCATTAGTGAAACAGATGGGTTTTTACCACAATCCAATAGTTTCATGGTCACCATTACTGATTTATTTAATTAACTGAATTTAAATTCACCAGCTGCCGTGGTGGGATTTGAACTCACAGTCTTCGGATCATTAGTCCAGGCCTAGTCCAGTAACATAACCACTATGCTACCGTTCCTCTGTGCGCTAATATGCAACTATCAATGTAAATCTGGAGTCAGGGCTTGAGTTGGATCTGTCGTGACGCGGAGTGAGTCTCCCTGGAGGTGGCAGACTCTCACTACTTCTGCTTGGCACCACACAGAGTATGAATCCGGTGCAGTGCCAAACCTGGTTTAGGAAGTTCTCAAGGTGTTATTTGATCCTCAGGGCACTTTCTAGGTCAACCTGACCGTTTAGAGAGTAGGGTTTTTTTTTGTTTGTTTTCACTGCCTGGGTGGTAATCTGGTGAAGCGGATCACCTGCCTGTTATAGAACCCTGATAAGCACTATTTGAAGAAGAGGAAAGGAGTTGTCCTGGCCAATATTTGTTCTTCAACCAACATCACTAAAAAACAGATTTACTGGTCGTTTGTCTCATTGATGTTTGTGGGACATAGGCTTGGAACTGTTGCTGCTCCACCAACGTTACTTCACCAGAGGTTCAGCTGCAACCCAGTTTAAATTTACCGTGCAAAGTAATGCCAGCGGAGTGGGAGCAGCTCCGAGGAATTTCTTAGCCATAGAATTACATAGAAATTACAACACGGAAACAGGACATTTGGCCCAACCAGTCCGTGTTGGTCTTTATCCTCCACACAAGCAGTAGTCTTAATTCCATGTCCCCAATTCCCTTCATCCCCCTTTTGCTTCAACTACATATCTAACCTATTCCTAAATGTTGACATAGACTTTGCTTCAATCATTAACTCCGGTAGTGCATTTCAAAGCCTCATAAAAAAGTCTGTAAAAAAAAAAGTTTCTCCTGTGCTCTGTTCTAAACCTAATCTCATATCTATGACCTCTTGTGGATAGATCTTTCTAAGAGGTGGCACAGGTATAATGGCCTCCATCTGTGCTGTAACTTTCTATGGGGGCGAATATCCTTGGGGGCTCTCCCGATTGTCTTGCGTAACTTTGGAGGAAGAGCCTGCAAAAACGACATAAACTGCAATTACGCAATTTTTCCGGGGTCTCCAATGCTCTTCCACCAAAGTTACATTGGACGGTCAGGAGAACCCCCACAGAAATTCACCCCATATAATTCGAGGGTTGATAATACAGCCGTTGATGGTGATTTTACATGACAGTCTACTCAGAGTTACGTGGATAGACTAGAGAAGCTGGGGTTGTTCTCCTTTGAGCAGAGAAGGTTGAGAGCAGATTTGATAGAGGTGTTCAAAATCATGAAGGGTCTAGACAGAGTAGATAGAGAAACTGTTCCCATTGGCGGAAGGGTCGAGAACCAGAGGACACAGATTTAAGGTGATTGGCAAAAGAACCAAAGGCGACATGAGGAAAAACTTTTTTACGCAGCGAGTGGTTAGAAGAGAATTGGATAAGTATCTGAAGGAATAAAATTTGCACGGCTATGGGGAAAGGGCTAGGGAGTGGTACTAGCTGAAGTGCTTTTGGAGAGAGCCGGCACAGGCTCGACAGGTGGAATGACCTCCTTCTGTGCTGTAACCATTCTATGATTCTGAGGGGGAAAAATTGAGTCGCGCCCCCTTTGGGGCGCTAACTTCGCCGGGGCGCTACTTTTAGCGCCCCATAAAAATTAGCGTCCCCGCGCCGGAAATTGAGTGGTTGTGCCCCAAGAGGGAAGCGGGGCACTACTGGAAGCGCCCCGCATCCCTCTTGGGGCGCTGCGAGTCAATATCGTGGCGCTACGTGCTGCAGCGCCAGGCGCTGCGGCACGTCGCACCACGGTATTGCAGGCCTTCCTCCCCTTCTGAAAGGGGAGGGGCCCTGCGCAGCGCGAACCGGGGCCCAGCTGGGCCCCCGGGGATCGGGAGTGCCGGCAAAAGAGCCCGGCACTCAAGAGAAGTGCCGGGCTCTTGGAGCACAGCCGGCACTTCGCCGGGGGGGGGGGGGGCTTCACGGGGGCCGGGGACAGCAACGGGGGCAGGTGCTGGCTGACAGCCAGCAACAAAAATGGCCGCGCGCCACCTCTCCTTTAACTAGCGCCGCCCCGGCCGCAGGTAGGCCCCCCTGACCCCGTCGGACATAGCGTCCAGCGGTAAGTCAAGGGGCGCTACCGAAGATCGCAGCCGGAGCGCGAGCGGGGCGCTGCGCACAGCGATGACATCATCGCCGGCAGCGCAGCACCACAGGGCGCTACCGGTTAGTGGCGCCGCTAACCTCCCGCTGAATTTCGCGGGAGGCGTGGGCGGCGCTGCACCCGGGCGCTAGTTGCTTTGCGCCGCATTAGCGCCCTCTTAAGGCGCTAACGGGAGGCGCAAACCAACTGAATTTTTCCCCGAGTTCCTAATTCCACATCCACACACAAAGGTAAGATGAAATAGAACATCAAGGTTCACGAGAGAGCCCGTGGATTAGAAGGATGTCTTTTCCTTTGAAGATCAAGCAATTTCGGGCAACCAAATAATTTAGTTTTTTTTTAACACTTTGGTAGATAAAGTGGCAAAGCCTTTCTGAAGGTGTAATATATTTAAATTATTTAAACTCACTTTCGCGGGCTGTTTTCCTCAGAGGCCGGTGTCCGGAGCAGCTGGAGAGCAGCAGTACAGTGAGTATTTAAACTCACTTTTGCGGACTTTTTTCCTCAGAGGCCGGTGTCCGGAGCAGCTGGAGAGCGGCAGTACAGTGATGTATTTAAACTCACTTTCGCGGGCTTTTTTTCAGAGGCTTACCAATTTCGCAGACCGGCGGCGGCGTTCCAGAGCCACGTCACGATTCAAAAAGTGATGCGGGCAAGAGGAAGCAGCTGATTGGGTGAGTAATTATACTACTCTATAGTTTGACAGTTAAGGTTAATAGTTTATAAAGTTTAGAAGGTCTTAATTTTTGTGGTTATAGTTTCTAAGGTCTCTGTTGTGTAGCGGGGAGTGCTAGTAAACAAGGGCCCTTGAGTATATCATTTAATTGTAGTGTAATTAGTGCTATTGATTTGATTTAATTTAATTTAAATTAATTAAAGGGTAAGTCATGGCAACACAGCTCGGCCCCGTGGCATGCTCCTCCTGCACTATGTGGGAAATCAGGGACACTTCCTGTGTCCCTGACAACCATGTGTGCGGGAAGTGTATCCAGTTGCAGCTACTGGCAAACCGCATTGCGGCGCTGGAGCTGCAATTGGATACACACTGGAGCATTCGCGATGCTGAAGACATCGTGGATAGCACGTTTAATGAGTTGGTCCCACCGCAGGTAAAGGCTGCACAGGCAGGAAGGGAATGGGTGACAACCAGGCAGAGTATTAGGCGCAGGCAGGTAGTGCAGGGGTCCCCTGTGGCCATCCCCCTCTCAAACAGATATACCGCTTTGAATATTGTTGGGGGAGATGGCTTATCGGGGGAAGGCAGCAGCAGCCAACTTCCTGGCACCATGGGTGGTTCTGCTGCACAGGACGGGAGGAAAAAGAACGGGAGAGCTATAGTGATAGGCGATTCTATTGTAAGGGGAATAGATAGGCGTTTCTGTGGCCTCAAACAAGACTCCAGGATGGTATGTTGCCTCCCTGGTGCAAGGGTCAAGGATGTCTCAGAGCGGCTGCAGGGAATTCTGGAGGGGGAGGGTGAACAGCCAGTTGTCGTGGTGCATATAGGTACCAACGATATAGGTAAAAAACGGGATTAGGTCCTAAAAGCTGAATATAGGGAGTTAGGAGGTAAATTAAAAAATAGGACCTCAAAGGTAGTAATCTCAGGATTGCTACCAGTGCCACGTGCTAGTCAGAGTAGAAATAGAAGGATATTTCAGATGAATATGTGGCTAGAGGAATGGTGCAAGGGGGAGGGATTCAAATTCCTGGGACATTGGAACCGGTTCTGGGGGAGGTGGGACCAGTACAAACTGGACGGTTTGCACCTGGGCAGGACCTGGACCGATGTCCTAAGGAGAGTGTTTGCTAGTGCTGTTGGGGAGGGTTTAAACTAAAATGGCAGGGGGTTGGGAACCTGTGCAGGGAGACAGAGGAAAGGGAAGCAAGGATAGAAACAAAAGACAGGAAGGAGAAAAACAAAAGTGGAAGGCAGAGAAATCAAGGGTGTAAATCAAACAGGGCTACAGTAAATAATAATTCTAAAAGGACCAAGAGTGTTAAAAAAACAAGCCTGAAGGCTTTGGGCTCGATTTTGTCAATGGGGACGTGATGGAGGCGGGACTCCCACTTTTTGGGTTGTAGTCCCACCTCCATCGATTTGTGGCCAACCCACGCTACTTTCCCTTGATTGACCTTGTTAAGCCCGCCCAGCGGGCTCAGCAGGCCAATTAAGGGACACCTGGATACTGGTGACGTCAGCGATTGACATTTCATCTGTCAAGAGCTTTTGACAGATGAAATATCAGCGTTTAACAGCTCTGTGAAGCTGTCAAACACTGACAATCTGTCTTCTAACTTGAGTCCTTCTACTCAGACTCAGTTAGAGAGCTCTCTAGACCAGAAAGCAAAGGCTGCAGCTTTTGACAGTTCAGCGGCCATACTGCTTTCTGTGACGGTGAGCTGAGGGACTCCCGAGAACTGAAGGGAGGAAGCCTGGAGGAGAAAGTAAAGGTAAGTAAAACTTATTAAAACACTTTACACACACCAAACACACTTACCTCTGCACTCATGCACCCATCACTCACCTGTACACCGGACATCTCGACCCCTGCAAGCCCTGCAGACCGACGGTCCGCCTCGCTAACTTGGCGTGGTTTGGAGCCGTCGGGCAGCCCACACTTCAGGGCTAAAAATAGGGATTAGCCAAAAAACTGCCTGTTAATTACCTATTAACAAGCAGTTAATTGGCACTAATCCCCTTCCCGCCTCGGGGAGGCGGCTCCCAGCACAAGTCGGGTACCCGCCTCCTGGGACATTGGCATGGAGGCGGGTTGGGGGCGGGATGGGTACGTGCCCCCCGAATCTGCAATTTTCCCACCACTCCCGCCTCCAAACCCGCCTCCAAGGGGCTTGGAAATTCGAGCCCTTTGTGTCTTAATGCAAGGAACATTTGTAATAAGGTGGATGAATTAGCTGCGCAAATAGATGTAAACAGATATGATATAATTGGGATTACAGAGACATGGCTCCAGGGTGACCAAGCCTGGGAATTCAACATCCAGGGGTATTCAATATTCAGGAAGGACAGGCAAAAAGGAAAAGGAGGTGGGGTAGCATTGCTGGTTAAAGAGGAGATTAACACAATAGTAAGGAAGGATATTAGCTCTGCTTGTCCAGCCTCCCCTTAAATGCATCTATACTATTTGCTTCAACCACTCCCTGTGGTAGCAAGTTCCACATTCTCACCGCTCTTTGGGTAAAGACATTTCTTCTGAATTCCCTATTGGATTTCTTAGTGACTATCTTATATTGATGGCCTCTAGTTATGCTCTTCCCCACAAGTGGAAACATTCTCTCTGTATCCACTCTATCAAAGTTTTTCAGAATTTTAAAGACCTCTATTAGGTCACCCCTCAGCCTTCTTTTTTCAAGAGAAAAGAGACCCAGCCTGTTCATCCTTTCCTGATATGTATACCCTCGTATTTCTGGTATCATCCTTGTAAATCTTCTCTGCACCCTCTCCAGTGCCTCTATATCCTTTATATAACATGACGACCAGAACTGTACGCAGTACTCTAAGTGTGGTCTAACCAAGGTTCGATACAGGTTTAGCATAACTTCCCTACTTTTCAATTCTATCCCTCTAGAAATAAACCCTAGTGCTTGGTTTGCTTTTTGTTATGGCCTTGCTAATCTGTGTCGCAACTTTTAGTGATTTGTGTATTTGTACTCCTAGATCATTTTGTTCCTCTACCCCACCTAAACTCGCACCTTCCAAGTGATAAGTGACCTCCCTATTCTTACTACCAAAATGTACTACCTCACATTTATCTGTGTTGAACTTAATTTGCCAATTATATGCCCATTCTGCAAGTTTATTAATGTCCTCCTGTAACTTGTTGCAGTCCTCCTCAGTATTGACTATCCCCCCCAATTTGGTGTCATCAGCAAATTTAGAAATTGTGTTTTTGATTCCTAAGTCTAAATCATTAATGTAAATTGTGAACAGCAGTGGCCCCAGCACTGATCTTTGTGGAACACCACTACCCACCTTCTCTGGGTTTTTTAATCCCCTTTCTCCATGCTCTGGATTCCTTTCCTCCTGATGGCAAGCAGGTCTGAGACATCTTGCTGCACATGAGGAGCACTATCTAAACGCAAGCTTTTGTTGTTGCAATTTTGTTTTATTTTCTGTAAAACTATCTGCTCTGAACCATCTCACAGCAGTTTACTAAATGGACCTTGACCCCCTACAAACAGGAAACGGTTCTTTTTCTATATCTTGAGGTGTATGCACAAGAAGTTAGCGACTACTCCATTTGCAGCATTCTGTGTACTGGGTTTAGTATAGCCTCACACTACATTATTAAACTTTCTTCCCAGTTCCCAGTTATTAGTCACATGGGCCAGAGTTTACAGAGAAATGCAGCAAATATATTTATTTACAATTAAATAAAGATATAAAGCACACACATTTGGCAAACAGTAACGGTACAGTTTATATAAAAACATTCAATAAAGTATGTAATTGGCCAATAATCCTTCACAAGACCTTCTTTGACTGTAATAATAAAGCCTGTGTTGATTCATTAAACAGTTTACAGACAATTTTGGTCATATTTCATGCTTGGGGAACTCAATAAACAATGTTGCATATCCCAACAGACATTAATGGCCCAGATTTTGCATTAAAAATAATGGTGAGGCTATCAGGTGTAAATTGGACAGCAACTTTCAGCGACTGCACACGCACAGTGAAACACGGAAATCAGGAAGTTGCTGTGTGAGTTGCCCTGCTCCTCCAGAAGCTTCGAAGGTTAGCTGTGGCTCAGTGGGTAGCACTCTCTAGGTGGGAGGGGCTAGGAGTGAGCAGGTGCTGCTGGTTGCTTGATTACTGCAGGGAGTTGGAGTGAGTTTGTAAAAAGTTGGTGGTGGTTTTTTTTTCAGGTTTTAGGGCCTTTTTTGTCCATAAACAGCAGCCAGATGGCTGCGGAGTGGCCCAGAGTGCCGGGCCCCTCAGAGGACAGTGTTCCCAGGTGGGAGAAAATGTTGGGGGAAGGGAGAAAAAAAAGGCCCAAAGATTTGGGCCGGGACCCCAGGAGGTTTGGAAAAGAAAACACGGTGGTGGTTCAGTGCGAGGATAAGGAGATACGAGCTTGGGATATAATCCAGGCGGTACATGAGGACTGTGGCCAAGGAAGCTGCTTTGCCTGCCGACCAAAGCTGAATGTTGAGATTAAGGTGACGGTCAGTGGCCGAGAGGAGGTGGAAAGACTTTTACTCAGTTTGAAGGTTGGAGATAAGTTCTTGGAGATATATCTGAAGAGGTGGTGGTCTCATTTTAAACCTGTCGGTTTATATTGAGGACGATGTGCTAATCAAAAAGTTGGAGTCGTGGGACATTAAAATTTGCTCGGCAATAAAGAGGAGATACTATCCAGGAACGCGGGTAGCAGATGGAACCCGTTACGTAAAGGTGCGGTTCCCTGAGGGGGTGAAGTCATTGCCGTATAGCATGAAATTCGAGACAATGGAAGGAGTGCACTACTTCCGGGTACTGCATGATAACCAGATGAAGGTTTGTTCTTATTGTCTTGGACACGACCATCTTTTAAGAAGCTGTCCATACTTGTACTGTTATAATTGTGGCGAGTCTGGACACATCGCTCGGAGCTGCAAGGCGGAGAGCTGTGGGGTGTGTCACAAAGGCCCCACCCGCTGTGAGTGTGAGGCAGAAGGAAGCCCCTTGAGTGACGAGGAGATGGGAGAAGGAGCAGGAGGTGTGAGTGGAACGGCCAGAGGAGTGGAGCAGGCGGAAGACACAGCTGGTGAATTGATGAAGCAAAGAGCGCAGGAAGAGGCAGAAAACTGCGGAGCAGAGAACAGGATGGAGATGGTGGAAAACACACCAAGTACAGTGGAAAAGGACAAAGACAGCAGAGGGCAGCACGGGTCGAGGGCAGAGTCGAGCCATAATACGGCTCAGCTCTCCCTAAAGAATCTGTTATCCACGGGGGGAGAGGAGGTGGGAGCGGGGTGTGTGGTAAGTGTAAGTACTCCAAAGAACGACGGGGAGTCGGACATCTCGGAGAGCAGGAGGCAGCAAGATAAGGAGAGGGTGCAAGAGGCAGGAGCCTTAAAGGGGCAGCAGGACGGGAGTGGGGAGAGAAAGACACCAGAAGGGAGCAAGATAGGTGCAGATGCGCCATTGTCCCAGAGAGAGAAGAAACGGTGAGCAAGGGTCAGCGGTGGAGATGAGGCCGAGGGGAGCGGCACTGTTGGAGAAGCCGCGATAGCAGGAAGCCTCTCTAAGGGAGATTATGTATCTGACGGGGAGCAGGGACGGGAGGTTACAGAAGAGCTCGAGAGTGAGGAATCAGAGGGGGACAGAGACATGGAAGTGGGGGGTGGGCTGGCATCGTGTGGAAAGGGAAAGGTTAGTGAGGGGCAGAAGGAGGGAGAAGGGGCAGCTCCTCAGCCCAAACCTAATGTAAGGAAGAGGCTGAAACTGCAGGGAAGGTTCAAACAGGAGGTGAAAAAGAGCCGGAGGTGACAGGAAAAAGCAACAGTTTGTTTTAAAACAGAGCCAAATAGATTAGGGGGGAAAAATTCGGTTGATTAGCGCCTCCCGTTAGCGCCATAAGAGAGCGCTAACGGGGCACAAAGCAACTAGCGCCCGGGCGCAGTAATGTTTGCGCTGCTCGCGAAATTGACCAGACACTTTGCCCGCAGATCATGACGTCAGTCGAGCGTGCAACACCCCGGTAGCGCCCCGGACCGGATATTGAGTGGCGCCCCCTGCCTTTCTGCCTGCCGCTAGCAACTACAGGTAGAGGGGAGCGTTTTGCAGTTGGGAAGGTACTAGGGGAGCGCTTTTTAAAGGCGGCCGCTTCCTGCCTTTTTTTGTCGGCGACATTTTTGCACCATGCGTTCTGAGAGAGAGAGAGAGAGAGAGAGAGAGAGAGAGACTTCTGGAGAGATTCAATGCTGTGTGAAGGAGTTTTGGGTACTGAGCAACACTTTGCAGGTTCACTTTGATTTGACCTTCCTTGCATCGATTTAGAAGAGATTATGGGGGCTGCACTCTGAGCTCTTTCTCTGGGCCTCTCCATTGTTCTTTCCAGCAGAATTGATGTACAGGTCTCTCCAGGCCGAGATTCAAGGCTGCAATGAACAAGGTGTGGATGGAGAGCAAGATCAACCCTCCCCTTTAAGAACTGGCCGGCGCCAGTGTGTCTATGTTCCATTGCTAACTGACATCACATGAGCTTCGCCAGCGCACTGAGGTAGCGCCTCGCTCCTCGGTGCTAGCGCCTTAAGAGAGGTGTGTAGTGCCTGATTTAGCGCTCCAATCACCTCCAGGGGCGATAGAAGCCAAGTTTGCAGTCGGAGGTGATAATTAGTGCCAGGGGCGATACCGAATTTCTCCCCCTTTGTGTTAATGCGGGAAGGGTTAAGTTCTGAGGTGATGAAGATTTATTACAAAAAAGTATTTTTTAGTGACCACTCAGCTTTGGTTCTTAGAATTAGGAACAGCAGAGTTAAGATCGGTCCAGGGGTGTGGATTTTAAACAAGCAATACCTGAAAGAAATTGCTTATTAAGAAGGGATTTTAAATATAATAAAGAATGCTCGGAAGGAAACTTTGTTCTTGAAAGAAGGAAGAGTTTGGTGGGACAATTTCAAATATGAGGTAAAAGTTTTTTCGGTACGTTATGGGAAAGAGAGAGCGGCAGCTAACCGGCGTCGAGAAGAGAAAATAAACAAAAGGTTTACGGATGTCTGTAAAGCAGTTGATGGAGGGGATAAAGGAGCTGAGACTAAGTGGGTGGTTTTAAAGGAAGAGTGGGAATTATTGCAAGCTGAAAAACGCAAGGAGGCCATTCTCATGAAAAGGCTAAAGGTGCATTGGAGAGTGAAAGATGCACTAGATATTTTCTAGAGCAAGAGAAGCTGCGACAGAGATTATCATTAATTGGAGAGTTGAAGGTTGGGGAGAAGATCATTAATGAAAGTGGGGAGATTTTGGAGGCGGTTAGCAGCTTTTATCAAGACTTATATACAAAAGAAGACATTTCTAAATTGCCAATGGAGAAGGTTAGTGCTTTTATTGAAGAGGGTTTAAAGGAGGATGAGAGAAGCATGTGTGACAAAGAAGTAGGATTAGCAGAAATAAAAGCAGCAATAGTGGAATGAAGGGGGTGAAAAGCCCAGAGTCTGATGGACTAAGCAAAGAATTTTATAAAGAATTTTTAGAGATTTTAAGTCCATTGCTCTTAGAGGTTTTTAAAGAGATTAAAATTGAGGGAAGCCTGGCCCCATCTATGAGGAGAGGTGTCATAAGCTTAGCTTATAAAAATAAAGGGGATAGAAGGGATCTAAAGAATTGGAGGCCCATCACATTATTAAATGTAGATTATACGATCTTGGCGAGGGTTATGGCAAATCGTATGAAGGAAGTGATGCCGCAGATAGTTTTGCCCTCTCAGTCCTATGGAGTCATAGGCCGGGACATCGCAGACTCTGTTGTCTCAATCTGAGTTGCGATAGAGCTTATGGAAGAGAGTGGGAGGGAGGCTTATGTATTAAAGATAGATATAGAGAAAGCCTTTGATAGGGTCTCGCATGAGTTTTTATTGATAGTTTTGGAAGCATTTGGTTTTGGGGAAAATTTCATTGAGTGGATAAGGATTTTTTATTCAAACATATTTAGCTGTGTTAAATGTAATGGTTTTTTATCCAAGTATTTTCCGATACAGAGGTCAGTGAGACAGGGTTGTCCCCTGTCCCCATTGTTGTACACATTGGTAGCAGAACCATTAGGTTACATGATGCGAAAGGAACAAAGTGTAGTCGGGATTGCGGTTCCCAGTTACGGGCGGGTGTCGGTGATACACCAATATGCAGATGACACAACCTAAATGGGGAGTCAGTGAGGAAAGCTATGGGCGTAATGGAGGAGTATTGTAGAGCTTCAGGAGCCGGAGTGAATTATAGTAAGTCCCAATGCCTGGTTGCAGGAAGGGGTAGGGGGGAATGGTTGGAGGAAAGTCCATTTAAGGTGGTGGAGGTTTTGGAAGTTCTTGGGGTGCATATGAGGTGCAAGAAGGACAGTGATGAAGTGGATCAATTAAATTGGGAACCGAAGGTTATGAAAATTAAAAAGATTTTGGGAAGATGGGAAAGAAGGCGGTTGAAAGTGCAAGGAAGAGCGACAGTGGTGTCCGCTCTCCTGCTACCTAAGCTATGGCACTTATTGAGAGTGGAGGATATTCCTGAGTGGGCGGAAAAGTCCATCCGAGAGGCTTGTGTGAGGTTTTTATGGGAAGGGAAACCAGCCTTGGTTGCATACAATACCATCATTGGACGGAGAAATCAGAGAGGACTCAATTTCCCAGATATTGATTTGAAGAAAAAATCCTTTAGAATCAAACGGGTGAAGAGATTTCTTCAGAAGTCAAATACAAGTTTTTGGAAGAGTTGTTTTGAGCATTTTTAAAAATGAAGTGGGATAGGAGGGCAGGGGATATTGTATATGGTATACAATAATATGTTTTTGAAATCAATTTAAACCGCTCCCTAGGTTTTATAAGGGGGTTGTAGAGGCTTGGGCCCAATTTTTAAAAAAGTGTGCAGTTTATGCCCAAGGGTGCTGAGGAATTTTTAGAACAGCCCTTATTTTTGAACAGGTGGGTCAACATTGAAGGAGAGGTATTATTTAATCAAGCTTTTATAAAAGCTGGTATTATGTGAAAGATGTATTATACAAGGTAATTCCAGGTTGGTTGCCGGAAGCGATAGTGAGGGACATGGTTTGGGAGGAGGATCAGGAGGTAGAGGAAAAAGCAATTATGATCATGTATGAGAAGATTGTGAGGGCAATGCCACAGGATTGGATGGAAGAAATAAATGCGGAAATCTCCAAAGGAAGTAAAATGCGTCCGCTTTTCCAAGCTTTCTGCTGGAGAAAGGGGAAGAGTTGGTCCAATTTGACAACTGTAATACTCGAGATTTCTATGGGGTATTTAGAGAATTGAAATTCAAGACACCTGCTGGTCAGGAGTTTTGGCAAAGTATATACCCACAGCTGGACTTCAACATGATTTGGAAGGGAGTGTGGGCGAATCTTAAATGTCCAGAATGGATTGAATTGGATTTTAAATTGGCTCATAACCGGATTTTTACCATGACGGTCTTATGTAAGATTAGGCGAGTGGAGGGGGCAACTTGCCCAGTGTGTGGGATACGGGATGAGACTCTGTCCCATTTATTGGTGTTATGTCCGCAGTTAAAGGATTTTAAGTACTATGTTCGACAGTTGTATGAGGTTTTTTTGCTGGGTGGGGACCGAAGAGTGAGAATGGGAATCCCGTGGGACTCAATTTGAGATGGGGATTGCAGGAGAGTCTGGCAGAGTCTAGCGGAGCAGTAATTAATTTAATGTTCAGTTTGGCTAGATTCATGATTGTGCAAAGAAGGAATGCTCTATTTTTTAAGGGGAGGAGAAAAAATCTAAAAGAGTATTTTAAATATAAGCTAAAAGATCATTATAAGGCTCTGTCAATGTTTTATTCAGAAATGAATTTAAAGATAGTATTTTACGATCAATTTTTAAAGTACAATCGATTAATATATGTTACGGGAGACAAATTAAACTTTAGGTTTTGATGTTAATATGTGGTGGAGGAATGGCTGTGCAGAGCGGTGGAATGGATTTGTATGATACAATGGAATGATCACGATGTTGTAAATGTTTTTAATGTTCAATAAATAATATATATTTAAAAAAGTGGGTAGCACTCTTGCCTCTGAGTCAGAAGGTTGTAGGTTCAAGTCCCACTCCAGGGACTTGAACAAAAAATCTAGGCTGACACTCCAGTGCAGTACTGAGGGAAGTGCTGCACTGTCGGAGGTGCCGTCTTTCGGATCAGATGTTAAACCAAGGCCCCGTCTGCTCTCTCAGGTGGATATAAAAGATCCCATGGCACTATTCCGAAGAAGAGCAGAGGAGTTATCCCTGGTGTCCTGGCCAATATTTATCCCTCAATCACCATAACAAAAACAGATTATCTGGTTATTATCACATTGCTGTTTGTGGGAGCTTGCTGTGTGCAAATTGGTTGCCGCGTTTCCTACATTACAACAGTGACTACACTTCAAAAAAGTACTTCATTGGCTGTAAAGCGCTTTGAGACGTCCGGTGGTCGTGAAAGGCGTTATATAAATGCAAGTCTAAATAAAAATCATTTGGTCTAAAAAAAAGGTTGGTAGCACTCTTGCCTCTAAGTCAGAAGGTTGTGGGTTCAAGTCCCACACCAG
Source organism: Squalus acanthias (assembly GCA_030390025.1). Lineage (NCBI taxonomy): Eukaryota > Metazoa > Chordata > Chondrichthyes > Squaliformes > Squalidae > Squalus > Squalus acanthias. Next base: position 226,371,255 of record CM059425.1, on the reverse strand, counting down.
AGACTTGAGCACAAAAATCTAGGCTGACACTCCAGTTCAGTACTGAGGGAGTGCTGCACTGTCGGAGTTGCCGTCTTACGGATGAGGTGTTAAACCGAGGCCCTGTCTGCTCTCTTAGGTGGACGTAAAAGATCCTATGGCACTATTTTGAAGAAGAGCAGGGGAGTTATCCCCGGTGTTCTAGCCAATATTTATCCCTCAATCAACATCTAAAAAAACAGATTATCTGGTTATTATCACATTGCTGTTTGTGGGAGCTTGCTGTGCGCAAATAGGCTGTGCGTTTCTTACATTACAACAGTGACTCCACTTCAAAAAAGTACATAATTGGCTGTAAAGCGCTTTGGGATGTCCGGTGGTCATGAAAGGCACTATATAAATACAAGTCTTTCTTTTTTTTCCTTTTTTTTTTAAATGGATAACTTCACACTTCTCCACATTATATTCCATCTGCCATTTTCTTGCCCACTCACTTAAACTGTATACATCTCTTAGCAGCCTCTTTGCATCTTCCTCACAGCTTACCCCACTAGTTACAGCCTGCCAACCCAAAAATGACCCGTTTATTCCTACTCTCTGTTTTCTGTCCGTTAACCAATCCTCAATACATGTTAGTATATTACCCCCAATCCCATGAGCCCTAATTTTATTTAATAACCTCTTGTGTGGCACTTTATTGAATGCTTTCTGAAAATCCAAATACACTAAATCCAATGGTTCCCCCTTATCTACCCTGCTAGTTACAATCTCAAAAATCTCTTAGATTTGTCAAACACAATTTCCCTTTCATAAATCCGTGTTGACTCTGCCCAATCATGTTATGATTTTCTAAGTGTCCTGTTACCACGTCCATAATAATAGATTCTAGCATTTTCCCAACTAGTGATGTCAGGCTAACTGGCCTATAGTTCCTTGTTTCTTCAGTCCCTCCTTTCTTGAATAGCAGGGTTATGTTTGCTGCCTTCCAATCCATAGGGGCCATTCCAGAATCTAGGGAATTCTGGAAGATTAAAACCAATGCATCCACGATCTCTATAGCCACCTCTTTTAAAACTCCAGGATGTAGGCCATCAGGTCCAGGGGATTTGTTGACTTTTAGTCCCATTAATTTCTCCAGTACTATTTCTTTACTAATACTAATTTCTTTAAGTTCCACATTCTCACTAGACCCTTGGTTCCCCACTATTTCCGGAATATTTTTTGTGTCTTCTACCATGAAGACAGATACATAGGCCGCGATTTTATCAATCGATGCGGCTTGGGAGCGGGTCAGCTGGTTTCCGGATTCCAGTTCCGCCCCCAACTTCATCCGGCCCACGGACGTGATTTTATGTCAATTGGCCTTGTTAAGCCCGCCCTGCGGGCTTGCTGGCCAATTAAGAAGAAGCCAGTCAGATGACATCATTTGATGACGTGTCATCTGCCGGTTTTCTTAAAGGGACCACACACATTTTTTCTTTGACAGCTCATTTCTCAGTGTTTGACAGCATTGAGGTGCTGCAAACACTGAGAATGACTGTTTACAGGTGAGTTCTTGCACCCAGGCTCTCCAGTGACTCTCTCCTTAGGCTAGAACAGATGGCAGCTGCAGGTGAGGTTACAGAAGCGATCTGTTACTGGTGAGAGAGGTTCTCCCAATGAAGTGGGACTAGACATTCAATTCAAAACTTGTTACCTACAGAAAACTCTAAATGCATTAAAAATGAATCTCCCAACATTTCCTTACCTCTGAAACTCACCAGTGCACCATTGGATCCTTCACATCACTTCTGCAGCTGTCATCAATGCAGAAACACTACAGCAGACTCACAACACGCCACACTTACCTGGCGTGATGTCCTGACATCGGGAAGCCCAAAGTAGAAGTGTCAAAATTGCAAAAGAGCCTGTTAACTGCCTGTTAACAACCTTTAACAGGCAGTTAAGTGGCTATAATCCTCTTTCTGCTGCTAGGTGTCGGGTCCATGCGCAAATCGGGGACCTGACTCTTGGGAAGATTGATTGGAGGCGGCTTGACAGCGGGTTTCCTGTTTCTGCCTCGAAGGGACCCACATTTACTTTTGCTAATCTTTTCCTTTTTACATACCTATAGAAGCTTTTACAAACTGTTTTATGTCTCTTGCTAGTTTACTCTCATATTCTCTTTTCTCTTTCTTTATCAATTTCTTGGGCATCCTTTGCTGAATTCTAAAATCCTCTGAATCCTCAGGCTTACTACTCTTTATGGCAGCATTTTTTGCCGCTTCCGTTAATCTAATGCTAGCTTTAACTTCTCTTGTTAGCCATGGTTGGACCATTTTTCCTGTGGGGTTTTTATTCCTTAGGCAAATGTATATTCATTGCGAATTATGAATTAATTCTTAAAATGTTTGCCATTGATTTTTTTTTTATTCGTTCCTGGGATGTGGGCATCACTGGCAAGGCCACCATTTATTGCCCATCCCTAACTGCCCTTGAGAAGGTGGTGGTGAGCTGCCTTCTTGAACCGCTGCAGTTCATCTAGTGAAGGTACTCCCATAGTGCTGTTAGGGTGGGAGTTCCAGGATTTTGACCCAGCGACGATAAAGGAACGGCAATTAGGGATGGGCAATAAATGCTGGCCTTTCCTTGTACTTCTAGGTGGTAGAGATCCCAGGTTTGGGAGGTGCTGTCAAATAAGCCTTGGTGAGTTGCTGCAGTGCATCTTGTAGATGGTACACACTGCAGCCACGGTGCGCTGGTGGTAGAGGGAGTGAATGTTTCAGGTGGTGGATGGGGTGCCAATCAAACGGGCTGCTTTGTCTTGGGTGGTGTCGAGCTTCTTGAGTGTTGTTGGAGCTGCACTCATCCAGGAAAGTGGAGAGTATCCCATCACACTCCTGACTTGTGCCTTGTCGATGGTGGAAAGGCTTTGGAGAGTCAGGAGGTGAGACACTCACTGCAGAATACCCAGCCTCTGACCTGCTCTTTGGCCACAGTATTCATGTGGCTGGTCCAGTTAAGTTTCTGGTCAATGGTGACCCCCAGGATGCTGATGGTGGGGAATTCAGTGATGATAATCCTGTTGAATGTCAAGGAGAGGTGGTTAGACTCTCGCTTGTTGGAGATAGTCATTGCCTGGCACTTGTGTGGTGTGAATGTTACTTGCCATTTATCAGCCCAATCCTGAATGTCATCTAGGTCTTGCTGCATGTGGGCATGGACCGCTTCTTTATCTTTATCTACCATTATATCTTTTAATCTAGTTTCCCAATCTACATTAGCCAACTCGCCCCTCATACCTACGTAGTTTGCTTTGTTCAGATTTAAGACCCTAGTTTTAGCTTAACTAAATCACTCTCAAACTCAATATTCCATTCTATACTATTATGATCACTCTTCCCCAGGGGCTCCTTTACCACAAGGTAATTAATTAACCCTTTCTCATTGCACAATACTAGATCTAAAATAGCCTGTTCACTAGTTGGTTCCTCGACATACTGAACTAGAAAACTATCTTGAATACATTCCATGAACTCATCCTCCACACTCGTTGTCACACCCTTCTGTCCCTGACCACTAACCAGACCTGTACCACTACTTAACCTAAATGTTGTGACTGCCTCCTGGATCAAAGTGTCCAGGTAACTCTCCCCCTCCCTGATGCCCCGCAATGCCTGCACCTCGGACTGCAGCTCAACAACTCTGAGCTAAAGTTCCTCGCGATGCAGACACTTACTGCATATGTGGTTGTCCGGGATTGTGATGCTCTCCACAAACTCCCACGTGCTGCAATTGAGGCACACTTCCTACACTGCCATCCCTATCAAACCTTGTTTTATTTATTTAATTTAAATTAAATTCAATTAAATTAGGTAAACAAATTACTTACGCTTTACTCACCCGATTTACTCACCCTTTGAGCTCCTCCTCTTTGCTCTCCATGATGTCACTCTTTCAGATTGTCCCTTTCATTAGTTTCATTGCCCGATCTTCTTAAGCTAAGTTTTAGATTAGTTATTAATTATTCTGAATATTTATTTCACTATCTATTTAGAGTTAGGTTAAAAAAAAGACTCTGCATTGAATTATATGAAGGGTGTGAAATTGCTGTACTTACCCACTAGACACCCACTAAACTCGCCAGAGAAAGTTAGGGCTTGTCCATGCAAGTGTCAGTGAACTTTTTAACGGCGTGATAAGTCTCAATTACTGTCAAACAACCTCTTTGACACCGAAAATTAACTTTTAAAAGTGTGGAATCTCATTCCTTCCGATTTTAATTATTGTTGGAGATTTAAAAATATTAAAATAATGTTTAAATTTTTCTTTCAGTCCCTTTTATCTCTCTCTCTTACTCACATCTTTATTTCGCTTTCTGTACATGATTTGGCAATTAATTAAATATTCTAACTTACACTAATTGGTTTAGACTCTGCAGGGTAATTTTAACCCCCAAAAACGGGTGGGTTTGGTTCGGTGGGAAGTTAAAATGTTAAAAAATCTGAAACAGGAACCTAAACCGCCTCAAACCCACCTACTTCCGGTTTTAACGGAGGTGGGATGAGGGGCGAGCGACCAATCCCAGGTGGGTCGGTCATTGAAATCTTTTAAGGAGACTGCGTGCCTCCATTTTAACAGGATTTCTATTTTTAACCCATGTCGGCCGTGTTTCCCGGGCATCAGGAAACCCAGCAAGTAAAAGGAGGTGAGAAAGACTGGATCCATCAGGTAAGCATCTTTACAGCACTGCTTGTGGGCCGGGAGGAGCAAGAGTGTTTCCTTCAGCCCAACAAGCAAACCAGTAAACACCCGCCACCTCCATGATCTCTCCCAAACCCTCCATTCCTGACCCCACCGTGATCACCGACCCCCCGATCTCCAACTCTCCACCCAACCCCCCGAACTCCAACCTCCCCCCGATTTCTCCCCAACCCTCCAATCTCCGACTCTCTCCTGACCCCCCATCTCTGCTCCCTATCTCCGCCCCCCCCCCTCTGATATCTCCCCGACCCCCCACAATCTTGCACCACCCCGCCTGCGATCATCCCCGACCCTCCCAACCACGCTCTGTACCCCAAACAACAAGTAACCTACCTGCTCCTGGGCTGTGGCCTTTCCTGAAGTGTTCCCTGCCCGACAGGCAGCCAAGCCCGTCAATCAGACTGCCTTCCGGGCGGGGAATTTGTTCAAAACAAAACACGCATGCTGTGGAGTTAAAACTCCATGGCATTCGGGGAAACCGGACTTCCAGTTTTCCCGACTATAATTTATCCCGCCCCAGCCCCCCCACCCGCTCCAAAGCCTGGCCTAGAAAATATCAGGGCCTGTGTGTCTCAGTAAGGATTCTTCAATCTGATTGGTTAAGGAGATACACAGTTGCTTGCTCTGTCCCCACAGCTCCCAGATCCCCTGTGAATTTATGGATTAGAAGCTGGAAACTGAAATAACGACATTCGAGCTGCTGTACATAGTTTTAAGCTGTTCTTTGCACTTTTTAATTTGCACTATGGATAGGTAGAGGTTTTTAATCACCATTCTCGCTGATGATGTGCTTTGGATTTCTACTAACCAGAACTTCAAGTGCAAAAGCCTACAGAAAGTCTGTGGGCAAGTGTAAGTGTAATGAACGGTGAGTGCTGTTCGTTTGCCACTGACTGCAAAATCCGGGCCAATATTATTAGTTCATGAGAACTTATCACACAGAGCCTAGTCATTATAATAAATGATTTCTTTCACATCAAAGAACATTGCTGTTAACTTACACAAGGAATCTGGCTTATTTGATCTTTTCACCGTTATAATCAGTCTGGTATTTCAGTAAGTGAAACCAACAATTCAAGCTTTGTGCCACTATGTCAAAAAGCTGATTTATTAAATGTCCTCGATTCTGCTGATTAGTTATGGATGTGTTGCTCAGAGTACTTTTGTGAACCAATGAATAAACACCCTTGCATCTCTGAACAACAATACCTTGCATTCATATAGCACTTTTAACACAGAGAAAAAACGTCCCAAATACTACCATAACTATCAGGAGAGACAAGTATTGGATTTCTAAGTCCATAAGCAGTTGCATGGTATCCTGCAATATCAGGTCAGCGTGTAATGATGCCGAGTTAGGGAAGGATTCAACAAGACTTTTCTGGGGTAATTTGCAACGTCGGCAACTGGGCGGTACCCAATCAGTGAAAGAAAGAAAGACAATATTTAGGAAAGATAGGCAAAAAAGAAAGGGAGGTGGGGTAGCATTGCTGGTTAAAGAGGGGATTAACACAATTGAAAGGAAGGATATTAGCTCTGATGATGCGGAATCTGTATGGGTAGAACTGAGAAATAACAAGGGGCAGAAAACGTTAGTGGAGTGGTATATAGACCTCCAAACAGTAATACGGAGGTTGGGGATGGCATTAAAAGGGAAATTAGAGAAGCATGCAGTAAGGGCACAGCAGTCATCATGGGTGACTTTAATTTACATATAAATTGGGCTAACCAAATTAGTAAAAATACTGTGGAGGAGGAATTCCTAGAATGTTTACGGGATGGTTTTCTGGAACAATATGTCGAGGAACCAACCAGAGATCAGGCCATCTTAGACTGGGTATTATGTAACGAGAAAGGATTAATTAGCAATCTTGTTGTACGAGGCCCCTTGGGTCAGAGTGATCATAATATGATAGAATTCTTCATTAGGATGGAGAGTGAAGTAGTTGAATCAGAGACTAGGGTCCTGAATTTAAATAAAGGAAGCTACGATGGTATGAGGCGCGAATTGGGTAGGATTGATTGGGGAATGTCACTCAAAGGGTTGACGGTGGATAGGCAATGGCAAACATTCAAAGACTGCATGGATGAACTACAGAATTTGTTCATCCCATTGTGGTATAAGAATAAAACAAAAAGGGTGACTCAACCGTGGCTAACAAGGGAAATTGGGGATAGCATAAGATCCAAGGAGAGGGCATATAAATTGGCCAGAAAAAGCAGTAACCCTGAGGATTGGGAGCAGTTTAGGATTCAACAAAGGAGGACAAAGGGATTAATTAAGAAGGGGAAAATAGAATATGAAAGTGAGCTTGCAGGGAACATAAAAACTGACTGTAAGAGTTTTTATAGATATGTGAAGAGAAAAAGATGAGTGAAATCAAGTGTAGGTCCCTTGCAGTCAGAAGCGGGGCAAGTTATAATGAGGAACAAAGAAATGGCAGACCAATTAAATGCATATTTTGGTTCTGTCTTCGCAAAGGAGGACACAAATAACCTCCCAGAGATGTTGGAGAACATAGGGTCTGATGAAAGGGAGGAACTGAAAGAAATCAGTATTTGCAGGGAAATGGTGTTAGGGAAATTGACGGGATTGAAGGCCGATAAATCCCCAGGGCCTGATAATCTACATTCTAGGAAGTGGCCCTAGAAATAGTAGATGCATTGCTGATCATCTTCCAACATTCGATGGAATCTGGAACTGTACCCATGGATTGGAGGGTAGCTAATGTTACCCCACTATTCAAAAAGGGTGGTAGAGAGAAAGCGGGGAATTACAGACCGGTAAGCCTGACATCGGTAGTGGGGAAAATGCTAGAGTCCATTATAAAGGCTGTAATAGCTGAGCACTTGAAAAACAGTGACAGGATCGGACAAAGTCAACATGGATTTACAAAAGGTAAATCGTGCTTGACTAATCTACTGGAATTTTTTGAGGATGTAACTGGGAAAATAGATGACGGGAGAACCAGTAGATGTGGTGTATTTGGACTTTCAAAAGGCTTTCGATAAGGTCCCGCATAAGAGATTAGCGGGTAAAGTTAAGGCACATGGGATTGGGGGCAAGGTATTGACTTGGATAGAGAACTGGTTGGCGGACAGAAAGCAAAGAGTAGGAATTAATGAGTCTTTTTCCGAGTGGCAAGCAGTGACTAGTGGGGTACCACAGGGATCGGTCCTTGGACCCCAGCTATTCACAATATACATTAATGATCTTAGACGAGGGAACTAAATGTAATATCTCTAAGTTTGCAGATGACACAAAGCTGGGTGGGAGTGTGTGCAGCGAGGAGGATACCGAGAAACTCCAGGATGATTTGGACAGGTTGGGTGAGTGGGCAGAAGCGTGGCAGATGCAATATAACGTGGATAAATGCGAGGTTATCCACTTTGGTGTCAAAAACAGAAAGGCAGACTATTATCTGAATGGCAATAGATTGGGAGAAGGGGAAGTGCAACGAGACCTGGGTGTCCTTGTGCACCAGTCGCTGAAGGTAAGCATGCAAGTGCAGCAGGCGGTGAAGAAGGCAAATGGTATGTTGGCCTTCATAGCGAAAGGGTTTGAGTATAGGAACAGGGATGTCCTGCTGCAGTTGTACAGGGCCTTGGTGAGACCACACCTTGAGTATTGTGTGCAGTTTTGGTCGCCTTATCTGAGGAAGGATGTTCTTGCCATGGAGGGAGTTCAGCGAAGATTCACAAGGCTGATACCTGGGATGGCAGGAATGACATATGAGGAGAGATTGGGTCGATTGGGCTTATACTTGCTGGAGTATAGAAGAATGAGAGGGGATCTCATCGAAACATATAAAATTCTGACAGGTCTGGACAAACTAGATGCAGGAAGAATGTTCCCGATGGTCGGAGAGTCCAGAACCAGGGGTCATAATCTAAGGATAAGGGGTAAGCCATTTAGGACAGAAATGAGGAAGAATTTCTTCACCCAGAGAGTGGTGAACCTATGGAATTCTCTACCACAGAAGGTAGTTGAGGCCAAGTCAATGGCCCAAAAATTCGGCCCTTCCCGCGTGAGTACACAGTGTGTACTCACCCGTATTGCTTCCCGAAGTGCCGGTTTCCTGCATGCACTGCGCATGCGCGGGAAAGCGGAACTTCCGGTATGGTGAAGGGGGCGGTTCCTAGGTGAACCGCGTGCGCGCTAGAGGCTGCGCGCACGCAGCACACTTAGATTTTTTTTCAGGTTTCTATGTGAGGGTAAGTATTGAAGATATCTACGCTAATAAAAAGGAGGCGTAAGACCCCTTTTGAACAAGGTAAGTGGTTAATTAAGTATAATTTTAATTTTTTTCAACAGGTTTATCTTTTTTAGATACTTTAAAGAAAGGTAAGTTTATTTTTATAACTTTTAAAAAGTATTTTAATTTTTTCAAAAATTTAAATTTTTGTTTAAAGTGGTTAATTTATTTAACTATAGTTATTTTATAAATGTGATGGTTTTCAAAAAAAAGTATTTTAAGTTTAGCTGTTCTTTTGGGGCCGATTTCAATTCACAGATTTGACAGGTCTCCTGTCAAATCTATGAATGAAAGATGGTCTGCTGCCATTGGCTCTCCATGGCCCACGTGATCCCAGGGGTCGCATCGCACTAACTGCGCCCCTGGAACACGCAAGCACTGCACGCTGGCAGTTGGGAGAGGCCCAGGACCCGAAGTTCCCGTGGTCCCAAAACACAACTGCAGGCGCGGTAGGTAAGAGCGCGCGCGATCCTTACCCCCGCGGCAAGCCGGACACGCGAATTTCTGGGCCATTAAATATATTCAAGAATGAGTTAGATATATTTCTTAAAGCTAAAGGTATCAAGGGATATGGGGAGAAGGCACGTACAGGGTACTGAGTTTGGATGATCAGCCATGATCTCATCGAATGGCGGAGCAGGCTCGAGGGGCCGAATGGCCTACTCCTGCTGCTATCTTCTATGTTTCTATGTTTGCATTTATATAGCGCCTTTCACGACCACTGGACGTCTCAAAGCGCTTTACAGCCAATGAAGTACTTTTGAAGTGGAATCACTGTTGTAATGTGGGAAACGCGGCAGCCAATTTGTGCATAGCAAGCTCCCACAAACAGCAATGTGACAATGACCAGATAATCTGTTTGTTTTTGTTATGTTGGTTGAGGAATAAATATTGGCCAGGACACCGGGGATAACTCGCCTGCTCTTCTTCGAAATAGTGCCATGGGATTTTTTACGTCCACCCGAGAGGACAGACGGGGCCTCGGTTTAACGTCTCATCCAAAAGACGGCACCTCCAACAGTGCAGCACTCCCTCAGCACTGCACTGGAGTGTCAGCCTAGCATTATGTACTGAAGTCCCTGGAACGAGAATCAGTAGAACGAGAATCGGGCGGGTTCTATAAAGGGCGGGCGATTAGCTGCATTGGGTTACGCTGGTGAGGTTGAAAATAAACACCACCATGACTATGAGTAGAAACACTGGGGTGGGTTTTAACACCCAGCGGGTTTCTGGTGGGAAACCATGCTGATGAGTTAATTTCCTGCCCGCTTACTGACAGCATGAGGCCGCGTTGATTTTAAACGCCTGACCTCATTACCGTACCGCCAGTCCACTTCACGGGAAGTGGGCAGGCACGGCTACCGGCCTATAGAGATTGCCATGGCATGCAGATAGGTGTGGGGAAGGGGAGAGTCTCATGGGATAGAAAGGGGTGGTAAGAGTCTGGGGCAGCGTTGGCCTGAACTTTCCTTTTGGGGCCCGGAGAAGCATTCCTGCCTCTCCTGGTCTCAAAAAGAAAAGTAAAAATGTATTATTCAATGCCTCTTCAGTACCAATCCTCTTTACACCGGCTCCAGAGCCTGGCAGGTTAGCCAGGCTGCCCTGCTCAGGCCCGAGTTAAAATTGTAGTTGGGGCCCGATGATATCATCAGCCCCCAATCTGCATATATACAGAGAAATCCCATTGGATTCAGGCGGGTTCCTCTGCCGCCTGCTCAGAAGAGCAGGTTATGATCAGAGTCAGTGAGATGCAAGCGGGATAGAATAGAATCATAGAAATTTATGGCACAGAAGGAGGCCATTCGGCCCATCGTGTTGTGTCCAATAAAGAGCTCTCCAGCCTAATCCCACTTTCCAGCTCGTGGTCCGTAGCCCTGTAGTTTACGGCACTTCAAGTGCATTTCTAAGTACTTTTTTAATGCAATGAAGGTTTCTGCCTCTACCACCCTTTTAGGCAGTGAGTTCCAGACCCCCACCACCGGGGGATCTCCTTCTTAGGCAGCCCCTCGGAACCGGGGGATATTGGCGGATAAGTTACTGGAGGCATTTTAGCTGCCCACCTGCTGGGCGGGTAGATTTAAAGTGGTGCCCACACTGTAAGCTCCATCAAACAAAACTTGTGAAGGGATTGTGCTTCATATTAACGCGTATAAACACTGAAAGTTTTTTCAGAGCAGTGGAAGTGGTCAGGAAAAGGCCATTTGTTGCAGAGATGCAACATTTCTAACTAGAGGCAAATAAATACATTCCAAAGCAACATGTTTGAAAGTTCTCCTGGATATTAGCTGGAATCTATATTCTATACAAACACAGGCCTCTAGTTTTTCAGCTGGTTGGCGGCTGGTTTCGTACTTCTGTGACCTCAGCCTTGTGTGTTTTTTATGTGATTGTTTCCCTAATATACTTACAACAACAACTTAAATTTATATGCGCATTTAACGTAGCGAAATGTCCCAAGGCGCTTAACAAGAACGATATCAATTAAAACATTTTTGACACCGAGCCACAGAAGGAGATATCAGGACAGATGACCAAAAGCTTGGTCAAAGAGATCAAGGAGCATCTTTAAAGGAGGAGAGAGAGATAGATAGGTGGAGAGGTTTAGGGAGGGAATTCCAGAGCTTAAGGCCAAGGCAGCTGAAAGCACGGCCACCAAAGGTGGAGCGATTAAAATCGGGGATGCGAAAGAGGCCAGAATTGGAAGAGCGCCGAGATCTCGGAGGCTTGTAGGGCTTGAGAGGGATTTGAAAACAAGGATGAGGATTTTAAAACTGAAACATTGTCAGACTGGCAGCCAGTGAAGGTCAGCAAGCACAGGGGTGATGGGTGAACAAGACTTGTAGTGAGTTAAGATATGGGCAGCAGAGCTTTGGATGAGTACATGTTTATGTATTGATAGGGAAAGAATTTCTGGAACACTCACTGGTGGTAATTAAAGAAAGACTTGCATTTATATAGCAGCTTTCACGACCACCAGGACGTCTCAAAGCGCTTTACAGCCAATGAAGTACTTTTGGAGTGTAGTCACTGTTGTAATGTGGGAAACGCAGCAGCCAATTTGCGCACAGCAAGCTTCCACAAACAGCAATGTGATAACGACCAGATAATCTGTTTTTGTTATGTTGGTTGAGGGATAAATATTGGCCAGGATACCAGGAATAACTCCCCTACTCTTCTTCAAAATAGTGCCATGGGATCTTTTACGTCCACCTGAGAGAGCAGACAGGACCTCGGTTTAACGTCTCATCCGAAACACAGCACCTCCGACAGTGCAGCACTCTCTCAGCACTGCACTGGAGTGTCAGCCTAGCTTTATGTGCTCAAGTCCCTGGCGTGGGACTTGAACCCACAACCTTCTGACTCAGAGGCGAATGTGCTACCAACTGAGCCACAACTGACACAAAAGGATTCTGGGGCCATTAATGGGTTATGGTGTAGTGCCCTGGGGGCCTGGTGCTGTTCAGGCACTCCACGCGCTTAACTGATCTCACCACATAACACAAGGTTAACTCGCACATTTTATGGTGCATGACAGATGGGAGCGCTGGGAGTGGGGCACCAGGAGCAGTCACGGGCTGCTGGCTGGCCATCGAGCACCAGAGGTTTTTTACAGAGGGGAGAGGGTAGGGTTATCAACTCTCCAGAAGTCTGCAGGACACTGCTACGAGCAACCCAGGAGAAAAATCAGAGGGGCATTCAACAAAATTGTGTTGTTTTCATTTTCTTTGAACACTTTCGTTGATTAGTTATAAAACTATTCGAGATGGGGAAAAATGGCTGTTTCACTAACAGTCAAGATGAATCCAATGGGTAACAGAGAGTTTGCTCTCTTTCCAAATGGCGTGGGAAGGCAGTGCACCTGGAGGATGGAGCAATGGCGGGAGTGTGTGGGGACAGGGTGGTTTAAGGTGGACGGTCATGTGATGAAAGCTGCAGGAATACACCCAACCAGAGTTGGCAATCTGAGGAGAGGGTGATGGGACCAGGGGGGCTATGGGAGGGGGATACATGAGTTAGAGGCCCCACCTTCAGCTCCCATTCCAAATAAGGCACAGACATTGTGGGGCGACCCCAAATTAAATGTTGCCTCAGATCCTTGTATACAGTTTGTCCATGAACATGGAAGCACTGTGACTGCATCAGCCAGAACATTTCCGCAGAAGTTTGTTTCTTTGTTTGTCATGAATAGCGAGGGAAATCAGAGGCAGAGAAAATGATATCTTTCCAGTTTTGTTACCCAGTTTCAGCACTGAGTGCTCCCAAGTTCAGGTATAACATGAGTTAAATGCAGACTCGAACTCCCTCTGGACTCCCCTCACAATATTTGCACTTTCACGGGAGGGGTTGGGGGGGGACAGAATTGTTGCTCCAGACCCCACAAAGAAAGTCTCCCTAGGTCGCCCTCTTTCTTGCTCCCCCGGTGCTCTCCCGAACCGTGACCCTCTTCCCCTCCCCCCCGCCCCCCCCCCCCCGATGACTTACCTGATTGTCGGGCCACCCGATAATTGGCAGCCGGAACACTGCGAGCTGCCTCTGGTCACCTTTTTCGAATGGGCGGCTTAGCGGCTTCATTTATACAAGGCCCAGCCCTTAAAATGGTTTCCCGCTGCACCTCCCGCACAGCAGAATCAAAGGAGAAAGCAACTCCCTTTGGATGTTCTTCTGCAGTTAAAATTTCTCCTTGAGAGTAGGTTCATTGGGCTCAAACTCTGCCTCCAGGAGGCACACTTTGACATATTGGATTTCTTTAATAATCCACGAACTCTTATGAGGCATTGAAAATCTGCCTCGTGGTTAGTATAATGGATGGGTGAGTCCTTATTCGGCTATATTCTTTAATAGTAGAAGCTTAACCACACAATCAATGTGTTCATAAAACCCAGGCCCTAATGTGGTTAGAAGCAAATCCTGGCTTTTTCACTAATAACATGTTTTAAGTCCCTTTTAGCTGCATTAAGGCCCCTAAGAATCTGAAAGGGATGGCGATTCGGGATGCCAACCCTCCAGTCATTTAGTCACCAGCTCTGCGCTATCGATCTCTCCGGTTCTCATTTTTGTCTCCCTGCATTGGTGAGACAATTATTGTCCCATCAAACATCGCACAGGATGGCCCCTGATTAATTCCCTCATAGTTTGCAAACACATCATTCTTGAAGTCCTTCTCTAAATGCTGGACAAAGCATTTAAGTAATGAATCATTAAACCGCCACATACGTAAGCCATGGAGACAGGAAAGCTAAATCCAACCACAACAGCACAAGATCCAAAATGTTAATCACATCGATGGAGATTGCCTTATGTTGAGTGCCAAAGACCTAGATATGAAGATCAAGTCCAGTCATGCATAAAAGGTTTGCACGGCAGAATCAAAGGAGAAAGCAACTCCCTTTGGATGTTCTTCTCTCTTCATAACCCACAAGTGATAACAAATCTTTATCCTGGGAGAGGAAACAGCACACAACCTTCTTCATAGAATCATAGGAAGTTACGTCACAGAGGAGGCCATTTGGCACATCGTATCTGCGCCGGTCGAAAAGAGCTATCCAGCCTAATCCCACTTTCCAGCTCTTGGTCCGTAGCCTTCCAGGTTACGGCACTTCAAGTGCATATTCAAGTACTTTTTAAATGTGATGTGGGCTTCTGCCTCTACCACCCTTTCAGGCAGTGAGTTCCAGACCCGCATCGCCCTCTGGATGAAAACAATTCTCCTGAACTCCCCTCTAATCCTTCTACCAATTACTTTAAATCTATGTCGCTGGTTATTGACCTCTCTGCTAAGGGAAATAGGACCTTACTATCCACTCTATCTAGGCCCCTCATAATTTTATACACCTCAATTAAGTCTCTCCTCAGCCTTCTCAGTTCCAATGAAAAAAAAACCACAGCCTATCCAATCTTCCCTCATAGCTAAAATTCTCCAGTCCTGGCAACATCCTTGTAAATCTCTTCTGTACCCTCTCTACTGCAATCACATCTTTCCTGTAATGTGGTGACCAGAACTGAACTGTACGCAGTACTCTAGACATTCAGGCTTGGGCTGATAAGTGGCAGGTAACATTCGCACTACACAAGTGCCAGGCAATGACTATCACCAACAAGCGAGCATCTAACCACTACCCCTTGACATTCAACGTCATTACCATCGCCGAAACACCCACCATTAATATCCTGGTGGTCACCATTGACCAGAAACTTAACTGGACCAGCCACATAAATATTGTGTCAACAGGAGCAGGTCAGAGGCTGGGTATTCTGCAGCGCGTGTCTCACCTCCTGACTCCCCAAAGCCTTTCCACCATCTACAAGACACAAGTCAGGAGTGTGATGGAATACTCTTCACTTGCCTGGATGAGCGCAGCTCCAACAACACTCAAGAAGCTCGACACCATCCAAGACAAAGCAGCCCGCTTGATTGGCACCCCATCCACCACCTTAAACATTTACTCCCTCCACCACCGGCGTACCGTGGCTGCAGTGTATACCATCTACAAGATGCACTGCAGCAACTCGCCAAGGCTTCTTCGGCAGCACCTACCAAACCCGCGGCCTCTACCACCTAGAAGGACAAGGACAGCAGGCACATGGGAACACCACCACCTCCAAGTTCCCCTCCAAGTCACACACCATCCTGACTTAGAAGTATATTGCCGATCCTTCATCGTCGCTGGGTCAAAATCCTGGAACTCCCTACCTAACAGCACTGTGGGAGTACCTTCACCACACGGACTGCAGCGGTTCAAGAAGGCGGCTCACCACCACCTTCTCAAGGGCAACTAGGGATGGGCAATAAATGCTGGCCTTGCCAGCGACGCCCACATCCCATGAACAAATTAAAAAAAAGGCGTGGCTAACTAGTGTTTTATACAGTTCTAGCATAACCTCTCTGCTCTTATAGTCTATGCCTAAGAAAAGGATTTTTTCTTAATCCTTTTATTTTTCGGGTGTCAGCTTTGGCTCAGTTGGTATCACACTCGCCTCTGAGTCAGAAGGTTGTCAGTTCAAGTCCTACTCCAGAGACTTGAGCACATAATCGTGCTTCAGTACTGTTGGAAGTGCCGTCTTTCGGATGGGACGTTAATCTGAGGCTCCATCTGCCCTCTCGGGTAGATGTAAAAGATCCCATGGTACTATTCGAAGAACAGAGTTCTCCCTTGTGTCCTGGCCAACATTTATCCCTCAACCAACATCACTAAAACTGATTATCTGGCCATTTATCTCATTGTTCTTTGTAGAACCTTGCTGTGAGCGAATTGGCTGCCACATTTCCCAACATTACAACAGTGACTCCACTTTAAAAAGTATTTGATGACTGTAAAGTGCTTTGGGCCATCCTGAGGTTGTGAAAAATGCTGTATAAATGCATGTCTTTCTTCTTTGAAAGTTTGTGGACTGCATGCTAATTATTCCATGTGATCATTTGACGGTGGTCCTGCTACATTCGTGTCAATGCTGGTCCTTCAGCTTAATTCAACCCCACTCGCACTTACCTGTCCAAGCCGGAGCCCTTTCTAAACATCGCTGTGCCTATGTCGAATTCCATATGTGGAGATGCCGGTGTTGGACTGGGGTGGACAAATGTGAGAAGTCGCACAACACCAGGTTATAGTCCAACAGTTTTATTTGAAATCACAAGCTTTCGGAGCGCTGCTCCTTCACCTGACGAAGGAGCAGCGCTCCGAAAGCTTGTGATTTCAAATAAAACTGTTGGACTATAACCTGGTGTTGTGCGACTTCTCAGAATTCCATATAGGGAGAAGGGCTTCTCCCGCTTCACTGCTGTTACTTCGGCAGACATTCGGCAGAAACCCTGTAGAGGTGCAGAACAGGAATTTCTGGCCAAGGTCCGGCAGCTGAGCAGGAGCAGCTCCGAGGAAATTCCCGGCTATTATTATCTCATCTCTTTTCTCCAGAGATGCTAACTGACCTGTTGAGAATTTCCAGCAATTTTCCATGTTTGCTTTTGTTTCAGACTTGATGCATTTGCCGGTTATTTTTCTCTTTATATTCACTGGTTAAATATTTAAGTGTAGCAGCAGAGGCACCCAGCCCTGCCTCATTTCACTATCTCAACATTTTTAAAATAAGTTTCCAGAAGCAAATCTATATCTGACTTCGGGCCCTCAAGCTTGTTGAAGATTGAAGTACTTTTTTTATGATGTGGAGATGCCGGTGTTGGACTGGGGTGGTCAAATGTGAGAAGTCGCACAACACCAGGTTATAGTCCAACAGCTTTATTTGAAATCACAAGCTTTCGGAGCGCTGCTCCTTCGTCAGGTGACGAAGGAGCAGCGCTCCGAAAGCTTGTGATTTCAAATAAAACTGTTGGACTATAACCTGGTGTTGTGCGACTTCTTACTTTTTTTTAATGAGGGAATTTATCCCAGTTACAATCCAGGAGACTCCAGTAATCCAGGAGGCTCCAGGGAATGAAGATGATAATTCTGGTCTCTCAATAGTGGGTTGACAATCAGCGATGTGACCCAAACCGCCCCCACCCCCCTCCCCCTCCCCCGATCATAGCTCGAGAGAGCGTAGCGAGAATTCCAGCCTCTGAATACTCGCGTCCGATGAGAGTGGAGTGCCCCCCCCAATCTCATCTAGCCAGACCACCAAGTCAACGGGGTGTGAGTCAGGCTAAAAGGCCACGCACACAGAAAGGGTCTTTGTTACAGAACAAGCCACAGCACGATCTGCTGGATGTAAAAGCAGTGGAAGAAACTAAGCACAGAAGAGAGAGAAGATAATGTTCCAGCAGTCTATCCTGACAATATTAATTTGGCCTTGGGAAGTCATTCTAGAATTCGACCTGGGACTAAGAGGTATATTTTTTTTTATGCATTCACGGGATGTGGGCGACGCTGGCAACGCCAGCATTTATTGCCCATCCCTAATTGCCCTTTAGAAGGTGTTGGTGAGCTGCCTTCTTCAACCGCTGCAGTTCATCTGGTGAAGGTACTCCCACAGTGCTGTTAGGGAAGGAGTTCCAGGATTTTGACCCAGCGACTATGAAGGAACGGCGATATATTTCCAAGTCAGGATGGTGTGTGACTTGGAGGGGAACTTGGAGGTGGTGGTGTTCCCATGCGCCTGCTGCCCTTGTCCTTCTAGGTGGAAGAGGTCGTGGGTTTGGGAGGTGCTGTTGAAGAAGCCTTGACAAGTTGCTGCAGTGCATCTTGTAGATGGTACACACTGCAGCCACAGTACACCGGTGGTGGAGGGAGTGAATGTTTAAGGTGGTGGAGGGGTGCCAATCAAGCGGGCTGCTTTGTCCTGGATGGTGTCGAGCTTCTTGAGTGTTGTTGGAGCTGCACTCATCCAGCAAGTGGAGAGTATACAATCACACTCCTTACTTGTGCCTTGTAGATGGTGGAAAGGCTTTGGGGAGTCAGGAGGTGAATCACTCGCCACAGAATACCTAGCCTCTGACCTGCTCTTGTAGCCGCAGTTTTTATGTGGCTGGTCCAGTTAAGTTCCTGGTCAATGATGACCCCCCCAGGATGTTGATGGTGGGGAATTCGGCAATGGTAATCCCATTGAATATCAAGGGGCAGCGGTTAGACTCTCTCTTGTTGGAGATAGTCATTGCCTGGCATCATGTGGTGCGAATGCTACTTGCCACTTATCAGCCCAATCCTGAATGTTGTCCAGGTATTGCTGCATGTGGGCACGGACTGCTTCATTATCTGAAGAGATGCGAATGGAATTGAACACTGTGCAATCATCAGCAAACATCCCCACTTCTGACCTTATGATGGAGGGAATGTCATTGATGAAGCAGCTGAAGATGGTTGGGCCGAGGACACTGCCCTGAGGAACTCCTGCAGCGATGTCCTGGGGCTGAGATGATTGAGCTCCAACCACCACAACCATCTGCCTTTGTGCTAGGTATGACTCTAGCCAGTGGAGAGTTTTCCCCCTGATTCCCATTGACTTCAATTTTACTAGGGCTCCTTGATGCCACACTCGGTCAAATGCTGCCTTGATGTCAAAGGCAGTCACTCTCACCTCACCTCTGGAATTCAGCTCTGCCATCATTGAGGATGGGGATGTTCATGAAGCCTCCTCCTCCCATTAATTGTTTAATTGTCCACCATCATTCACGACTGGATGTGGCAGGACTGCAGAGGTTTGATCTGATCCGTTGGTTGTGGGATCGCTTAGCTCTGTCTGGTAGAGTGAGGGATATGCCGAGCCATGAGGTTACAGATTGTGGTGGAATATTCTTCTAAAACTTTCTTCAAACCAAGAACAGTCACCTGGAATTTCCGTGGGGATGTCTCCTGATCTCCCGCCATGATTTTTGATGGAAGATCAGTGGCAAGCCTGGAGAAATGGTGTAACCAGCAGGAGAGTGGGAGAACTGCACAGAAGTTCCATCCCAATGACCACTGGGCTATAATAGCAGATATCAGTTACAAAAAGCCAGTAGCTTAGTTCGAGGCATTTCATGTGGCAGGAAAGTCGTCGACCTCTGGAATAAGTTGCCGGCTCGTGCAGTGAGTGAGGACTCACAGCAAGCGTTCAAAATGGAGCCAGACACCTTCCTGTGAGCGGCCAAAATCTCCTCATATGGAAAACAGGCAGGTGAATGGGGGCTAGTGTCACCAGTCACCGTGATTTCCTGGAGCTTGCTTGGATTCGAGAGAAATGCCCCAGAGTTCTTTCCTAAATTGTCCCAAACTTTCCCTTTCAAAAGAGAATTGGATATATAATTGAAATGGAAAAAATTGCAGGGCTATGGAAAAGAGCAGGGGAGTGGGACTACTTGGATAGCGCTTTCATAGAGCTGGCACAGGCATGATGGAGCGAATGGCCACCTTCAGAGCTGTATGGGGTAAAAATTAGGTCGCGCCCCATTTGGGGCGCAAATATCGTCTGGACGCAAATATTAGCGCCTGGCGCTAATTATCGGCACTGACTGGAAACTTCACTTTTACCGCCCCGGGAGGTGAGTGGAGCGCTAAATCAGGCGCTGCACACCTGTCTTAAGGCGCAAAGGCCGAGCAGTGAGGCGCTAACTCAGCGCGCGAGCACAGCGCAGCTGCTGCCAGTTAGCGAGGGAACACAGACACACTGGCGCCGGCCACTTCTTAAAGCGGGGGGGGCCAACTTGCTCCCCAGCCACACCCTGCTCATTGCAGCCTTGAATCTCAGCCTGGAGAGACCTGTGAAACCATTTTGCTGCCAAGGATGGAGAGGGTGAGAGAACGCGCTCATCGCTTCACCGAGCGGGCCTTGGATGCTCTGGTTGGCGCGGTGGAGCGCAGAAGATGTATGCTCTTCCCTGAGAGTGGCAGGAGGCCTTTGCCACGCGAGTTCAGAAGAGTGTGGAGGGAGGTGGCTCAGAGCGTCTCCTCCAGGAGCATGGTGCCCAGGACCCATACTCAATGCCGCAAAAAGTTCAACGACCTCACTCGGGTCGTCAGGGTGAGTGGCTTTTTCTCAATACCTCTCCATCCCTCCATCTCAACCTCACTCTATGGCCAGAGGGTCTTAAAACCCCAATGCACAACACTCATCCAACACCTATGGCCCTTTCATCAAACACACACACACATTCCACACTTTGCATACAGTAAGGGCTATTCACCTATGGGAGGCACATCAGGCAAGACCATGGCTGTATATTTACTCAGATGCTGTCCTTTTTCTTACAGGCCAAGCTGGCGCATAATCGGAGACAGCAGCAACGGACAGGTGGAGGGCGGCCTCAGCTGCAACCCCTCAGCAATCTTGAGGAGCGCGTCCACAGGATTGTGGCAAGCCGGGTGATCGGTCCCGTCGCCACTGGAGACGCCGACCCCGTTCTGGACAGCAATGGTAAGGTCATCACCTTTTTGTCCTCTGTCCTTCCACTTGTCCCTCACAACACCAGCCTTTGACACTTTCAATCCAACTTGCTAACTCGCTGCACTTATTCCTCCCTTACTGCCACCCTGTCCTCACGCTAAAGCCACTCTTGTACCTCCCTGCTTTCAGATGGTGATTCACCAGCTGAGGAGACGGGCCCTGAAGCTGCCACTGGGAGTGATGCTGCAGCCGAGGAGGAAGAGGAAGCCGGAGCATCAGTGCCACCCTCTCCCGAGGAAGCCCATGCCCACACTGGGAACACGCCTTCCCTGGAGGGGAGCAGGGGGGAAGGGTCTGATGAGGGTGAAGCTCCAGGACCCAGCGGGCTGCAGCAACGCCATGGGGGGGGTAGGGAAGAACGGGGGCCTTCTCCCCAGAGGGAGAGTAGGCCAGAGACTCCTACTGCAATGGACGCAGAGGAGGAGCGGCTAATCGCAGAAATGAACACCCAGGCGGTGGGCATGCACACTGAGCTCATGGGTGCAGTGGGAAGGGTGCCCGAATGCATTGAGTCACTGGCAAGGAGTGTGGAGCACTTCGCTGTAGCACAGGCGGATGCCACACTAACGCTTAGTGCTGCAATTCAGTCACTGGCTGCCGTGATCCCATCTCTGACTGCTCTCATACAGACTCAGATTGAAGCCACGCGAGCACAGACTGCTGCCAACCTCGATGGTTCGTGCACATGTCCCCGGGGCTGTCACCGCGCCGCAGCAGGCCAGCAATCTGTTCTCCAGCAGATTGCTCCGGATGCTGAAGTGCTGCCCCGTGGGAGTGCCAGTGTGTCGGGCGAGCAGGGAGTTGCTGTCCTCTCTCACGATGACAGCATTCCTGCTGCCAACACTGTCACTTCTCCACTGCACTTGCCACCGCCTGTAGGACAGACTGCTGCCGCCCATGCAGAGTTGGTGCAGTCTGCAGCCGGGCCCTCCAGGCCCAGAACTGGTCGAGGCCGTCCTTCAGGGGCATCTGCAGTGTCAGGGTCTGACGAGCAGCAGCCTTCCACCAGCCTTGCTGCAGCCACTGTGGTCCCATTACGGAGGAGCAGTAGGGTTAGAAGGGGGGAAGTGCGCAAGGGAAGGAGATCACCCTCGAAGGGCAAAAAGTAGGAGGTGTGACAAAATGCTGGTCATTTTTTTATTAAAGGTCGAGGTTCATGGTCCAACTTTTGTTTAGTGTTTTGGACATTATCTCCAGGTTGTGAGAACCAGTTATGTTATTGACTGTTTTTTTGTGTTTATTTCTATGAGTTTGTCATGAGGAATTGACACACACAGAGTTTGTAAAATAAATAAGTTTCTGTATTCAAAATATACATGGTTGGTGGTTGGAATTATTGGTGCCTTGGCCGGCTTAGGGGTTGCGTGCTGGGTTCATTAATGTTGTTAGCAATGGCAGGGGCCCTAGAAGCGGTTTGCTATTAGCCGTTGACGGACGGCCCTTGCAGTTTGACCATTGTGGGCCGCCCTCCCGCCTTGGTGCTGCTGATGATCATCGTCCTCGTCCTCTTCCTCCTCTTCCTCCTCCTCCTCTGGTGGTGCTCCAAGGCCTGGTGGCATTGGCTGGGTCCTGAGGATTGCCATGTTATGCAACATGCAGCACACGACTACGAAGTTCGATACTCGCTCAGGCTAGTACTGCAGGGCTCCTCCAGAATGGTCGAGACAGCGGAACCGTTGCTTCAGCACGCCGATTGTGCGCTCAATTATGTTCCTGGTAGCTTGATGGCTCTCATTGTACCGCAGCTCAGCAGGCGTACGGAGCGGTGTCATCAGCCAGGTGCTCAATGCATACCCCTTGTCCCCGAGAAGCCAACCAACTGGCTGATGCGGTGCCTTGAAAAGTTCTGCCACAGTAGTCTGGCGCAGGATAAAAGCATCGTGGCAGCTGCCAGGATAGTGGGCATTGACAGCGAGTATCAGCTGTCTGTGGTCACAGACCAACTGAACATTCAAGGAATGGAACCCCTTTCTGTTCCGGAATTCCTCGGCATTCTCATGCGGAGCACGCAAAGCCACATGCGTGCAGTCAATGGCGCCCTGCACCACGGGGAAGCCCGCTACCCTCGCAAAGCCCAGAGCGCGGTCACGCTGCTTGTCTGGGGTCATGGGGAAAGAGATGAACTCTCGTCTCCTTTTAAAGAGGGCATTTGTGACCTGCCGGATGCAGCAATGCACCGCGAACTGGGAGATATTGGCGAGGTCCCCAGCAGCAGCTTGAAATGAGCCAGTAGCGTAAAAGTTGAGAGCCACTGTGACCTTCACTGCCACCGACAGAGACGTCCTGGACCTCAGTTGAGGCTGCAGATCTGGCTGCAGCAGGTGGCAGAGCTCAGTGACCACCTCCTTGCTGAATCGCAGCCTTCGCAAACAGAGCTCCTCAGACATATGGATGTAGGAGAGCTGTTCACGATATACCCTGGGAGGGTAAGCTCTCCTGTACATACGCCTGATGGCCCTCCTCCGTCTGGCCATCATTGCCACTCTCTCTCTGCGTCTCTGTATCCTCCGATTCAGCTGGAGCAGGACAATGCCCCCAATCAGTGCAGCCCCCATATTCTCTTTGCAAGCAAAGTAATGAAGGACAGCAACTAAAGTACCAGCGAAGTTATGATCAATAGGCAAAACTACCTCACAAAGCGTTGAGTCAATGTAGAAGTCTCTCTTTCTCTCTCTCCGAATCTCTCTCTCTCTCTCAGAACGAGTGGTGCAAAAATGTCGACCACAGAAAAAGACAGGAAGAGGCCCCCTTTAAATAGCGCCCCCCCCAGCCCCACAGCGATTGATAGCGTTCCAGTCTTCCGGTCGTTGGATGCGCCAGGCGGTAAGGCAGGGGGCGCCACTCAATTTCCGCTCCGGGGCGCCACAAGGGCGTTGCACCATGGAATGACGTCACAATCTGCGCGCGCAGGTGGTCGCAGCGGTAAGTTTTAGTGCCGCCGCACAATCTCTAGTTAAGTTCCCGAGCGGCGCAAACATCGCTGCGCCCGGGCGTTAGCGGCTTTGCGCCCCATTAGCGCCCTCTTAAGGCGCTAACGGGAGGCGCAACCAACTGAATTTTTACCCCTATGTTTCTAAGATTTATTTTCAGTTTGATCACCTCTCCAAGGAGATTGCGTAACTGTGAGGAGGGGGGATGAGGTGTGTAAGTTGCATTGCACTGAGACGGGACTGGTTTGATGGGCCAGTTGGTCTTTTCCTCTCCTTGTTTGTATGTTTCATATAGCTCCAAGTGAATAACCAGCCAAAAGGCTCCAATTGATCCAAACGCCTCCTCAAATTCTGCTTTCCCAGTTTACAAATAACGCACACAGCTTACCCTCCCCAAACTCACTGTCTAACATGTCAATACAGACTTTTAGCACCAAGATACAGAGAGCAGGAATTTTTCTCCCATTGGTGGATTGGCAGTGGGCAGCCTATTGCCCACCAATTGAAGACTGCTACTAACTGCTGCTTTTTCCTCCCGTAACCTTCATTAGCCATTCAGGGTAGTTTAGCAGCGTTAAAACTGCCTCATTCAGCACTTTAACAAAAAACTTTTTTTCTTTCTTTCAGGTGTCAAGGACTGCAAGCTTTAACAACTCTTAGATACCAACACCACTCCGGATCCTTCTTCCTCTTCACTTTCCTCTGATCCCATCCCTCCTTCCAATCTCACCACCTGCTGTGTTTTCACTATCTCTTATGACTTTCCCCTCTCTGACCCTAAACGATCAGTCCTCCGTAAAGGCCTCAGCTTCACCCCCTTACACCCCCACCTCAATGAATTTCGAGCTCGGCACAATGCTGAACTCTTCTTCTGTCGCCTTTGCCTCTGCGCCTACTTCTTTGGCCAGGAGTCTTCCCCCCACGCAGCAGACCCTTCCTCCCGTCTTCAGAATTCTCATTCCACTTGGAGCCCTTCCTCTGGTCACTTACCCTCTCTAGATCTCTTCATTGGGGACTGTCGGCGTGACATCGGCCATCTCAATTTCTCTACTCCCTCACTCACTCTAACCTACCTCCCTTTGAACTTGCAGCACTCTGTTCTCTCAGATTCAACCCTGACATTGCCCTGACAAGGGCAGCGCAGTGGTTGTTTGGCAAAAAGACCTCTACCCTGCAGAGGCTGATTGCCAACTCCTACCTCCCCCTGGACCACGACCCACTATCGAATATCAATCCATCGTTTCCCAGACTGTCACTGACCTCATCTCCTCTGGAGATCTTCCTCCCACGGCCTCCAACCTCATAGTCCCCCAACCCCGCACAGCCCACTTCTACTTCCTTCCCAAGATCCACAAACAGTACTGCCCTGCTAGATCCATCGTTTCAGCCTGTTCTTGCCCCACGGAACTTATTTCTTCCTATCTCGACTTTATTTTTCCTCCCCTGTCCAGTCTCTTCCGACCTACATCCGCGATTCTTCTAACACCCTCCGCCACTTTAACAGTTTCCAGTTTCCTGGCCCTAACTGTCTCCTTTTCACCATGGACGTCCAGTGCCTCTACTTCTCCACCCACCCACCAGGACGGCCTGCGGGCCCTCCACTTCGTCCTTGAACAGAGGACCAACCAGTCCCCATCCACTACCACACTCCTCTGTCCGGCTGAACATATTCTTACATTGAACAACTTCTCATTTGACTCCTCTCACTTCCTCCAAATAAAAGGTATTATTATGGGTACCCGTGTGGGTGCTGGCTATGCCTGCCTTTTTGTGGGTTATATGGAACATTCTTTGTTCCAATCCTACTCATGTCCCCTCCCTTACCTCTTTTTCTGGTACAGTGATGACTGTATCGGTGCTGCTTCATTCTCTCGCCCCCAACTGGAAAATTTCATCAACTTTGCTTCAAAGTTCCACCCCACCCTCGCCTTCACATGGTCCATCTCTGACTCTTCCCTTCCCTTCCTCGACTTCTCTATCTCCATTTCTGGGGATAGGCTGTCAACCAATATCTACTATAAACTCCACGGATGCTGCCTGGCCTGCTGAGTTTTTCCAGCGTTTTCTGTTGTTATTTCTACTATAAACTCGCTGACTCCTGCAGCTACCTTGATTACACTTTCCCACCCCGTGCTTCGATATGTCTTTCTTTTTCCTCAACCTAGGATTCCCCTCTACTGTGGTTGACATGGCCCTCGACCGTGTCCGTCCCATTTCCCGCACTTCTGCCTTCATCCCTTTTCCTCTCTCCCAGAACCATGATAGGGTTCCCCTTGTTCTCACTTTACACCCCATCAGCCTTCACATTCAACGGATCATCCTCCGTCATTTCCACCACCTCCAACGCGATGCCACCACCAAACACATCTTCCCCTTTCAGCATTCCGAAGGGACCGTTCCCGCCACGACATCCTGGTCCACTCTTCCATCTCCTCCAACGCCCACTGCCCTTCCCATAGCACCTACCAATGCAAGTGCAGGAAATGCAACACCTGCCCTTTCACCTCCTCCCTTCCCACCGTCCAGGACCCCAAATACTCCTTCCAGGTGAAACAGTGATTTACTTGTACTTCTTTCAATTTAATATACTGTATTCACTGCTCACGATGCGGTCCCCTCTACATTGGGAAGACCAAACACAGATTGGGTGATTGCTTTGCGGAACGCCTCCGTTCAGTCCGCCGGAGTGACCCTGAGCTTCTGGTCGCTTGTCATTTTAATTCTCCGTCCTACTCCCACTCTGACCTCTCTGTCCTCGGCCTCCTACACTGTTCCAATGATGCTCAACGGAAGCTCAAGGAACAGCACCTCATCTTTCTATTAGGCACTTTACAGCTTTCCGGACTCAACATGGAGTTCAACAATTTCAGATCATAACCACTGCTCCCATTTTTTGGACTGGAGGTGCTGGTAATGATTCCGCTTTTGCCATTTACAGTCCTCTGGATGCATCTTTTGTTTCTTTACTTGTCCCATTACCACCCCCTTTTGCCTTGCACCATTATCTCTTTTGTCATTTCATCACTCCTGCCCTCCACCCTATCACAGACCTTCCCATTTGTTCTTTCCTCCCAACCCCCACCCCCTTTCCTGCCTCTGTACTTGCTTAAAATCTGTTACATCTCTCATTTTACCACTTCTGACGAAAGGGCACCGACCTGAAATGTTGGACTGGATTTTGTCAATGGGAAGCTTTTGGAGGCGGGACTGCTGCTTGCCGGCTTTCAATCCTGCCTCCATCAGCTTCTGACCAACCAGAGGGGTTGTCCCCTGATTGACCTTGTTAAGCCTGCCCAGCGGGCTCAGCAGGCCAATTAGGGGCAAGTCATTGACAGAGCACGTCAACATATGACGTGCCATCTGTCAAGATTTTATGAAAGAAGAAATGTCAGCGTTTGACAGCTCTGTGAAGCTGTCAAACACTGACATTCTGTGTAGTTTGATGAGTCCTTGGGCTGGATTTTGCTAGGCCCGAGGAGGCGGGTTTGGAGGCGTGTGAGGTGGAAAAGTTGCAAATAATGGCGGCGGGCTCCAATCCCGCCTGCAGCCTGCCTCTGAGCAATTTCCCAAAAAGCGGGCTTTCAGACCCCGTTTCAATCCAGCCTCCAAGAGGCAGGACAGGCCCTTAAGGCCCTTAACAACCAGTTAAGTGTCTCTATAATGCCATTTTGAGAGGCCTTTCTGATTTTAACACATTTCCCCCATGCTGCACGTCTCCTCTGGAACATGCCAGTTAATCCTGGCGGGCTCACAAGTGGGTTGCTTACTAACAGCTGCAGCTCCACCATTAAAAAGGAGTTTTCAACAATGATCATTTGCAGGTGGCAGAACTTTGTTTTCTCAGGTCTGGGAGAACTTTTAGCAGGCCTACTCATTGTGGGAGTTTTGAAGCTGAGATCCATCTCCAGTGTGACCTCCTGGGAAACCCCTCTCCCCACCTTGACTGAGCGCTTCCTCAACTGAGCTATATACCAGCAGCTTGGGAACCATTTATTTCCTTTCCTCCTGGACATCAGATTCGGACGAAGACCAGCCGCGGCAGCAGCAGCACCCGGAACAACAGCAGCATCAACAGCAGGAGCAATAACAGGAGCGCCAAGCTGCTGCTCACCCACCTGAAGCTGCACAGGCAAGAAGGCGCCAGCGCATGGAAGCAGGTCGCCGCAGGAGATACCCCCAAACCAGGGTTTACAGACAGAGGATGAGCTACCTCAACATGACTAAGCAGCAGTGCCAAAGGAGGCTCAGACTTTCGCGAGAGGTAGTGGGTGACATCTGCGCAATGCTGCAGCAAGACCTGGAGCCCAGAGGAACGGGTGGACACCCCTTACCAGTGGCCGTCAAAGTCACCACTGCACTCAACTTTTTTGCTTCAGGCTCATTCCAGGGATCAACAGCAGACATCAGCAGCATCTCCCAGGCGGCCGCACACACTTGCATCACGCAGGTAACCGATGCCCTCTTTGCCAACGCACACAATTACATCAACTTCTCCAAGGATCAAGCAAGTGTAACCGCGTATGCGGTTGGATTTGCTAATCTGGCAGGCTTTCCAAGGGTGCAGGGCGTCGTTAACTGCACACATGTGGCCCTTAAGGCACCCCATCGCAATCCAGGTATTTTTGTCAACCGCAAGGGCTTCCACTCCCTCAACGTGCAGCTGGTGTGTAACCACAATAAGGAAATTGTGCATGTTTGCGGCAAGTACCCTGGCAGTTGCCATGACTCCTTCATCCTGTGGCAGTCTAGTGTGCCTCCGCTCATCGGTCCACCTACCAACTTTGCTGATGGCTACTTGGAGACAAGGGCTATCCCCTGAAGTCATGGCTAATGACGCCGTTGAGGAGGCCATTCAACGAAGCTGAGGAGCGCTACAACTCCAGCCACATTTCCACCAGATCCATAATCGAGCAAACCATTGGCTTGCTGAAGATGCGATTCAGATGCCTTGATAGATCAGGTGGAGCCCTGCAGTACTCAGCAGCCAGGGTCTCCAGAATCATCGTGGTCTGCTGTGCACTTCACAACATGGCACAGCATCGTGGCTTGCAGATGCCTGAGGTACAAGTGACTCATCACATAGTCTCCTCAGATGAGGAGGAGGAGAGCGACAACGAACAGCTTGCGGAGGCGTATCAACCAGCGGCAGCAGCACGCGAGCACATTGCTGCCCGGGATGCAAGGGAGGCACTCATCTTGGCCAGATTTGCTTAGCCTGCCCAATCAAACACATTTGCCTCGCACCTTCTTACCAGACCATCGACAATGGCCAAGAACCTACGGCTTCCTATCACTCTGACCACCATACTGACAATTCCAATTCGCCCTGAGCCCTCAATGTGGAAGTCCCATTTGCGAAATGACACAGCCCACAACTTCAACAGTTTGCCATCAAGTTATTTTATCACATAAATTCATGGATGGCTTTTCAAAATTAAACACAGAACACACAAGTGACTACCCTTGTGACTTCTTGTGCTTTATCTTCCTATTATGCGTGCTCCTACGTGGTGCTTCCCCTGTGGCTTCAGCAGATGTGGAGGCCCCTTGCTCATTTTCTTGCTGCTCCTGCCTGGACACCTTTGGCAGGCGTCGTCTGGGGTTGTGAGCCTGTGAGGGCTCGCCAACAGTCTGCTGCTCCTGCGGCTGTGCAGGGGCTGAGACGCCAATCTCAGTTGGGTGAGGACTCTGGTGGGGCTCTGACTGAGGGCTCTGCAGTGGCATGGTCATGTGAGCACTTGGAGAGGAGCCCCCACTTCCTTGTTCTCTGCCACCAACATCCCTCTCATGGGTCAGCCCCACTTCAGAGCTAGCAAGTGGCTTGACAGCACCTTGCTGCACTTCAGGGGGGCCATGAGGATCCGTTTCTGCACTGGAAGTCCTACTCCAGAGGACTTCCATGAAGGTCTGGTTTCTCTGCTCAATAGCTGACCATCGCTCCTCAAGAGATGTCAGTCTATTCTGAACAATAACCATGTTTTCAAGACCCTGGCAACTTAGCTCCTCCATGGCCATGGCCTTCTTCTCCTCTATGGTAGCCAACCTTACCACGGAGGTAGCCATCCTTTCCGTGGTGATGCGTTCATGCGCCAATGCCTCCACAAAGGCTCTGCTCATGTTCGCGATGGACTCCTCCATTTGCTCCACACTCGCAGCGACCCTGGAGCCAAAACCTGCCAGAGACTCCTGCACCTGTTCCTGGAGTTCCAGCACCGCTCTCCTTCTGGATGGACCCGGAGGCACAGGGTCGACATGCAGCTGAGCCGAGCTGGAAGAGTCCTGCGCCCTCCGACGAGGACTCTCCACTGCTGTCCCTGTCTCCATCATCTGCTGATGCTCACTTATGAGCTGTGATACACCAGGTGACAACACTACTCTATCTCCCGAAGGTCCCACCAAGGTGTGAGTGTCTGCGCTGGTGCTGGGTGCGCTTAATTCTGCTGACGCTGCGCCCTCAGAGGTTGCAGCTTCCTCTGAGGAGTCTGGTGGCTCAGGCTCTTCCTCCTGGACAGTGGGGAGGGGGGCTGTCGATGGTCCTGTGGGGGAGTAAAGGAAAGAGTTAGGCATGTGAGATAAACGTTGCATGCACATTGAACTGTGCAGATTATCATAAGTCAATCTGTTAGAGCATTAGAATCACTATCAGTCACTCATGGGGATCAGATTGAGGGTCATGGTGATGTAATATTCACTTTTCCTGTGCGGAGAAGGTCATGAAACCTCTTTCTGCACTGCAGCCAGGTTCTGCTGCACATTGAGACGGCACTGACCTCCTGTGTCACTTGCAGCCACACAGCTTTGGTCTGTTGGGGAGGTTTTTTTCCTCCCAGAAGAAGGAAACAGCACTTCCTTATTAGCTCTTGCTCCCTCCACCAGAGCTTGGAGGGAGTTCTCATCAAAATGGGGTGCATACTTTGGTCTGGTGCTTGCCATGGTTGGACCACGAATCCCTCAGAAGTCTAATCAAAAAGTTGTAAGGCAGAAAATGAACCAAGGCTGCTTGCAGGCCTTAAATGCAGCTACACAGATGATGTCATCAGAGGCGAGTTTCAGGACCAAAAGACTCATTGGGCCAGGAGTTCCCACACGCTGGAAATCAAGTGCCCAATTAGGGAAAAATGGCTCAATTGTCCCGCCTCACATCGGAGGCGGGGGCTGGACCCGCCGACCACCTGACCCGACCCCAATCCGCCCCCAATGACAAAATCCAGCCCCTTGTGTTCAGGGCTCGTCAAACCTTTCAACTTTGCAGAAATCATCTGGCTGCTGGTTCGGAGGATGCAACAGCCAGTCTGTGAAATCTACAATGGAGATGTCGGAACTCCGGCTTCTCAGCGGCTGAAGGCTGTAGGCAGAAACAAAGGTAAGTGAACATTTTCTAACACTTTACACTTACCTTACATACTTACCACTCCACACTTGCACCCATCACTCACCTCTACATCTACCCCCGCAGACCTGCTACTCGTCTCCTCCACCCTGGCGGGGTTCCCCGAGGTCGGGAAGCCCGCACTTGGGAAGGTAAAATGGGAATAATCCTATTGTTAATAGGCTTTAATCCCTTTCCCGCCTCGAGGAGATGGGACCCGGGGCAGGACGGCTTCCTGCCTCCTGGCAAGAGGGCACGGAGGCGGGATGGGGGTGGGTTTGCCACCCGCCCCCAAATTCTGCAACTTTACTGGCAGTCCCGACTCCATACTCCCCTCCTCGGGGCTGACAAAATCCAGCCGGTTAACTCTGTTTCTCTATCCACAGATGCTACCTGACCTGCTGAGTATTTCCAGCATTTTCTGTTTATAGTTGAGTCCCTTATTGGCTCACTGTTGGTGGGAGGGAGGAAAATCCAATACTGGTGCAGCCTTTAAAGACTTGGGGGGAATAGTTCGGTTGATTAGCACCTCCCGTTAGCATGGGGCGCAAAGCAACTAGCGCCCGAGCGCGGTGATGTTTGCGGTGCTCGCGAAATTAGCCAGACATTTTGCAGCGGCGTTAAACACTACCGCCACGATCTCCTGCGCCCGCAGATCGTGATGTTAGTCGAGCGTGCAATGCCCCGGGAGCGCCCCGGACCGGATATTGAGTGGTGCCCCCTGCCTTTCTGCCTACCACTAGCAACTACAGGTAGAGGAGAACGTTTTGCAGTCGGGAAGGGGCTGGGGGAGCGCTATTTAAAGGCGGCCGCTTCCTGCCTTTTGTTGTCGGCGACATTTTTGCACCACGCATTCTAAGAGAGAGAGAGACTTCTGGAGAGAATCAATGCTGTGTGAAGGAGTTTTGGGTACTGAGCAGCACCTTGCAGGTTCATTTTGATTTGACCTTCATTGCAGCGATTTAGAAGAGACTTTGGGGGCTGCACTTATTCGGGGCATCGTCCTGCACCTGCAGAATTGGAGGCAGCAGAGACGCAGAGAGAGAGTGGCAAACATGGCCAGAGGGAGGAGGGGCAACAGGAGACCTTACCCTCCCAGGGTATTCCGGGAGCAATTCTCCTACATTCATTTGTCTGAGGAGCAGTGTTTGCGCAGGCTGCGCTTCAGCAAGGAGGTGGTCACTGAGCTCTGCCACCTGCTGCAACCAGATCTGCAGCCTCAATTGAGGACCAGGACGTCTCTGTCGGTGGCAGTGAAGGTGACAGTGACTCTGAATTTTTATGCCAGCGGCTCCTTTCAAGCATCTACTGGGGACATCGCCAATATCTCCCAGTTCGCTGTCCATTGTTGTATCCGGGAGGTGACAAATGCCCTGTATAAAAGGAGACGCCAGTACATCTCTTTCCCCATGACCCGGGCCAAACAGCATGAACACGCATGTGACTTTGCTAGGATAGCGGGCTTCCCCATGGTGCAGGGTGCCATTGACATCACGCATGTGGCATTGCGGGCACCGCATGAAAATGCAGAGGTTTTCCGAAACCGCAAGGGCTACCACTCCTTAAATGTGCAGCTGGTCTGTGACCACAGACAGCTGATACTCGCCGTCAATGCCCGCTATCCTGGCAGCAGCCACGATGCTTTCATCCTGCGCCAGACTGCTGTGCCAGACCTTTTCCAGGCACCGCATCAGCCAAGTGGTTGGCTCCTCGGGGACAAGGGTTAACCACTCTACAACTGGCTGATGACACTGCTCCGTAACCCCGACACCCCTGCCGAGCTGCGGTATAATGAGAGCAATATCGCTACCAGGAACATAATTGAGCAGATGATTGGCGTGTTCAAGCAACGGTTCCGCTGTCTGGACCACTCAGGAGGAGCCCTGCAGTACTCTCCTGAGCGAGTCTCCCTCTTCATAGTTGTGTGCTGCATGCTTCACAACCTGGCAATCCTGAGGACCCAGCCAATGCCACCAGGGATTGGTGCACCACCTGAGGAAGAGGAGGAGGAAGAGGAGGAGGAGGATGAGGAGGATGATCAGCAGCAGCACCAACGTGGGAGGGAGGCGCACAATGTTGCCACTGTAAGGATCCGTCTGTCAACGGCTGATAATAAGCCGCTTCTAGGCCCCTACTCAGAAGATGGCTTCTGGCATGGAGAACAACATCATGGAAAGCAACCCAAAGCTGGAATGACTCCAAAGTGCAAAAATGTAAATTTTGAATACAACAACTTTTTTATTTAACAAACTCTGTGTGTGTCATTTATTCAGGACAAACAATTAGAAACAAACACAACAAATCATGAACTAACAGAAATGGTTCTCACTAGATGGAGATAAATGGCAAAACAGTAAACAAATGTAATCACACGAACCTTGACCTTTACTACAAACATTCCCACCATTTATTTAGATCTCCTACTGTTTGCCCTTCGAAGGTGATCTCCATCCCCTGCGCACTTCCCCCTTTCCCACCCTACTGCTCCTCCGTAATGGGGCCCCAGTGGCTGCAGCAAGGCTGGTGGAAGGCTGCTGAATGTCAGATGCTGAGCCTACAGATGCCCTTGAAGGACGCCCTCGACCAGCTCTGGGCCTGGAGGCCCCGGCTGCAGACTGCACCAACTCTGCATGGGTGGCAGCAGTCTGGGCTGGCTGTGTTGCAGGCGGTGGCAAGTGCAATGGGGAAGTGGCAGTGGTGGGAGCAGGAATGCTGTCATCCTGAGAGAGGACAGCACCTTCCTGCTCGACCGACACACTGGCACTCCCACAGGGCAGTACCTCAGCATCCGGAGCAATCTGCTGGAGCACAGATTGCTGGCCTGCTGCGGCACCGTGAGAGCCCTGGGGCAATGTGGCCGACCCAGCGAGGATGACAGCAGTCAGTGCTTGCGTGACATCAATCTGAGACTGCATGAGAGCAGTCTGAGACTGGATGGCACCAGCCAATGACTGAATTGCAGCACTAAGCCGTTGCGTTGCGTCGGCCTGTGCTGCAGCGGAGTGCTCCACACTCCTAGCCAGTCCATCAATGCTTTTGTGCACCCTTGCCATTGCACCCATGAGCTCAGTGTGCATGCTCAAGGCCTGGTTATTCATGGCCGTGATGACGTGCTCCTCCTCTGAGTCCAGTGCAGCAGGACTCGCTTGCCTACTCGCACTCCAGGGAGATGGCCCCCGAGCTTCCCTACCCCCATGGCGTTGCTGCAGCCCGCTGGGTCCCGGAGCTTCGCCCTCATCAGACCCTACCTCCCTGCTCCCCTCCACGGAAGGCGTGGTCCCAGTGTCGGCATGGGCTCCCTCGGGAGACGCAGGCGGTGAGGCTCCGGCTTCCTCTTCCTCCTCGCCTGGGGCGTCGCTGCCACTGGTAGGTTGAGGGACAGGCTGGTCAGCTGGTGGTTCACTATCTGAAAGCAGGGAGGTACAAGAGTGGCTTTAGCGTCAGGACAGGGGGGCAGTAAGGGAGCAAGGACTGGAGACAGTTAGTAAGTTGGGTTGAAAGTGTCAAAGGCTGGTGTTGTGAGGGGCAAGTGGAATGAGAGATGAGAGAAAGCTGATGAACATACCATTGCAGTCCCCAAGGCGGTCGACCTCTCCAGCGGCCACGGTACCTATGATCTGGCTGGCAACGATCCTGTACACCCGCGCCTCCAAATCGCTGAGGGTGTGTAGGTCAGCCAGCCCTCCACCCGTCTGTTGCTGCTGGCGCCTGTTATGAGATAGCTTGGCCTGCAAGAAAAACGACGGCGTCTGAGTGAATGTGCAGCCATGTGCTTGCCTGATGTGCCTCCCATAGTTGAATAGCCCTTAATGTATGCAAGGTGTGGAATGTGCGTGTGTGTTTTATGAGATGGCCATAGGTCTTGGATGAGTGTTGGGCATTTGGGGTTTTTAAACCCTCTGGGCACAGAGTGAAGTTGAGATGGAGGGATGTAGAGGTGTTGAAAAGCAGCCACTCATCCTGACCACCCGAGTGAGGTCATTGAACTTCTTCCGACATTGGGTGTGGGTCCTGGGCACCAGGCTCCTGGAGGAGACGTGCTGAGCCACCTCCCTCCAGACTCTTCTGTATTCACTGGGCAATGGCCTCCTGTCACTCTGTGGGTAGAGCACTGCCCGTCGCTGCTCCACAGCGCCAACCAGAGCCACCAAGGCCCGGCCGCTGAAGCGCTGAGCTCTTTCCCTGGGCCTCTCCATTGGTGGTTCCAGCACAATTGATTTACAGGTCTGTCCAGGCCGAGATTCAAGGCTGCAATGAGCAGGGTGTGGCTGGACAGCAACATCGACCCTCCCCTTTAAGAACTGGCCGCGCCAGTCTGTCTGTGTTCCGTTGCTAACTGACATCACCTGAGCTTCGCCAGCGCTCTGATGTAGCGCCTCGCTCCTCGATGTTAACGCCTTAAGACAGGTGTGTAGCGCCTGATTTAGTGCTCCAATCACCTCCAGGGGCGATAGAGGCCAAGTTTGCAGTCGGAGGCGATAATTAGTGCCGGGCGCTAAACTTTGCGCCCGGTCGATAATAGCGCCCCAAATGGGGCGATACCGAATTTCTCCCCCTTGCTTACATAAAGTTCTGTGTATGCTTTCAACCTTTGGGAGTTAGATGATGGCATCAGTAATGTAGCCTTCTGTCTTGTGAAGGACCTTGAAAAGTGAGGGACAATGTGAGCATGTGAGGAGGGAGAAAGCAGGAAAGTGTGAAGTGACTTTATTTGGCAAGTCCGCCTTTATTTATTGTAAGTTTTGGGCTCTCAGTTGTGCTCTCCTTGCTCTGGCTGCTGGCTCTCCTCTTCCACTGCCTCTCTTTGTGCTGTGGAGATGACTAAGTAAGACATTCTTAGTCAGTAGACCGTGATGAGTGAGTGTGTATGTGCAGGGAAGAGATATCTTTGATGATGCCTGATTCTAAGATTATCCACATTTGGCTTTTCCATGTCTTCTTCCTCTTCATGATATCAAAATAACAAAATTCCCATTGAGAAATCTAGAGTTCAAAGTCGCACTTTAACTGCTTAGTAGTATAAGTCTTAACTCAACCCTAAAGTACAGGTAAAGGCACACCAACCTTCAGTAGCAGCACGCAAAATGGCCTCCTCAGGGACATCCTACAGCAACTCTTATCTTTACTGATATAGTGGAGGGTAATTATTTGAAGCAGGCTTGCGGGGAATATGGAGGGGTATGGGGAGGAGGGGTTGGCCACATTGACTCCATTTACATGGGACGGTAAGCTCTTAAAAGGGACTGGCAGGTTTTTGGGAGAAGAATGCAGGTGCACTTTTTTTGGGGGGAGCAGATTTGAGGCGGTTGCCTTAAAGATCCCATTCTTTTTTACCACCTCATACCTGCCCCAAAATGGGCAGTAAGTCACAGGAGAATTCCCTTCCCCAATGGACTTAACTACAGCCAAAGCCAAGAATCAATGGAGAAGCACTGAGAATGAATAGGGAAGAAATCACTGGCAATGTACTTGAAAAGGGAAAAATTGCAGGTCTACAGGGAAAGAGCAGGGGATTTGGACTAATTGGATAGCTCCTTCTGTGCTGTATGATTCTATGATTCAACTGGGCTACAGAGGGCACAGGTGGCCCTCACTGAGCGGTCCAAGCCTCAATCCTTGAAGATGAGGGAAATCATTTTTTTAAATATAAATTGTGGGTATTGCCCCCCTTTCCCCCTAGATGGTAGGGTGGCACCAGAGTCTGTGACAGTGTGGGGCTAGCCGGTGCCAGCGATGCACCCATACTGGCACAAGCAGCACCAGCCCCATACAACTGAGGCAGCCACTTGCCCGATCCTGCGAACTGCAGTGGGACCAGTGTTGGCGGGTACTGGCAGGCGCGTTCCTGGTGTAGCGACCTGCAAATTCTCTGGGCTTATATCCTGGTGCAAGTCAAGTTGTCTCATTTACCAGATCATCCCCATGAAATAAAAACCCAGCCGGAATGTATTACAGCAATTGGTGTTGAAGATAGAGCTCCTTAAATGTGAATATACCCATTAACCACACTCCCATTAACTGGCGTCTACTGAGAGATGAATAATTTGTATGATTACTGTTTTTGAAAACAAGCCTCATAGTAATATTACAGTAGGAATATTTCCTAAAATAATCAATGTAAAGTCTAGCAGTACCGCAGCACTGATCCTTTGGGAGTTACCCTTCAAACTTAATTAATAGGTAATTGTAGAGCTTCATCATCACTGTGTTCTAAAGCCAGCTACATTGAAACAGAGCTGGGAGTCCAATGTGTCATCCTTGGGTATAAGTAGTTTTTTGTTGTTGAACAGGTTAGGACAACTGCAGCTCTGGTGTAGGTTGATAATTACATGCCTTGTAGCCGTAGAAGATGTACTTTCTTAGCTCAAAACCAACCGCTGACATTGAACACTGAAACTGTAATCTGCAAGGGTCACAATAGAGAGGATGTTCTGATGATGGTTTTGTTGAGTTCCCTAGACACTGCGCTGAGATGAAGAACAAGGCTGAAGCCTTTAAGCAAGGAGGGACTACTGTCATTCTTCCAAGGGTGCATTTTCTTTCAGGTCAAGTTTAAGATGTTCTCCGTATTGGTGAATATTTGCGACTCGCCAATTCTTAAGGACAGATTATTTTTCACAATATTAGCGTATAAATATCAATAAAGGCCCCCCACATTTTTAGATGTATTTGTTGAGTTTTGAAGGGATGCTGAGAAAAGCTTTATTTTGATTGTTTCTTGTCACAGGCCAAACTCGGTTAGATCCCTCTCCATAAAGTCAGTGTTGTAGACACCAAACTGTGTGTGACGTGATGTAACCCTATTTTATATCTGGTGTCTGCTCACTCTGTCAGCTCACAGTATCATTCCAGACCAGGCAGGGGGTAGGCCTGAGGGGAAAGGGGTGGGACACGGAGGGGCAGGGGCTGGGACACGGAGGGACAGGGGCTGGGACACGGAGGGGCAGGGGCTGGGACACGGAGGGACAGGGGCTGGGACACGGAGGGGCAGGGGCTGGGACATGGAGGGGCAGGAGCTGGGACACGGAGGGGCAGGGGCTGGGACACGGAGGGGCAGGGGCTGGGACACGGAGGGGCAGGGGCTGGGACATGGAGGGGCAGGGGCTGGACACGGAGGGACAGGGGCTGGGACACGGAGGGGCAGGGGCTGGGACACGGAGGGACAGGGGCTGGGACACGGAGGGGCAGGGGCTGGGACACGGAGGGGCAGGGGCTGGGACACGGAGGGACAGGGGCTGGGACACGGAGGGGCAGGAGCTGGGACATGGAGGGGCAGGGGCTGGGACACGGAGGGGCAGGGGCTGGACACGGAGGGGCAGGGGCTGGGACACGGAGGGGCAGGGGGTAGGACACGGATGGCAGGGGCTGGGACACGGAGGGGCAGGGGCTGGGACACGGAGGGGCAGGGGCTGGGACACGGAGGGGCAGGGGCTGGGACACGGAGGGGCAGGGAGCTGGGACATGGAGGGGCAGGGGCTGGGACACGGAGGGGCAGGGGCTGGGACACGGAGGG
This sequence comes from Squalus acanthias, assembly GCA_030390025.1. Classification (NCBI taxonomy): domain Eukaryota; kingdom Metazoa; phylum Chordata; class Chondrichthyes; order Squaliformes; family Squalidae; genus Squalus; species Squalus acanthias. Next base: position 226,332,615 of record CM059425.1, on the reverse strand, counting down.
ACAGGGGCTGGGACACGGAGGGGCAGGGGGCTGGACACGGAGGGGCAGGGGCTGGGACACGGAGGGGCAGGGAGCTGGGACACGGAGGGGCAGGGGCTGGGACACGGAGGGGCAGGAGCTGGGACACGGAGGGGCAGGGGCTGGGACACGGAGGGGCAGGGGGTAGGACACGGAATGGCAGGGGCTGGGACACGGAGGGGCAGGGGCTGGGACACGGAGGGGCAGGGGCTGGGACACGGAGGGGCAGGGGCTGGGACACGGAGGGGCAGGAGCTGGGACATGGAGGGGCAGGGGCTGGGACACGGAGGGGCAGGGGGTAGGACACGGAATGGCAGGGGCTGGGACACGGAGGGGCAGGGCTGGGACACGGAGGGGCAGGGGCTGGGACACGGAGGGGCAGGGGCTGGGACACGGAGGGGCAGGGGCTGGGACACGGAGGGGCAGGGGCTGGACACGGAGGGGCAGGGGCTGGGACACGGAGGGGCAGGGGCTGGGACACGGAGGGGCAGGGGCTGGACACGGAGGGGCAGGGGCTGGGACACGGAGGGGCAGGGGCTGGGACACGGAGGGGCAGGGGCTGGGACACAGAGGGCAGGGGCTGGGACACGGAGGGGCAGGGGGTAGGACACGGAGGGGCAGGGGGTAGGACACGGAGGGGCAGGGGGTAGGACACGGAATGGCAGGGGCTGGGACACGGAGGGGCAGGGGGTAGGACACGGAATGGCAGGGGCTGGGACACGGAGGGGCAGGGGGTAGGACACGGAGGGGCTGGGTCTTTCTTTCTTTCTTTCTTTCTTTCTTTCTTTCTTTCTTTCTTTCTTTCTTTCTTTCTTTCTTTCTTTCTTCTTTCTCTCTTTCTCTCTTTCTCTCTTTCTCTCTTTCTTTCCCTTTAATGGGTCCTATGTTAACAAAGAAAGTCGCTCCCATATCCCTGCAACCTGGACCCAACATCTCCATTTGATACCAAGGCAGAATGGATAAATCAGGTGCCTGTGTCCTAGTTGTGACACTAGTTGAGATATAGATGAAAATAGGTCCTCGTGTTGCAGTGTAATATTCAACCTTGAGAACTAGGCTTAAAGGCTGAGGTATTAATACCCTTCTACCCACAGAAAAGATTAAATGAGATTTGAATCCTCAGCCACACCTTCAGTTCTCACCATCTGTGGTCTTCACGACTAGTTTTTCTCACTTGTGAAATAGATTCCTTCACCCAATATCTTGGTCTGTAAAACCTATTTATTATCGTATCATTTTATTTAATTATCTGCTTGCTGTCATAGGATTCCCAAACATACAATTCCCAACACATTTTAAAAACAGTTTAACCGTCTTATGTCATAATAAGGTTTTGCTTAATATCTTAATTTTTCTAAATATCTTAGCTACACACATCTTGGCTGGTCTGAATTTGTAAACAAACCAATGTGTTTTCACATCTGCAGGGGATGTGAGTTAGATTATTATGGAACATAGGAACAGGAGTCGGCCATTCAGCGCCTCGGGCCTGCTCCGCCATTCAGTCAGATCATGGCTAATCTATACCTCAACTCCATTTACCCTCCTTGGATCCATATCTGTTGACACCCTTATCCAGCAAAACTATCGCTCTCAGTCTTGTAAGCTCCAATTGACCTCCAGCATCCACAGCCTTTTGGGGGCGAAAGTTCTGATTTGTTCATGGGGAGAAATTCGAGTAGCGTTAGTTTGGCCCATCTAACACATCACCTTTAATTGTAATCACAGAATCACACAGAATCACAGAATCCCCACAATGCAGATAGAGGCCATTTCGGCCCATCGAGCCTGCACCGACACATATCCCACCCTATCCCCGCAACCCCACGTATTTAATCCCCCTAACACTAAGGGTCAATTTATCATAGCCAAATCAACCTAACCCGCACATCTTTGGACTGTGGGAGGAAACCGGAGCACCCGGAGGAAACCCACGCAGACACGGGGAGAATGTGCAAACTCCACACAGACAGTCACCCGAGGCCGGATTCGAACCCGGGTCTCTGGCGCTGTGAGGCAACAGTGCTAACCACTATGCCACCATGTTGCCCTTGTTATAATTTTTCAGGTCCTTCTGAATTTCTGGGCACAGTGCAACTAAAGCACCCCAGGTGCAGGGAATGGATTAATAAGACCACAGTTGAAGTACTGTCTGCAGCACTGGGCTCTACACTATAGGAAGGATATTAACGTTTTAGAGAGTGTTCAGTGCAGATTCACTAGGATGCTGCCTGCAATGAGGAAATACAAATATGAAGAAAAACTTGGAAAATTGGGTCTTATTTGATAGAACAATGCAGATTGAGGGGTCAAGAACAAGGGACAATAGATATAACATTAAATGTAAGAGAAAGAACAGAGTGCAGGAGAGACTTCTTTACACAGAGGGTTAGTAATCGAGGCAGAAACTGCCAACATTCAAGATTAGATTGGATAGGTGGATGAATGAGAAGGGATGAAGCAATATGGGAACAGGGTGGGTAAATGTAATTAGAACCATTTGCTCGCATGGAGGGTAAACGCTGACATGGACTGGTTGGGCCAAATGGCCTGTTTCTGCATTGCAACTTCCATGTATTTCTATGTATAATGTGCATGCCTGATAAAAATGATGATGATGATTGCTCAAACTAGACTCAGCAGCAGCACCGGGATCACATGGACAGACTGACTGAAAAGCACAACTCCGTCAAAACGCATGCAGAACAAAGGAATCACTAATTCCCAATGTTTTGTGAGCTTTACTTGAACAAAGACAAGTCAACCAAAATATCCCCAACATGTGATAAATACGTGATGATGACTGGTACTGAATCATCCCCAAAAGTTTTATCCAGAGGCTGCTTATTTGCGAATGAATTGCAGTTCCCTACTGATCTTTTGTTGGCTTTGTTTTGGAGGGGAGGAGGGAGATTTTGTTCCCTTGTTGTTTTCAGGAGATTGCTGGTGAAAAACAAATGTTTTGTATTTCTTCAAATTGTACGTACGCCAATTGCATTTACTGCAAAACTGATTCTAGTAAGAGTTAAAGGTTTATAATGGAGAGCTGGAATAAACAAGTTGAGAAAGCATATGGAGCTGGGCTGTCAACAATGGGGGACATTGGAGGGTCCGTCATGATCAGAAACAGTGGCGCAGATGCAATTGAACGCTTAAGCCCCGGAATTCCAGGATTCCCACTCCGCTGGCGGACGTGCAGCGTAGCAGGACTCCCATCTTTCGCTCCCTGAATGGTAGGCCTTGTCTCAAACCCCAGCAATGAGGTTATTATCATAATTGGGACAGGCGAGCTAGAGTTTCCCATCCTGATTAGTAGCAGGGTGATCACACAAGCCAAGAGCAAGATGTGAGGAAGGGCAGAGGAATTTTATAAATGCCCCAAAGGAAGAAAATAGACACTGGGTTTGGATCCCTTTCTCTAATGAAGTCTTGGAGCTGTTAATAGGCCCCACAATAGAACTCACGCTAGTTCTCAGCTGAAGGCCGGCCTGTGTACCATTGGGCCTAAGGAGAGTGGAGCCAGCTGAATTCCCACGCTACCTTGGGAATTCCCTCAGACACGTTCTCAAAACAGTCTCTGGAAGTGGGGGTGGGGCCTGCGCTGCCCAGCCCCACTAGAATTTGGGCTGAATCTTAACACTGGGTGGAAACCCATTGTATCTGAGGTCTGCCCAAACCCCAGCCTCCACCCTGGCCCCCGCCCCTAAAGGCAAGGCACCTGCCCTACATCCTCCCTGGCCCTTTGAATTTCAGCTCCATGGAGCTATATTTATCTTGAATTGTGGTGTCGATCTAAACAGGTCACATTTGTACACCAAACTGATTGACTGACACTCCAGACGAGTATGGATTGATAAGTGGGACAAGTTACCAGGAAAAACATGTGTGATCATAGAGTGAAGTAGGTAGATTACAAGATTATTAAGGAGCTCAGAGGTGAGTGTGTTTTCTGAGAGGTTCACTGAGGAAAAGGAACTAATCAGGCCCCGATAATGCGTTGGGAGCTGGGGGGGTTCCATATCGTGTGGGAAACCCGGACATAAGTTCAGCGCGTCTGTCAGTGGCATTTTAAAGCAGCCTGCTCATTATTATTTTACTTCCGGGTTTGATGTTGATTTCGTAGTAGCGGGCGTGATGAGGACCTGCATGACGCGATCTCAACTCCAGTATTTAAAGGGCCAATCCAAAGATGGAGTTTGGAGTTGGAAGCACGAGAGGAAGAACTTTGACAATAGATTCCGGACGCCCAAAAGCTGTGCCCCACTTCAATGACGCTTCTCTTGATGTACTGCTGGGGGCTGTGAGGAGCCGGAGAGAGATACTCTTCCCCAGCAATGGGAGGAAGAAACCTGCCGCCACAAAGAAGGCTTGGCTGGAGGTGACCCAGGAGGTCAGCAGCAGGAGCATTGTGCCACACTCCTGGATTCAGTGCAGGAAGCGCTTTAATGACCTTAGCCGGTCAGGAAAGGTGAGCACAGTTGCACATTCATCTACATCCTGCTGTGTGCTTCACCCCACCCCTTCACTCTGCCTTGTCAAGCCCATGCCATCACACCTCACAGCCACTTACCTTGCAAGCGCACCCATCCTTCACTTTCTATGCATTTCCTTGCATCCCCATCTATTCATCTACCACTGCCACTCACCCTAATCGTTATGCAATTTCATGCCTCTCCCTGATAGTCACCTTCACCAAATGCATGCCATCCATCAGGTGAACACATACCATTACAATTACTCATAGGTCTGTTGTTTCCCCTATTGCAGGAGAAGGGAGTGCAAAACACTAGGTAGAACCGGAGATGGTTATCCATAGATTTCCCAGCTAACAACAGTGGAGGAGGAAGCACTGCAGATCAATGGTGTTTCAGCGTCCCTCGCCATCAGGGATGTAGAGACGGGAACCTCCCATTTACCTGGTGATACAATTAAATATCAGCGACCCACATGTCATACAACATTCAGTCATGCTGACTTGATCTCAATAGCGAGTGAAATATGATCATCTTCATTCTGATAAGTTGCAACATACTTACCTTGCCAGTACTAATTTATATCTTTTCTCTCTGCCAGGGTCTTCACACGTGCAGCAAGAGTCCAGGGACCTCGTGGATGATGAATCCTCAGAGAAGTTGATTCCTTCTGAGGGTGCACCGTTATGTTATAGGACTCATGCTTACCATGCATCAGCTCAGATACTCGCACTTCGGTGGGACCAGTTAGGCAGATAGTTGGGTTTTCATCTGAAATTAGGTAATTACCACCTCTGTAAAAAATTATGTTGCAGCAGAATATTTGCTTTTTTTCCGTTAGTATCACATTAAAATATCCAGATGGGAGAGGTATTCTCGACCTCAATGGGCAGATATTTCACCAACTCTTTTGTAGTTTGCTGGAGACCTGGAATTGTACATGAATCTAGCTGGGGAAAATTAAGTAAGAAGAAAAGCTACAAAGATGTAACAAGAAGCATGTGGCAACTTGCACGTGCTGCATCTTGTGTGTTTTGATCTCTTACTTAACAGAGCACGGATTAATCAAGGATAGTCAGCACGGATTTGTTAAGGGAAGGTCGTGTCTGACAAACCTGATTGATTTTTTGAGGAGGTGACAAGGAAGGTAGATGAGGGTAGTGCATTTGATGTAGTGTATATGGACTTTAGCAAGGCTTTTGATAAGGTTCCACATGGCAGACTGGTCACGAAGTTAAAAGCCCATGGGATCCAGGGCAAAGTGTCAAGTTGGATTAAAAACTGGCTCGGAGGCAGGAAGCAGAGGGTAATGGTTGATGGGTGTTTTTGTGACTGGAAGGCTGTTTCCAGTGGGGTTCCGCAGGGCTCAGTACTAGGTCCCTTGCTTTTTGTGGTATATATCAATGATCTAGACTTGAATATAGGGGGTATGATTAAGAAGTTTGCAGATGATACTAAAATCGGCTGTGTGGTTGATACTGAAGAAGGAAGCTGTAGACTGCAAGAAGATATCAATAAATTGGTCAGGTGGGCAGAACAGTGGCAAATGGAATTCAATCCGGAGAAGTGTGAGGTAATGCATTTGGGGAGGGCTAACAAGGAAAGGGGCACATTAAGAATGGTAGGACACTGAGTAGTGTAGAGGAACAAAGGGATATTGGAGTGCATGTCCACAGATCCCTGAAGGTAGCAGGCCAGGTAGATAAGGTGGTTAAGAAGGCATACAGAATGCTTGCCTTTATTAGCCGTGGCATAGAATACAAGAGCAGGGGGGTTATGCTTTAACTGTATAAAACACTAGTTAGGCCTCAGCTAGAGTACTGCGTGCAGTTCTGGTCACCACATTACAGGAAAGATGTGATTGCACTAGGGAGGGTACAGAGGAGATTTACAAGAATGTTGCCGGGAGTAGAGAATCTTAGCTATGAGGAAAGACTGGATAGGCTGGGTTTGTTTTCCTTGGAACAGAGGAGGCTGAGGGGAGACCTTATAAAATTATGAGGGGCCTAAATAAAGTGGATAGAAATGACCTATTTCCCTTAGCAGAGGGGTCAAAAACCAGGGGGCACAGATTTAAAGTAATTGGGGGAAGATTTAGAGGGGATTTGAGGGGAAATTTCCTCACCCTGAGGGCTGTGGGGGTCTGGAACTCACTGTCTGAAAGGGTGGTAGAGGCAGAAACCCGAACCACATTTAAAAAGTACTTGGATGTGCCCTTGGGATGCTGTAACCTGCAGGGCTACGGACCAAGAGCTGGGAAGTGGGATTAGGCTGGATAGCTCTTTGTTGGCCGGCGCGGACACGATGGGCCGAAATGGCCTCCTTCTGTGCTGTAACTTTCTATGATTCTATGAGTCTATGAGCTGTATTTATTAATTTAAGTCTTGCTTTCAAAGTTCTTTACATGGCTGCTTAACAGCCTTTTGTATTTGAACCATTTTATATTCTGTCAGACCTTTATTTAAAAAAACCTAATAGATCTCCAGTGGTATTGTTCACAGTGCTGTCTTACTACATGGCTATGATTTCTCACTCTGGAGCAGTTTCCATGTAGTGTCCATTATTTCTGATTAATAAACAAATCCAGGTAGAAGCAAATCTGATTCCATATGTGATCCTGAAGCTATGTGACACTTTATGGGGGCGGAGAAGTATTATAGACAGAGCTAAGCGATCTCACAATCAACGGATCAGATCAAAGCTCTGCAGTCCTCCCACATCCAGTCATGAATGGTGGCGGACATTTAAACAACTGACGGGAGAAGGAGGCTCCATGAACATCCCCATCCTCAATGAGGCTGAAGCGTTCGCAACCATTTTCAGCCAGAAGTGCTGAGTGGATGATCCATCTCGGCCTCTTCCTGAGGTCCCCACCATCACAGAAGCCAGTCTTCAGCCAATTCGATTCATTCCCTGTGATATCAAGAAACGGCTGAGCGCACTGGATACAGCAAAGGCTATGGGCCCCGAAAACATCCCAGCTGTACTGTTGAAGACTTGTGCTCCAGAACTGGCCGCTCCTCTAGCCAAGCTGTACCAGTACAGCTACAACGCTGGCATCTACCCAACAATGTGGAATATTGCCCAGGTATGTCCTGTCCACAAAAAGCAGGACAAATCCAATCCATCAGTCTATTCTCAATCATCAGCAAAATGATGGAAGATGTCGTCGATAGGAGATATCTAGCGGCACTTACTCACCAATAACCTGCTCACCGATGCTCAGTTTGGGTTCCGCCAGGACCACTCTGCTCATTACCTCATTACAGCCTTGGTCCAAACATGGACAAAAGAGCTGAATTCCAGAGGTGAGGTGAGAGTGACTGCCCTTGACATCAAGGCAGAATTTGACCGAGTGTGGCATCAAGGAGCCCTCGTAAAATTGAAGTCAGTGGGAATCAGGGGGGAAACTCCCCACTGGCTGGAGTCAGACCTAGTACAAAGGAAGGTGGTTGAGGTTGTTGGAGGCCATTCATCTCAGTTCCAGGACATCGCTGCAGGAGTTCCTCAGGGCAGTATCCTAGGCCCAACCATCTTCAGCTGCTTCATCAATGACCTTCCTGCAATCATAAGGTCAGAAGTGGGGATGTTCACTGGTCATTGGACAGTGTTCAGTTCCATTCGTAACTCCTCAGATAATGAAGCAGTCTGTGCCCGCATGCAGCAAGATCTGGATGACATTCAGGCTTGGGCTGATAAGTGGCAGGTAACATTTGCGGCACACAAGTGCCAGGCAATGACTATCTCCAACAAGAGAGAGCCTAACCACCATCCTCTGACATTCAACAGCATTACCATCGCTGAATTTAACCCCCCCCCCCCATCCTCCCATCAACATCCTGGGGGTCACCATTGACCAGAAACTTAACTGGACCAGCCACATAGATACTGTGGCTACAAGAGCAGGTCAGAGGCTAGGTATTCTGTGGCACGTGTCTCACCTCCTGACTCCCCAAAGTCTTTCCACCATCTACAAGGCACAAGTCAGGAGTGTGATGGAATACTCTCCACTTGCCTGGATGAGTGCAGCTCCAACAACACTCAAGAAGCTCAACACCATCCAGGACAAAGCAGCCTGCTTGATTGGCACCCCATCCACCACCTTAAACAGTCACTCCCTCCACCACCGGCGCACCGTTACTGCAGTGTGTACCATCTACAAGATGCACTGCAACAACTCGCCAAGGCTTCTTCGACAGCACCTCCCAAACCCGTGACCTCTACCACCTAGAAGGACAAGGGCAGCAGGCGCATGGGAACACCACCACCTCCAAGTTCCCTTTTTATCTATTCGTTTACAGGATGTGGGCGTCGCTGGCAAGGCCAGCATTTATTGCCCATCCCTAATTGCCCTTGAGAAGGTGGTGGTGAGCCGCCTTCTTGACCCGCTGCAGTCCGTGTGGTGAAGGTACTCCCACAGTGCTGACTTAGTCGTAGCAGTTTGGTACAACTTTGCGGCTTGCTAGGCCATTTCAGAGGGCAGTTAAGAGTCAACCACATTGCTGTGGGTCTGGAGTCACATATTGGCCAGACTGGGTAAGGACGGCAGGTTTCCTTCCCTAAAAGACATAAGTTTTTACAACAATCCGGTAGTTTTCATGGTCACTATTACTGATACTAGCTTTTTAATTCCAGATTTTTTTTTTAATCAACTGAATTTAAATCCCCCCAGCTGCCGTGGTGGGGTTATTACTCCAGGCCTCTGGATTACTAGTCCAGTAACATAACCACTATGCTACCGTACCCCTGTTGTTTGTCACACACCATCCTGACTTGGATATATATCGCTGTTATTTCATCGTCGCTGGGTCAAAATCCTGGAACTCCCTCCCTAATAGCAATATGGGAGTACCTTCACCACATGCACTGCAGCGGTTCAAGAAGGCGGCTCACCACCTCCTTATCAAGTGCAATTAGGGATGGGCAATAAATGCTGACCTTGACAGCGACACCCACATCCCATGAATGAATAAAAAAAATGTACCCTCTTGTCCTGAGAAATAAGAAATGTGTGAATTTGTTTACTGTAGGTGATCCTCATCATCAGCAGGCAAAGCATGTATATAGCAAGGTCTGTGGGGGCCGGAAGGTGGTCTTGACTCATGTGGTCCCGAGGGCTTCTGTATAGAACAGTCCTCTGATTTTGTCTGAATTTATAGACGTGTATGTGCCATCATGGTTTTGTGCCTATTGATGGATTGGGCTGGTGCCTGTTTCTGGGGAACCTAAATACCCACCCGTTGCTGCAAGCACTAACTGTTGGCCAATGTGATCCTGCCAACATGAGTTGACATTACTTAATGTGCACACACTCTTAATCGAACAAGGGCATTAGTGATACAAAAGCAAAATATTGCGGATGCTGGAAATCTTAAATAAAAACAGAAAATGCTGGAAATACTCAGCAGGTCAGGCAGCATCTGTGGAGAGAGAAACAGAGTTTACATTTCAGGTCGATGACCTTTCGTCAGAACTGAAAAAGTTAGAGATGTTGCAGGTTGTAAGCAAGTGCAGGGGCAGGGAAAAGGGGAGGGGAGGAAAGAACAAAAGGGAAGGTCTGTGATAGAAGGATATCTGGTAGTGATTAAAGGGCAGCGATTGATTCAAGGGATGCTTGTGATGTGAAAATTTCCTTGGGTTCATGAAATGCATCCATAAGGAATGGCTGTACTATGTTTTCCATATCAGAACTAGATAAACCAGCACAGTAAACTAGGAAAGGCAGCATCATCCTGTTGGACATCACTGAACATGCATTGGAACTGATTAGTTCTAAGGAAGCAATGGCAAGCATCTTTGTATTCCTATTGATGCTGAGCAGTCATTACTTTCAACCTTATTGAGAAAACATTGCTGTGGAAAGAATTTTGGCACCAACCTGACTATGTAAATTAAGGAAAGATTACATCTGATCCTTTCAATTTTTGGTCTAATAACATGGGACTTCCCTCAGACGGACTTGGAGGTTCTGGTATTGCCTGGGACAGATATTCCTGTTGAAGCAAAGCTGGTGTCAGTCAGCAGTGGTACCCTTCAGACTGTATTTCCTTAGAGATAATAAAACAGAGTGTAAGTATTGCCCTAAAGGACATTTGGAGATAACACAAGAAAAGAACAATTTACATTTACATAGTGCCTTTAACGTAACAAGCATCCCAATGAACTTCACAAATATGAACACTGAGCCTGGAAGTTACAGATTAGGAGGGGTGACCGAAAACTTGGTCAAGGACCTGGTTTTGAGGATAACTATAGATTATTTCCCTGTAACACAGTTGATAGTGATAACATATGAGCTCCTAACAGAATGGGTCTTCAATCTGCAATGGAATCAGACTCAAAGGTGATAGAATTGTGTACTTAGCACTTGAGAGCAGTAAGGCTGACTCTGGAACACTTCCTGACCATAGTACAGGATAAGTCCAGATGTGGTTGAACAACACTGGGTTGGCCCACTACACCAAGTAGGGGAGGTGGGAGTGGGAAAGAAGAACTTTGACAATTTGCAACCCAGCTGGTGTTGGGGTCAGAAGATTATTCTCTTGCCTCAGCATACATAGGACAACATAGTGAAGGGTGTTTTCACATCACTATTGAGTGGAAAATCCATTTGAGTGCATTTCAGGAGTTGGAAATAAACCAGTTTCCCATTCCGGTCAACCATTAGATCCTATGGTTCTGTTCAAGGACAGATTTCTGTTCGAGCTCCTCCCATTTCTTCTGATCGCATGTTCAAACAATTTGAGGAGACAGGTCATCAGTATCAGGGTCCAGGCTTTGATACCCCTTGCACATTTTTTCCCCCTGTCAGATACTCTGGAATGTGTGGCAATTTATTCTGATGTATGTGGATTTCAGTGTCTCTGGGTCAGTTGACCCCCTGCGATAGAATCTGCTTTGTGATTGGATATTGTCAGAGTCTGCTGAATACTGCAGGCCCACAGACTGTGCAGCCTTTCACATGTACCGGGCTAGGTTCTGTACTTGTTCCTTTATCAGCATTCACAATGAGGGATTAGTCCTAGCCGTGGATGTTTCTTCTGCTGTTGGTTGCATGTTTGAAACGTTCCAGGTCCAGAGGATTAGGAAAGGCTGCTCTGTGATGATTGGGTCTAATCGTGGTTTCGACCCACTTGCTCTAAATTCACCAATGAATGAGCAGTCTTTTTCAATCTTTCTGGTCCGGGAAACTCAAACAGTTGATAACAACAGCATAAAAAAACATAAGTGCACACAAAAACCAGTCTGGGACTTTGAAAGCTAGATAGTGGGGTGGTCACAGGACAGATCCGGTATGCATGCCACATGTTGGACACCTATGTGCTAGCTTATTCTTCTATGATGTCTGGGGGATGCATATTTTTGAAAAAATGGAAGAAATCCTACAAGATGTAAGGCTGCTTTTGTGTTCAAATGAAGAAAAGTGATTCATAGAAACATAGAATCTAGGAGCAGGAGTAGGCCATTCGGCCCATCGAGCCTGCTCCACCATTCAATACGATCATGGCTGATCATCCAAATCCAGTACCCTGTCCCTGCTTTAATCCCCACAGTACACATATCCCACCCTATCCCCGTAACCCCACGTATTTAATTCCCCTAACATATCCCATCCTATCCCCATATATTTAATCCCCCCCTAACACTAAGGGTCAATTTATCATAGCCAAATCAACCTAACCCGCACATTTTTGGACTGTGGGAGGAAACCGGAGCACCCGGAGGAAACCCACGCAGACACGGGGAGAATGTGCAAACTCCACACAGACAGTCACCCGAGGTCAGATTCGAACCCGGGTCCCTGGTGCTGTGAGGCACCAGTGCTAACCACTATGCCACCATGTTGCCCACTATGCCACCGTGTTGCGGGAGGAGCGGTATAAAGACCGCCGAGAGCGGTAGCCGCGGTTTAAAGAGCACCGAGAGCGGGAGGAGCAGTGGTAGACTGATAGTCCCATTGTTTTGTTTTATTCAGAGACTGATTTAGCACATTATTCCCAGATACTGGTGAGAATACTGGAATTTTGAAATCCAGTTTTTATCACTGAATGATTAATTTAGACGTGCTTCTGTTCCAGACCTGCTTTATGCCAGATTTGCTGTGGTTTGTCCTATTGACATGAACGGAAGCACAAATATTGATGATAAAATAGATTCCCCCCACCCCCAGTATATGCAGTGTATAAACTCTAATTGCATCTTAAAATCAAATATTGCACTTTACCTTGCCCCTTTTCTCTTCTTTCCCTGTAAATGTTAACTCCACGAGCACTGGCTGTTCTCTGCTTTCGGATGAGGCGTTAAACTGAGGCCCTGTCCGCCCTCTCAGGTGGACGTAAACGATCCCATGGCATTATTTCGAAGAAGAGCAGGGGAGTTATCCCCGGTCTCCTGGCTGATATTTATCCCTCAATCAACACCACTAAAACAAATTATCTGGTCATTATCACATTGCTGTTTGTGCGGCCTGCTCATTTCCATGATTTCGGCATTCAACCCAGCGCTGAATGTGCTGCTGAGTGGCTGAACGCTCAGCAGGGGGGCTCAACTTCGTGCAAGGCTAGCACCACTTAAAGCTAGCCTGCACTACTTAAAGGCAGTTTGCACCTCTTAAAGGGGAGTTGTATTCTACCCACAGCAGCTCATTGAACTGGCTGGGTGCCCAGGAGCAACTAATAATGGCACAACAGGGGAGAAAGTGTGCACAAAAGTTCTCGGATGCAGCACTGGAGGCCTTGGTGCAGGAGGTGGATAGGAAGAGAGAGGTCCTGTTTCCACAGGGGGCCAGGAGGCCCTCCAGGCAAAATCGCAAACGACAATGGGAGCAGATAGCCGTAGCTATCAATGCTAGCAATGTAGCCCCGAGCACCTGGCTGCAATGCAGGCAGAGGTTTAATGACCTCATACGAGTGTTCAAGCTCAATGAATTCATTTTCAAATGCCATATCCCACCATCTGCACCACTAGCCTCACAAACTGCTCAATGCTCCACACCGCCATCACTCACCTACCAACAATTTCTATCAATCAGGACTCATACTTCACATTCATAGCTTCACCTCACCCTCACACACTTACCACTGTTGCAAGCCTCACACCCACATCTCACACCTTGCTCACACTGTCAGCTATTCAACCATGACAGGCACAACACCCAAACACATTGCACCACACTCACCGACACACTTCACCAAAACACATTGCACCACACTCACCGACACGCTTCACCCAAACACATTACACCACACTCACCGACACACTTCACCCAACACATTGCACCACACTCACTGACACACTTCACCCAAACACATTGCACCACACTCACTGACACACTTCACCCAAACATATTGCACCACACTCACTGACACACTTCCCTCTCTCTTGCAGAACAAGGTCATTCACAATCAGAGCCAGCAGGGGCTACCCAAAGGGGCACAGGCACGCCTGCATAATCTCACCCCCATGGAGGAGACGCTGCTGGCCATTATTGGGAGGCCAATCGCTGAGCCTGTGGCCGGCTGCGGGACTGAAGCAATCCAAGATGACGGTATCCTCATACCTAATCCTCCTTCTCACATCCCTCTTCCTTCCCCATTCCCCTCACCACAATCTTACCCTTGTGCCTTTCTCATTTCAGAGACCCAAGAAATCCAATCTGCCTGGTGCAAGAAGAAGAGGGAGAGGAGAGTAATGATGAAGAAGAAACACTATCACTCGACCTGACACTGGCAACCACCAGCTCAGATACTGGCATGGCACAGACTTTAGTGGATAGCTTAGATGCAGGCTCTGCATGTGGTGAGTCACCGGGCATGAGTGGACTGCAGCCAGGGAAGGGGGAAAAGGTCACTCAGGTGCCAGCTCCCCAGAGGGCGAGGTCGCACACGAGTTCTGCTGCAGAGGACTCAGACTAGGTATTCAGTGGGGTGGCCTACAGAAGAACACTGTTGGGTACGCAAAACAATATGCTTGGTGCATTGGCAGGCCTGCCAGAAAGCCCGAGGGCAATGTCATGGAGCATGGAGAAGCATTGTAGTTATATAAGGGTATACACATGGATGTCTGAGAAAATGTTATGCTTTGGAGTTTCTGTTTTTAATAGAATTACGCAAATTTTGTTAGATTGCATCACTTTCCTGTCTTGCCCATTCTTGGTTGCTGGGTGGAAAGTCGCCCTTTAACTTGCTTGATGATGAATGGGAAGTCATGAATTGACGGGGACCAATGGGGGATGTGCAAGGGTGGTTGGTTGTTTGCGGGACTGCTTTGTGTCAATGGCTTTGGGGGGTGGCGGGAAAAGTGGCCGTTGCACCTGGTTCTGACGTCGGTCCACTGGAGCAACCTAAGCGAACCTTGCATTAATAAAGGCATCCCTGGCAGCAATGTGAGCAGTGGGTGCTGGATTGCCCTAATCACCTTCCTCCTCCTCCTCGGAATCGTCTGCAGACAATCTGAGCCCTGCGCCTATTCCTCGTGCAGGTCCAAACCTCGCTGCTGTGCAATGTTGTGCAGAGCGCAGCACACCACGACCATTCTGGAGACCCTGGCTGATGCGTACTGAAGGGCGCCTGCAGATCTGACTAGGCACCTGATGTGCATTTTCAGTATGCTGATGGCTTGATCGATCACACATCTGGCGGTCATATGGCATTCATTGTAGTGCTGTTGGGCTTCATTAGTCGGGTTCCTGACGGGTGGGGTTACAGGTCCAAAGAAGTCGGGGAGCTTGGACTGCCACAGAATGAAAGCATCATGGCAGCTCCCTGGGATTCTTGAGCACACCTGCAGAAATATCTTTTTGTGGTTGCACCCCAGCTGCACATTGATGGAATGGAATCTCTTGCGGTTGACAAGTACTCCTGGTTGATCTGGGGCTGAGCAGATTGCCACGTGCGTGCAGTCGATGACACCCTGTACCTGTGTGAACCCAGCCAGAGACGCAAACCTGAGAGCCAGCTCATTCTGACTGGTGTTACCGCAGACGAAGCTCACATAATTGACAGCCCTGGCAAACAACCCATCAGTTACCTGTCTTTTGCATTTGTGGACCGCCGACTGGGTATGTCTCCGGCAGAGCCCTGAAAGGATCCAAAGGCTAAAAAGTTGAGGGCGATGGTCACTCTGACAACCACTCTTAACACGTGGCCACCAGGTCCAGCAGGGAGTACGCCTTCTTCTGGGAGGCTGCAGATGTCTGCCACCACCTGATGTGACAACCTGAGCCTCCTGAGACACTGGTGTTCAGACATGTCAAGGAAACTCGGCCTCTGCCTGTACACCCTGTGTCACTGGTAGTGCCTCCTGTGAGCTACACCCCTCTCTGCTCCCCTCTCTGCTGTCCAGCTGCAGATTTCTCAACAGCAGGTTACTGTTGGTGCTGGTGCTGATCATATTGCTCCTCGACCGAGGTCCAGTCTAAGGCAGCCAAGACACCACCCATCCTCAAAAAACCTTCAAAGTGTAGAAAGTAAGCTGTCATCAAAAGTACTGTGAACAAACCCTTTCCCACTAGTAGGTAAGAAAGCAGCTGTGAGTACTGAGTATTTATTGCGGTATTTCCAGAAGTTTTAATCAGCTCCCTAAATTGCCGTTGTGTTCTCGCCTTGTTTTCAATGACGAGTTTCAGGAAGCCTGGGAAACCCGGGATTGCGACGTTAAACTTAAAACTGTGTTGAAATATCGCTTCAATTGAGCGATTGCCATATGTTAATATGCAATCTGCCTCTCACTTAATTCTCATGATAAACTTAGAGAGCTGGGGCCCTTCACTCTAGACTTCGGGGAGATTTAATTGAAGTACTTAAAATGTTGAATGGAATAAACTGCATCTGTGTGGACAAACTATTTGAGCTAGATAGACTGGGGATAAGGGGTCAGGCCTATAAGCCATGTGAGCATAGAACTAGGTTAGATGCCAGGAGTTTTTTTTTACACAGAGTGTTGTCGACAATTGGAACTAGTTGCCAACTCGAGTGGTGAGTGCGCATTCGCTGCGACGGTTCAAAAAGGAACTGGCTGAGTTCCTGTGGCTAATATCATTGGGTACAGAAGGTAGGTGAGACGTTGTATTTGTACCTCACGGTCACTGTGATCTCCTAGAACTTGTTTTGATCGCCTTAGAGCATCCAAGAAGAATTTCCCAGATTTTTTTCCCTGAATTGGTCTAGCGTTTTAATTCTTCTATTTTTTTTTGCCTCAACCAGGAGATTACATGACTATGAGTGGGAGGGAGCACTGGGCGTCACGATGCAGTGTTGCGTCATGACCTCTTGGGACAGATTCGATGGAACAACCGGTCTTTTCCTGTCCATCTTTTCATACGTATGTCTCACTCTATAGGGCCTGATTTGACAGCTCTTGCATGTAGTTCCTTTGTTGTTATGGAGTTTTTTAGGTTAGTGCTTTTGACTCCGATACTGAAGGTGCTCAGGGCTATCAGTTACTTAGAATGGTCTCAGTTTTTGTCAGTACTTGAGAGCAATTTCCTTGCTCTTGCTCCACTCCACTGTGTTAAACTTCACCAGAGGTGCAGAGGAGAACCCCATTTTCAGGAGTAAAGTATGTTTCCTCCGCACTTGCGGAAAAGTTATGGTGACAGGGCCCAGAACAGCTCCGAGGAAGTTCCTGGCCATGATATGTAAAGACATTTGTTCATATGGAACATGCCATAGGCTTTTGAGTTAAAAGGAAGAGCTTGCATTTATATAACATCTTTCATAACCTCAGGACGTCCCAAAGTGCTTCACAGCCAGTGAATTATTTTGGTGTGCAAATGTATTTAGGCAAATGTAGCAGTGAATTTGTGCACAACAAGGTCCCACAAACAACAAATGTGATAATGACCAGTTAACCTGTTTTTGGTGATGTTGGTTGAGGGATAAAGAGGCACCAGGAGAATTCCCCTGCTCTTCTTCGAATAGTGCCACGGGATCTTTTTCATCCACCTGAGGGCAGATGGGGCCTCGGTTTAACGTCTCATCTGAGGGGAGATGAGGATTGGTTAAGTCGCTGCCCCTACAAAATAATAAATACCTGCATGCTGTGATATTGATAGGAATCTGAAGCAGCCAGATTTTCATAAGTGGTTTTACAATGTCATTACACAATAGAGTAAATGTTTGTCTTCAGAGCTTCATGGAGATTGTGTTGGAAATTTGGATGCTTTGCAACATTAGTACGGAATCCATGAATGAGTTCACATAGAATTGTGTGTAATTGTATTTTAGTGAAAGTGTTAACCCATTTTATTTGCTCAATATCAATGTGCCTGCCTAATAGCAGCTTTGTAAATACATGTGGCTTGTGGATCTAGTTATCGTAGGAGCACAGGTATTGCTCGACAAATAGAGACCAAGGTCCATCCAGTTTGCCGTCTACCATCCTTGGCCTGTATTGCCGACTGGTCTGGTGGGTGCTGACTCTCTGCATGCCTTCAAGAGGGAGCTGGACTGGTTCATGGCTGGGGCAGAGATCGCATCATATAGAAGGTAAATGGATTAATAGTTAATGTAAACATGGTCAATGAGACCTCCCGGTCTGGTTTTGATCAGCTGAGGAGGTCGGAGAGGAATTTTCCAGAGTTTTCAGTGTTGTTTTTTCCCCCCTTATTGGCCCTTTTTTTTCCTCTCCCAGGAGATTCTATGGCTGTTGGGGGACGGTTGGGGGGGAGGGGGGATTGATTTCTACTGGCTGTTGCTGCATTTGTAAAAGGGTTTGGTGGTTTGTACAGTTATTTCAAGCTGCTAAAGTCTACAGGGAGTGGTGTGGCAGATGCTGAAGGACTTTGTCCTGACTTCAAGGATTCATCACAGACCACTTGCTCCAAGACATGGGTGCAGTAGTAGGCATTCCACATGGCCTACAGCAGGACAGGGAGAATGAGCAGGGGTGACACAGAGCAGGACAAGCTGCTGGCAGAGGGAGGAGGAGGAGGGGGAGAAGGGGAGAGGCCATCTCTGCCCAGGGTGTTCAGGGAACAATATTCCTGAACCTCAGCGAGGAACAGTGTGTCAGGCATCTGCGCTTCACTAAGGATGTCCTCACTGAAATCTGCCACCTGCTGCAGCCACAACTACAACCTCAGAGCAGGGCAAGGATCGCTTTGCCAGTGGCTGTGAAGGTCACAGTGGCCATGATCTTTTATGCGTCGGGCTCCTTCCAGGCTGGAGCAGATGATATTTGCAAAATCTCCCAGTTTGCCATGCACTGTTGCATAATGGAGGTAACTGAGGCTCTGTATTGCAAGAGAGCTGAATACATTTCCTTCCATTAACAACATGGCTCATGACTCCTTGCACAAGTGGGCAGCATTTATACAACAAAAGCCATACTCCCACATGAAACATCATCGAACACGCCATTGGCGTGCTAAAGCAACGATTCCGCTGCCTAGGCTGCTCTGGAGGAGCCCTGCAGTACTCGGCAGAGTGTGTGTCGAGATTCATGGTGGTCTGCTACATGCTGCACATCCTCGCCATCATGAGGGCACTGCCCTTGCCTCCAGCCATACAGCGACCAGCTGAGGAGCAGGCAGAGGAGGAGGAGCAGGAGGAGGAGGAGGAGCAGGAGGAGGAGGAAGAGGAAGAGGAGGGGGAGCAAGAGGAAGGGAGGAAGCAACACAGGCAGCCCCTTTCTGGCCGAGCTGTCCGTGACCGACTCATCTGGCTGCGATACCAGTAAACGGAACCCCAATTTCACATTGACCAACAGTACCACACCTTACCTTCCCTCTGTCACTGACCATCACAGCGTCCACTTGGCCACAATGCAAAAATAAAAGCCAACACAAAATAAACATTCCAAACTAAATTTATAAATGAAATCATGCCATATTGCATACCAACGTAAACAAATCACCCGTGTGCATTACCTTAGTGCCTGTCTTCCGTGTGCCTTTGCCTGTCTTAGTGCTCCTATGCAGTGCTACCCCAGTGGCTGCTGCATGGCTGGCGGAAGGATGCTGACTTTCAGTGAAGAAGACTGCAGATGGCCTTGGAGGACGACTATGCTCCTTGACATTGCCCGCAGGTTTTCTGGCAGGCCTGCTAATGCACCTAGCATTTCATTGTGCATACCCATCAACCTTCCTCTGTAGCCTGCCTCATTGAAGTACTCGTCTGAGTCCTCTGCAGCAGAACTCGTGTGCGACCTCGCCCTCCGGGGAGCCAGCACCTGCGCTACCCTTGCCCCTGCCCTGGCTGCAGGCCACTCGTGCCCAGTGTCTCACCACATGCAGATCCCGTGTCTAAGCTATCCTCTAAAGTACGTGGAGTGTCAGTATCTGAGCTGGTGGCTGCGAGTGTGAAATCAAGTGACGGTGCTGTGTCTTCAGCATCGCTGCCTTCTTCCACTTCCAGTTCTTACTCCGCCACCACTGCCTGGCCAGGTTGCAGTTCTTGGCTATCTGAAAGGAGAAAGGCACAAGGGTAGGGTTGCGGTGAGGGGAGGGGGAGAAAACAAGAGGTGCATGCTTACACCATGTGCAGCTGGTAAATCAGAAGAGATTTTGGGATGAGGGGGAAGTAGGATGTGAGAAGGAGGATCAGATATGAGGATACCGTCATCTTGGATTGGTTCAGCCCTGCCGCTGGCCATGTGCTCGGCGATGGCCGCTCCAATAATATCCAGCACCATCTCCTCCACGGGGGGTGAGGTCATGCAGGTGCACCTGTTCCCTTGCGGCTAGCCCCAGCTGCCTCCGATTATGAGCCACCTTGACCTGCAAGAGAGAGGGAATTGTGTCAGTGAGTGTGGTGCAATGTGTTTGGATGATGTGGCTGCCATGGTTGAATAGCTGGCAGTGTGCAAGCTGTGAGATGTGGGTGTGAGGCTTGCAGCAGTGCCAAGTGTGTGAGGGTGAGATGGAGCATGCGAATGTGAGCTATGAGTCCTGATTGATAGAGATTGTTGGTAGGAGAGTGATGAGGGTGTGGCGCATTGAGCAGTGTGTGAGGCTAGTGGTGCAGTTGGTGGGATGCGGCATTTGAAGATGAATTTGTTGACCTTGACCCCTCATGTGAGGTCATAGAATCATAGAAATTTACAGCACAGAAGGAGGCCATTCGGCCCATTTTATCCGTGCTGGCCGACAAAGAGCTCTCCAGCCTAATCCCACTTTCCAGCACTTGGTCCATATCCTTGTAGGTTACGGCACTTCAAGTGCATATCCAAGTACTTTTTAAATGTGATGAGGGTTTCTGCCTCTACCACCCTTTCAGGCAGTGAGTTCCAGACCAGCAAATTTCCCCTCAAATCCCCACTAAACCTCCTGCCAATTACTTTAAATCTATGCCCCCTGGTTATCGACCCCTCTGCTAAGGGAAATAGGTCCTTCCTATCCACTCCATCTAGGCCCCTCATAATTTTATACACCTCAATTAGGTCTCCCCTCAGCCTCCTCCGTTCCAAAGAAAACAACCCCAGCCTATCCAAACATTCCTCATAGCTAAAATTCCCCAGCCCAGGTAACATCCTTGTAAAATGATAGCAAAATACTGCGGATGCTGGAAATCCGAAATAACAACAGAAAACGCTGGAAAAACTCAGCAGGCCAGGCAGCATCCGTGGAGAGAGAAACAGAGTTAACGTTTCAGGTCGAAGACCTTTCGTCAGAACTGGAACAAAGCAGGAAATGAAATAGATTTAAAGCAAGGATAAAGTTGGGAAAAGGGGGAGGGGATAAAAGAACAAAAGGAGAGATTAAGAGACATTGAGAGACATTAAGAGATGATCAAGGCAAGAGGAGGTGTTAATGTGACAGGTTGAGGCGAAAAGAAGCGTGAAATGCACTGGCAGAATGAAGGACAGCTGCCGGCTTCTGGGAGAAAAAAAAAGGTTGTGGGGGGGGGGGGGGGGCAAACAAAAGGGTGGATGAAAAAATAAAATATAAATGTGATAGGGGCTGAGGTTATGAACTAAAATTGTTGAACTCGATATTGAGTCCAGAGGGCTGTAGATCTCCTTGTAAATCTCCTCTGCACCCTCTCTAGTGCAAACACATCCTTCCTGTAATGTAATGTGGTGACCAGAACTGCATGCAGTATTCTAACTGCGGCCTAACTAGTGTTTTATACAGTTCAAGCATAACCTTCCTGCTCTTATATGCTATGCCTCAGCTAATAAAGGGAAGTGTCCCGCATGCCTTCTTAACCACCTTATCTACCTGTCCTGCTACCTTCAGGGATCTGTGGACTTGTACTCCAAGATCCCTCTGATCCTCTGCACTTCTCAGTGTCCTACCATTTAATGGGTATTCCCTTGCCTTGTTAGCCCTCCCCAAATGTATTACCTCACACTTCTCCGGATTGAATTCCATTTGCCACTGTTCTGCCCACCAGACCAGTCCATTGATATCTTCCTGCAGTCTACAGCTTTCTTCTTCATTGTCAACCACACGGCCAATTTTTGTATCATCTGCAAACTTCTTAATCATACTTCCTACATTCATATCCAAATCATTGATATATACCACAAAAATCAAAGGACCCAGTACTGAGCCCTGCAGAACCCCACTGGAAACAGGTCATTGAAGTTTTTGAGGAACTGCATCCAGGTCCAGTGGCTTGACTTCTGGCATTGACCACCAGGGCTATTTACTCCCACTGCCTTCTTCAAGACTGTCTGGCAGACCTCTTGGCCTCCTGTGGATAGAGGACCTCTCCCCTCCTGTCCACCTTCTCCATCAAGGCCTCCAGTGCAGTGTCTGAAAACCTTGGAGCATGCTCTCTGCCCTGTTGCACCATAATTCAGTGTTCTTCTTGCTCACACTCACTTCCCCAGCCGCTTCCAGCATCTGCAACTCCCCTTTAAGATGCTGGCTTTAAGTAGTGCAGGCTAGCTTTAAGTGCTGCTAGCGTCGCACTAACTTGTGCTCCCTGCTGAGACACTGAGCCACTGAACAGCGCGTTTAGCGCTTCCTCACTGCTGCAATCATTTAAATTAGCAGGTGCCTGCATCTGACTCAACGGGTGCGGGCTAATCAGCATTGCGATACCTGTGCCTTTTTTCAGGGGCTATCGAATTTAGCTCCCTATGAGTGCTAGAACACTTCATGTTAGCATTGTGGTATAGTAAGGAGTAAGGCCCCACTGCCTGCTTTATGAAACAATGATTGGACATCTTCCAATTAAGGTGCACATCTGGAGGCTGTAACGACTCACTGTAGTATAGACAATCCCTTCCAATACCAATCTGTTCCTGGCAACTCACCTCCAACTTCCCCATCTCCCTCTGCCTCTCCAGCATGCCTCCCAAGGAACTGAAGAGCTTCCTCCTCATGCACATTTATTGGGCATATGTTTTCAATTCCACCCCTTGTGATACTTCTCTGCTGTTGATTATGGGTGACCTTTTCCTTTGTAAGCATACAGATTGAGAACGGGATCTGATTGACTCAAGACTTAATTTCCACCAAGTATCTTCCATGGTGAGAATGTTTACAGGTGTGGGAAATGCTGCAATCTTTTCCCTTTTGAGTCCAATACTATTACCATTGACCCCATGCACTGGGATAAGGCACAGTGGAATGGTAGGAAAGGACTATTTCTCATCTACATGCTGTCCCTCGGCAACATCATCTGAAAACACGTCAAGTTCTATATGTATGACACCCAGCTCTACCTCACCATCACCTCACTCCTTCATTGGCTCGGTGTAAAATTCTGTTTGATAACACTCTTGTGAAGTGCTTTGGGACGCTTTACTACGTTAAAGGCGCTATAGAAATGCAAGTTGATGTTGTTGTTGTTTGACTGTTTGTGGTGGGTGTTAGGTTCCTTGTGAATAGGTGGTGTCACATCCATCTATTTGTTTACACTACGTGGTTGGTATGGAGATGAGTCATGATTCCAGCATTCCTTCAGGATGTGTATGGATTCTTGTGACTTGACTTACCCGAGCTCATGAGATGATTAAACCATTCCTAGCTCTTGCATTGCTATTTGTGGGATGGCTAGTAGGCGGACCTCCAACATCAGATTTTCCACCCTTTAATTCCTCTGGCTCACCCTTCGCCAAGAACGCTGGTGTTTGAGGGGCGTTCCTGCCGCTCTTCCCTGTACTTCTTGTAATGGCAAAATTAGGAGGGCACAAAAAGAAGAGAGATTAAGAGGGGAAATGAACAGCACTATTTCCATTGCACTTTCAGTACAGGGTATGACATGAGGGAATCACAATGCCTTGTGTTGACAGATTATATGTGTGAGCTGAAGAGACCTGAGAAGATCAATTGCCAGACCAACCTGCATCTGCCTCTTCCACCCCTTCTTCCCTGTCTCCCACTTCTCCTCCCCTCTGCCTGCCTAAAAGTTCCAGGACTTCATCCTTGTTTGAGGTTAAGAGGCTGGAGGTTGGGAAGCTCACCATGTGCAGTTGGTCTCTGGAATTGGCTATGGATCACCTTCTCCTTTTACTTGGACAGTGTGAAGCACCGGCCTGTAATTGGGCCTCATCTAAATAATCTGGGTGGGCTGTGGCACCTCCACAGGCAGCTCGCCCTTTCACAGCAACAAATTCAAAGGCTGCCTATCTCGCCGGCAGCGGCCTCAGGTAAATCCCGGAGGGAGGACTGCGGGG
The DNA here is from genome assembly GCA_030390025.1 of Squalus acanthias. Taxonomy (NCBI): domain Eukaryota; kingdom Metazoa; phylum Chordata; class Chondrichthyes; order Squaliformes; family Squalidae; genus Squalus; species Squalus acanthias. The sequence goes on along the minus strand of CM059425.1, from coordinate 226,308,553 downwards.
AAGGGGGGGGAGCCCACAGCTGGCGGGAGTGCTGGGGGGCGGGGGGCACAGCTAGCAGGAGTGCTGGGGGTGGGGGGGGAGCCTACATCTGGCAGGAGTGCTGGGGGGGGGGGCGCACAGCTGGCAGGAGTGCTGGGGCGGGGGGGGGGGCCCACAGCTGGCAGGAGTGCTGGGGCCGGGGGGGGGAGCCCACAGCTGGCAAGAGTGCTTGGGGGGGAGGAGCCAGCAGCTGGCAGGAGTGCTGGGGGGTGGCCCACAGCTGGCAGGAGTGTGTGGGGGGGGGGAGCCACAGCTGACAGGAGTGCTGGGGGGTGGCCCACAGCTGGCAGGAGTGTGGGGGGGGGGGGGGAGCCACAGCTGACAGGAGTGCTTGGGGGGGGGGGGGGAGCCCACAGCTGGCAGGAGTGCTTGGGGGGGGGAGGGGAGCCCACAGCTGGAAGGAGTGATGTGGGGGGGGGGCGGGGCGGCAGGAGCACTCTTAACATAGAAACATAGAAACTAGGAGCAGGAGTAGGCCATTCGGCCCGTCGAGCCTGCTCCACCATTCAATACGATCATGGCTGATCATCCAAATCCAGTACCCTGTCCCTGCTTTCTCACACAGAATCCCCATCGAGCCTGCACCGACACATATCCCACCCTATCCCCGTAACCCCATGTATTTAATTCCCCCTAATATATCCCATCCTATCCCCGTAACCCCACATATTTAATCCCCCCCTAACACTAAGGGTCAATTTATCATAGCCAAATCAACCTAACCCGCACATTTTTGGACTTGCTCCTCTTGGATCCACAAAATGTTTTTAAAGTGCTTTTTGTTGGCGGCTGCTGAAGAATTCAGAGCTGGCACGCCCGACGCCTGCTCCGTTCCAGAGAGGTCATTAAACATGCCTTAGGCCCCTCATTAACATGTTCAAGGGTCCTCATAGCTGTTTTAGGCAGCCTCTCAGGACACCTAAAAAATGTGCCTTATGAATTTAGCAGTGGCCCGAACGCACACACAGATTGGGCGCAGGCCGTCCCACTGCTCCATTTGTCAGTGTTGATCCCATTTTACGCTCGAAAAACAATTTCTACCCCCAGGTGTCAGGAAGCAGTCCTTAATGGGTGTGATAACTGGTGCAGGAAAGAAGCAACTGCATATCAGCTGAGTCCTTTGCTGCTCCCCTTGATCTTGGGCCAGGTCTGAAGCTACAATTGCAGGGGAAGCAAAGTGGGCTGAAGGGTATCGTGATACCTCAAGAACATTGGTGGAGTGTTGTAGATGGCACTTCAACACAGCGAGGTCAAGGTGGGTGGGAATGGAAAACATGCTTATAGTGCATTGTTACAAGGTCTGGCTGTCTCCTCTCACGTCAGGTGTCCTGGTGAGGTCTTTGAACTTCTTCTGATGCTGAATTTGTTATCTCTAGATTTGCCTTTGTTACCTCTAGACTTGACTATTCCAACGCACTCCTGGCTGGCCTCCCACATTCCACTCGACGTAAACTTGAGGTCATCCAAAACTCGGCTGCCCGTGTCCTAACTTGCACCAAGTCCCGTTCGCCCATCACCCCTGTGCTCGCTGACCTACATTGGCTCCCAGTTAAGCAGCGCCTCGATTTCAAAATTCTCATCCTTGTTTTCAAATCCCTCCATGGCCTCGGCCCCTCCCTATCTCTGTAATCTCCTTCAGCCCCACAACCCCCCCCCCCCCCGAGATATCTGCGCTCCTCTAATTCTGCCCTCTTGAGCATCCCTGATTATAATCACTCAACTATTGGTGGCCGTGCCTTCTGTTGTCTAGGCCCTAAGCTCTGGAATTCCCTGCCTAAATCTGTCCGCCTCGTTACCTCTCTTTCCTCCTTTAAGGCGTTCCTTAAAACCTACCTCTTTGACCAAGCTTTTGGTCACCTGCCCTAATTTATCCTTATGTGGATCGGTGTCAAATTTTTTGTCTTAAAATACTCCTGTGCAGCGCCTTGGGATGTAGTACTACGTTAAAGATGCTATATAAATACAAGTTGTTGTTGTTGTTGTTGAGTTGTCATGACGAGGTTGGTAGGAGTGACATGGAGTGCCAAAGCCACCACTTTCCACTGTGCATGGACCATTCCTTTTGTCATTCTTCTTCCCAAATATTTAAACCCTTCTTTCCCTTCTTTCAGATAACAACCTCTCTAAGGAGGAGAACATGAACTTGCAGGGTTGGGGGGAGGGGGCGCTCTGTGCCCTACTGTAGTACCCTCAGACATACATGGTTGTGCCAATTTACTGTTCTTTCCTCCCTGCTTCCCAAATGCTGGCCTGCCCTGTGAGCTTCAGCAGCCGGAGTAACAAAAGGAAGAACTTCCATTTATGTACGTTGCTTTTCATGTCCTCAGGACGTCGCAAAGGCAACGAATTGATTTTGAAGTGGAGTCACTTTTGCTTTGTTGGGAAACGTGACAGCCAATTTGCACACAGCAAGATCCCACAAAGTGCAATGAGGACCAGCTTTGGTGGTATTGGCTGAGGGATAAATGTTGGCTAGGGGAACAATAACAACAACAACATTTATACAGTGGCTTTAATGTAGAAAAGAGCTTCATAAAGGCATAATCGACGCCCCCCCCCCCCCCCACCCCTGGATACCGGTAGAGCACCCCTGCTCTTCTTCGACATGGGCATCTTTTACATCCACCTAAGAAGGCAGACGGAGCCTCGGTTTAACATCTCAGTTGTTATAAAAGCAGTTTCCCAGAAATGGGCTCCCAATAGAGACAGCAAATAGTGTTGGGAGCCCAATCTCATTATTATAATGACATTCATCATGCAAAATTCGATGGGGTTATCAGGACAGGCGGAAATCCAGCCCTGACTCACTTTTGGTAGGAAACATCCCTCCTCCTTCCCCCCCACACCACCCCCCAACACAGGAAAATCCCCGCCCTTTGTGTCAGCTTTACATTTCAGGACCCGCAGCAGCTGTACTATTTTGTGTGGAACAGAATATGTGGAAAACCTGAATGGGGGAGCGAAGGGGCTCCTTCGCTTCATATTGTAAAAAGAAAAAAAGAAAGATTGCGTTTATATGGCACCTTTCATGACCTCAGGACATTCCAAAGGATTCCAGAGGCAATTAAGTAAATTTTCTGAAGTGTGCAATTTAGGAAACATTGCAGCCAACTTGCACACAGCAAGGTCCCGCAAACACCAATGAAATAATGACCAGATAATCTGTTTTAGTGATGTTGGTTGAGGGATAAATATTGACCATGACAAGTCTCTGGACTGGGACTTGAACCCATGACCCTTTGACGCAGAGGCTAGACTGCTATCACTGAGCTACATCTGACACCCTTGTATCAATTGTGGTAGCTAGTTCCACATTCTCACCACTCTCTGAGTAAAGAGTTTTCTTCTGAATTCCCTATTGGATTTCTTGGTGATTATCTTATATTGATGGCCTCTAGTTATGCTCTTCCCCACAAGTAGAAACACTCTCTCTGTATCACTTCTATCAAAACCTTTCATAATTTTAAAGTCCTCTATTAGGTCACCCCTCAGCCTTCTCTTTTCAAGAGAAAAGAGACCCAGCCTGTTCATCCTTTTCTGATATGTATACCCTCACATTTCTGGTATCATCCTTGTAAATCTTCTCTGCACCCCTCTGCAGTGCCTCTATATCCTTTTTATAATATGGCGACCAGAATTGTATGCAGTACTCTAAGTGTGGTCTAAACAAGGTTCGATACAAGTTTAGCATAACTTCACTACTTTTCAATTCTATCCCTCTAGAAATAAACCCTAGTGCTTGTATTGCTTTTTCTATGGCCTTCTGTGTCGCTGTCAGGCCTCCTTAGATTGTCATATTATATTAATGTTCTGATAAAATATAATGCCTGCTTGGAGTGGAAATGTTGGTCCCTAGAGTAACAGAACAATTCTGATTACTTAAAAAATGATCTTGTTGGGGCTGATATGCAGCTCAATTAAACCTGGTTCTTGCAATCTGAGAAGTCACTAGTAAGTCAAAAGGAGTGTGCGCTTCTCTCAAACAGAGGGTGATTACACAGGTTTTCATTTAAATCTGTTTGCAGGCACGCTTGCCTCCAGCACTAAGCTAGCAGTAAAACTCTATCTTGAGCCTGTTTAGTGAAAGTGTCATAGTGATAAATGCTTTGTTCATTTTCCATGTCGTGTTGTGAATGCTCATTAGTTTTGTCCATTCTACTGGAGCTGAATCACATGTTGCAGTTAACTTCACGTCAGCATTTTCAAAGTGCTGAGCCCGAGCACTGGCTGGCACTGTCTGCCTGGCCCATGTAACACTGCTCAGGGAGGCACTCTGACAGTGCTGGCTTTGTGGGAAGGTCCAACATCTCATCTGTGATGAACGTTGGACATTTTCATCTTGGTAATTTCAAGAAATCACACTCCCAGCAGGCTTGAAAGCAAAATCAGAAAGCGCAGATGCCTGATTTTATATATATATATATAAAGTACACAAACACACACGCATATATATTTGTCACCATAACAACCGTAGACGGTGCTACCTGTGACTGGTCAACACTGAGTGCCAGGCGGATAAGCATCTGGAGGAGGGTCAGTCAGACCCTTATTGGAGGAAACACCCTCAAAAGACGGATGAGCTAACCCTTGAATTAGTACAATAGCACATAGCAAGTCAATGAAAGAGAGACCGTGAACAGTCCAACACACAACACCAGGTTAAGGACCCCGCCTTAAAGAGCAGGACAGTCACAGGAGCTCCGACAGTAGTCGACCAATCATGGTGATGATGGTGATGAAGATTTTATATATACAGTAACAATGGTAATCCAGATTAAAATGGATGCTGGTCAGTTTAAAATGTCAGGCAGCTGTGTATATGGTATTGTTTCAATATCCCCTTTGATCTGCATTTGTTAGTCTGTGGATTGCTAATTAACATTGCCATCTGCAATACAAATAGCCATTGTCACTGCGATTAATTAAAAAAAGTTGCCATCTTATTCCTGGTGGATGTCTGAATTGTTTGTCAATAGTGTCATCTGGTATTTTGATAGTGTTGGTATGAAGATATGTTTCAGGTCTGTAAATTAACTGCTTAACGTACAGAGCTGTTTCATCTCAAACTGGCCGAGAAAAGAAAGCTCTACTATGAATTTTGTTTGAGGATTGGTTGTATTACCAAGCTAACCTTAGAAACCATCTTGAAAGCAAAATATGATCTATGGACTGGAGGCTTTTGCCACAAGTGACAACCCTGCACCAGCGTCGACAGCGGCGGAGGAGGAGCCTTTCTTTCTTTTTCTCCCACAGAGCGGTCGGCAGCGGGGAAGGAGGAGCGGACCTGGTTGGAGCGGCGGGAGCGGCGGCGAGTCGATAAAGGGAGCCCCGAGGCTCAGGTAGGCCTCAGACCAGCGTCGACAGCGGCGGAGGAGGAGCCTTTCTTTCTTTTTCTCCCACAGAGCGGTCGGCAGCGGGGAAGGAGGAGCGGACCTGGTTGGAGCGGCATTTAAGGAGGGTGGTGGCTTAAACCCGAGTTCCTACAGGGTAGGAACCCCCACCCGCCCTCCTCCTCTAACCTAGTAGTCTTTTAGCAGTCTAAAAACAGAGGTCACAAATTTTTTGGTCTCAGTTTCTTTTCAGCAGAGCAGGAACCGGGAGGAGCGGGAAGTCGGCGTAGGACCAAGGGGACACAAGACCGGGAAGTCAGCGAAAGACCAGGGAGGTAAGACTAACTGGTAAGTACTTTCCTCAAACCTTCCTAGAAAGTACAACTAAAACTAGTGCGATTTGGTTAGTTTAAAAAGGAATAAGAGGAGTACAGTATACATTGGTCTAAGTAAGCTTCGGGAAAACAAAAGTCAATAAATAAACTAAAACTAGAAAATTAATAAGTAATATAAGGGTTAAGTCATGGCAGTAGAGCTCGGACCTGTGTCATGCTCCTCCTGTAACATGTGGGAAATCATGGACGCTTCCTGTGTCCCTGACAACCATGTGTGCGGGAAGTGTGTCCAGCTGCAGCTCATGTGGGACCGCATGACGGCCCTTGAGCTGCGGATGGACTCACTTTGGAGCATCCACGATTCTGAGAGGGTTGTGAATAGCACATTTAGTGAGTTGGTCACACCGCAGGTTAAGGCCAGAGTAGATAGTACATGGGTGACCAAAAGGCAGAGCAAGGGCAGGAAGGTAGTGCAGGAATCCCCTGGGGTTGTCTCCCTCAGCAACAGGTTCACCGCCTTAGGTGCTGTTGTCGGGGGGGATGACTCATCGGGGGAAGGCACCAGCAGCCAGGCTCATGGCACCATGACTGGCTCTGTTGCAAAGAAGGGAGGGAAAAAGAGTGGCAGGGCTATAGTAATAGGGGATTCGATTGTAAGGGGAATAGATAGGAGTTTCTGTGGTCGCGACCGAGACTCCAGGATGGTAATTTGCCTCCCTGGTGCAAGGGTCAAGGATGTCTCGGCGCGGGTGCAGAACATTCTGGAGGGGGAGGGGGAACAGCCAGTTGTCGTGATACATGTTGGTACCAACGACGTAGCTAAAAAAAGGGAAGAGGTCCTACAAGTAGAATTTAGGGAGTTAGGAGCCAAGCTAAAAAGTAGGACCTCGAAGGTAGTAATCTCTGGATTACTACCAGTGCCACGTGCTAGTAAGAGTACAGAGAACAGGATAGTTAGGCTAAATACGTGGCTTGAGCAGTGGTGTAAGAGGGAGGGTTTTAAATTTTTGAGGCATTGGGACCAGTTTTGTGGTAGGTGTGACCTATACAAAAGGGACGGTCTACACCTGTGCAAAGATGGAACTGAGGTTCTCGGGGTAAATTTTGATAAAGCAGTTCGGGAGCATTTAAACTAGTATGGCAGGGGGCTAGAAACCCATGTAGTGAAATAGAGGAAAGTGAAAGGCAGACAGAAATAAATGGTAAAAAGGAGAGGAACAAAAAACAAAGGGCCAAACTAATTCATAAAAAATGTGAGCATAAAAAAAGCCTGAGGGTTTTATACCTTAATGCGAGAAGCATCAGGAACAAGGTAGATGAATTAGCTGTGGAAATAGAGGTTAATAATTATGATCTAATTGGGATTACGGAAACATGGTTGCAGGGTGAGCAGGGCTGGGAGCTTAACATACAGGGGTATTCAGTATTTAGGAAGGATCGACAAAAAAGAAAGGGAGGAGGGGTAGCATTGCTGGTAAAAGAGGGGATAAATGCAATTGAAAGGAAGGATATTAACTCAGTTAATACAGAATCTATATGGGTGGAGCTAAGAAATAGCGAGGGGCGAAAAACATTAATAGGAGTGGTATATAGGCCTCCAAATAGTAAAATAGAGGTTGGGGAGGGCATCACGAGGGAAATTAGAGAAGCGTGCAATAAGAGCACAGCTGTCATCATAGGTGACTTTAACTTACATATAGATTGGACTAGCCTAATCAGTAAAAATAATGAGGAGGAGGAATTCCTTGAGTGTTTAAGGGATGGTTATCTGGATCAATATGTCGAGGAACCAACTCGGGAACAGGCTATATTGGACTGGGTACTGTGCAATGAGAAGGGACTAATTAGTAATCTTGTTGTACGGGGACCCTTGGGTCAGAGCGATCATAACATGATCGATTTCTCACTCGAAATGGAGAGCGAAGAAATTGACTCAGAGACTCAGGTCCTGAATTTAAACAAGGGGAATTATGATGCCATTAGACGGGAACTGAGTAGGTCTGATTGGACAACGTTCCTGGGAGGACTGGAGGTAGATAAACAATGGCAAGCATTTAAAGATAGAATGACAAAATTGCAAAAATTGTTTATACCAATCTGGCATAAAAGGAAATCTAAAAAGGTGACTCAACCGTGGATAACAGGGGAAATTAGAGACAGCATAAAATCCAAAGATAGGGCGTATAAAATAGCCAAAAAACGCGCCAGAGCGGAAGATTGGGAACAGTTTAAGATAGAGCAAAGGAGGGCAAAGGGCTTAATCAAGAAGGGCAAAATAGCTTACGAAAGCAAGCTGGCGGAAAATATAAAAACTAACTCCAAAAGCTTTTATAAGTATATCAAGAGGAAAAGACTGGTGAAAACCAAAGTTGGTCCATTGCAGTCAGATACGGGGGAATATATAATGGGAAATAAGGAAATGGCAGACCAACTAAATGCATACTTTGGGTCAGTCTTTACGAAGGAAGACACAAAAAACCTCCCTGGGATATCGGGAAAAATAGGGACATTGGCAAAGGAGGAACTGACGCAAATCAATATCTCTAAGGATATGGTGTTAAGGAAGCTAAAGGGATTGAAGGCGGACAAATCCCCAGGGCCTGATAACATGCATCCTAGGGTACTGAAGGAGGTGGCCCTAGAGATAGCGGATGCACTAAGCATGATTTTTCAGAATTCATTAGACTCGGGAACAGTGCCCATGGATTGGAGGGTAGCTAACGTTACCCCACTATTCAAAAAGGGGGGTAGGGAAAAAGCAGGTAATTACAGACCTGTAAGCCTTACATCAGTTGTGGGCAAAATGCTGGAGTCCATCATTAAGGATGAAATAGCCGAGCACTTAGCAAATGGGGACAGGATAGGACAGAGTCAACATGGATTTACAAAGGGTAAATCGTGCTTGACTAATCTATTGGAATTTTTTGAGGGAGTAACGGGTAAAATAGATGGGGGAGAGCCAGTAGATGTGGTGTACCTGGACTTCCAAAAGGCCTTCGATAAGGTCCCACATAAAAGATTAGCATGGAAAATTGAAGCTCATGGGATAAAGGGGAAAGTATTGACGTGGATAGAGAACTGGCTGTCAGATAGAAAACAGAGAGTTGGAATAAACGGCTCATTTTCTGAATGGCAGGCAGTAACAAGTGGGGTACCACAGGGATCTGTCCTGGGTCCCCAGCTGTTCACAATTTATATTAATGACCTGGATCAGGGAGTCGAATGCAGCATTTCCAAATTTGCAGACGACACTAAACTAGGAGGGGGGGTGGGCTCAGAGGAGGAGACCAGGAAGCTCCAGAGCGATTTGGACAGACTGGGTGATTGGGCGGATAAATGGCAGATGCACTATAATGTGGACAAGTGCGAAGTTATCCACCTTGGGTGCAGGAACGGGAGGGCAAATTATTATTTAAATGGCAATAAATTGGGAGAGGGGGAAGTACAGGGTGTTCTTGTACACCAGTCACTGAAGGCGAGCATGCAGGTGCAACAGGCGGTCAAGAAGGCAAACGGTATGCTGGCCTTCATAGCAAAAGGGTTGGAATACAGGAACAGGGATACCTTGCTGCAGCTGTACAGGGCACTGGTGAGACCACACCTCGAGTACTGTGTACAGTTTTGGTCGCCTCATCTGAGGAAAGATGTTCTTGCCATGGAGGGGGTGCAGCGGCGATTCACCAGGCTGATACCAGGAATGGCGGGATTGACCTATGAGGAGAGACTATGTAGTTTAGGGATGTACACACTGGAGTTTAGAAGATTGAGAGGGGACCTCATAGAAGTGTATAAAATTCTGACAGGTCTAGACAGATTAGATGCAGAAGGAATGTTTCCCTTGGCGGGTGAGAACAGAACTAGAGGACATAATTTAAGGATAAGGGCTAAACCATTTAGGACAGAAATGAGGGGGAATTTCTTCACTCAGAGAGTGGTGAACCTGTGGAACTCATTGCCACAGAGGGCAGTGTACGCCAGCTCATTAAATATATTTAAGAGGGAATTAGATATATTTCTACAGGCAAAAGGGGTTAAGGGTTACGGAGAGAAGGCGGGGACGGGATACTGAATTGAAGGATCAGCCATGATCTCATTAAATGGCGGAGCAGGCTCGAAGGGCCGGATGGCCTACTCCTGCTCCTATCTTCTATGTATCTATGTATCTATGGGAGAAGGCCAGTTGCAATCAAGTATTGAGCAGAAGGCTGAGTTGGATTCTTTGATTGTCCTCTGAAAACTTTACGCAGTGATTAAATTTCTTGTCTTCATCAGAATACTACTCCAGTTTTATTAATATCCATATCGGCCTACTTCTGAGGTTCCCGCCATCACAGAAGCCAGTCTTCAGCCAATTCGATTCACTCCAGGTGATATCAAGAAACGGCTGAGCGCACTGGATACAGCAAAGGCTATGGGCCCCGACAACATCCCGGCTATCGCGATGAAGACTTGTGCTCCAGAACTAGCAGCGCCTCTAGCCAAGCTGTTCCAGTACAGCTACAACACTGGCATCTATCCGACAATGTGGAAAACTGCCCAGATATGTCCTGTCCACAAAAAGCAGGACAAATCTAATCCAGCCAATTACTGCCCCATCAGTCTACTCTCAATCATCAACAAAGTGATGGAAGGTGTCATCGAAGTGCTATAAAGTGGCACTTACTCACCAATAACCTACTCACTGATGCCCAGTTTGGGTTCCACCAAGACCACTCGGCACCCGACCTCATTACAGCCTTGGACCAAACATGGACAAAGGAGCTGAATTCCAGAGGTGAGGTGAGAGTGACTGCCCTAGACATCAAGGCAGCACTTGACCGAGTGTGGCATCAAGGAGCCCTAGTAAAACTGAGGTCAATGGGAATTGGGGGGAAAACTCTCCACTGGCTGGAGTCATACCGAGCACAAAGGAAGATGGTTGTGGTGGTTGAAGGTCAATCATCACAGCCCCAGGACATCGCTGCAGGAGTTCCTCAGGGCAGTGTCCTAGGCCCAACCATCTTCAGCTGCTTCATCAATGACCTTCCCTCCAACATAAGGTCAGAAATGGGGATGTTCTCTGATGACTGCACAGTGTTCAGTGCCATTCGCAACTCGTCAGATAATGAAGCAGTCCATGCCTGTCAAGACCTGGACGACATTCAGGCTTGGGCTGATAAGTGGTAGGTAACATTCGCGCCACACAAGTGCCAGGCAATGACTATCTCCAACAAACGAGAGTCGAACCACCGCCCCTTGACATTCAACGGCATTGCCATAGCTGAATCCAGCACCATCAACATCCTGGGGGTCACCATTGAGCAGAAACTTAACTGGACCAGCCACATAAATACTGTGGCAATAAGAACAGGTCAGAGGCTAGGTATTCTGTGGCGAGTATCTCATCTCCTGACTCCCCAAAGCCTTTCCTCCATCTGCAAGGCACAAGTAAGGAGGGTGATGGAATACTCTCCCCTTGCCAGGATGAGTGCAGCTCCAACAACACTCAAGAAGCTCGACACCATCCAGGACAAAGCAGCCCGCTTGATTGGCACCCCATCCACCACCTTAAACATTCACTCCCTCCACCACCGGCGTACCGTGGCTGCAGTGTTGTACCATCTACAAGATGCACTGCAGTAACTCGCCAAGGCTTCGATGGCAGCACCTCCCAAACCCGCGACCTCTACCACCTAGAAGGACAAGAGCAGCAGACGCATGGGAACACCACCACCTCCAAGTTCCCCTCCAAGTCACACACCATCTTGACTTAGAAGTATATTGCCGAACCTTCATCGTCGCTGGGTCAAAATCCTGGAACTCCCTACCTAACAGCACTGTGGGAGTACCTTCACCAAACGGACTGCAGCGGTTCAAGAAGGCAGCTCACTACCACCTTCTCAAGGGCAACTAGGGATGGGCAATAAATGCTGGCCTTGCCAGCGACGCCCACATCCCATAAACAAATATTTTTTTAAAGTCTTTTGTGGAGCCGAGAAAAGATCTTTAAAGGAAAAACTACCACCTTTACTGGACATTATTCAGTCTTCTGTACTTGTATGGCAATATCATCTTGTACTCTGTACTCCGTGTCTAACATCTCTGCTTCTGTATATAAATTTCATTAATAATTTTACCCAGAGTGTGATATTTTTACATTTGATTTGATAGGAGTGTAGAGGGCCTCCTACATCAATTCTAATGGACAACATTACTGCAAGATGCTGTACTTGTTCTTGGTGGGATTTGTACAGTGTAAGACATACATTCCTGGATCATAGGGGAACAACTCATGCATGGGTAGTCTGGTACAACTAGTCAAGAAAAAATGGTGATTAAAAAGCCTGAGTCATCTCTCAGTCTGTCTCACCATTCGTAGAATCATAGAAAGTTACAGCACGGAAGGAGGCCATTTCGGCCCATCGTGTCCGTGCCGGCCAACAAAGAGCTATCCAGCCTAATCCCACTTCCCAGCTCTTGGTCCGTAGCCCTGCAGGTTACAGCATCCCAAGTGCACATCCAAGTACTTTTTAAATGGGGATAGGGTTCCTGCCTCTACCACCCTTTCAGGCAGTGAGTTCCAGACCCCCACAGCCCTCTGGGTGAAGAAATTTCCCCTCAAATCCCCTCTAAACCTTCCACCAATTACTTTAAATCTGTGCCCCCTGGTTTTTGACCCCTCTGCTAAGGGAAATAGGTCATTTCTATCCACTTTATCTATACCCCTCATAATTTTATACACCTCAATAAGGTCTCCCCTCAGCCTCCTCTGTTCCAAGGAAAACAAACCCAGCCTATCCAGTCTTTCCTCATAGCTAAGATTCTCTACTCCCGGCAACATTCTTGTAAATCTCCTCTGTACCCTCTCTAGTGCAATCACATCTTTCCTGTAATGTGGTGACCAGAACTGCACGCAGTACTCTAGCTGAGGCCTAACTAGTGTTTTATACAGTTGAAGCATAACCCCCCTGCTCTTGTATTCTATGCCACGGCTAATAAAGGCAAGCATTCCGTATGCCTTCTTAACCACCTTATCTACTTAGCCTGCTACCTTCAGGGATCTGTGGACATGCACTCCAATATCCCTTTGTTCCTCTACACTACTCAGTGTCCTACCATTTAATGTGTATTCCCTTTCCTTGTTAGCCCTCCCCAAATGCATTACCTCAGACTTCTCCGGATTGAATTCCATTTGCCACTGCTCTGCCCACCTGACCAATTTATTGATATCTTCCTGCAGTCTACAGCTTCCTTCTTCAGTATCAACCACACAGCCGATTTTAGTATCATCTGCAAACTTCTTATTCATACCCCCTATATTCAAGTCAAGATCATTGATATATACCACAAAAAGCAAGGGACCTAGTACTGAGCCCTGTGGAACCCCACTGGAAACAGCCTTCCAGTCACAAAAACACCCATCAACCATTACCCTCTGCTTCCTGCCTCCGAGCCAGTTTTGAATCCAACTTGACACTTTGCCCTGGATCCCATGGGCTTTTAACTTCATGACCAGCCTGCCATGTGGAACCTTATCAAAAGCTTTGCTAAAGTCCATACCAAAGACAACCAGGTAACGTTAGGTAGCGTCAAGGGAAAAGAATTGCTCTGAGAAGAAAATTCTAGATAACGACTTCATAAAAATAACAATAAAAATGGAATCTAATGACCATCTAAGCAACACTTCTATATCTTAATGTTACTTAATCTTCGTGCTTGATTCTATGACGCAGCCTTGTGAAAACTGCTTTCTACCAGATAGATACAGGAATCTCAAACTCCATAAATATAAATTGTAGAGCAATTCAACTGAAGCATGAAACATACTCGCCTGATAAGAGATCTCATTTTCTGTAGTTTTGGTGTCCTGGTCTGGGCCTGCACTGGTTTGTAATTGGACAATATAAAGTCACATTTAAAAAGATTGAGACAATCGAGGGAGATTTTTTAAAAAGACAGTGGAGTCAACCTTGTTACTAAGTGTTATAAAAATTGAGATAACTAGATTTTAAAACTTGAGGTCGATTTTAAAGGAGTGACAGAGATTTCCCACAGGGGCCTGGTGCATGAATGGCGTTGCTGGATGCGGGTGTCACAATCAAACAGTGAGCGGCATGTGATTGTACAGAAATGTGAGACCCTCACACACATGAATGCTACCTCCAAAAAGACAAAAAAAACCCTGCACGACATGACATACAAATCAATGTGAGGTCTGCATGGATAAAAATCTGGGAACGTAGCGTGTTGTGCCCGATCGTCATTTTAACTCCCCACCCGCACTAATCCCACCGGGCGGGCAGGCTTAAAATCGCACCAGAATAGAACGAGGAGAGAGGTTAGGGGAAATCTCTTCACTCACAGGGTTGTCAGAACATGGAATGCTTTACCACATGGAGTGGTTGAGGCAGAGACCATTGAATCTTTGGAAGGAAAATTGAATAGATATTTGAAGATGAGAAAGATACAAGACAAAGGGGAGGAGGGGAGGGGGCAATGGGATTCGTTTTGGATTGTCGTAGCAAAGAGTCGGCACAGACACGATGGGTCGAATGGCCTCCTTCTACACTAAATCTAACTGAATTATGATCATGACCACCAAAATGCTCTCCCACTGATACCCCTTCCACCTGCCCAGCCTCATTCCTTAAAACTAAGTTCAGAACTGCCCCCTCTCTTGTTGGGATTGCTACGTACTGACTAAAAAAGTTCTCCTGAATGCATTTTAAGAATTCTGTGCCCTCTACACCTTTTACACTGATTCTATCCCAGTTAATATTTGGGTAGTCGAAATCCCCTACTATTACTACCCTACTGTTTTTGCACTGCTCAGACATTTGCCTATATATTTGCTCTTCTATCTCCCTCTGACTGTTTGGGGTCTACACCCAGCCTCTGACCTGCTCTTATATCCACAGTAACACTGTGGCTGATTCAGTTAAGTTTCTGGTCAATGGTAACCCCCAGGATGTTGATGGTGGGGGATTCGGTGAGGGTAATGCCATTGAATGACAAGGAGCGGTGGTTAGACTCTCTCTTGTTGGAGATAGTCATTGCCTGGCAATTGTGTGGTACGAATGTTACTTGCCACTTATCAGCCCAAGTCTGAATGTTGTCTAGGTCTTTCTGCATTCGGGCATGGACTGCTTCATTATCTGAGGCGTTGCAAATGGAACGGAACACTTGTGCAATCATCAGCGAACATCCCCAGTTCTGATCTTATGATGGAGGGAAGGTCATTGATGAAGCAGCTGAAGATGGTTGGGCCTAGGACACTGCCCTGAGGAACTCCTGCAGCGATGTCCTGGGACTGAGATGATTGACCTCCAACAACCACAACCAACTTCCTTTGTGCTAGGTATGCCTTTAGACTGTGGAGAGTTTTCCCCCTGATTCCCATTGACTTCAGTTTTACTAGGGCTCCTTGATGCGGCACTCAGTCAAATGCTGCCTTGATGTCAAGGGCAGTCACTCTCACCTCACCTCTGGAATTCAGCTCTTTTGTTCATGTTTGGACCAAGGCTGTAATGAGGTCTGGAGCCAAGTGGTACTGGCAGAACCCAAACTGAGCATCGGTGAGCAGGTTATTGGTGAGTAAGTGTCGCTTGATAGCACTGTCGATGACACCTTCCATCACTTTGCTGATGATTGAGAGTAGACTGATGGGGCAGTAATTGGCAGGATTGTATTTGTCCTCCTTTTTGTGGACAGGACATACCTGGTCAGTTGGGTAGATGTCAGTGTTGTAGCTACGCTGGAACAGCTTGGCTAGAGGCACGGCTAGTTCTGGAGCAGGGTCGACAGGGCTGGGTGTGCCGTTGTCGTGTCCAAAGCCGATGCCGAGTTCGATGCCGGGTGGTCCGTCCGGATTTATTCTTATTATTGTTTTTCGTAACGGTTAACCAATCCTCTATCCATGCTAATATTTTACCCCCAACCCCATGTGCGCTTACCTTGCGTAACAACTTTTTATGTGGCACCTTATCCATGAATCCATCATTAAGGAAGTGGTAACAGTGCACTTAGAAAATCATAATATGATTAGGCAGAGTCAAAATGGTTTTATAAATGGGAAATCATGTTTAACAAATTTATTAGAGTTTTTTGAGGATATAACCTTTATAACTATATATCCCTTTTCTAACCTTTTTTATTGATTAATTATTCAAGTTTATGGGGGAGAAATTCAGTATCGCCCCATTTGGGGCGCAATTATCGGCCGGGCGCAAAGATTAGTGCCTGGCGCTAATTATCGCCACCGACTGCAAACTTGACTTTTATCGCCCCTGGAGGTGATTGGAGCGTTAAATCAGGCGCTTCACACCTGTCTTAAGGCGCAAAGGCCGAGGAGCGAGGCGCTACCTCAGAGCGCTGGTGAAGCTCATGAGATGTCAGTCAGCAATGGAACACACATACAATGGCGCGGGCCAGTTCTTAAAGGGGAGGGTTGATCTTGCTTTCCATCCACATCCTGCTCATTGCAGCCTTGAATCTCGGCCTGGAGAGACCTGCACATCAAATCTGCTGGGAAGAACAATGAAGAGTACCAGGGAAAGAGCTCAGAGTGCAGCCCTCACAGTCTCTTCTAAATCGATACAAGGAAGAGCAAATCAAAATGAACCTGCAAAGTGCTGCTCAGTACCCAAGACTCCTTCACACAGCGTTGAATCTCTCCAGAAGTCTCTCTCTCTCTCTCTCAGAATGCGTGGTTCAAAAATGTCACCAACAATAAAAGGCAGGAAGCGGTCACCTTTAAATAGCGCTCCCCCAGTCCCTTCCTGACAGCAAAACGCTCCCCTCAACCTGTCGTTGCTAGCGGCAGGCGGTAAGGCAGGGGGCGCCACTCAATATCCGCTCCGGGGCGATACCGGGGCGTTGTGCACTCGACTGACGTCACGATCTGCCGGCGCAGGAGATCGTGGCGGTAGTGCTTAGCGCCGCTGCTAAATGTCTAGTTAATTTCGCGAGCGGCGCAAACATCGCCGCGCCCGGGGCGCTAGATGCTTTGCGCCCCATTAGCGCCCTCTTAAGGCGCTAACGGGAGGCGCAACCAACTGAATTTTTCCCCCTATGTATTTAATCAGCTTAGTTTATTTTTTGTATTTTTTTTAGTTTTTTAACTACTTGGTCTAGTTTAAGTTAAGTTGATGTTTACCTGTAATTTACCCCGCCTCCTTCGCATTTACCGTGACGTCACTTTCTCAAATTTCCTCGGTGTTTGTTTTATGCGTTCTGCCGATTCTCCCACTGCCACTGTTTCAATCTCCTCAGGCCTCTCCCGTGGTGCTCTGTGCTCAGTCGATTCTGCCACCACCATTTAAGTCTCCTCAGGCCTCTCCCATGGTTAAATACCCCATTAAAAGTTAGACCCTTTTGGGTTAGGTATAACTGGAGTTTTAACAGCATATTGACTGCTAAAAAACCATTATGGCCCAGAAAACCTAATTTTAATTTGGTGCCGTGTCAAATTTATCCATTTTAATAAAAATTAAAAATTTAAGAAACTTAAAGAAAAATGTAATGTTTTAAAAACGCTTGTTCCTCTTTATTTCAGGTTTGCCTTTTCCCCATGTGAGAGCCCCAATCTTTGTTTTGCTCTCTCTAACATTTTTAAAAAGTTAGGGGACTAAATTCGTTTGATTTGCGCCTCCCGTTAGCACCCACTAACGCAGCGCAAATCAACTAACGCCTCGGCACGGCGCTGTTAACGCCTCCCGTGAAATTCAGCGGGAGGTTAGCGGCGGCACTAACCCTAAGTGCCGCACTGCGCTGCGCCGCTGGCGATGATGTCATCGCCGTGCACAGCTACCCACTCGCGCCCCGGCTGTAATATTGGGTGCGCCCCCCCGACTTACCGCCGGACGCTATGTCCGCCGGGGTCAGGGGGGCCTACTTGCGGCCGGGGCAGCGCTAGTTAAAGGGGAGGTGGCAGGCGGCCATTTTTGTTGCTGGCCACCTGCCAGCACCTGCCCCCGTTACTGTCCCTGGCCCCCGTGAAGCCCCCTCCGGCTGCTCTCCATGAGCTCGGCACTTCTCTTGACTGCCAGGCTCATTAGCCGGCACTCCCGATCCCTGGTGGCCCAGCTGGGTGCCGGGACGCGCTGCACCAGGCCCCTCCCCTTTTATAAGGGGAGGAAGGCCTGCAGTACTGTGGCGCAACGTATCGCAGCGTATGGCGCTGCGGCACATCGCGCCGCGCTATTGGCTCGCAGCACCCCTAAGAGGGACGCAGGTCGCTTCCAGTAGCGCCCCTCCTCCCTCTCGGGGCGCTACCTGGGAAAATCGGCCGCAGGGGCGCTACCCAATTTTTACCCCTTAGAATTTTATCAGCTCACCCACTTCCTGGTTCGCTGTCTGTGAGAATTCTGTATTTTGATTGGCTACTTAGGCAGCTTGTTGACGCTACAGCGGCTCTTCGCTGGGATTCCCCATTAACTTCTACTGATTTGAATTACGCGTCGGAAAACCCAAAATTCTCGACACAGAGATAGCGAGATCTTTGTGCGAAGCTTACTTCGGGGCCAGTGGTGAACGCTTTGCTTCGCCGCTGTCTGCAAATTCCGGGCCAATCTGTGTTAGTGATGCTGCTTGAGAACTCCCCTGCTCTTCTTCAAATAATGTCATGGGATTGTTTACGCCCACCAGGGATGGAAGACAGAGCCTCGGTTTAGTGTGTCATCCTACTGATGGCTCCTCCTACAGTACTCCCTCAGTACTGCACTGAAGTGTCAGCCTAGATTTTGTGCTCAAATCTCGGAAGTGGGACTTTGAACGGACTGACTCAACCACCGTCACTTAAACAGATTATCTGATCATTTATCTCATCAATGTTTGAGGGACCTTGCTATGCACAAACTAGATTCTGCAGTTCCCTACATTACCACAGTACTTACCTACACATACCTACACATCACAAAGTACTTCATTGGCTGTAATGCACTTTCGGGCGTCCTGAGGTCGTACACGTCAATGCTTAACTACAAGTTCTTTCTTTCAATAGTGCTACCACTAAGCCAAGGCTGACAAAAGTAACATTCCCAGAGGAATAAAAAAAACAACTTAATGCAAAATTCAGAGCACAAGCTGTTCAGACAGATAGATAATGCATTGTTTCATATGGTAATGGTGTTAAGACTGGCAAATTATCATAAACACTATTCAACTTTATAACTTCCAATCAACAAGTCTGATCTTGACAAACTGAGTCTGCCTGTACAAGTGTCAAGTGAAGTGCATTTACAGCAAGTGAAAGCAAATGCTTCTAAATAGATAGAATTCCTGAATGTAGCCCCCAGTATTTTTCTCCCTTCATCTTCTGAAGGCTGGAATCTGGATCCATGTTGCCTAGCAGCTTTCTGATACTTCACACCCAGTCTTTGTGTGTGACTGGACATCTTTGGCCGTGGGAGGCTTCACAATTGAATCCAATGTTAGTTCTCACTTGATATCCACACCCTCACTTTACAGCACGAAAGAGGTCAAGGGGTAGATTTTAAACATCGACGAGCCATCCCCTATTGTCAATAAGAGAAAGAAAAGAATGAACTTGCATTTATATAGCGTCAGAATGTTCCAAAGTGCTTTACAGCCAATGAAATAGTTTTGAAGTGTAGTCACTGTTGTAAAGTAGGAAACACAGCAGATAAGTTGCACACAACAAAGTCCCACAAACAGCAATGTGGTAATGACCAGATAATCAGTTTTAGTGTTGGTTGAGGGATAAATATTGGCCAGGGCACTAAAGTGAGCTCTCTTGTTCTTATTTGAATAGTGCCATGGGATCATTTACATCCACCTAAGAGAACAGACAGGGAGACGGGGCCTCGGTTTAATGTCTCATCTGAAAGAGGGCACCTCCAACATTGCAACACTTCCTCAGTACTGCACGGGAGTGACAGCCTAGATTTTGTGCTCAGGTCTCTGGAGTGGGACTTGAACCCGGTGAGGCAGAGGCTTACATACCTTTCGTGGGGCCACGAGGAGCACTCCTGCTCCTCCGAGCCCCAACAAAAATAATTGAAAACTTACCTGTTTGGCTCCACATCACCAGATGAGACTGAGCGGAAGGAGCACGGTGCACACTCCGCCTGGTTTAGTCCCAAAGTGACGACCATGATCCTACGTACGTTAACCCAGGGCTGGGTGAGTCGCGCCAGTGCCGATCATGCCCGGAAAAGCTGGCGTCAGGCAGGACTGGGGCCAGAAAAGACCCAGAAAGGTAAGTTTCTCTTTATTTTTGATGGTGTCCTTGTGGCCCAGGAGGAGTTGGAGTGTTGCTCCGGGGCCCACAAAGATACTTTGGGCCTCCAATGCCCCAGGCTTCTCCCCGCCCCATTCCCCGATCACATTACCTTATGATGGAGACGGTTCTCTCGGGTCCCCGGCACCGGCCTCCTGCCACTTGAAATAACCTCTCCCGCTCTCCTGGCCGGTAGCGATTCCAGCCGGGAACGGGTAAAAGATTCACTTGACAAATACCAATGGGGCACGAGAGTTAAAATGGCTTGGCCCTCTCACTCACCTTGCTCACCACCACCCCCCCCCCTCCACTCACACCACCCCAACCATCATACTGCAAACGCACCCCGCCACCCCACCCAATTTAAAATCATGACTTCAGTTCAGATTCTGACAACTAGAAATGCTGATAGATTCCTGCATTCTAGAAATTTAAGAGCAAATTCCGCAAAAGCTGTGTAGGATAGTGTGTAATATAATGAGCTAACAGCTTGGCATAGGTAAAAGACCATCATGGGCTGGTTAGTATAGGGAGGGAGGCTAACTGAATTCTGCTGTACTCACTTGAGCGAGAATAAATATAACACACAACTAAAGACGTAACTAACCGCTGTACTGCCCAAAGCTAATTATGGGTAAGTAGGATGCTTAGCTTAGATGGAATTTGAATCACATAACTATGGTAGTGTAAGGGATAAAGTGCTGCCAGGGAAAAAGAATCCAGGCTTGGCACAGCAAGTCACAGAAGCATTGCTAGGTTCAGCAGAATGTCAACAGGAGTTCGGGTGGGCAGAACTAGGAACTAGGATGAACTGGTTTGCTGAGTTTTAAACGAAGGAAAGAGCCCATGGAGCTAAAGGTACTTTAGGTTAGAAATAGTTCATCCTTATCCATTACAATGAAGATGAGCTGAGAGCAGGGGTGTGAGGAGGCTAAACAATAACAATAAAAACAACTTGGGGGAGAAATTCGGTATCGCCCCGTTTGGGGCGCAATTATCGGCCGGGCACAAAGTTTAGCGCCTGGCGCTAGTTATCGCCTCCGACTGCAAACTTGGCTTCTATCACCCCTGGAGGTGATTGGAGCACTAAATCAGGCACTACACACCTCTCTTAAGGTGCTAACACCGAGGAGCGAGGCGCTACCTCAGAGCGCTGGCGAAGCTCATGTGATGTCAGTTAACAATGGAACACAGACACACTGGCGCCAGCCAGTTCTTAAAGGGGAGGGTAGATCTTGCTCTCCATCCACACCCTGCTCATTGCAGCCTTGAATCTCGGCCTGGAGAGACCTGTACATCAATTCTGCTGGAAAGAACAATGGAGAGGCCCAGGGAAAGAGCTCAGAGTGCAGCCCCCTTAGTCTCTTCTAAATCGATGCAAAGAAGGTCAAATCAAAATGAACCTGCAAAGTGCTGCTCAGTACCCAAAACTCCTTCACACAGCGTTGATCTCTCCAGAAGCCTCTATCTCTCTCTCTCAGAATGCATGGTACAAAAATGTCGCCGACAAAAAAAGGCAGGAGGCGGCCGCCTTTAAATAGTGCTCCCCCAGTCCCTTCCCGACTGCAAAACGTTCCCCTCAACCTGTCGTTGCTAGCGGCAGGCGGAAAGGCAGGGGGCGCCACTCAATATCCGGTCCGGGGCGTTGCATGCTCGACTGATGTCACAATCTGTGGGTGCAGGAGATCATGGCAGTAGTGTTTAGCGCCTCCGCAAAATGTCTGGTCAATTTCGCGAGTGGCGCAAACATCGCCTCCCCCGGGCGCTAGTTGCTTTGCGCCCCATTAGCGCCCTCTTAGGGTGCTAACGGGAGGCGCAAAGCAACCGAATTTTGCCCCCTTGTATTTATATAGCGCCTTTAACGTAGTAAAACGTCCCAAGGCGCTTCACAGGAGTATTATAAGAAAACAAATTATTGGAAAGAATTCTGAAGGACAGGGTAAATCTTCATTTAGAAAGACACGGATTAATCAAGGATAGTCAGCACGGATTTGTTAAGGGAAGGTCGTGTCTGACAAACTTGATTGAATTTTTTGAGGAGGTAACAAGGAGGGTAGATGAGGGTAGTGCATTTGATGTAGTGTATATGGACTTTAGCAAGGCTTTTGATAAGGTTCCACGTGGCAGACTGGTCACGAAGTTAAAAGCCCATGGGATCCAGGGCAAAGTGTCAAGTTGGATTCAAAACTGGCTCGGAGACAGAAAGCATAGGGTAATGGTTGATGGGTGTTTTTGTGACTGGAAGGCTGTTTCCAGTGGGGTTCGGCAGGGCTTAGTACTAGGTCCCTTGCTTTTTGTGGTATATATCAATGATCTTGACTTGAATATAAGGGGTATGATTAAGAAGTTTGCAGATGATACTAAAATCGGCTGTGTGGTTGATACTGAAGAAGGAAGCTGTAGACTGCAGGAAGATATCAATAAATTGGTCAGGTGGGCAGAACAGTGGCAAATGGGATTCAATCTGGAGAAGTGTGAAGTAATGCATTTGGGGAGGGCTAACAAGGAAAGGGAATACACATTAAATGGTAGGACACTGAGTAGTGTAGAGGAACAAAGGGATATTGGAGTGCATGTCCACAGATCCCTGAAGGTAGCAGGCCAGGTAGATAAGGTGGTTAAGAAGGCATACGGAATGCTTGCCTTTATTAGCCGTGGCACAGAATACAAGAGCAGCGGGATTATGCTTCAACTGTATAAAACACTAGTTAGGTCTCAGCTAGACTACTGTGTGCAGTTCTGGTCACCACATTACAGGAAAGATGTGATTGCACTAGAGAGGGTACAGAGGAGATTTACAAGGATGTTGCCAAGAGTAGAGAATCTTAGCTATAAGGAAAGACTGGATAGGCTGGGTTTGTTTTCCTTGGAACCGAGGAGGCTGAGGGGAGACCTTATTGAGATGTATAAAATTATGAGTTGCATAGATAAAGTGGATAGAAAGGATCTATTTCCCTTAGCAGAGGGGTCAAAAACCAGGGGCACAGATTTAAAGTAATTGGGGGAAGGTTTAGAGGGGATTTGAGGGGAAATTTCTTCACCCAGAGGGTTGTGGGGGTCTGGAACTCACTGCCTGAAAGAGGCAGAAACCCTAACCACATTTAAAAAGTACTTGGATGTGCACTTGAGATGCTGTAACCTGCAGGGCTACGGACCAAGAGCTGGGAAGTGGGATTAGGCTTGATAGCTCTTTGTTGGCCGGCGCGGACACGATGGACCGAAATGGCCTCCTTCTGTGCTGTAACTTTCTATGATTCTATGATTCTATGAAAAAATTTGACACCGAGCCACATAAGGATAAATTAGGGCAGGTGACCAAAAGCTTGCTCAAAGAGGTAGGTTTTAAGGTGCGTCTTAAAGGAGGAAAGAGAGGTAGAGAGGCGGAGAGGTTTAGGCAGGGAATTCCAGAGCTTAGGGCCTAGGCAACAGAAGGCACGGCCACCAAAGGTTGAGCGATTATAATCAGGGATGCTCAAGAGGGCAGAATTAGGGGAGCGCAGATACCTTGGGGGGTTGTGGGGCTGAAGGAGATTACAGAGCTAAGGAGGGGCGAGACCATGGAGGGATTTGAAAACAAGGATGAGAATTTTGAAATCGAGGTGTTGCTTAACTGGGAGCCAAAGTAAGTCAGCGAGCACCAAGTCCCGTTTGCCCATCACCCCTGTGCTCGCTGGCCTACATTGGCTCCCGGCGCTATATAAATACAAGTTGTTGTTGAAACAAAGAACTTGCAATTGTACCATACCTTTCACATCCTCAGAATGTTCCAAAATGCTTTTAACCCATTAAAGTCTAGGAGAGCTGGATCCATTCTTAGTGGCGAAAACAAGATGGAGGCAGCAAGATATTAAAAAATAATTATTTTGGGGATGTTGGCATCGCTGGCAAGACCGGCATTTATTGCCCAGCCCTAGTTGCCCTTGAGAAGGTGGTGTTGGGCCTTCTTCTTGAACCGCTGCAGTCCGTGTGGTGAAGGTGCACCCACAGTTTTTTTTTATTCGTTCCTGGGATGTGGGCGTCGCTGGCAAGGCCAGCATTTATTGACATCCCTAGTTGCCCTTGAGAAGGTGGTGGTGAGGCACCTTCTTGAACCGCTGCAGTTCATGTGGTGAAGGTACTCCCACAGTGCTGTTAGGGAGGGAGTTCCAGGATTTTGACCCAGCGACAATGAAGGATCGGCGATATACTTCCAAGTCAGGTTGGTGTGTAATTTGGAGGTGAACTTGCAGCTGATGGTGTTCCCATGAGCCTGTCGCCCTTGTCCTTCTAGGTCGTAGAGGTCACGGGTTTGGGAGGTACTGTTAGGTAGGGAGTTCCAGGAATTTGACCCAGCGACGATGAAGGAACAGTGATATATGTTTAAGTCATGATGGTGTGTGAATTGAAGGTGATGGTGTTCCCATGCATATGCTGACCTTCTCCTTCTAGGTGGTGGAGGTCGAGGGTTTAGGAGAAAATTTCCTTAAAGGATATACTTGCCTTGCCTTAAAGGCGGTGCAACAAAGGTTCACTAGATTGATTCCTGGGATGAGAGGGTTGTCCTATGAGGAGAGATTGAGTAGATTGGGCCTCTAATCTCTGTAGTTTAGAAGAGTGAGAGGTGATCTCATTGAAACATATGAGATTTTTTTTTATTCATTCATGGGATGTGGGTGTCGCTGGCAAGGCCAGCATTTATTGACGTCCCTAATTAGTTTTTGAGAAGATAGTGGTGAGCCGCCTCCTTGAACCGCTGCAGTCCGTGTAGTGAAGGTACTCCCATAGTGCTGTTAGGGAGGGAGTTCCAGGATTTTGACCCAGCAACGATGAAAGAACGGCGATATATTTCCAAGTCAGGATGGTGTATTACTTGGAGGGAAACTTAAAGGTGATGGTGTTCCCATGCACCTGCTGACCTTGTCCTTCTAGGTGGTAGAGGTCACGGGTTTGGGAGGTGCTGCAGTGCATCTTGTAGATGGTACACACTGCAGCCATGGTACACCAGTGGTGGAGGGAGTGAATGTTTAAGGTGGTGGATGGGGTGCCACTCAAGTGGGCTGCTTTGTCCTAGATGGTGTCGAGCTTCTTGAGTGTTGTTGGAGCTGCACTCATCCAGGCAAGTGAAGAGTATTCCATCACACTCCTTACTTGTGCCTTGTAGATGGTGGAAAGGCTTTGGGGAGTCAGAAGGTGAGACACTCGCCGCAGAATACCTAGCCTCTGACCTGCTCTTGTTGCCACATTATTTGTGTGGCTGGTCCAGTTAAGTTTCTGGTCAATGGTGACCCCCAGGATATTGATGGTGGGGGATTCGGTGATGGTAATGCCGTTGAATGTCAAGGGGAGGTGGTTAGACTCTCGCTTGTTGGAGATAGTCATTGCCTGGCACTTTTGTGGCGCGAATGTTACCTGCCACTTATCAGTCCAAGCCTGAACGTCGTCCAGGTCTTGTTGCATGTGGGCATGGACTGCTTCATTATCTGAGGAGTTGTGAATGGCGCTGAACACTGTGCAGTCATCAGTGAACATCCCCATTTCTGACCTTATGTTGGAGGGAAGGTCATTGATGAAGCAGTTGCAGATGGTTGGGCCTGGGACATTGCCCTGAGGAACTCCTGCAGTGATGTCCTGGGGCTGTGATGATTGACCTTCAACCACCACAACCATCTTCCTTTGTGCTAGGTATGACTCCAGCCAGTGGAGCGTTTTCCCCCTGATTCCCATTGACCTCAGTTTTACTAGGACTCCTTGATGCCACACTCGGTCAAATGCTGCCTTGATGTCAAGGGCAGTCACTCTCACCTATATGGCTCTAATTCCTTCATCTAAGTCACTGATGAATATAGTGAAAAACTGAGGCCCCAGTACTGATCCCTGGGGGACACCACTGGTCCCATCGTGCCAAGTGGACTACATACCCATTATCCTTTTCTCCCCTTCTGTCTCTTTCCTCCTTCCTTTTTCCCCTTCTCTCTTGCCCTCTCTTTCTATCTCTATTCACCTCTTTCTCTTCCCCATTCTCTCCCTATTTTCCGCTCTCTTCCATCTGTTCTCTCTCGATCGCTCTTTCCCCTCACTTGCTCTTCTTTTTCTCGCTATTCTCTTTCTTTCTCCTTTCTGTTCTCTCTTTCTCCACTTATCTTGCTATCTCTCTCTCCTCCACCCTCTCTCTCTTCCCCTTTCCACTGTTGCTCTTTCAACTATCTCTCTTCTACTCTCCCCCCCCCCATCTTCTGCCCTCTATCTTCTCGTCCCTCTCTCCCATCTCTGTTTCCCCCAGCTCTTTCCCCCTCTCTCTTCTCAGATGTATAAACTTCTATGGTTTCTCAAAATGTATTAATGATCCAATAAACAAAAGTATTGTTACCCCCTCTACAGTTAAGAAAGAGCAGTTTAAACACACACATCTAATTCATTGTGATTTGACCTGCCTATAGCCTTATCAAAGGCAGCTGAAGTATAATTCTGATCACATTACAGAGACCATGAACCAAATACCCCTTTCCACCTCTACCCAACAGAAACAACAGCCCTGATATTAACCTGCGGTGAGAGGAGAGCGTGGGGCTGGTAGGGTAAGCAGCAGGCTCGTCCTGACTTGCTGATGTGAAGCCAGGGCCTGATACAAGGAATCCTTTAAACAATTACATTAATTTACCTTCTCTGCCCTCTTCTGGGCTTGCTGCTCCTTTGCGCCAATTCCAGGTGGGGTCGGAACCGGGTGGCGAACTCGCGACCGAGCATTAAAATGGCCTTGAGGTCTGAATTACGTCATCCGACCCTGACTTTTGCATTTTACTGAGGCCCTCGCCTGCCTCACACCCCTCCCGAAACTCATGAGCTCAACTTAGGGCTGGTGAGAGTGCAGCACCAAGCTGGGGGGCGGGAAGCGGCCTCTACTTTAGCCCCCCCCCCGAACACTCCCTTCTCATCGGGTGCAGGGAGTTACATTCGACCCACTCATTTCTCAATGGATAATGAGTTTAACAAGAAACAAAGACTATTCTTTGACACTACAGCATGCCCCAGGTAAAATGTAAACATTCTGGAATCAAATCAGCTCTTCTCTATAATTAGGTTGGCAAAAACAATCATTAAACAGGCATTAATATAAACAATGTCAAAGGAGATTGAACAGCCTGCTATGGGAACAGATTTAGAGATGGATCTCAAGGTAATATAATGTGTCAGTCTATAATTACTCTGCAGCAATTTCATAACAGTACTCTGAATCATTAGCACGGACTTGAACCTCTGACCTGTAGAAAGTGTTTCCCACTCTGCTGCAATTTTCTCAAAACAGCTGATCTAACAACATGGAACTGCCATCTTTGACTCTATTGTCATTTACAACATGACCTCAAGTCATAACATCGAAAATAAGGCTGCTGAGGCAGTTGGCAACTCATAGTGGAACAAACTGTGACACAACAACAGAAAGACACAAACATAAAAGACTGGGGTTTGACTGCAAGATTCCTTGTCACTGGTTTAAATTTTCCCATTTAATGAAAGGATTAAAGTTTTCCTAGATAATGTAGTGATCCCCACTGAAACATCCTTGTAAAACTATGTGGCTGAGACTATCCTTTAAACAAGTTGGATTGCTTGCCATCTGTCCTTTTCAATTTAACCTGTTTGAGAAAACTGCATGGCAATCCTTACTTCTTCCTCCTTTCTTTTGTAATCTTTCTCAGGATGTGGGACTGGAGTCACACATACATCAGATGGCAGGTTTCCTTCCCTAAAGGGCATTAGCAAACCATTGGTAAACTGATGCCAGATTTTATTTCCAGATTTGTTTAAACTGAATTTAAATTCTCAAACTGCCAAATTCTCAAACTCACCTTCTCTGGATTATTAGACTAGGCCTCAGGATTACTAGTCCAGTCACGTAATCAGGTGTCAGGTGTGGCTTAGTGGTAGCATTATCACTTCGGAGTTAGAAGGTTGTGGGTTCAAGTCCCACTCTGGAGACCTGAGCACAAAATGTAGGCTGACACTCCGGCCACGATTTTGCCGTTGGCGTCGGGTTGGCTGGTCGGCGGGTTCCGGTCCCACTGCCATTTTCAGCTGCACTGAAATAACTATTTTGCCTTAATTGGGCTTATTAAGCCCGCCGTGCACATTACCCGGCCCAATCAGTGGGGTCGGGTCTGCTGCTTGCCTCTGCTGACATCTTCGATTCAGCTGCATTTAAGGGGCCCATGCAGCCTTGTGGTGTTTCATTCACATTCTGCTGCTTCTCAGTGTTACTGATAGCGAGATGACTGCTTCAAGAGCCAAGGCTTAGAATTGAAGCATAGAAGATAGGAGCAGGAGTAGGCCATTCGGGCCCTCGAGCCTGCTCCGCCATTTAATGAGATCATGGCTGATCATCCAAATTCAGTACCCTGTCCCTGCTTTCTCCCCATATCCCTTGATCCCTTTAGCCTTAAGAAATATATCTAACTCCTTCTGAATATATTTAATGAATTGGCCTCAACTGCCTTCTGTGGTAGACAATTCCACAGGTTCACCACTCTCTGGGTGAAGAAATTCCTCCTCATCTCAGTCCTAAATGGCTTATCCCTTATCCTTAGACTGTGACCTCTGGTTCTGGACTCCCCCGCCATCGGGAACATCCTTCCTGCATCTAGTCTGTCTAGTCCTGTTAGAATTTTATAAGTTTCAATGAGATCCCCTCTCATTCTTCTAAACTCCAGCGAATATAAGCCTAATCGACCCAATCTCTCTTCATACGTCATTCCTGCCATCCCAGGTATCAGTCTGGTAAATCTTCGCTGCACTCCCTCCATGGCAAGAACATCCTTCCTCAGATAAGGCGACCAAAACTGCACACAATACTCAAGGTGTGGTCTCACCAAGGCCCTGTACAACTGCAGCAAGACATCCTTGCTCCTGTACTCGAATCCTCTCGCTATGAAGGCCAACATACCATTTGCCTTCTTAACCGCCTGCTGCACCTGCATGCTTACCTTCAGCGACTGGTGCACAAGGACTCCCAGATCTTGTTGCGCTTCCCCTTTTCCCAATCTATTGCCGTTCAGATAATAATCTGTCTTCCTGTTTTTGCTACCAAAGTGGATAACCTCGCATTTATCCACATTATACTGCATCTGCCATGCATCTGCCCAATCACCCAACCTGTCCAAATCATACTGGAGTTTCTCTGCATCCTCCTCACAGCACACACGCCCACCCAGCTTTGTGTCGTCTGCAAACTTAGAGATATTACATCTAGTTCCCTCGTCTAGATCATTAATATATATTGTGAATAGCTGGGGTCCTAGCACCGATCCCTGCGGTACCCCACTAGTCACTGCCTGCCACTCGGAAAAAGACCCGTTTATTCCAACTTCTCCAAGATGTGATGATGACTCCCTCCATGCTCTTGTGGAGGGAGTGAGAGGGCGCAAGGAGGTTCTGTTTCCCTCCAATGGATGTAGGAAGCCTCCTCAGCAAACCAAGGCAGCCTGGCTGCAAATTGCTGAGGAGGTTAGTGCCAGGTCTTTGTGTTCACGCACCTGGGTTCAGTGCAGGAAAAGGTTCAATGATCTGCTACGCTCAGCAAAAGTGAGTATAACATCACACTTACCTTCAATCTGCTCCCCATCTCCTCTCATCACCAGCACTCTGCATTGTCAACCTACTCCTGCCCATCCCAACTTACCCTTACATCCCTTGAACCCTTAACCATCCCTCTCTCTCTATGTACAGACTCACTCCACCATTCTACTATGCACCCCTCACACTTGCTATCACTGTAATGCAATGACAACAACTAACAACGCACAGGGAGGGCTCTCGGTATTGGCACCTCACTCCATCTTTGTCTCCCTCTAAGCATCTATGCTATGGATTCTCTACACTCACTCCAACATTCTCACTTAACCTCCACTTGTATCTGTCATTGCAAGAAAAGAGAGCCCACAATAAGAGGGAGAGGGGCAGGACAGGAGGAGGGCCACCTTCCATGGCGCACTTAACCATCGCTCAGGAGGCTGCTATCGACATCGTCGGAGGTGCAGAGGAGCTGGAAGTGGGGGACGGAGAGACGGGCGAAGTAGAGCAAGCTGGTGACAGAATAGATTTGCAACCCTCTCATTTAGATTTCATGACTGACTGATATGGCATCTGATCATACAGATTGAGTTCTGATCATCTGCACAATGGGATGTGTCTGCTACGTTAATATCACATGTCGAACTCATACCTTTACTCTTCCACAGGACCATCGAGA
Organism: Squalus acanthias; assembly: GCA_030390025.1. Classification (NCBI taxonomy): domain Eukaryota; kingdom Metazoa; phylum Chordata; class Chondrichthyes; order Squaliformes; family Squalidae; genus Squalus; species Squalus acanthias. Next base: position 226,278,409 of record CM059425.1, on the reverse strand, counting down.
GCCTCCCTCCCCACTGTCCAGGAGGAAGAGCCGGAAGACTCCTCAGAGGAACCTGCAGCCTCTGAGGGTGCAGTGCCAGCAGGATTGAGCGCAGCCAGCACCAGCGCAGAGACACACACCTCAGTGGGTCATTCGCGAGATAGATTAGTGTTGTCACCTGGTGTATCACAGCTCACAAGTGAGCATCAGCAGGTGGTGGAGACAGCGACAGCAGTGGTGAGTCCTCGTCGGAGGGCGCTGGACGCTCCTAGCTCTGCTCCGCTGCATGTGGACCCTGTGCCTCTGGGGCCATCCAGAAAGAGAGCGGTGCTGGAACTTCAGAAACAAATGCAGGAGTCTCTGACAGGGTTTGCAACCACTGTAACTGTGAGTGTGCAGCGAATGGAGGAGTCCATCTCAAACATGAGCAATGCCGTGGTGCACACAATGGCGAATGTAGGTGCAGCCATGGAAAGGATGGCAACCTCCACGGAGGACATAAATCACCAGACTCAAATGAACATGGTGACTCTTCTAAATAGATGGTCTGCTATGGAGGATAGATGGGCATCTATTGCGGAGAGGAACCAGAGGTACATGGACGTCCCTGTTACGAGGACTGTCAGTACAGAGATGGGTCCTCATGGCCCCACTGATGTGCAGCAAGGTGCTCTCCAGCTACTTGCTAGCAGTGAAGTGCGGGTGACCCATGAGAGGGATGTTGGTGGTCGACAACAAGGAAGTGTGGGCTCCTCTCCAAGCACTCACACTCCCATGCTACTGCGGAGCCCTCGGTCAGAGCCCCAGATTCCTCACCCAACTGAGATGGCCATCTCAGCCCCTGCACAGCCACAGGAGGAGCAGACTGTTGCGAGCCCTCCCAGGCTCCCAAACTCAGAGGATGCCCGCCAAAGGCGTCTAAGCAGGCGCAGCATGGAAGTGAGCAAGGTGCCTCTACATCTGCTGATGCCACAGGGGAAGCACCACGTAGAAGCACATGTAAGAGAAAGTTAACACACACATAGTCACAAAGGTAGTCACTTGGGTGTTTTGATCAAATACAAAGTGAAGTTTCTCATCGTTATTTCAATTGTAATAAAGAAATGCGATGGCAAAGATTCAAAGAGTTGGCCTATGTGCGCTCAGAAATGGAAGTTGCACAGTGAGGGGTCAGGGTGCCTTTCATCTGTAGTGATGGTGGGGAGAGTGATAGGAATGCACACTTTATTGTACAGATGCTGTATGGTATGTAATGAAAGTCTTGCAAACACTCATTTCCATGTACCAGCCACATGTGTTTGCTGCATAAACTTACGCGAATCTGGCATGGATTAGTGCATCCCTTGCCTCACGGCCAGCAATGTGCTCGTGTGCTGGTGGCATTGGCACATCCGCCTCCGCAACGTCTTCCTCATCTGCCGCCTCATTCGGTTCCTCCTCCATTCCTCCTCCTCTGAGGAGGCTGTGCGCTGAGCTACTTGTTCCTCAGGCAGCTGGAAGCCACGCTGCTGTGTGATGTTGTGCAGTGCACAGCAGACCACAATGATTCTGGAGACCCTGGCTGGTGAGTACTGTAGGGCTCCACCAGATCTGTTGAGGCATCTGAATCGCATTTTGAGCAAGCCGATGGTTTGCTCTATGATGCTTCTGGTGGAAATGTGGCTCTCATTGTAGCGCTCCTCAGCTTCGTTTGATGGCCTCCTCATCGGTGTCATTAGCCACATCATCAGGGGATAGCCCTTGTCGCCAAGTAGCCATCCAGAAAGTTGGGTTGGTGGATTGAACAGCTGAGGCACAGTGGACTGCTGCAGGATGAATGAGTCATAGCAACTGCCAGGGAACTTGGCGCAAACATGCATAATGTTCTTCCTGTGGTTACACACCAGCTGGACGTTAAGGGAGTGGAAGCCCTTGCGGTTGACAAATACAGCTGGGTTGTGATGGGGTGCCCTAATGGCCACATGTGTGCAGTCTACGACGTCCTGCACCCTTGGGAAGCCTGTCATATTTGCAAAGCCAACCGCACGTACAGTTACAGTTGCTTCATCCGTGGAGAAGTGGATGTAATTGTGAGACTTTGCAAAGAGGGCATCGGTAACCTGCATGATGCAAGTGTGTGTGGCCGACTGGGAGATGCCGCTGATGTCTGCTGCTGATCCCTGGAAGGACCTTGAAGCAAAGAAGTTGAGGGCGGTGGTGACTTTGACAGCCACTGGTAAGGAGGGTCCACCCGCTCCTCTGGGCTCCAGGTGTTGGTGCAGCATTGTGCAGATGTCAGCGACTACCTCTCGGGAAAGTCTCAGCCTCCTTTGGCACTGCTGCTCACTCATATTGAGGAAGCTCCTCCTCGACCTGTAAACCCTGTGTTGGGGGTATCTCCTGCGGCGAGATTCAGCCCAGCACTGACGCCCTGTGCCCTGTGCAGCATCAGGTGGCTGAGGAGAAGGTTGGCGCTCCTGTTGTTGCTGCTGCTGTTGTGCCTGGTTCTGCTGCTGCCGCGGCTGCTCTTCCTCCGATTCTGAGGACCAGAATGAGAGGGTATAAATGGCTCCCATTCTGCTGGTACATATCTCATTTGAGGAATAGATGTTATAAGTGCTCAGTTAATGTGGGGAGAGGGTTTTCCAAGGAGGTCACAGTGCATATGGATCTCAGCTTAAACACTTACAAGCTCAATAGACCTGCAAAATGTGTTCCAAAACCTCAAAACACAAAGTTCTGGCATCTGAAAGTCAGCCATGTTACAGGTCCACTTTTATGCTGCAGGTGCAGCTGTCAAGAATTCAGCTAGTTGCTGAACCCGGCACAATCAGCTGGCGTGTTTGTCGCACGACGGGTAACACGCTGAAAATGTACTAAAATGGGAAGAGCCTGGTAAAATGGGATTATGTAGGCAGTTAACAAGCTGTTAACTGCCTTAAGTGGCTCTTCCGCCACTTGGTGTCGGGTCTGATCGGGACTCGCAGACCCAACACTTTGTAAAGTTGCGTGGAGGCGGGATGGCGGCGGATTCGCAACCCGCCGTCAATCATTTTGATGTTAACTCCTGACCCGCCTCCAAACCCGCCCTCTGAGCGCCGGCAAAATCGCGGCCTCCAGTGCAGTACTGAGGGAGTGCTGCACTGTCGGAGGTGCCGTCTTTTGGATGAGACATTTAACTGAGGTTTGCTTTCTCAGGTGATCGTAAAAAATCCCATGGCACTATTTTGAAGAACAGGGGACTTCTCCCCAGTGTCCTGGCCAATATCAGCCAAGATCACTAAAACAGATGATCTGGTCATTTATCCCATTGCTGTTTGTGGGAGCTTTCTGTGCGCAAATTGCTGCCGTGTTTCTTACATTACAAGTCAGTGCACTTCAAAAGTTGGCTGTAAAGTGCTTTGGTATGTCCTGAGGTCATGAAAGGCACTATAGAAATGCAAGTCTTTCTTTGCTAGCGACGTTGGAGGACTCCGTATGAGGACAGGATGTAGGTCCTGCTCAGGTGCAAAAAGTCAAGTTTTTATAGTTCACTCACCTGCTTATCTCAACTACTTTAAACGGACACACAGAGATTTATGCATCCACGATCTTCTACTATTCATGGCTGTTCTGCTTATCATTTAATCATCAAAAATGAATCATTGATAGCAAAGTTCGTGCCTGTCATTGCTTGGCACTTCCTTACAGCAGATGGTTTATGTGCTAATTTTCACAGTTTCAACAATGGGACTCAATAACCCAAATATTCATAAGTGATCTGTCTCTCTTCTTTCTTAGTCTTTTCTCAAGGTCCTTGGCTTTTCCCATGTCGGTTTTCACCCAAAGGTTGTTTCTAAAAGCTGTTGTCTCAGAATTACCAGTTTGTCTGACGGTACAAAGGTACAGTATGACTGATATGTTTTACAGCGGGAGAGAAAGTAATTCCATTATAAATGATTGAATACAGAGGACAAGCATTTGTTCCTGCAGTTTGCAAGTAACTTTAAGTAATAAACTTATATTAAGCAAATACAAAAGAAAACTCCCTTTGGCAATTGAAAGGGACGATTTTAACTCGGGACGGAATTCTGCTCCGAAGTCTTTGTCATCTGAACACCGTGGGCTGGATTTTCATAGGGCCGTTGAGGCGGGATTGGAGGCGTGTGGGGGGTTAAAATTGCAGAAACTGGAAGGCGGGCCCAACCCCGCCTCCATCCCGCCTCCACGCAATTTTGATGACATCGTGTATACTGGTCCCGTCTCCATCCCGCCTCCAAGAGGCGGGAGAGGCCGTTATTGCCCTTAACAAGCCCTAAATTGGCTCTGTAATGCCATTTTGATAGTTATTTGCTAGTTTAACCCTTTTCCCACGTGAAGCACGCCTGATCTGAAACACGCCAGTGAAACCTGGCGGGAGCACAAGTGGATAGCTGACTCTCAGCTGCAGCTCAACCTTTAAATAGGAGATTTGATCAGCCATCACTTGCAGGTGGCAGAACTTTGTTGTCACAGGTCTGGGGGAACTTTTAGAAGGCATAACCACAGCTCTGGAAGTTTGGAGCCTGATGCCCATCTGCAGTGTGACCTCCTGGGAAACCCCTCTCGCCACCTTCATTGAGCGCTTCCTCAACTGAGGCATATACCAGAAGCATGGGAGCCATTTATTTCCTTCCCTCCTGGGCATCAGATGAGGACGAACACCAGCCGTGGCACCAGCAGAACCATGAACAACAGCAGCACCAACAGCAGCAGCAACAACAGGAGCGCCAAGCTGCTGCTCACCCGCCTGAAGCTGCACAGGCCAGAAGGGGCCAGCGCATGGAAGGCCGTCGGTGCAGGAGATACCCCCCAAACAGGGTCTACAGACACAGGGTCAGTTACCTCAACATGTCTGAGCAGCAGTACCAAAGGCAGCTCCGACTTTCGCGAGAGGTAGTGGGTGACATCTGCGCAATGCTGCAACAAGACCTGGAGCCCAGAGGACCAGGTGGACACCCCTTACCAGTGGCCGTCAAAGTCACCACTGCACTCAACTTTTTTGCCTCAGGCTCATTCCAGGAATCGGCAGCAGACATCAGCGGCATCTCCCAGGCGGCCGCACACACTTGCATCATGCAGGTAACCGATGCCCTCTTTGCCATCGCGCACAATCACATCCATTTCACGAAGGATCGAGCAAGTGTCACGGCGCGTGCGGTTGGATTAGCTAATCTGGCAGGCTTTCCAAGGGTGCAGGGCCTCGTTGACTGCACACATGTGGCCCTTAAGGCACCCCATCGCAATCCAGGTATTTTTGTCAACTGCAAGGGCTTCCACTCCCTCAACGTTCAGCTGGTGTGTGACCACAAGAAGGAAGTTTTGCACGTTTGTGCTAATTACCCTGGCAGTTGCCATGACTCCTTCATACTGCGCCAGTCTAGTGTGCCTCCGCTATTCAGTCCGCCAGACCAACTTAACGGATGGCTACTTGGAGACAAGGGCTATCCCCTGAAGACGTGACTAATGACGCCGTTAAGGAGCCCATCCAATGCAGCTGAGGAGAGCTACAACTACAACCACATTTCCACCAGAGCCATAATCGAGCAAACCATCGGTATGCTGAAGATGCGCTTCAGATGCCTGGATAGATTAGATGGAGCCCTGCAATACTCAGCAGCCAGGGTCTCCAGAATCGTCGTGGTTTGCTGTGCACTTCACAACATGGCACAGCGTCGTGGCTTGCAGATGCCGGAGGACCAAGTGGCTCCTCACATATTCTCCTCAGATGAGGAGGAGGAGGAGGTGGAGGAGGAGGAGGAGAGAGAGAACGAACGTCTTGCAGAGGCCCATCAACCAGCGGCAGCATTACGCGAGACCATAGCTGCCCGGAATGCAAGGAACGCACTCATCTTGGCCAGATTTGCTTAGCCTAGACAATCAAGCACTTTTGCCTCGCAGCTTCTTACCAGAGCTTCGACAATGGCCCAGACCCAGCGGATCCCTAACAATGTGACCACCATACTGACAATTGCAAGTTATCCTAAGGCCTCATTGTGGAAGTCCCATTAGCAAAATGACAGATGCCACAACTGCAGCAGTAGCCATCAGAGTTTTTATTTACACTTAACATCTGATGGCTTTTTTACATTAAACATCAAATTTCACCCACGTGACTACCCTTGTGACTATTTGTGCAGTATCTTTCTCTTACGCGTGCTCCTACGTGGTGCTTCCCCTGTGGCTTCAGCAGAGGTGGAGGCCCCCTGCTCAGTTTGTTGCTGCTCCTGTCTCAACACCTTTGGCGGGCGTCCTCTGGGGTTGTGAGCCTGTGAGGGCTCGGCAACAGTCTGCTGCTCCAGCGGCTGGGCAGGGGTTGAGATGCCGATCTCAGTTGGGTGCGGACTCTGGTGGGGCTCTGACCGAGGACTTGTCAGTGGCATGGAAGTGTGAGCGCTTGGAGAGGAGCCCCCACCTCCTTGTTGTCTGCCACCAACATCCCTCTCATGGGCCAGGTCCACCTCAGCGCTTGCAAGTGGATTAAGAGCACCTTGCTGCACATCAGGGGGGCCATGGGGACCCGTATCTGCACTGGCAGTCCTACTCAGAAGGACTTCCATGGAGGTCTGGTTTCTGTGTTCAATAGATGTCCATCGCTCCTCCAGAGATGTCATTCTATTCTGAACACTCACCATGTTTTCTGCACTCTGGCGACTTATCTCCTCCATGGCCGCAGCCATCCTCTCGTCTACTGTAGCCATCCTTTCGACGGAGGTTGCCATCATTTGTACGGAGGTTGCCGTCCTTTCTGTGGTGATGCGTTCATGCGCCAATGACTCCACAAAGGCTCTGCTCATGTTTGCAATAGACTCCTCCATTCGCTCCACACTCGCAGCGACCCTGGAGACAAAACCTGCCAGAGACTCCTGCATCTGTTCCTGGAGTTCCAGCACCGCTGATCTTATGGATGGCCCTGGAGGCAGAGGGTCGACATGCAGCTGAGCCGAGCTGGCAGAGTCCTGCGCCCTCCGACTAGGACTCTCCACTGCTGTCCCTGTCTCCACTATCTGCTGAGGCTCACTTGTGAGCTGTGATACACCAGGTGACAACACTACTCTATGTCCCGAGGGTCCCACCGAGGTGTGAGTGTCTGCGCTGGTGCTGGGTGCGCTGAATTCTGCTGACGCTGCGCCCTCAGAGGTTGCAGCTTCCTCTGAGGAGTCTGGATGCTCAGGCTCTTCCTCCTGGCTAGTGGGGACGAGGGCTTGCGATGGTCCTGTGGGGGAGTAAAGGAAAGAGTCAGAGATGTAAGTCCAAGGTTACATGCACATTGCATATTGCAGATGATCATAAATCCATCTGTTCTAGCTTCAGATTCATTATCAGTGACTCATGCAATGTCAATGAGAGAGATGATAAACTATTCTGTCACCAGCTTGCTGTGATGCACCCGTCTGTCCGTCCCCCACTTGTGTATCGTCCTCCACTCCCACGATCTCCAGGACCACATCCTCCCAGGGGGTGAGCTGGGCTAATGAAGGTGGCCCTCCTCCTGTCCTGGCTCTTTCCCTTTTATTGTGAGCTCTCTTTTCCTGCAATGAGGGAGACAAGTGGAGTTTGAGTGAGATTGAAGGAGTGAGTGTAGAGAATCCATAGCATAGATGCTTAGAAGGAGACAAAGATGGAGTGAGGTGGCAAGACCAAGGGCCCTCCCTGTGTGTTGTAAGTTGCTTTCATAGCATGACAGTGATAGGGAGTGTGAGGGCTGCATATTCGAATAGTAAGGTGAATGTGACCATAGAGGGAGAGGGAATGGGTAAGGGTGCATGGATGTCAGTGTCAAGTGGGATATGGAGGAAGAGGTTGCTAAAGCTGAGTGCTGGTGAGGAGAGGCAATGGGAATCAGATTGAGGGTGAAGGGAAAGTCATACTCACTTTTGCAGTGCGTAGAAGGTCATGAAACCTCTTCCTGCACTGAAGCCAGGTTCTGCGGGTTATGGACAAAGAGTTAACCTCCTGGGCGACCTGGACCCACACAGCCTTGGTCTGCTGGGGAGGCTTCTTCCTCCCTGAGGAAGGGAAGAGCACCTCTCTGTTGGCTCTTGCTCCCTCCACTAAAGCTTGCAGGGCAACGTCATCGAAGCTGGGAGCAGACCTGGGTCTTTGGCTGGCCATTCCTCCTGCAGTTGCCTCTAAGATACAAGTCCAAAAGGTTGGCAGTCTGCAGAAGAAGCAAGGCTTGTTGCAGACCTTAAATGCAGCAGCAATGATGACGTCATCAGAGGCGACTTTCAGACTGGAATAACTCATTGGCCATGGGTTCCCACACATTGGAACTCAATTGGCCAATTAAGTTAAAATCGCATCATTCTCCCACATCGATCTAGATTCGGGTGGGCAACACGAAAAGCAGATAACACGACCCCAACCCGCCCCAGTATCAAAATCCAGCCCCGTGGGTCAGCTGCATGCTGTTTCAGGGGGAAAGCAGCAGCTAGCAGGCTTGGGAGGGGGGACGAAGATCGAACGGCCCACAGGCCGCCCACCAGCACCAAGAGAAGGCTGCTGCCAGTAAGGTAAGTCTGGGAGTGCGGCTGTTGCGATGATCTCGTGGATAGGGGGAGCCCAAGGCAGCAGAGTTTCAATGTGGGGTCCGGAGGAGCACCAGTGCCATTAAAATGGCAAATCGGCGAGAACGGAACAGGAAATGGAGCCGCTGATCAGGAAGAGTTAAAATCCCCCCTAAAATATGATGTCAAATGCAATTATGCATCACAACACTCTGAGCAGGTAGAAAATGAGCTGGAACAGATTAAGGAGGCCAGAGTGTTTGTGTGTAACCATTTTGCCTAATTTAGCGGATTATTAAATACAACGTAAATCCTATTGGAATGCAGGGCCCTTCCAATTGCACAAAACCTCTCCTTTAAAATTAACAGATTAAAATACAAAATGGTTGTTTGCTTCAGGGCAACTTCTTTTAAATTCTGAAATGTGCTGAGCCAAACACAGCAATAGAAACTTGGTGGGAGGAGCTAGACTTTCCACCCAATGACTATGAATGGGTGTTAGTCAAGCCATGTTGCAGTTCATAGTATTGGTTGGAGAATGGTTTTGAGTTATACCGGAGGAGTGACAGGAAAATAGCCAACATCCAATCAGGGTCAGCAACAAATTAATCAGAGGAATCATTACGGCTCAGAATTGTAATGAGAGATTAGTAAAGGAATGCACCAAAGTGAATGTCGGAGCAAAGTAAGATTGGACCACGGGAAGTGGGCTAACGGTCCCACAGACTAGCCTAGCAATAGCCTGACATAGTCATACTCACAGAATCACATCTACCAGCCAGTATCTCAGACTCCTCCAGCACCATTCCCGGGTATGCCCTGTCCCAACAGCAAGACAGACCCACCAGAGGTGGAGGCCATCAGGTAGGAATGGCCTGGGGAGTGCTCAGAAATTACCCTGGACTTCGTGAAACTGCATGGCCTCATGTGAAACCAGGCCAAGGAAGCCTCCTGTTGATACCACCTGCTGCTCTCCCCCTCAACTGACAGATCAGTATTTGAGAATGTTGGATCAGAGGTTGTGCGCTTGCCTCTGAGTCAGAAGGTTGTGGATGCAAGTCCCACTCCAGAGACTTGAGCGCAAAATCTAGGCTGACACTCCAGTGCAGTACTGAGGGAGTGCTGCACGTTTGAAGCTGCCGGCTTTTGAATGAGACATTAAACCGAGGCCCTGTCTGCCCTCTCAGGTGGATGTAAAATATCCCACAACACTATTCAGAGAAGAGCAGTGAAGTTCTCCCCGGTGTCCTGGCCAATATTTATCCCTCAACTAACATCACTAAAAACAGATTATCTGGTTATTTATCTCATTGCTGTTTGTGGGATCTTACTGTGTGCAAATTGGCTGCTGTGTTTCCTACAACAGTGACTACACTTCAAAAGTACTTCATTGGCTGTAAAGCACTTTGGGACATCCTGAGGTCGTGAAAGATGCTGTATAAATGTGAGGTCTTTGTTTCTTTCACTGAAATTATGTAAAACCGATTGATTATTGGCAAAGAAAATTTCGAAAGGCCTTGCAGTATGTATATTGTGCAGTTGTATGCACGAAGTAATAGAGCGTGATAAAGTACACTCAGCAGAATCAGCGAGTCGGATGAAGTACAAAATTTCTCCCCATGTTAATGTTTTCCTTTGGGCACAAAGGTGACAGGAAGTATTGTTGCTCATTCCATCACCTCGGGTTTACCCGAAGGCGGCTCGCACGTCAGTGATGTCCTTTCCATCCGTATGTGTGACCGTTGACACGTAGTTCACCCTTTTTCCAGCAATAATTTGCTAAACTTGGTTCTGTGCAGTAGGAATATTTTTGGGCTTAAAAATAAACTCTGTAAACTGCTTCATAAGAACTTTTACAGCCATTCAACAGGATTAGGGTCACGGCTGCATGCCTGACGGAGATGCTATTTTCTTCTGTTAACTAACTTAGAAGTAAATAAATGCTCTTCGCACAAAGGTGAAATGCTTACATCTGATGTTTCAAGTAGTAACTCTGAATAATTACAACTGAGTTCTGAGTGATGTCTTACTGCTGGAAAAACTGTGGTCGGGGTAGGTTTATTTCGCCCCTCCACTCCTGAAATGACTGACTCCTTGCCCACGTGTACTTCCACAGCAACTGCCGGCCTTTCATTACCTCCGCCAAGTGGCCATTCTTCACGTCTGCATCTGGGCAGTGAGTGGAGGGCATCGCAAACTGAGCCCACTGCTGTCCCAGCTAAGATTGGCCAACTCAGCACAGGCCGGGCTTCAAATCTGGGACCTTCTGCTCTGTAAGGAGCGAATTTGACTACATACAAAAGCAAAATACTGCGGATGCTGGAAATCTGAAATAAAAACAGAAAATGCTGGAAATACTCAGCAGGTCAGGCAGCATCTGTGGAGAGAGAAGCAGAGTTAACGTTTCAGGTCGATGACCCTTTGTCAGAACGTTGACTACATATACTGACTGTGGAAAGGAAAATGGGGCGGGGTGTAGAACGTATGGCCGATCTGCTACCACTTGCTTTGTGCTCCTGCTGAAGTTGAACTTTACCCCCTGTAGTGTCTGATCAAATCCTTAGAACCTCTCAAAGGTTTGCAACCAATGGATTACTTTTTGAAGTGTATTCACCATTGTTCTTTAAAACAAAAGAAAAGACTTGCCTTTATATAGCACCTTTCATGGCCTCAGGATGGCCCAAAAGCGCTTTACAGCAAATGAAGTTTTTTTTAATATGTAGTCACTGTTATAATGTAGGAAATGTGACAGCCAATTTGTGCCTCATTTTTTGTGTCAATTCAATTAAATTGGCAGATTAGGTATTTAAAGGGATGCAGCCTCATACGGCTGCAGCAATACATCATTAGTGCAGTGATCTCACTTTGAAAGGAGCAAGCATTACTGGAGGTGCTGCAGTCAGAAGGGTTCATTATGTGTCAGCTGTGGCTCAGTAGAAGTGCTCTAACCTCTGAGTGAGAAGTCCCACTCCAGAAACTTGAGCATATAATCTAGGTTAACACTCCAGCGCAGTACTGAGGGAGTGCTACACTGTCGGAGGAGCCGCCTTTCAGATGAGACGTTAAACCGAGGCCCCGTCTGCCCTCTCGGCTGGATGTAAAAGATCCCATGACACTATTCAAAGAAGAGCAGGGGAGTTCTGCTGATGTCCTGGCCAATATTTATCCCTCAACCAACATCGCTAAAACAGATCATCTTGTTATTATCTCATTGCTGCTTGTGGGACCTAGCTGTGCACAAATTGTCTGCCGCATTTGCCTTATTACTACTGTGAGTACACTGCAAAAAAAGTATTTCATTGGACATAAGGCACTTTGGGATGTCCTGAGGTCATGAAAGGTGCTATATAAATGCAAATGTATCTTTTTCCACTAAAAGGTGAGTTTCTTCAAATTTTCCTTCTTTTTCTAGGTTTTTGTGCACTATAGGGAAATTTATTCACTGCCAGACTAGTACTAGATTCGGCAAAGGATCAATAAGAGCAGGAAAGGGCTGATTGGGATCTCAAGTGATTTTCCATCAAATCCCAATGTTCCTCGATGCAGCGGGTGTCCCGTACCAGGCATAGCTATCCGGTAATGACAGTAGGGATGTGGCAAAGAAGCTGAGATAGATAAGGAGGCATTGACAGAGTAGGGCCATCTCCTAAATGAAGACCTCCATACAACTTCTAACACCCATATGACCAGTGACCATCAAAGTAAGCATGGCCCGGAATTCTTATGCATCGGGCTCCTTCCAGGCCCCTGCTCGGGACATCGGCAGTGTCGGCCAGTTTGCTGCCTGCAAAATGTATCAGGGAAAGAAGCACCTTTCCTGCTACGATGTAACCAATGACGCGTGGGTACTCAGCATAGTGTTTAAACCAGGTTATCGGGCCATAACAAATTTTTAAGCCAAGGTGTTACAGTGTAAAAGTTTCTTTAAATCCCAATAAATACCCTATCCTGCACTGTTAACACTAACCACTTCTGACAACCTGTGATGAAAAAAAGTCCTCCAAATACAGTTTAACAGATTAATCAGTGACTGCTTTATTCTGCCTTTGACGCAAAATGCTTTAAATAAAGCAGAACTGATTAAATAATTACTTTTCATTCTCCTAGTGACGCAGAACGCTGTAAGACAGAATAAATGAAACGATTACTTTTTTATTCGTAATCACATTGTGCCACAAGAGGTCAAATGCATATATTTAAAATCCGTAAAATGGAACATGTGCTTTCCAAGTGACCATTAGAATTTAAAGTATAATTTAGTCTCCTGAGGGTGTGCATAATTACAGATATATAGCTGTCCTGTTCATTCTGTGTGGGCAACCTACAAGTACATTATTGGACTGTGACTGGTGGTGTTCCACAGATATCTGCATGGGTCCAGCTGGGCTGGAAGCACAGGCCGCGATTTCGCCAGCGGAGGCGGGATCGCGGCGGGAGAGCTGGTTGGCAGGTTCTGGTCCCATTCCCGGCTGCAGCCGCTCTGTAAAAATGATTTTCCGTTAATAGGGCTTGTTAAGCCCGCCCTGCGGGGTTCCCGGCCAATTAAAAGGAAGCGGGTCTGATGATGTCATTTGATGATGCATCATTAGCCGGTTTCCTTAAAGGGACCATGGCCACATTCATTTTGACAGTTCTGCTGTCAGTGTTCTACAGCATTGAGGTGCTGCAAACACTGACAAGCACTGCACAAAGGTGCACGGCTGCACCCAGGCTCTTGCATGACTCCCTTCATATGGAGGGAGTCACAGCACGCAGGGAGGGTCTCTTCCCTTCCAAGGGCAGAAGAGACCTCCCCAGGACACCAACGCAGCCTGGTTGCACAGGAGAGCAAAAGCAGGGATGTCGTCAGGAGTACCTGGCTGCAGTGGCACAAACCTTTCAATGATCTCAGTAGATCACGAAACGTTACTGCAAAGTCACACTCAACCTCATCCTGCTGTGCCACTCATCACATCCCCATAATTCTGCCTTCCCTACCTTACTCCTACACATCCTTACTCACACCAACTTACCTTGCACCTCCACCCATCCCACCCATCCTACATATCACCTCCCCATCTCACTAGCCACCCCTCATCCTCATCCTAGTGCAATCAGACCAACTAACAACACATAAGGGTAGGCACTTGGGTGTTTTATGCAATGTTCATGTAAATGTTTTGTTAATGTGTTGTCAAACATTGAATTCTTTATTTTCAACACTTTGCCTTATTGTACAGATCTGTGCTTACCTTTGGAAGTGTGTTAGTGAGTTCCAGTGAATGGCGAGACATAACGGTATCCCCCACAATGGTGATGAGTGTGAAAGGAATAGCTTGGTCATTGTAGGAATGCTTTATGGTGATGGTGTGGGGTGGTGTTAACCTGGCGCATCATGTGGCATCCAGGGTGTACAGCGTCAAGTGAAGTAAATCTGGCCGTGGTGATGCCATCGCTGGCCTCCCGGGCAGCAATGTTGTCGGGTGGTCTGTTCTGAAATCGCAGACCTGACACTTTGGAAACTTAAATGGAGGTGGGTTCGTGGTGGGTTCCCAACCCGCTGTCCATCATTTCGATTTGGACAGCAGACCCGCCTCCAAACCCGCACTCTGAGCGCCGGCAAAATTCAGCCCATAGTGTTCCACAGAGCATTTAATCAGCTACATCTATACACTTTCAGATGAGGTGTTAAACCAAGGCCCCGACTTCCCCCTCAGGTGTGCGTAAAAGATCCCAAGGCACTATTTTGGCAATTACTATTACTATTAAAACAAAAATTCAATTTTCTATCTTACCAGTTCTGTTCCCATAAACCTAGATTTCCTACGACTGGCATAGTTTACACCTGAACGGCTAGTGGTAGGTTTCAGACAACTCAAATGTAACTGTTTGTGTCCAATTGTCAGAGGTTAGCTCATTTGCATGGCTTTGGCTGCAGATTTGGACAGGTGCAGGGAACACATAGGAGGAGAAAATGGTGTCTAAAATAACTTAAAGGGAAGGGGATAATTAAAGAGAAGTGTCAGAATAGGAAGACTAAAATTCAGAAAATCTTTAGAAAGGGCCCAAATCCTTCTCAATTAGCAGCCTTTGCCAAGGTGGAAGAGGATGGGGACTAAGAAGTGACGGCATAAGTGAAGGCAAAGGAGACCAAATGGTGCCGTAGCTGGGCTGCAGGCAACGGTCAAAGCAGTCCAGCACCTGACCTCCTGTCTGGTGCCAGCTGAACTGGTGGTGGTGCTGCATGAGGTACTGGTGAAGAGCATGCTCTCTAGGCCACTTCCTGGGTCAGCATGCAAAGAGGTGGAGCCACGTTTTAGGGCATAGCTGAGCATTACTGTCACTGGCTACGCTGCACGATAGCTACAGACTCTGCATCTGGCTCTTGGCTGGTGTGCCAAGGCAGTTCCCAATGGTGATTGCCAGGTAGGTATGCCAGGGCCTACAGATGTAGCTGGGGGTATCTTGACAAGTGTGAACAATCAGGGTAAGCTGGCTGTTGGTTACCCTGGCATGCCTTATTTCATACAGTAGCACTGAGATAATGTGATTGGCTGGTTAGTCAGGCATTGACATGTTTTAGTGGCACCATTGGGCCTGCTGTCCAGCTTTCTTTGGTCGTGCTATAATTGTCTGCCAGAATGAGCTATGTTCACCTCTGTCTGCAGATGTGGGTGTGAGGGCCCTGGCAGGTGGCACAGGGTATCTCCCATACTATCTGACCTGGCTGGCATCCATTCATAGGTCCACCTGTTCTTCCAAACACCTCAGACAGGGGCATTCCCTCCACAGGGGAGAAATAAAAATTGAACAATTGGTATGAAGATCCATGAGAACCCTAGTGCCAGCAGAGGGAAAGAAAAAAAAACAATGAATGAAATATAATGGATTGAAATGATTAATGTCAGCCCTTCAAATCAGCTCTGACCACAGTGGGTTACAAAACAGGCTAGCTACCAGGGAATGTGAAGATTTACCCCCTGGAGGCTTCAACACACAACCTCCTGAATCAAATGCATGAGTGCGACCAAGATTTTTTATTCAGTCTCGGGATATGGGCGTTACAGGCAAGACCGGCAATTATTGTCCATCTCTCGTTGTCCTCAAGAAGATGGTGGTGGGCCTTCTTCTTGAACCGCTGCAGTCCGTATGGTGAAGGTACTCCCACGGTGCAGTTAGGTTGATGGTGGAGGTCACGAGTTTGGGAGGTGCTGCTGAAGAAACCTTGGCGAGTTGCTGCAGCATATCCTGTAAATAGTACACATTGTAGCCACAGTACACCAGTGGTGAAGGGAGTGCATGTTTTAGCTAGTGGATGGGGTGTCGATCAGGCAGACTGCTTTGTCCTGGATGGTGCCAAGCTTCTTGAGTGTTGTTGCAGCTGTACCTATCCAGGCAAGTGGAGTGAGCCAAGCTGATTGAAGGCTTTCACTACATCCTGTTTGAATATTGAATAATGTACCTAACATACTCAACAGGCATGAGCAGTCTTCTGTGGTCGCTACAGGTGCCACTGATTACTGGGATCACCTTTCACTGAATAGCATGTTGATCAAAGGTTGAGGTCACCAAGAAAAAACAGGACTATATTGTGTGGAGTAAACAAGACACACAAAATCTGGTCATTGGCATGTTTTCAAATAGGAGATGATACACCCAGCTGAGCTGGTCACATGGAGGTGAGATAATCGGTCTCCCACGGTTCATTTACTGCCCCATGGTGAAGAATAAAAAAATGGACAGGAGGAGTGACGGAATCCAATGGCATGTGAGGGGGAGGGGGAGCAAAGACTTTGGAATCAATTAACAACATGTGACAAGTTAAAGTGAAATTAAGGAATTTACAAGACTGACAAACAAGTATTGAAGACATTCATTCATTTATTGTTTGTTTCTAGCAATCACAGAGAAAAGCTTGTTGCAGTTTCCATGTCAACTTATAAGCAATAGGGCACAAAGAAAGCTTGATTCTTGTTTCTTCACTGTTCAGGATCATTCACTTGTAGGGCAGTTAAATTAAATTCAGTATCATCAGTCTCTGCCAATTTCACCTCGTCTCTCAAAGGTGAAATAGGAACACAGGAACAGGAGAAACATTTGCCCCTTGATCTGCACCTCAACTCCATTTACCCACCTTTGCTACATATCTCCTGATATCCTTACCTAACAAAAATCTCAGTCTTGAAAGCTCCAATTGACCCCCAACATCCATAGCCTTTTGGGAGAGAGAGTTCCAGTTTTCCACTACCTTTCGTGTGAAAAAATGTTTCCTGATTTCATTCTTGAATGGCCTAGCTCTAGTTTTAAGATTATGTCCCCTTGTTCTAGGTTGAATACTCACGGGCTTCCTCCTACAGTTCCTCTGAACATTAATGGTGGAAGTTATAAGAGCTATGGCAGGCCTGACAGACCACCAGACCCAGACCCCACGACCCTGTGTCTTGTCTGCTTGGCCTTATAGTAAGAGACTTATGGAAGGCAAATTTTCCAACGGCTTCTGTGTCTGGGTGCTGGTCAGGTAGACTGCACCAATCCATATTTGTAGGTTCAGGTCATTAGTCCACGCCCAACACACCTCAGGTGCAGCCTGATCGGATTTTCAGGCTCAATGTCCAAAGTCAGCAGCCATGAATCTTCCAGCTAATGTCCCTGAAATATAAAATAAATTAAAAAGCCAATGGTCCCCCAGCATATTTGAGAGGAAAGCCAGCCCCAGGGCGTTTGATGCATGCAGTTCTCATTAGTTCGGCATTGCCTTAATCTGACACAACCCACCCGCCATTCCTCCTTCACAAAATATGTGAAAAAGTGTCTGTGGCACATCTGTCAATTTCAAATACACATGGATTATGTTTGGAGTTGGGCAAATGCTATGCTTTACGGGTCCCTCCCTAATAAAACACAACCCCGGTTTCTGGGCGTAGAGGGGATTTTCTCACTTCCCTAGGTCTAGACAACACAATTAAAGGGGAGGAAAGTTGGCAACCAAAACAATCCCACAACACCCCCAACCTCTAGCTCAACATTTAACTTGATTTATCTTGGTAGAATGTCAAAAGTATTTGCAAATGTGCCAGCGGCCAAGAAGCAAATGATATGGTCAGGTTACTGATGAGGGAGTCCATTTAGCACATCTAGCTCCTCATTTCCCCCAAAGAATCTAACTACAACTACAACGTGCATTTATATAGCGCCTTTAATGTAGTAAAACTTTCCAAGCGCTCCACAGGAGCGATTATCAAACAAAATTTGACATCGAGGCACATAAGGAGATAGTAGGACAGGTGACCAAAAGCTTCATCAAAGAGGTAGGTTTTAAGGAGTTTCTTAAAGGAGGAGAGAGAGGAAGAGAGGCAGAGAGGTTTAGGGAGGGAATTCCAGAGCTCAGGGCCTTGACAGCTGAAGGCACAGCTGCCAATGATGGAGTGAAGAAAATCCGAGATGCACACAAAGCCAGAATTGGAGGAGCACAGAGATCTTGGAGGGTTGTAGGACTGGAGGAGGTTACAGAGATAGGGAGACCATGGAGGGATTTCAAACAAGGATGAGAATTTTAAAATTGAGGAATTACCAGACCGGGAGCCAATTTAGGTCAGAGAGCACAGGGTTGATGTGTGAACTGGACTTGGTGCGAGTTAGGATACAGGCATCAGCGTTTTGGAGGGTGGAAGGTGGGAGGCCGGCCAGGAGAGCATTGGAATAGTTCAGTCTAGAGGTAACAAAGGCTTGAATGAGCCCAGAATTTTTGCGTCCACTACCCTATCTGAAGACTTTTCCCAGGAATTAATCACTCTTTGTTGTTAAGTCTTGCTGACATCAGTTCTGAACTTGCCTTTCACCAGTTTGTATCTACAGCCTCTTGCTCTGTGGTGTGAATTCTGTGTTGTTAAACACAAGATGGTTTACAGCCACCTACCCAACCCACACCCTATAGATACCAGGTAAAGCTCAGATTCGGTCCTCACTCTTAGCTCCCCAGACTGCCAGAAATTGGCCACAATGCACCCACGACTAACTTGTCAGGCAATGGAAAACATAGACCACCCTTGACTGGAACAGAAAACTCGGGCAGTCTTCCCTGGCCCGCACCTTGGGCAAGTGAATACAGCAATGGGTATATGCCCATAAGGGGTTCTGCCTGACTGTTCATCCATTTAAATGAATGAATGGAGAATTTGGAGGGTTCCATTAAGGATGTGCATTTCTCTCTGTCTGATTTTCCTTTACTCGTTGCGGCCAGGAAATCCAGTAGCCCCAGACACAGCGACAAGGAAATCTGCCCCAGTATGTTTCAAAAGAATGTAAAAGCGTTTACCTTTACAAGCGTCAGCCATGGCTGAGTTGGTAGCACATTCGCCGCTGAGTCTAAAGGTTGTGGGTTCGGGTCTGACTCCAGAGGAATGAGCACATAATCCAGGCCAACACTTCACATGCAGCATTGAGGGAGCGCTGCACTATCTTTTGGATGAGATGTTAAACCGCTCAGGTGGACGTAAATGATCCTATGGCACTATTCCAATTAGAGCAGGGGAGATGTCCTGGCCAATATTTATCCCTCAACTGCCATCACGAAAACAGATGATCTGGTAATTTATTTCATTGCTGCTCGTGGGATCTTGCTGTGTGCAAATTGGCTGCCGCATTTCCATACTTTACACCAGTGACTACACTTCAAAAGTACTTCATTAGATGTGAAACATTTTAGGATGTCCTGAGGGCGTGAAAGGCGCTGTGCAAGTACAAGATCTTTCTTACAATCGTTCCCGGTTCGTCATTTTTGCTTATACAGGAGTGACATTTTTCTTGGCTCAACAGAAAATGTCAATGTTCAAGTCGAGAAGGGATCAAAACTGACTAACTTGTACCATCGTCAATAGAAAGGGACAGGCCCACCAGGACTAGTTAGAAAGTGTTTTTCATGGGTTGGTATACATTTGGATTTCTTCAGAGTCTGGCACTTGCTTATACTGTAAGACCATTGCTCCAGCCCAGCTCCAGCTGGCTTTTACACTATGTAGATGCTAAATTTAAAAAACACAGTGCTCAGCAGTCACTACCTATCGGGTATCCACTGTAACATTTGTTTTTGATCGCTCAGCATGGCCGTTTCCCTTCATGTAGACTTCTTCAACAAAGGTACTTCCTCACTGTAAGTACCACTTCATGACTGGCTAAACACAGTTCACTCGTAGCAAGTGTAATTTCTGTATAAAGCATAGGAGCTATCAGCTAGTTAATCCAGCTGAGCATGTCAAACTGATGCTTCAATCATGCTCAAGCCTTTCCTCTGACTCAGATTGAAGTGGAAGATGCAGTAATTGGTTTAAAGGGTCTCGAAATCCCAATTGTTTCATAGAGCGTAAACCCAGCAGATGTGGGACTTTGAGAGAAATTGGACCTAGTTGGACAGTACGGCCGTGCAGTTAAAATTGTCTCCGAAATCTTGGGGAACACATAGAAAGATTTCCTTTCTCAGCACCTCCCACCCATCAAGTCCATTGCATTCGCTCAATGTTACAATTCACACATCCCCATCAACTCCCTAGTAACACTGTTTCCTGGGAATGGTAAGAGAAAAAGTAGAGAACAAAATTGAGAAAAATTTCTAGGAAAGTCCTCTCCCACTCCCTGAGGCAATTGAGGAAAGATCTAAAAACAACAACTTGCATTTAAAAAGCGCCTTTAACATAGTAAAAGATCCCAAGGCACTTCACAGGACTGTTATCAAACAAAATTTGGCACCAATCCACATAAAGAGATATTACGACAGGTAGTGAACAGTTTTAAGGAGCTTCTTAAAGGAGGAGAGAGAGGTAGAGAGGTGGAGAGGTTTAGGGAGACTATTCCAGAGCTTAGGGCCTAGGCAGCTGAAGGCACAGCCACCAATGGTGGAGTGATGGAAATCGGGAATGGACAAGAAGCCAAAATTGGAGGAGGGCAGAGATCTCGAAGGTTTGTAGGGCTGCAGGAGGTTACAGATATAGGGACTTGGTGCGAGTTAGGATAAAGGCAGCAGAGTTTTGGATGAGCTCAAGTTTATGGAGGGTGGAAGATGGGAGTTGAGCCAGAAGAGTCCATGGGGGAAAAATTGAGTCATGCCCCCTTTGGGGCGCTAACTTCGCCAGTGCGCTACTTTTAGCGCCCCCAAAAAAATAGCGCCCCCTGCGGCCGAAATTCATTGGTAGCGCCCCAAGAGGGAAGTGGGGTGCTACTGGAAGTGCCCCGCCTCCCTCTTGTGGCGCTACGTGCCGCGGTACTGCAGGCCTTCCTCCCCTTCTTAAAGGTGAGGGGCCTTGCACAGCGTGACCCGGGGCCCAGCTGGGACACCAGGGATTGGAGTGCCGGTAAAAGAGCCCGGCACTCAAGAGAAGTGCCGGGCTCACGGAGCACAGCCGGCACTCAGAGGAGGCTGGGGACGGCAGAGGGGGCAGGTGCTGGCAGGCAGCCAGCAACAAAAATGGCCGCCCGGCACCTTCCTTTAATTAGCGCGCCCCGGCCGCAGGTAGGCCCCCCTGACCCCGTCGGACATAGCATCTGGCGGTAAGTCAGGGGGCGCTACCGAAGATCGCGGCCGGGTGCAAGCAGGGCGTTGCGCACGGCGATGACGTCATCGCTGGCGGCGCAGCGCCAGTGGGGCGCTAACGGTTACCGCCGCCGCTAACCTCCCTGCTGAATTTTGCGGAGGTGTTGGCGGCACCGCGCCCGGGCTCTAGTTGCTTTGCGCCCCGTTAGTGCCCTAGGGCGCGAACAGGAGGCGCAAAGCAACCGAATTTTTAGGCCCATAACTCAACACAATCACCACAACTGGCAACTTAACCCCTATGTTACAAAGCAGCAGCCAGGAAAAAGATGGCAGGAAAGTCTTTGATGGAGAGTAAAAGATTTTATAAAATTGTCAACAGGCTCTGATAAAAAAAGAACCAGCAATAAGAACAATACGCACCAGTTTGTAAGAAGCGGCCAGATGTAAAGAGTCAATAAGCAGCATAGAACCTGCTGAGTGAACTGTGAATGATGCACCTTTCATCTGTCTCCTAGTACATTCAAAGTCCAGCTCATGGTCAGTAAGCAAAATAGTAAAGGGCATAGAAAAGACAAATGCAGAAAAGTAGTTTAAGAGTTGGGAGTTGGACAAGGGGACATAGGTTCAAACTAATGAAAGGCAAATTTAGGGTTGGTATCAGGAAAATTTTCACACAGAGAGTGATCAATTGAATGAGCGAACGAATAGAGTAATGGAGGCAAAAACTCTGGAATCGTTTAAGAACCAATTGGGCGATACAATGGGGATACTTTAGGGTATTTCAGGATAGCTGAGCAGAGATGGGTCGAATGGCCTTCCTCACACTGGCTGGAACCAGTGTCTTGGCGAATCGAATAACTAGGGCTGCAGATAGGGCTTTAAACTAAAAAGGTGGGGGGAGGGGGGAGGTGAGTGGAAATTTAGTAATCTAAAGAGAAAGGTCAGGGCAATAGAGCAGTGTAGTGAATTGGGTAAAGATAAGCAGAATGTGACAGGAAGGGACAGAGGGGGAAAAATTCAGTTGGTTGCGCCTCCCGTTAGCGCCTTAAGAGGGCGCTAATGGGGCGCAAAGCATCTAGCGCCCAGGCGCGGCGAAGTTTGCGCCACTCGCGAAATTAACTAGACATTTTGCGGCGGCGCTAAACACTACCGCCACGATCTCCTGCGCCGGCAGATCATGACATCACTCGAGTGCACAACGCCCCGGTATCGCCCCGGAGCGGATATTGAGTGGCGCCCCCTGCCTTACCGCCTGACGCTAGCAACGACAGGTTGAGGGGAGCGTTCTGCAGTCATGAAGGGAAAGGGGGAGCGCTATTTAAAGGTGTCCGCTTCCTGCCTTTTATTGTTGGTGCCATTTTTGAACTACGCATTCTGAGAGAGAGAGGGAGAGACTTCTGGAGAGATTCAACGTTGTGTGAAGGAGTTTTGGGTACTGAGCAGCACTTTGCAGGTTCATTTTGATTTGCCATTCCTTGTATCGATTTAGCAGAGACTGTGGGGGCTGCACTCTGAGCTCTTTGCCTGGTACTCTCCATTGTTCTTTCCAGCACATTTGATGTGCAGGTCTCTCCAGGCCGAGATTCAAGGCTGCAATGAGCAGGATGTGGATGGAAAGCAAGATTAACCATCCCCTTTAAGAACTGGCCCGTGCCATTGTGTGTGTGTTCCATTGCTGACTGACATTACATGAGCTTCGCCAGCGCTCTGAGGTAGCGCCTCGCTCCTCGGCATTTGCGCCTTAAGACAGGTGTGAAGCGCCTGATATAGCGCTGCAATCACCTCCAGGGGCGATAAAAGTCAAGTTTGCAGTCGGTGGCGATAATTAGCGCCAGGCGCTAATCTTTGCGCCCGGCCGATAATTGCGCCCCAAATGGGGCGATACTGAATTTCTCCCCCAGAGAGTTTAAAAATAATAGTGCATCAGTAAATAAGTTGAAAATGGAATAATGGTAAAAAGTTAAAACAAAAGGCTTTTTACCTGAATGCACAAAGCATCTGTAACAAGATAGATGAATTAGTGGCACAAATAGAGATAAATGTGTATGATCTAAGAGACATAAGGGGAGAAATTCAGTTGGTTAGCGCCTCCTGTTAGCGCCTGGCGGGGGCGCTAATGAGGCACTAATGAAGTAGCGCCGGGGTGAGGCGAATTCAGTGCCGCACGCCAAACCCAATCACCCCTTAGTGCCGCCGCTAACAGTTAGCGCCTGGGGCTATCGCCCCCTGCCTTAGCGCCTCGCCCCGACTTCGATGGCGGCTCCAGGGGCGCTATTTAAAGGGATGAGTCGCAGCTGTCAGGTTAGTGCTGTTTCACTGCTTCCTTGTCAGTTTACGATTGTGCAAGAGTTTAATTCAGTCATTTAAAGGTTCTTTAGTATCAGGAGTGTTGTGGCTACTAAAAATTTGTTACATTTGTTCTGACAAAATTTCAAAGTGCTACACATCGTTAGATTAATGGGGGCTGTACTGGCAGTCAACCTTGCCCTCCAGGATCTACTGCGGAGGGAGCGGAGGCAACGAGAAAGATTGCAAGATGTGGCCAGAGGGAGGAGGGGGGCCATCAGGGCTCTCAACAGGAGGCTTATCCTCCGAGGGTATTCCGAGAGCACTTCTCCTACCTCTAATTAAGCGAGGAGCAGTGTATTAGAAGGCTCCGCTTTAGCAAGGAGGTGGTCACCGAACTCTGCCACCTCCTGCAACCAGACCTCGAGCCTCAGATCAGGTCGACCACGGCTCTCTCAGTGGCAGTCAAGGTCACCGTCGCCCTCAATTTCTTCGTCAGCAGTTCCTTCCAGTCTGAAACAAGAGATATAGCGAACATCTCACTGTTCGCCATCCATCGCTGCATCCGGGAGGTCACAGAGGCTCTCTACAGTAGGAGAAGGGACTACATTTCCTTCCCCATCACCAGAGAGAAGCAGGATGAGCATGCATGTGGCTTTGACAGGATAGCGAGCTTCCCCATGGTGCAGAGCACCATTGACTGCACCCACGTGGCTTTGCGGGCACCGCATAACAATCCTGAGATCTTCCGTAACCGCAAAGGCTACCACTCACTTAATGTGCAGTTGGTGTGCGACCACAGACAGCGAATCCTCAATGTGAATGCCCACTATCCTGGCAGCAGCTACGATGCCTTCATCCTGCGCCAGACCAGTGTGCCAGCGCTCTTCCAGCCACCACATCAAGCACACGGCTGGCTGGTCGGAGACAAGGGCTATCTGCTCTCCACCTGGCTCATAACTTCCCTCCGCAACCCCAACACTCCTGCTCAGCACTCATATAATGAGAGCCATGCTGCCACCAGGAACATCATCGAGCAGACCTTCGGGGTGCTCAAGCAATGGTTCCGCTGCCTTGACCGCTCGGGAGAGCCCTCCAGTACTCGCCAGAGCGGGTGTCCCATTTCATTGTGGTCTGCTGCATGCTCCACAACTTGGCCACCATGAAGGCCCAGCCCTTGCCACCAGGGATTGCGGGACCAACTCAGGAGGAGGAAGAGGGAGAGGAGGAGGAGGACAAGGACGAGGAGGAAGAGGAAGGCGAGGAGGAGGAGGAACAGGAGCGAGGGAGGAGGCAGCCACTCAATCGGCCTTCTGGAAGGGCGGTCTGTGACTGCCTCATCAGACTGCGGCTCCAGTAAATTAAACCCCAGATCCCCGTTGCTCACCACATCTCCATCATTTCATCCCTGTCGCAGGCCATATCACAGCGCAAAGCTGAAATGAGAGACATCATAAAATCATCCAAAGCCAATTAATAATTTATCAATAATCAGTGAACACATATTTACAACAACATTAACTAGTCACCCTGTGCAATCCCCTAATGCCCCTCGTTACAGTGCCTTTGCCTACTCTAGTGCTCCTACGAAGTGTTGGCCCAGTGGCTGCAGCAGGGCTGGTGGAAAGCTGCTGAGTGTCCGTGCGGGAGACTTCAGATGGCCTTGCAGGATGTCCTCGACCAGCTCTGGGCCTGGAAGGCCCGGCTGTAGACTGCACCACATCAGCATGGGCGGCAGCAGTCTGGGCTGGCTGGATGACAGGCAGCGACAAGGGCAATGGCGGAGTGCCAGTGGTGGGAGCAGGAATGCTGTCATCCTGAGAGAGGACAGCAGGGTCCTGCTCCACTGACCCACTGGGACTCCCCCGGGGCAACACCTCAGCATCACTACCAATCTGCTGGAGCACACTTTGCTGGCCTGCTGTGACACCGTGAAAGCCCCGGTGGACAGTGGTCGACCCAGCCATGATGGCAGCAGTCAGATCTTGCATGGCATCAAGCTGAGACTGCATGAGAACAGTCTGAGAATCGATGGCACCAAGCATAGACTGCATTGCAGCACTAAGACGTTGCGGGGCTTCCGCCTGGGCTGCAATGGAAGCTGCGATATCGCCCATCACGCACGGCATGTGGTCTGGGTCGCCATGGTCTCTCTGGGAGTCCACCATCCTTTGCAGACTGCAAATGATGGACCCCATCTTGTGCGCAGAGCTCTGTGCAATATTGGAGGCGGACACCTCCACGCTCCTTGCCATTGCCGAGAGGCTCTCAGGCACCTATCATCTCCATGTGCATGTCCATCACCCTTCTTCTAAAGGCCTCCCCATCGAGGTCTCATCTGAGTCCTGTGCAGCAGAATTTGCGCGCGAACTCGCCTCCGGGGAGCTGACCCCCGAGCTACCATTTCCCCCTGGCCTTGCTGCAGTCCGCTCGTCCCCGGTGCATCACCCTGTGCAGATCCCGCTACTATACTAGCCTCTAAAGAATGTGTAGTGCCAGTACCTGAGCTGGTGCCTACCGGTGAGACATGCAGTGACGCGGTGTGCTCTTTGCCCTCCTCTTCTCCTGCCTCGCTCTCTATGGTACCCTCAAGGACAGGCTGCTCAGCTGCTTGCTTATTATCTGAAAGCATAAAGGCACAAGAGTCGGGTTAAGGTGAGGGGAGAGGGCAGGAAGGGAGAAATGCATGCATACAGCATGATTAGCTGGAAAGTGGGACAGGCTTGTGGTGTGAGGGGGAAGTGGGATGTGAGAAGAAGGAGTAGGGATGAACCCAAGGGGGTCAATGTCGCCGGTGGCCACGGCGCCCACTACCTGGTGCCCAATGATTTGCAGCACTCTTTCCTCCAGCTCAGACAGTGGTTGGGTGTCAGGTTGTCCCCCGCCTGTGCGCTCCTGCTCCCTCCTGTTGTGATTGACCTTGGCCTGCAAGAGAGAGGAAAGTGTGTGAGTGAGTGTGGAGCAATGTGTTTGGGAGATGTGCCTGCCATAGTTGAATAGCTGTCACTGTGTGCAAGGTGTGAGATGTGGGTGTGAGTGTTGGTAGGTGGAGATTGTTGGTGGGTGAGTGCTGGGGGTGTGGTGCTTTGGGCAGTGTGTGCAGATTGAGGTTCAGATGGCGGTATGTAGCATTTGTTGAAGCATTGACTCACCCTGACCACCCGAGTGAGGTTATTAAATTTCTTCCTGCACTGTGTGTGGGTCCTGGGGACCACAGTGCTGCCCGAGACCTGCTGGGCTACCTCCCTCCACATGGCGCGGAAAACTTGTGGCGAGGGTCTCCTGCCACTTGCCGGGTACAGCACCGCCCTCCGTCTCTCCACAGCGAAGACCAACGCCTCCAATGCCTGGTGGCAGAATCTGCGAGCTCTCTCCCTGGGCCGTTGATCTGCCATAATGACACCTCCTCCCAGTGGTCCGGTTCCTTCTCCTTGGCCTTCTGCTGCTGGCTGAGACAGCTGCAGAACCAGCAATGCTGAGAATGAGGTTCTGCAGCATGATTGAACCTCCCCTTTAAGAACTGGAAAGAGCCTGTGGCAATGATGACTAGCGATTAGACTGCACCTGAAATTGCTTAGCGCTTTGAATCTAACACCACTGAGCTAGGTCATTAGCGCTTGATTTAGTGCTCCCATCTTTTCTTTGAGCGATGACACTGAATTTTGCGTGCAGTGAGATTCATTAGTGCCTGGCGCTAAATCTCAAACTTTTCCAAAGTTATCGCCCACTCCTGGGCTATAATGAACTTCTCCCCCATGTTTGCAAGGTGACCAGGGGTGGGAACTAAATATTCTAGAGTACTTGATGGTTCAAAAAGACAGGCAGACTGGAACAGGAGAGGGGTGGCTGGGGGAGGGGGTGGAGGGGTGGGGTGGGTAGCACTGATAATTAGGGATGACATAAGGACAGTAGTGAGAAAGGATCTTAGCTCAGAAGATCAAGAAGTAGAATGAGTATGGGTGGAGATAAGAAATAAAAAGGGGCAGAAAACAATGGTTGGTGTAGTTTATAGGCCCCCTAACAGTAGCTATACCATTGGACAGTGTATTAATCAAGAAATAATAGGAGCTTGTAACAAAGGTAATAAAATAATCGTGGGGGACTTTAATCTTCATATAGATTGGAGTGCATTCCAGACAGTTTCCTAGAACAATACATCATGGAACCAACCAGGGAACAGGTTATTTTAGATGTTGTTTTGTGTAATGAGACAGGGTTAATTAGTAATCATATAATAAAGGATCTCGAGGGAAGAGTGACCATAATATGTTAAAAATTTCACATTGAGTTTGAGAGTTTGAAACTAGAGCAATCTCGGGCACTCCACTTCCTAGTGGGGCGGTAACTGAGGCAATGTTTGGGCACGATCAGCAGAGTGGAGCCGCGTTTCAATGCCCCTCCCCTTCAGTTAGAGGGGAGGGCCATTGCGCACTCTGCAGGGTCTCCGATGGCCCACACTAGGCCACCAGAGCGGCGTGGGGCCATGGCAGCAGCCCGGCGCTGAGACGTGGTGCCGGGCTGCGCGATGGCGGACAGGACCACGCCACGGCGCACCACGGAGGGCCGACCTGGAAGTCGGCCAAAAAGAGAAGATGGTGGCACAGGTCGTGGCCGCACCTCCCCTTTAAATACCGCCCCGTGAGCGGAGGTCGGCCTGGTTCACGACCCGCGAGGCTGGCGCTGACATCGCCCGCGGCAGCCTCGCGGGGCGCAGCAGAATTTCTGCCGTGGGGCGGTAAGGGGCCGCGGCGGGGTGCTAAGGGGTCACTGCGCACGGCGACGACATCATCGCCGGCCGCGCAACGGTCCGGGGTGCTACTATCGGGTAGCGCCTCAGCAACGCCTGCAGAATTTCTCGGGAGGCGCTTTTTACGCCCTCCCCCCCCCCCACCCCGGGTGATAAGCCCTTTGTGCCCCGTTAGCACCGCCCAGAAGCACTAACGGCAGGCGCAAATGTGCCAAATTTCTAGCCCAAAGTACTTGAGAAACTAATGGGACTAAAAGCCGACAAATCCCCTGGACCTGGTGGCCTACACCCTAGGATTCTAAAAGAGGTGGCTGCAGAGATAGTGGATGCATTGGTTGTGATCGAGGAATGGTCCCAGCGGATTGAATGGTAGCAAATGTAACCCCACTATTCAAGAAAGGAGGGAGAAAGAAAACAGGGAACTACAGGCCAGTTAGCCTGACATCGTTCGTCAGGAAAATGCTGGAATCCATTATTAAGGAAGTAGTAACAGGGCACTTAAAAAATCATTGGGTGCAGAAATTCCGATCCCTACGGGTGTGTACGCGCTGTGTACTCACCCGTAGGGGCATCGGAAATGCCGGTTTCAGGCATGCACTGCGCATGCGCTGGAAACCGGCATTTCCCATCTGTCAAGAAAGCTCTTGACAGATCCTCCGGCTGCCCTGGAGCAGGGCCTCTGCAGGGCGGATAGTGCTGCTTTTTGGAGACCCTCCACCCGCAGAAAACACTTACAATTCTTGCACCTGGATAAGAGTTGAAAAAAAGTAAAAAAAACATTTTCCACTGATTTATCATTTAAAATACTTTAAAGAAAGGTAAGTTTATTTTTAGCCCTATTAAAAACTTTAATTTTTTTTTTCAAAAAATATAATTTTTGTTTAAAATACTTAATTTATTGTAATTTAAAGTCATTTTAAAAATGTGATTTTTAAAAAAAAATTATTGAAAGTGTTTGCTATGTTTTGGGGGTGATCTCTATTCATATATTTGACAGGTCTTCCTTCTCTTCTCTGATTGGCTCCCCATGGCCCACGTGATCCCAGGGACGCTGCGAACCGCCTGCGCCTCTGGGATACGTGGGCCCTGCGCACCGGCAGTTTGGAGAGGCCCAGCAACGGAACTCTGCGCCTCCCGGGAGCCCTCCGGTCTAGGCGCAGATTTTTCCAGATCGCAGTCCTCTGCCCGCGGGAGGCCTGCGATCGGAATTTCTGGGCCGATCATAATATAATTAGGCAGAGTCAACATGGTTTTATGAAAGGGAAATCATGTTTGACAAATTTATTAGAGTTTTTGAGGATGTAACTAGCAGGGTAGATAAAGGGGAACCACTGGATGTAGTATATTTGGATTTCCAAAAGGCATTCGATAAGGTGCCACATAAAAGGTTGTTACGCAAGATAAGGGCACATAGGGTTGGGGGTAATGTATTAGAATGGATAGAGGATCGGTTAATGGACAGGGAACAGAGAGTAGAGATAAATGGGTTATTTTCAGATTGGCAGGCTGTAACTAGTGGGGTGCCGCAAGGATCAGTGCTTCAACTATTTACAATTTATATTAATTACTTAGATGAAGGGAAGAAGGGACTGAGTGCAATGTATCCAAGTTTGCTGATGATACAAAGCTAGGTGGGACTGTAAGCTGTGAGGAGGAAGCAAAGAGCCTGCAAAGGGATATAGGCAGTATAAGTGAGTGGGTAATAAGGTGGCAGATGGAGTATAATGTGGGGAAATATGAGGTTATTCACTTTCGTAGGAAGAATAGAAAACAGAATATTTTTTAAATGGTGAGAAACTATTAAATGTTGGTGTTTAGAGAGATTTAGTTGTAATAGTACAAGAAACACGGAGAGTGAGCATACAGGTACAGCAAGCAATTAGGAAACCAAATGGCATGTTGGCCTTTATTGCAAGGGGGTTGGAGTACAAGAGTAAGGAAGTCTTGCTACAATTGTACAGGGCTTTGGTGAGACCACCCCTGGAGTACTGTGCACAGTTTTGGTCTCCTTATCTAAGGAACGATATACTTGCCTTGGAGGCGGTGCAACGAAGGTTCACTAGATTGATTCCTGGGATGAGAGGGTTGTCCTATGAGGAGAGATTCCGTAGATTGGGCCTATACTCTCTGGAGTTTCGAAGAATGAAAGGTGACCTCATTGAAACATAGAAGATTCTGAGGGGGATTGACAGGATAGATGCTGATTGTTTCCCCTGGCTAGAGAGTCCAGAACTAGGGGTCATAGTCTCAGGATAAGGGGTGAGCCTTTTAAGACTGAGATGAGGAGGAATTTCTTCCCTCAGAGGGATGTGAATCTTTGGAATTCTCTGCCCCAAAGAGCTGTGAATGCTCAGTCGTTGAGTATATTCAAGGCTGTGATAGATAGATTTTTGGACTCTAGAGGATTCAAGGCATATGGGGATAGGGCAAGAAAGTGGAGTTGAGGTCGAAGATCAGCCATGATCTTATTGAACGGCAGAGCAGGCTCTAGGGGCCGTATGGTCTACGCCTGCTCCTAGTTCTTATGTTCTTATGTTCTTATTTTGTGACCTTGTCAACCAATGTGCAGATACAATTTAAAAAAAATTATTATTCATTTTTGGGATGTGGACGTTTCTGGCATGGCCAGAAATTATTGCCCATCCCTAGGGTGCGCTTGAGAAGGTGGTGGTGGGCCTTCTTCTTGAACCGCTGCAGTCCGTGTGGTGAATGTACTACCACAGGGCTGTTAGGGAGGGAGGTCCAGGATTTTGACCCAGTGGTGATGAAGGAACAGTGATATACGAATCCATTTGTAGAAGAGTTGCAGTGAATATTTCTCCCTTTCATAGCCGCTGGAAGAAATACTGCGCGTGCAGTATTGTTAAGTGGCCCTCCAGCCCAAATAATTGGCCATCCCGAGTAACAGCTTTTGAAACCAACCAGCTACAGTTGCACTGTCTTTGAAAACATATAGAGGTTACATGTGTGACTGTGCAGCTGGCAGTTTGCCATGCTATTTCCAGTACCTCATGCAGGTATCCATTGTTCCTTATTTTTTTGTCTGATTTCAAGACTACCTCTATACGAGGCTATTCTCAAAATGATTCAGTGCGCAAAACCCTTTATCAGCCCCAGCACAGTCCAGACTCAACAGAAGTTCTAATTAGCATGAACACTGACCCAGCGAGCAGAAATAAACCCATATCACAGTCCCCCAGCTACAGCAAGGTGAAATGAAGAGCCCTCCATTACGCCAGAAACAATATTGACCACAAAAATGATGGCAGACTAATCACGCTGCTCTATAAGCAATGAGAGCATACGCAGTATCTATAATTGCGTGCCATTACCTGGAGTCTTTGTGCTCCGGGATCCTCTCCCGTATCTAAGGCAGCAATGAGAACCCCCCCGCCCCCCACCCCGCCATCGTACTCTGGGTACCGGGAGAGGAAAGAAGCAGTGCCAGTAAAAAGGTCATGGAGATGAGGAGCCATGACTCGACTCTAAAATGGATAGGGCATATTCCATTATGCAGTGCATTCTGGGTACAGACATCTGCCATTGGGGCCCAGAATCGCAGAATGGATCCTTTTAAGATCGGGCTGGGGAGAATTGCTTTTGGGAATTGATAAATTGAATGAAGTATTTTAGTGTGTTTTCCCTGGCTGCAGTTCGGGTCCGTCTCTGACCAAAAAGAAGTAAAAGTGACTAATGTGCAGCTCGAGCTCCGGCTCATGTTTTATTTCTGTCCTGTCCAGCGGGCCGGATAGAATGACTTGGCGGCCAACTGGCGGGCCGTATTTTGCCCACCCCTGAACGAGAGCTTTTTACAACTGTACCATAGCTTCCACCCATTTGTATTCCAGCCCTCTTAAGATAAAGATCAACGTTCCATTAGGCGTTTAAATTATTTTTTGTACCTGTCCACTAGCTTTTAGTGATTTCTGTACTTGGACCCCTAAATCTCTCTGCTCCTCCACAGTTCCTAGCTTCTCGCCATTTAGAAAATACACTGATCTATCTTGGGTCTAAAGTGGATGACCTCACACTTTCCCCCTTTGAACTCCATTGACCACAGTTTTGCCCACTCACTTAATCTATAAAAATGCCTTTGTAACTTTCTGCTCCTATCTACACTATTTACTGTGCCACCTAACTTAGTGTTGTCAGCAAACTTAGATATACGGCTCTCTATTCCTTCACCCAAGTCATTGATAAATATAGTGAAAAGCTTAGGGCCCAGTATAGATCCCTGGGGGACACCACTAATCACATCCTGCCAATTTGAGTACATACCCATTATCCCTACTCTCTGTCTTCTAGCTCCTACACAATTCCATATCCAAGCCAATAGGTTGCCTCCTATTCCATGCGCTCTCTTTTTTGTTAACAGTTCATGTTCTGTATCTGGCAAATAAAGAAAAAGATTTGCCAGTCTTGACAGCGCTGTAGTGTCCCTCCTGCAGTCACAACTTTGTGTCCTCCAGAAGTTTGCACAAAGGTTCTGTGCCCTGTCCTATGGCAAGGCAGATGTCATGTGATCGACTGTTGCGTGATCTAATGTCGCATGATCCTATGTTGCGTGAGCGAATATCGCATGATCCAATGTCGCGATATCGACTGTGACGCGATCGACGGTAGTGCGATCAAATGTCACGTGTCCAATGTCGCGTGATCGACTGTTGCATGATTGAATGTTGCGTGATTAATTGTTGCATGATCGAATGTTGCATGATCAAATGTTGCATGATCGAATGTTACGTGATCCAATGTCACGTGATCGACTGTCATGTGATCCAATGTTGGGTTAACCAATGTTGCATCATCGATTGTCGCGTGATCGAATGTTGCGTGATCCAATGTCGCGTGATCCAATGTTGCGTGATCGAATACTGCATGATCGAATGTCGCATGATTCAATGTCGCATGATCCAATGTCACATGATCCAATGTCGCGTGATCCAATGTCGTGTGATCCAATGTGTGATCGAATGTTGTATGATCCAATGTCACATGATCGAATGTCGCGTGATCCAATGTCGCATGATCCAATGTTGCATGATCCAATATTACGTGATCTAATGTCACGTCATCGATTGTCGCGTGATCGAATGTCAGGTGATTGAATTTCACGTGATTGAATGTCATGTGATCTAATGTCGCGTGATCCACTGTCGCGTAATCCATTGTCATGTCATCGCACCTCCAAGAATACGCCCAAACAGAGCTGGCAACCCTAAGACAGGATGAGTGCTTACCCTGCATGCACAGGCCAGTAATGCGGTTTCAACAATCCCCAGCATTTACCACCATTCTCACCCATCGTGCAAGGACCACAGCCAGAAAACACATAGACACAAGCACAGCTTTCAACCAACTGCGTATGTGCAAGGTTTGCCCAAACCCGCGAACTCTACCACCTAGAAGGACAAGGGCAGCAGGCGCATGGGAACACCACCACCTCCAAGTTCCCCTCCAAGTCACACACCATCCTGACTTGGAAGTATATCACTGTTCCTTCATCGTCGCTGGGTCAAAATTCGGGAACTCCCTCCCTAACAGCACTGTGGGAATACCTTCACCACATGGACTGCAGTGGTTCAAGAAGGCGGCTCACCACCACCTTCTCAAGGGCAATTAGGGATGGGCAATAAATGCAGGCCTTGCCAGTGACACCCACATCCCATAAACGAATTAAAAAAAATACACAGCCTCTGGAAACTGCTGGCAATATAAACCAGATCAATGAGTGGCCACGAGGTGAGGGAGGTTTAACCCCAGTTTTGAAAGATGTTTGGCTGCGCTGAGATAGGGGTTTGGGCAGTTTGAACAATTTTACTTTAGATGAGTGATTTTTGATCACTATAGATGGTAGGTGATGTAATGACAGTTGTGTATGATGGGATATTCCGTCTATCAGAGTATTCCCTCACCAGTGGTACTAGACTCTAGCTCAGATCCCGAGCAATCATTTGCACCTTTACTGTGGCAGATGGAGTTCAATTAGTTGCATTCCAATACCTCGTGTTGGTCATGTTGTTTTGCAAAATCTTTTAATCCATCAGTAGCTTTGACACAAATACATAACACAACTAAATGATGCCCTTTACTCTACTTTCCTTCTCAAAGAACAGCTGACCTTTCAAGCTCTTAAAGAAAGAACTTGCATTTGTATAGCAACTTTCAGGTCATCAGGACATCCCAAATTGTTTCAAATCCATGGATTACTTTTTGAAGTGCAGTCACTTTTAGGTAGGGAACACAGCAATAGTCCACAAACAGCAAAAGGAGGCAATGGCCTGGAATTTTCTTGGACCTGCGCTCTCTCCACCGCTGTAACTTTGGTCTCTGTCACCACACATCCTGGAGCAGCTCCGAAGAAATTCAGGACCAATGACCAGTTAATCTGTTTCTTGGTTGAGAGATAAATTGGCCAGGACACTGGTGAAAACTCCCCATCTCTTCTTTGAACATAGTGCCTTGGGATCTTTTACATCCACCCGAGAGGCCAGACAGAGCCTTGGTTTAACATCTCATCTGAAAGACGGCACCTCCAACAGTGCAGCACTCCCTCAGTGCTACACTGGAGTGTCGGCCTAGATTATGCGCTTGAGTTTCTGGACTCAAGAGGCACTTGAACCCACAACCTTCTGACTCAGAGGCGAGGTAGGTGGAGCTCTTTAGCCTCGGTTGCAGCCCACCTAGGAGAAGGTACTTCGAAGGTAAAAAACCATGAAGAATGCAACAGGAAACCACCTTAGTTACACGACCCTAGTAAGTGGCTCAAGAATCTCGTGTGTGAGACTGGAGTTAGGAACTGCCCAAGGGCTGAATATGACGGACAGACTTGTTATGGATGCAAATACATCGAGGTATTTGACACAGAACTTCGAGCCAGTAGTGAGCTCCAAATCTTAAAGGTGCAGTGTACCACTGAAAAATTGCGAGGCAAAAAAACCTGCATTTATACGGCGCCTTTCATGACCTCAGGACGTCCCAAAGTGCTTTACAACCAATTTGCTTACAAACAATGACAAACTCATCCCCCTTTCCCATCAAAATCCTTCGTGTCACAATGCAAGTGACTCACAGCTTGTCTCCTTCCCGAAGCAAAAAGAGGTTTGGCAAACATTTTCTCCATGAATACGATATCCCTTTAAGTGATCGCAGCTGGTGGCTTTCTCAGAACTGGCTTTGCTGTTGCTAGGGAGTAAATTCCAAAAACAAAGGCTTTCTGTTTCATTCTTAGATGCTTACCCGATGTGATTGCATGGTAACCTGATATAAAAACCATTCCAAATGGAAATAAGTCTATTCTGATTATTTAACTAGAGGATAAACTTCAGTTTCTCTGGATTACCGTTAAGTGTCGCACAGTACATAGTTATGAAACACATGATATTTCACTACCTCAGTGAGAACTAGTTAGCCTGAATATTGAGCGGTGCAGCAGCTGTCCTGGACAACCAACTAGGGACAGGTCTGTAAATGGATCCGCTTTCACGCAGCGTCTCAACGCAGCTCCTGGTCAGAGCACGTTCCACCGTCACATTCCAGACTGTATAAAGCACGGACAACCATGCACAACTAATGTCGGATTACATAGAATTATATAGAATATACAGCACAGAAACAGGCCATTCGGTGCAACTGGTCTATGCCGGTGTTTATGCTCCACACAAGGCTCCCTTCTTCATCTAACATACAGTTCTGGATCAGCAAAAATTTTCTCCAATTAAATATTGAGAAAACCGAAGCCATCATTTTCAGTCCCCACCACAAACGCCGTTCCCTAGCCACTGACTCCATCCCTCTCCCTAACATCTGTCTGAGGCTGAACCACACTGTTCGCAACCTTGGTGTCATATTTGACCCTGAAATGAGCTTCCGACCACATATCCACAGCATAACAAAAACCACCTACTTCCACCTCCGTAACATTGCCCATCTCCGCCCTTGCCTCAGCTCATCCGCTGCTGAAACCCTCATCCTTTGTTACCTCTAGACTTGACTATTCCAGCGCACTCCTGGCTGGCCTCCCACATTCCACTCTACGTAAACTTGAGGTCATCCAAAACTCGGCTGCCCGTGTCCTAACTCGCACCAAGTCCTGTTCGCATGTCACCCCTGTGCTCGCTGACCTACATTGGCTTCCGGTTAAGCAACGCCTCGATTTCAAAAATTCTCATTCTTGTTTTCAAATCCCTCTATGGCCTCGCCCCTCCCTATCTCTGTAATCTCCTTCAGCCCCACAACCCCCCGAGATATCTGCACTCCTCTAATTCTGCCCTCTTGAGCATCCCTGATTATAATCGCTCAACCTTTGGTGGTCGTGCCTTCTGTTGCCTAGGCCCTAAGCTCCGGAATTCCCTGCCTAAACCTGTCCGCCTCGCTACCTCTCTTTCCTCCTTTAAGACGCTCCTTAAAACCTACCTCTTTGACCAAGCTTTTGGTCACCTGCCCTAATTTATCCTTTTGTGGATCGATGTCAAATTTTCTGTCTTAAAATACTCCTGTGCAGCGCTTGGGACGTTTTACTACGTTAAAGGCGCTATATAAATACACGTTGTTGTTGTTGTTGTTGTTGTTGTTGTTGTAACCCTGTCAGCATATCTTTCTATTCCTTTCTCCCTCATGTGCTTATCTAGCTTCCTCTAGTGGGACTTGAAAACATGACTTTCTGGGTCAGAAGCTAGAGTGCTACCACTGAGCCGACACCTGATCAGCCGGGGTGACATTGGGGACCCTGAAATGGTCACAACGGCACTGGTCTAGAGAGGGCTCCCTGCTCCTGATCGCAGTCCAGTGACTCACGTGTTTGCAAGGGGCAGGTCTGGCCTCTGTTGTGAAGCACCCCACGACCGATTAGTCTGTTACCATTCAGGGCTGGATTCCCCTCTTTGGGTTGGAAGAGCAGCGGGACGGGACTTCCGCTTGCCCCTTCGACTCTGCCCTGGGTCATGGGTCATTGATTATGAATGGTGGGCCCCTGGTGGGATTCCTGTCAAGAAACTCACCCGGCTGCAACATACCAATGGTGCTGCAGCAGGAATCGCTGTTGCACCACCAGCCAAAGTGGCCAGGGACATAAAGGGACAGCAGAGTCTGAAGATCAACAGCACTGACTGAGTCCTACACAGCTAAGTGAATGGGAGCCTATATACTGTGACAGCAGGCCTCTACTCCGCCTTCTCCCTCCCTTGCCTGACTTTGGGGCCACTACCACCGCTACCTTGGGCCGACCACAACATGGCAGCTCTGGGAAGCGGTGGTACATGGGGCAGACAGAAGGTAAATAGACCGGAGACCCAGATCCTGCCCGCTCCTCACCTCTTTGGAATATGCAATGTGGCCTGTCACCTCCTCCAGCTCTACAAGCCTCCGAGAACTCTGCAGGGGCTATATTCGATAACCTGAAAATGGGCGTGGGGATCACGATGCATGATTAACCTGCTCCCATTCAATGTAATGCAGGCAGCATGCCAACTTTGTGCTGCCTGTTTATTTCCATGATTTCAGCATGCAGCTAGCACTAACTGTTGATTGGCTGCACGCATCAGCAGGGGCCCAAAATCGTGAGAGGCTAGCACCAGTTAAAGCTAGCCTGCACTGCTTAAAGCCAGCCTGCATCTCTTAAAGGGGAGGTGCATTGTGGCTGGAGCAGGTGCTGGGAGTGGTGGTTGAAGAGATTCTGAACTGGCAAAGAATGAATAATGGCACAACATGGCAGAGAGTGGGATCCAAGGGTTTCCAACGCTGCACTGGAGGCCTTGATGGAGCGTTGGAAAGGAGGAGAGATGCGCTGTATCCACAGGGAGACAGGAAGCCCTCCAGACACACGCTGAAAAGCCAGTGGGAGCAGATAGCCATGGTAGTCAATGCCAGGAGTCAAGCCCCGAGAACCTGGATGCAGTGCTGCAAGAAGTTAAATGACCTCATATGAGTGGTCAAGGTCAGTGAATGCATCTTCAAATGCCATAACCCGCCAACTGCACCACTAGCCTCAGCCAGTGCTCAATGCACCACACCCCCATCACTCACCTACCAACAGTCTCTATCAATCAGGATTTATGCACAACAGCATCTGCAGTATTTTGCTTTTGCATACATAACATTCACAGCTTCAACTTACCTTCACAAACGTCGCACTGCTGCAAGCCTCACATCCACATCCACAGCTTGCACACACTGCCAGCTATTTAACCATAACAGCCACATCAGCCAAACAGATTGCACCACTGACACACTTCTCTCTCTTTTGCAGCACAACTGGAGACAGCAGGAGCTAACCGCCGGAGAACAGACGCGTCTGCATGACCTCACCCCCATGGAGGAGACGGTGTTGGCCATTATTGGAACGATCTTTGCTAATGCCTTGGCCAGCGCCAGGGCTGAAACCATACAAGATGCCGGTATCCTCATACCTAATCCTCCTTCTCTCATCCCACTTACCTCTCATCCCACAATCTCTTCTAATTTATAAGCTACAGATGGTGTAAGCATGCACCTCTTGCTTTCTCCCCCCCTCCCCTCACCACAAGCTCACCCTTGTGCCTTTCTCCTTTCAGATGCCCAAGAACTGCAGCTGGGCCGGGCAGTGGTGGAACAGCACCAAAACAGTGATGATGAAGACACAGCATCACTCGATTTCACACTCACAGCCACCAGCTCAAATACTGAAATTGCGCATAATTTAGAGGATAGCATAGAGGTGAGATCTGCATGTGGTGATACACTGGGCACGAGTGGCCTGCAGACAGGGCAGAGGGTAGGTGTCAGCTTGCGGGAGGGCGAGGTCACACCCGAGTACTGCTGCAGAGGACTCAGATGAACATTTTGACGAGGCAAGCTATAGAAGAAGGCTGTTGGGTATGCACAACAAAATTCTTGGTGTTTTGTGAAACCTGCCTGAAATACTGCGTGCAATGTCAAGGAGCATGGGGGAGTCCGGCACCAACTTGGCACAGGGCTTTGCGTAGAGCTTGGAGCCCATCCTTTCCAACATGGAACAAGTGGTCACCTCCATCAGCACACCTGTGGAACCCCCCATGGTGCAGCGTCTGATGGCTGATATCACAGCTTCTATTGCAGCACAAGCAGTTTCCAGCAAAAGTCTGACTGCTGAAGTGGAACTCAGACCGGTGACATCATGGCTCTGGATTCCAGTGTTCAAAAGGGCTTGCAGGGTGTCACAGCAGTCCATCAATCTGTTCTCCAACAGATTACTAGGATTGCTGAGGCGCCGCCCCAGGGGAGTGGCAGTGGCTCTGTGGAGCACGACCCTGCTGTCCTCTCTCAGGATGACAGCATTTGTCCTCCCAGCACTGCCACTCCACCAGTGCCCTTGCTGTTTCCTGTCAGCCAGCCAGCCCAGACTGATGCCGCCCATGCCAAGATGGTGCAGTCCTTCTAAGCCCAGAGCTGCTCGAGGTCGTCCTCCAAGGTCATCTGCAGTCTCCCCCACTGAAAGTCAGCAACCGTCCACCAGCCATGCTGCAGCCACTGGGGTAGCACCGCATAGGAGCACTGGGACAGGCAAAGGCACACGGAAGACAGGCACTATGGGAATGCACAAGGGTGATTAGTTTACGTTTGTATGCAATATGGCATGCTTTGATTTATAAATTTGGTTTAAATGTTTATTTTGTGGAGGCTTTTATTTTTGCATTGCGGCTAAGCAGACGCTGTGATGGTCAGTGACAGAGGGAAGGGAAGGTGTGGGACTGTTGGTGACTGGGGAATTAGGGTTGCAGTTACCGGTATCACAATTGGATGAGTTCTTCATGGACAGGCCGGTCAGAAAGGGTCTGTCTAAGTTGCCTCCTCTCTTCCTCTTTCTCCTCCTCCTCAGTTTCTCGCCGTATAGGTGGTGGCAAGGGCTGTGCCCTCATGATGGTGAGGTTGTGCAGCATGCAGCAGATCAGCACAAATCCTGACACCCGTTCTGCAGAGTACTGCAGGGCTCCTCCAGAGCAGTCCAGGCAGCGGAAGTGTGGTTTCAGCACGCCAATGGTCTGCTCTATTACATTTCATGTGGCAGCATGGCTTTCATTGAATGCATGTTGTGCACCTGTGCGTGAGTCGTGCAGTAGAGTCATGAGCCATGTCATCAGTGGATAGACCCAGTGGCCGCCCTTTGGTTTGCCGTGGTGGCTCAAATACAGGTGGCACAATGAACTGCCGCCGAATGAAGGCATCATGACTGCTGCCAGGATAATCATGATTCGCTGCCTATGGTCGCACACCAGCTGGGCGTTGAGGGAGTGGAATCCCTTTCTGTTCCTGTACATGGCAGAATTGGCATGCAGCGCCCGCAAAGCGATGTGCGTGCAGTCAGTGGCACCCTGCATCGTGGGGAAGCCAGCAGTCCTAGCGAAGCCACGAGCTCGCTCCCCCTGCTGCTCTCTGGCAAGAGAGAATGAAATGTATTCAGCTCTCTTGGATTAGAGAGCCTCAGAGACCTCCCCTACGCAACTGTGGATGGCAAACTGCGAGATGTTGCAAATATCTCCGGCTCCAGCCTAAAAGGAGCCAGACACATAAAAGTTCTTGTCCACTGTCACCTTCACAGCCACTGGCAATGCGATCCTCGCCCTGCTCTGAGGTTGCAGTCGTGGCTGCAGCAGGTGGCAGATTTCAGCGAGGACGTCCGCAGTCGTCTCAGATATTGTTCCTCACTGAGGTTCAGGTAGGAGAATTGCTCCCTGAGCACTCTGGGCAGATATGGCCTCCTGCTGAGAGCCCGTCTCCCCTCCTCCTCCTCCTCCCTCTTCCATCACTTCTGTGTGGCCCCTGTTCATTCTCCAAGTCATTCTGTAATTCAAAGGGAATTCCTACTCGTGCACCCATGTCTGGCAGCAAGTGGTTTGTGCAGAAGCCTTGAAGTCAGGAAAAAGTCCTTCAGCACCTGCCACACCACTCCCTGTAGACTTTGGCAACTTTTAAACACCTATAGAAAGCAGGGAACACTTGTAGAATCGTAGCAACAGCCAGAAGAAATCAACCAACAACTAACATGTAAGTAGTTGACGATCCCTTTAAATAGCTCTGCTGGGGGCAATGTTCCCTCTAATTGTTTTTCTCGTGCACAGTTCCTTTAGATTTGCTGCGCAGTAGCTTTTCCAGGCACTGCAGTGAGTGGCCTGCGCGGGAGCTCCCGATCGATGCGCGGCCGCGCACCTTAGGGAGAACATAGGTGGGGGATTCTTCTTGCTGCTGATCACATGTCCAGCTGTGCGAGATTAAGAGAAGCTGTTAGCAAGAGCATTGAGCTCCAAAATGGCAGCGCTGTCGTCAAATCAGCGTTGCACATTGATTGACGTCATGATCTGCCTGCTCTGCAAACTTCCGGCAGGCATTCACTGTGCGCTCGCTAACACCCTCACCAATATGGCGTCTGGTGCGATTCGCCCCACAAGTATGCGTGTGCCGCGGACACCATTTTGGAGCTCTACGGCACTGCTAACACCCAAAAAACGGGCACTACGGATCCGAATTTTGCGGCCTCTTCGGCATCCCCCCCCACTTCCTTCGCCCCACCATTAGGTGGCCATGCCTTTAGCTGTCTAGGCCCAAAACTCTGGAATTCCCTCCCTATACATCTCTGATTCTCCACCTCTTTCTCCTCCTTTAATATGCTCTGTAAAACCAACCTCTTTGACCAAACCTTTGATCACCTGTCCTAATGTCTCCTTCTTTGGCTCGGTGTCAATATTTGTGAAGCACCGTGGGATGTTTTACAAGGTTAAAAGTGCTATATAAATGCAAGTTGTTGTTGTTGTCGAAGGAGCAGCCAGTGGCAGTCCTGACTGGGGGAGGGTGGGTGAGCAGAGGGAGTGAAATCGAGTGCAGGGTGGTGAGCAATGTTCCCTCTAAGTGCCCGCACAGTGAGGGGAAAGGTCCCACGCAGGCCGCTCACCAGCTTTTACATTGTACATACCGCACATGCACATAAATTTAAAGGGACCGTGCGTTAAAAGAAACAGGCCGCACAGGACAAAGTGCAGCTTACAGGGAACATTGGTGGTGAGGTGGCACTAGGCCTCTCCGCCTAATTTCGCCTCATTCTCTGCTGTTTTCCCACCCATTTTGGGCAGGATCACGAAGGAGAATCAGCCCTCACAGTTGTAGAACCGCCACTTGGGATGAGGGGAACTAAGGGAACTCCCGCATCTTGTCAGGGTTATAATACAGTAGAGAACCAAGCTGAATACAGAAAGTGCAGGGGAGAAATGGAAAACGAAATAAGAGGGGAAAATTAAGATAATTGCGAATTGAAGTGCTGCATTATGAAAGGAAGAATGAGGAGAGGCAATATTAAAGGGGGTGCAGGATCAGAGAAACCTGGCGGTTTACATACATTAATCCTTGAAGAAGGCTGGACAAGTTGATAATCAAAGAAGCACATGGGATCCGAGGTTTTATAAGTAGAGGCATAGGGGTAAAAATTCACTTGGTTGCGCCACCCGTTAGCGCCTTAAGAGGGCGCTAATGGGGCGCAAAGCCGCTAACGCCCGGGCGCAGCAATGTTTGCGCCGCTCGAGAACTTAACTTGAGATTGTGCGGCGGCACTAAAACTTACCGCTGCGACCACCTGCGCGCGCAGATTGTGACGTCATTCCATGGTGCAACGCCCTTGGGGCGCCCCGTAGCGGAAATTGAGTGGCGCCCCCTGCCTTACCGCCTGGCGCTTCCAACGACCAGAAGACTGGAACGCTATCAATCGCTGTGGGGCTGGGGGGGGGCGCTATTTAAAGGGGGCCTCTTCCTGTCTTTTATTGTTGGTGGCATTTTTGAACTACGCATTCTGAGAGAGAGAGGGAGAGACTTCTGGAGAGATTCAACGTTGTGTGAAGGAGTTTTGGGTACTGAGCAGCACTTTGCAGGTTCATTTTGATTTGCCATTCCTTGTATCGATTTAGCAGAGACCGTGGGAGCTGCACTCTGAGCTCTTTGCCTGGTGCTCTCCATTGTTCTTTCCAGCACATTTGATGTGCAAGTCTCTCCAGGCCGAGATTCAAGGCAGCAATGAACAGGATGTGGATGGAAAGCAAGATTAACCATCCCCTTTAAGAACTGGCCCGTGCCATTGTGTGTGTGTTCCATTGCTGACTGACATTACATGAGCTTCGCCAGCGCTCCGAGTTAGCGCCTCACTGCTCGGCCTTTGCGCCTTAAGAGAGGTGTGCAGCGCCTGCTTTAGCGCTCCACTCACCTCCCGGGGCGGTAAAAGTGAAGTTTCCCGTCAGTGCCGATAATTAGCGCCAGGCGCTAATATTTGCGTCCGGACGATATTTGCGCCCCAAATGGGGCGCGACCTAATTTCTACCCCATAGAGTACAAAAGCAAGGAAGTTATGTTAAACCTTTATAAATCACCACTTAGGCCCCAGCTGGAGTATTGTGTCCAATTCTGGGCACCGCACTTTAGGAAGGATGTCAAGGCCTTGGAGACAGAGCCGAGGAGATTTACTAGAATGGTACCAGGGATGAAGGACTTCACCTATGGGGAGAGACTAGAGAAACTGGGATTGTTCTCCTTGGAGTAGAGTAGGTCAACGGAGATTTAACAGAGGCGTTCAAAATCATGAATAACTAACCAAACATCATGTGCTCTCATTAACCTGATTTCAGTATAACGCCTTTCCCAGAGCGTACACATAGGACAGCATTCAGTGCAGTATCATGTGGTGTGTGAGGAGAAGGCTCGAGAACTGCCTGGTTTACCAGCCGCCTCCACCACAGGCTGGTAATAACACTCAGTCCACGCTCTGCCTCCCTCGTGATGTAAGGCCCGCGGGTAAAGCAGGCTCCGCTGATATCTCATTTTTACAAAAGCCAAATTAAATTTTGTAAACAGCTGGTTTTAAAAGTTCTAAGTGACATTTCACCAGCCTTGAGAGTTGACTGAAGTCAAATCAAAAACTTTCTGATTTAGCGTCAGATTTAGGATTTGAAGAATCCAAGATCAGGAATGGAAATCAGA
The DNA here is from genome assembly GCA_030390025.1 of Squalus acanthias. Classification (NCBI taxonomy): domain Eukaryota; kingdom Metazoa; phylum Chordata; class Chondrichthyes; order Squaliformes; family Squalidae; genus Squalus; species Squalus acanthias. Next base: position 226,234,422 of record CM059425.1, on the reverse strand, counting down.
TGAGCTGTACAATGTAATGGATGAGTGAAGTGTGTGTTGACAGAGCCTGTTGAGTTACGGAGGACCCAGAGTGAGTTACAAGGCAGCAAAAACAGAGTCCACGTTACCTGGAGTTTGCTTTATTTTTCTTTCTCATTTGCCCACCATTTCCCCCTCTCTCTACCTCCTCTCATTGAATCTTTGTTGGGTATTGATCCAGAGCAGCTGGTCACAGTCCGCTGTCACTCAACAGGCCATTCTTAATGTCTGAACTTAGGCATTGACAGTATAGTATGAGTGCTTCATAATGGAAAAGGATGGCACAGGGTAGATAGAAAGAGACTGTTTCTAGTAAGTGAGGGGTCATGAATGAGAGACTATAGATACAATATTAAATGTGAGAGATTTAGAACAGAGGACAAAAGTAACATCTTCACTCAGAGAGTTGTGAGGATCTGGAATTCACTTCCAGGGTTAATGGTTGAGGCAGAAACTATATCAACATTCAAGATTAGACTGGATCGGTGGATGACAGGAAAGTGGTTGAAGGGATATGGGAAAAGGCTGGATAAATGTGGTTAGAGCTATTTGCTCATGTGGAGGGTAAACACCAACATAGACTGGTAGGGCCGAATGGCCTGTTTCCAGTTGCTTAGGCCCAAGGGGGAGAAATTCATTTGGGGGAAAAATTGTGTCGCGCCCGCTTTGGGGCACTAACTTCGCCAAGGCGCTACTTTTAGCGCCCCGAAAAAATGAGCACCTCTGCGGCCGAAATTCACCGGTAGCACCCCAAGACGGAAGCAGGGTGCTACTGGAAGCACCCCGCCTCCCTCTTGGGGCGCTGTGAGTGAATATTGTGGCACTTTGTGGCACTGCGGCACATCGCGCCGCGGTACTGCAGGCCATCCTCCCCTTCTTAAAGGGGAGGGGCCTAGCGCAGCGCGACCCGGGGCTCAGCTGGGCCACCAGGGATCGGAGTACCAGCAAAAGAGCCCGGCACGCAAGAGAAGTGCCGGGCTCACGGAGCGCAGCCGGCACTCCGTGGGGGGGCTGCACAGAAGGCCGGGGACGGCAGAGGGGGCAGGTTCTGGCAGGCGGCCAGTAACAAAAATGGCCACTCGGCACCCTCCCTTTATTTTGCACTGCCCGGGCCGCAGGCAGGCCCACCTGACCCCGTCGGACATTGCGTCCGGCGGTAAGTCAGGGGGCGTTACCGAAGATCGCGGCCGGGGCGCGAGCGGGGCGCTGCGCATGGCGATGACATCATCGCCGGCTGCGCAGTGCCACGCAGCACTAACGGTTACCGCCGCCGCTAACCTCCCGCTGAATTTTGCGGGAGGTGTTGGCGGCACCGCGCCCAGGCGCTAGTTGCTTTGCGCCCCGTTAGCGCCCTCTTAGGGCGCTAACGGGAGGCACAAAGCAACCGAATTTTTAGCCCTTAGCATCTGGGGCACTAAAACTTCGAAAGCTGAAAAATTAGCGCCAGGCGCAAATGATGATAGGCTCCCGCGAAATTCAGTTGTAGCGCTCCAAGAGGGAAGTGGAGTGCTAAATCAAGCGCTAACCACTTCTCTTAGGGCGCTAAAGTCGGAAAGCGGGGCAGTAGCGGCAGAGCGCGAGACCATTTGCAGCGTATTCCAGACGGCACTCTTCAATCACAGAGGCTGCTTCCCTCGCTTAAAGGGAAGGGACAATACTGCACCAGAAGCTATTTGTCGGCACTGCAGTCTTGCAAGGCGACTGCCAATACAGCCCCAAACACTGTCACGAGGTGGAGGGCTTGGACATCCTGCAACAATGAAAGAGCGAAAACTTTGCGCAGGCACCAGACTGGTGCAAATAATAACGGTTCAGCGATCTGAAAAGCATTCCCTTTAATCACCGCTCCCGAAACGGCCATCTGACTTCAGAACGTCTCCTCTTGCTGGCGTTGTCAGCGTGAGGCGATAATGCAGGGGGCAAAAGTCAATTTTACATCCGGGATGGTAACGGGGTGCTGTGCACTTGATGATGTCACGATCTACAGGACGCGAGAGCCCCAGGCGGTAAGTGTTAGCGCCAGCGCAAAACCGCCAGGGAAGTTCGCGGGCATCACTGAATTCGCCACGCCCCGTCGGTAACCCCTTAGCATCCCATTACCGCCCCCCGCAGGCGCTAACAGGAGGCACATAGCAGCCGAATATCTAGCCCGTAAGCTGTGAAATTCCCTCCCTAAACCTATCCGCCTCTCTACCTCTCATTCCATCTTTAAGACGCTCCTTAAAACCTACCTCTTTGACCAAGCTCTGCCCTAATATCAACTTATGTGACTCGGTGTAAAATTTTGTTTGATAATGCTCGTGTGAAGTGCCCATTAGCATTTTACTATGTTAAAAGCGCTATATAATTGCAAGTTGTTGTTGTTTCCGTGTTGTAACTTCTATGTATTAGTGATGCCGCTACTGTTGCTTGGCAGAGAATAGCTAATTTAGCACAGGGTGAGGATCAGGCCTGGGACCCTCCTGGTCTGTGCGGCTCGATACCACTGAGCCAGGGAGGGAGGGAACTTCTCCCTCACCCTACCCCGCTTCCTCACCCCCTCCCCTCCTCTTAACCTCCCCCTACCCCTCTCCCTCCTCCTCCCCTCTCCATCCCCTCCCCCTCCTTCTCCCTTCCCCCTCCTCCAGTCCCCTTCCTCCTCCTCCACTCCCTGTCCCCTCCCCTCCTCCTTCCCCATCCCCTACCCTTCCCCCTCCCATCTACCTACCCCTGCCCCTCCTCCTCCTCCTCCCCTCCCTTTCCAGCTTCTCTTCCGTCTCCCTCCTCCTCCTCCCCACTCATGCCCCTCCCCATTCCCCTCCTACTCTCCAGACCCTCTTTCTTTAAACTTGTAAAAGATTGTACAGGATTGCAAAGATACAAAGGGGGTAAAATCGGTCCTGGGCGATAACGAATCGGGTGATAGCGAATCGGGAGCCCTTTTACAGTCCCCCAATTTTATTTTCCATTCAAGTCAACGGAAAAGAGAATCAGCAAGTGTAAAACGGGCAGCCGATTCGCTAAGGCCCAATTTTCCCCACAGCCCAAGGCCGATTTCACCCCCTTTGTATCTTTGTATCTGATTGAACAGCTCCCGAAAGATCTGAGTTTGTGTGAAATCAGTGGAGCTTTTAAATCGGTAAATACAGGAGTTTAAATAATTACGGTATTTGAACCTTAACGAGGTGCGAAGAGCTTATTGAACAGTTGAGTCTGCCAGATACAGCGGACGCACTTATTACGCTGTATGTGGCACCTTTGTAATCGACTCGTACAGTGATGGAAAATAGTCTGAGTTAATTGCTAACAGTTGTCCGTCATAACAGTGGGTCGTATAAGTGGTGGGGACCGTAAAGAAAGAACTTGCATTTATTTAGTGCCTTTCACTACCAATGAGATAATGACCAGATAATCTGTTTCAGTGATGTTGGTTGAGGGATAAATATTGACCAGCACACCAGAGAAACATCCCTGATCTTCTCCATGGGACTGTTTACATTCATGTGAGAGGGCAAACGGGACCTTGGTTCGACGTCTCGTCCGAAAGACAGCACCTCTGACAGTGCAGTGCTCCCTCAGCCCTGCACTGAAGTGAAGTGTCAGCCTGGATTATGTGCTCAACTCTCTGGAGTGAGGCTTAAACCCATGTTCAAGACTCAGAGGTGAGAGTGCTACCACTGAGCCAAGTTGCACTGTGTTCTCAAACTGTGCCAAAAATAGTTTCGCTTTCACTTTCTAGGACCATCTTTCTTAACTTTGATTTGAATTAATTCATCATGTGTCACCAGAGCAGTTCTCATTATCAGAGCAGGATCCACACTAGTCTGCTAGATATAGAGCTGTCGGTAATCTAAGTGGCTACAATGCTGGCTGCCCAACCAGGCACTTGTGGATTCATGTCTCAGGCCAGTTTGTCACTCAAATCCACCTGCCACATTCGGTAACGAGTTTGCGTTACGGTTCTTGATTGGTCAGAACGTTAGATGCCATGTTGACAGTCATGGACCATTCCATTTTGTGTCATAGAATCACAGAATTGTACAGCACAGAAGAGGCCATTTGGCCCATCGTGAGAACTCTGCTGAATGTGGTCACACGGAGCTGGTAATTAGCTCGTCGGAAGGACATATAATGGAAGAGAAAAACATGATTTATTAAAAATATTCACTAATATATTTTGCTCTTCCCTTACAGTGAAAACTAAACAATTTAAAGTTGCCATCAGAAAGGTCAAACTTCTTTTAATTGTTCTGTGATACGGATAGCAGCAATTTGTCAACCATGGAGGGCATCACAGCCAACCCCAATCCTGCTCCCATTGACCATCCATGCCTTCCAGTAGGAGTCGCTGGATAGGGATCAGGAGCAGGAACTGTGGCTAATTGTTCGCTTTCCCTAACTCAGTGACACTGGGACAAATGACATCACTGGGAAAGAAAGAACCGTGCATTTATAGAGCACCCTTCACATCCTCAGGACGTCCCAAAGCGCTTCACAGCCAATGAATTACTTCTGAAGTGCAGAAACAGTTGTTACGCAGCCAAACACAGCCGCCAATTTGCACACAGCAAGATCCCACAACCAGCAAATGAACAATTGGTTAATTTGTTTTGGGTTCTGTTGGTGGAAGGGTAAATGTTGGCCATGGACACATTCCTGCTCTTCTTTGAATAATACCACTGGATCTTTTACACCCATCTCAGCAGGCCGGTGTCCTGGCCAATATTTATCCCTCAATCAAGATCACTAAAACAGATATGAGAAGTCGCACAACACCAGGTTATAGTCCAACAGATTTATTTAAAATTACAAGCTTTTGGAGCTGTTGCCCCTTCGTCAGGTAGAGTTACAATGAGGGAATCTACAATACATCACAGTATATAAACACCGAAAGCAATTTGTCTGCAGAGATACAATCTTTCAGGGAGGCCATAAACAGATGATCTGGTTATTTATAACATTGCTGTTTGTGGGACCTTGCTTGTGCAGGAGTAGGCCATTTGGCCCCTTGAGCCTGATCTGCCGATCAATGCAATCACTGCTGATCTGTATCCTAACTCCATCCACCCGCCTTGGCTCCATATCCCTTAATACCCTTGGCTAGCAAAAACCTATCGATCTCAGATATAAAATTATTAATTAAGTTAGCATTTATTGCTTTTTGTGGGAGAGACTTCCACACTTCTCCTACCCTTTGTAAGAAGAAGTGTTTCCTAACTTCTCTACTGAGTTTACGGTTATGCCCCCTTGTCTACGACTCTCCAACAGCAGAAAAAAGTTTCTCTCTATCAACCCTATCAATTCCTTTCAAAATCCTAAAAACCTCAATCAAATCACCTCTTAAGCTTCTATATTCCAGGGAATACAAGTCTAGCTTATGTAATTTATCCTCATTTTCTGACCCTTGGAGCCCTGGTAAGATTCTGGTGAATCTGAGCTGCACTCCTTCCAAGGCCAATATATCCTTTCTAAGAAGCGGTGCCCAGAACTGTACACAATGCTCCAGATGTGGTCTAACCAGGACTTTGTATGGCTGTAGCAAAACTTCCTCCCCTTTTATATTCTAGCCCTCTAGTTATAAAGGCTGACATTCCAGTAGCCTTATTTATTATTTTTGTATCTAACTACTACATTTTAGTGATCTGTGTACTCGGACCCCTAAATGTCTTTTGACCCCAACTGTTCCTACCTTTTCAGCATTTAAAAAAATACTCGGATCTATCCTTTTTTGGTCCAAAATGGATGACCTCCCACTTACCTGCTTTGAAATCCATCTGTCACAGTTCTGACCTCTCACTTAATCTATCAATGTCTCTTTGTAATTTTAGTTCCCATCTACACTACTTACTATGCCACAAATCTTTGTCATGATGCTTTGTGTCATCGGTAAACTTGGATATATGTCTCTCTATTGCATTATCTAAATCATTAACAAATAGAGTGAATAGTTGAGGCCTCAGCACAGATCCTTGTGGGACACCACCAGTCACTTCCTTCCAACTGAAGAACAGACCCATTATCCCTACTCACTGTCTTCTACCGCCTAACCAATCTCCTAACCATGTCAATAATTCGCCTTCAATTCCATGAGCTTTAATTTTAGCTAACAGTCTCTAATATGGAACCTTATCAAATGCCTTCTGGAAGTCCATATAAACTACGTCCATAGGCATTCCCTTGTCTACTTCTGTAGTTACTTCCTCAAAAAATTCAATTAGGTTTGTTAGACATGACCTACCCTTTACAAATCTCTCTAATCTGTTCAAATTTCTCCAAGTGCTCATTCACTCTGTCCTTAATTATAAATTCCAATAACCTCCCCACAACAGATGTTAGTCTAACAGATCTATAATTTCATGGTTTCTCTCTCCCACCTTTCTTAAATAATGGAATTACATTTGCAATTTTCCAAGCAAAAGGGGCATTTCCTGAATCGAGAGAGCTTTGGAAGATTATGGCTAAAGCATCTGCAATTTCCTCACCGACTTCTAACTCTCATTAACTTTAGTGAGCTCCAGTCCTTGATTCATTATTAATTTCCCTGGAATGTCAGATATATTATCCTTTTCCTCTACTGTGACACAAAGTTATGATTCAACAACTTTACCATTTCCTTACTTTCATTTGCAATATTACCCCCAACAGTTTTTAAAGGGCCCACATTACCCTTGACTACCTCTTTTCTTCTAATATAATTGTAAAAAAAATTGTGTTAATATTGATATCACTTGCAAGTTTCTTTTCGTATTCCCTCTTTGGAGTTCTTAATATCATTCTTGTTTTCCTTTGCTGTTCTTTATCTCTCCCCCAGTCCCCTGCATCTACACTATTCTTTGTACTTTTGTATGCTCTTTCCTTTAGTTTTATGTTATCTCTCACCTCTTTTGTTGTTCATGACTGCTTTATTTGGCAAGTAGAGCTCTTTCCCCTTAGGGGTGTACATTGGTCCTGTATTCAGGTAAATTCTTTTTTGAACACCTCCCACTGTTCATCTGTAGTTTTACCCGATAACAGTTTTGACCAGTTTGCTGTCTTCAGTCTCTGTCTCATCCCATTAAAGTTAGCCATACCAAAATCGAGAACCTTAGTAACTGTGTTAAGTTTCTCCTTTCAAACATTGAATTTGATCATATTATGACCACTGTTAGATAAATGCTCCCTTATTGTTAGATTATTAACTAAGTCTGGCTCATTACTCATTACTAAATCTAGTAGGGCTTGCCCTCTTGTTGGTTCTACAGCATATTGCTACAGAAAACTATTTTGAATGTACTCGAGAAATTCACTACCTTTGAGCTAATCTGCTCTTTTCAATCTATATGAAAATTAATGTGTTGCATTAAAAATACTTTGCTTTTGCTACAAGCCCCTCTAATCTCTGAATTAATACATTCTGCCACTTTGTTGCTGCTATCGGGAGGCCTGTAGACAACTCCCATTACAGTTCTCAGTCTTCTCTTATTCCTCAATTTTAACCTGGAATATTTAACTCCCAATCATGACCAGTTTGCAGTCATGTCTCTGTCATGGCCATCATGTCATACCCTCTGAACTGTATTTGAGGCTCTAATTCACTTAATTAATTCCTTATACTCTGTGTGTTAGTATATAAAACTCTTATTTGGGCAAGAGGCCTTAACTTGTCCTTCTGCCCTGATACAGCCTTACTGACACCATTTAACTTAACACATTTCTTATTTGTCACTCCTGCTGTAACTACTTTAGTTATTTTAGTATTCCCTTCACCTGGTGTATCGATATCACTGTTTCTGACCTGAACTCTGCTCTTATCCCTTCACGAAATGGAACTTTACCTTCCCACACCATTCCTTTAGCCACATGTTCACCTTCCTGCTCTGTTTATCCCTATACTGAGAAGTCGCACAACACCAGGTTATAGTCCAACAGTTTTATTTGAAATCACAAGCTTTCGGAGCTGCTGCTCCTTCGTCAGGTGAAGTGAAGGAATACAGATCGGCAAAGCATATATAGACAGAGAACAATGCCTGTGCAGCGTACAATGTCAGACGACTACAGTTAATCTTTCTGACTGCCTTTTATCACACCTCGGCTGAGAGACAATCAGGTCAGTCAGGAAGACATTATATCTAAGACATAGCAAAATACAACTAAGACAATGAGGTGGGGTCACAGGGGGTCTAATGTGTCAAATGCTGCAGTCTGTGTGGAAAACCATAAACTTTAAACTTTTTACTTTTTTTACTGGAAATCACATCTGTGAACAAGCCAACGACGACTCGAGTCTGGATGACTCTACGTCAGGTGGGGTTACATGTAGCGTGATATGAACCCAAGATCCCGGTTGAGGCCGTCCTCATGGGTGCGGAACTTGGCTATCAGTTTCTGCTCGATGATTTTGCGTTGTCGTGTGTCTCGAAGGCCGCCTTGGAGAATGCTTACCCGAAGATCCGAGGCTGAATGTCCTTGACTGCTGAAGTGTTCCCCGACTGGGAGGTAACAATCCTGCCTGGCGATTGTTGCGCGGTGTCCGTTCATACGTTGTCGCAGTGTCTCCCAGTCGGGGAACACTTCAGCAGTCAAGGACATTCAGCCTCGGATCTTCGGGTAAGCGTTCTCCAAGGCGGCCTTCGAGACACACGACAACGCAAAATCATAGAGCAGAAACTGATAGCCAAGTTCCGCACCCATGAGGACGGCCTCAACCGGGATCTTGGGTTCATGTCACGCTACATGTAACCCCACCTGACGTAGAGTCATCCAGACTCGAGTCGTCGTTGGCTTGTTCACAGATGTGATTTCCAGTAAAAAAAGTAAAAAGTTTAAAGTTTATGATTTTCCACACAGACTGCAGCATTTGACACATTAGACCCCCTGTGACCCCACCTCATTGTCTTAGTTGTATTTTGCTATGTCTTTGAAAAATGTCTTCCTGACTGACCTGATTGTCTCTCTGCCGAGGTGTGATAAAAGGCAGTCAGAAAGATTAACTGTAGTCGTCTGACATTGTACACTGCACAGGCATTGTTCTCTGTCTATATATGCTTTGCCAATCTGTATTCCTTCACTTCACCTGACGAAGGAGCAGCAGCTCCGAAAGCTTGTGATTTCAAATAAAACTGTTGGACTATAACCTGGTGTTGTGCGACTTCTCACTTTTGTCCACCCAAGTCCAACACCGGCATCTCCGCATCATATCCCTATACTAATTAGCATGTGGTTCCGGTAATGATCCTGAGATTACCACCCTTGAGGTCCTACTCGTAATTTAGTACCTGACTTCTGATACTCCCTCAGCTGGACCTCTTCCAATTTCTTTGCTGTGTCATTGGTCCCGACATGGACCATGGCAACTGGATCTTCCCCCTCCCTTTCCGAATTCCTTTCCAGTTGCATCAAGATATCCCTTACTCTGGCACCAAGTAGGCAACATACCCTTCGGGAATCTTGATCGTGGCTGCAGAGGATGCTATCTATACGTCTAAATATTGAATACCTGATAACTACTACATTTCTATTCTGCTCTTCCCCACTTTGGGCAGCCATCTGCTCCATGGTGCCTAGGTCAGCATTGTGGCTGTCCTCCCCGCACTCTTTCTCCTTATCCTCACAGGTATCAAGTACATTGTACCTGTTGGATAGGACAAGTATCTGTGGGACCTCCTCCTTTAGCTCCCCTCGATTTCCCCTACCCTGCTGACTGACAGACACACTCTCTCCTTCCTGTACTGTGTGTTCCTCTGAGATGTGACTGTACAATGGAGTAAACTATCCAGAAATTCCTCTCCCTCCCTTATATGTCAAAGTGTCTCTAACTCGCACTCCAACTCAAAGACTCTGAACTGAAGCAAAAACACAAAAGGAAAAGCAGCCCAACCATGGCTAACAAAAGAAATTAAGGATAGTATTAGATCCAAAGAGGAGTCATATAAAGTTTCCAGAAAAAGTAGCAAGCCTGAGGATTGGGAGCAGTTTAGAGTTCAGCAAAAAAGGACCAAGAGATTGATTCAGAGGGGAAAAATAGAGTATGAGAGTATCATAGAATCATAGAATCATAGAAGATAGGAGCAGGAGTAGGCCATTCGGCCCCTCTAGCCTGCTCCACCATTCAATGCGATCATGGCTGATCATCCAAATTCAGTACCCTGTCCCTGCTTTCTCCCCATATCCCTTGATCCCTTTAGCCTTAAGAAATATATCCTTCTTGAATCTATTTAATGAATTGGCCTCTACTGCCTTCTGTGGCAGAGAATTCCACAGGTTCACCACTCTCTGGGTGAAGAAATTCCTCCTCATTTCTGTCCTAAATGGCTTACCCCTTATCCTTAGACTGTGACCCCTGGTTCTGGACTCCCCGACCATCGGGAACATCCTTCCTGCATCTAGTTTGTCCTGTCCTGTCAGAATTTTATAAGTTTCAATAAGATCCCCTCTCATTCTTCTAAACTCCAGCGAGTATAAGCCCAATCGACCCAATCTCTCTTCATACGTCATTCCTGCCATCCCAGGTATCAGCCTTCTGAATCTTCGCTGAACTCCTTCCATGGCAAGAACATCCTTCCTCAGATAAGGCGACCAAAACTGCACACAATACTCAAGGTGTGGTCTCACCAAGGCCCTGTACAACTGCAGCAAGACATCCTTGTTCCTGTACTCAAACCCTCTCGCTATGAAGGCCAACAAACCATTTGCCTTCTTAACCGCCTGCTGCACCTGCATGCTTACCTTCAGCGACTGGTACACAAGGACACCCAGGTCTCGTTGCACTTCCCCTTCTTCCAATCTATTGCCATTCAGATAATAATCTGCCTTTCTGTTTTTGCCACCAAAGTGGATAACCTCGCATTTATCCACGTTATATTGCATCTGCCACGCTTCTGCCCACTCACCCAACCTGTCCAAATCATCCTGGAGTTTCTCGGCATCCTCCTCGCAGCACACACGCCCACCCAGTTTTGTGTCGTCTGCAAACTTGGAGATATTAATCTAGTTCCCTTGTCGAGATCATTAATATATATTGTGAATAGCTGGGGTCCAAGGACCAATCCCTGCGGTACCCCACTAGTCACTGCCTGCCACTCGGAAAAAGACCCGTTTATTCCAACTCTGCTTTCTGTCTGCCAACCAGTTCTCTATCCAAGTCAATACCTTGCCCCCAATCCCATGTGCCTTAACTTTACACGCTAATCTCTTATGCGGGACCTTATCAAAAGCCTTTTGAAAGTCCAAATACACCACATCCACTGGTTCTCCCTTATCTATTTTAGCAGTTACATCCTCAAAAAATTCCAGTAGATTAGTCAAGCATGATTTACCTTTTGTAAATCCATGTTGACTTTGTCCGATCCTGTCACTGTTTTTCAAGTGCTTAGCTATTACATCTTTTATAATGGACCCTAGCATTTTCCCCACTACCGATGTCAGGCTTACCGGTCTGTAATGCCCCGTTTTCTCTCTACCACCCTTTTTGAATAGTGGGGTAACATTAGCTACCCTCCAATCCATGGGTACTGTTCCAGATTCCATCGAATGTTGGAAGATGATCAGCAATGCATCTACTATTTCTAGGGCCACTTCCTTAAGTACCCTAGGATGTAGATTATCAGGCCCTGGGGATTTATCGGCCTTCAATCCCTTCAATTTCCCTAACACCATTTCCCTACAAATACTGATTTCTTTCAGTTCCTCCCTTTCATCAGACCTTATGTTCCCTAACATCTCTGGGAGGTTATTTGTGTCCTCCTTTGTGAAGACAGAACCAAAATATGTATTTAATTGGTCTGACATTTCTTTGTTCCCCATTATAAGTTCCCCTGATTCTGACTGCAAGGGACCTATGCTTGATTTCACTAATCTTTTTCTCTTCACATATCTATAAAAGCTTTTACAGTCAGTTTTTATGTTCCCTGAAAGCTTACTCTCGTATTCTATTTTCCCCTTCTTAATTAATCCCTTTGGCCTCCTTTGTTGAATCTTAAACTGCTCCCAATCCACAGGGTTACTGCTTTTTCTGGCCAATTTATATGCCCGCTCCTTGGATCTTATGCTATCCCTAATTTCCCTTGTTAGCCATGGTTGAGTCACCCTTTTTGTTTTATTCTTATGCCACACTGGGATGAACAAATTCTGTAGTTTTTCCATGCGGTCTTTGAATGTTTGCCATTGCCTATCCACCGTCAACCCTTTGAGTGACATTCTCCAATCAATCCTACCCAACTCGCACCTCATACCATCGTAGTTTCCGTTATTTAAATTCAGGACCCTAGTCTCTGAGTCAACTACTTCACTCTCCATCCTAATGAAGAATTCTATCATATTATGATTGCTCCGACCCAAGGGGCCTCGCACAACAAGATTGCTAATTAATCCTTTCTCATTGCATAATACCCAGTCTAAGATGGCCTGATCTCTGGTTGGTTCCTCGACATATTGGTCCAGGAAACCATCCCGTAAACACTCCAGGAATTCCTCCTCCATAGTATTGTTACTAATTTGGTTAACCCAATCTATATGTAGATTAAAGTCACCCATGATGACTGCTGTGCCCTTATTGCACGCTTCTCTAATTTCCCTTTTAATGCCATCCCCAACCTCCGCATTACTGTTTGGAGGTCTATATATCACTCCCACTAACGTTTTCTGCCCCATGTTATTTCTCAGTTCTACCCATACAGATTCCACATCATCAGAGCTAATATCCTTCCTTTCAATTGTGTTAATCCCCTCTTTAACCAGCAATGCTACCCCACCTCCCTTTCCTTTTTGCCTATCTTTCCTGAATATTGAGTACCCCTGGATATTAAGTTCCCAGCCTTGGCCACCCTGGAGCCATGTTTCGGTAATCCCAATCAAATCATATTCGTTTACCTCTATTTGTGCAGCTAATTCGTCCACCTTGTTCCAAATGCTCCTTGCATTAAGACACAAAGCCTTCAGGCTTGTTTTTTTAACGCTCTTAGACCTATTAGAATTAGTATTTACTGTGGCCATGTTTGATTTAAACCGTTGTTTTCTCTGACTGCAACTTTTGTTTTTCTCCTTCCTATCTTTTGCTTTTATCCTTGTTTCCCTTTCCTCTGTCTCCCTGCTCAGGTTCCCAACCCCCTGCCATTTTAGTTTAAACCCTCCCCCAGAGCACTAGCAAACACTCCCCCTAGGACATCGGTCCCGGTCCTGCCCAGGTGCAGACCGTCCGGTTTGTACTGGTCCCACCTCCCCCAGAACCGGTTCCAATGCCCCAGGAATTTGATTCCCTCTCCCTTGCACCATTCCTCTAGCCACATATTCATTTGAAATATCCTTCTATTTCTACTCTGACTAGCACGTGGCACTGGTAGCAATCCTGAGATTACCGCCTTTGAGGTCCTATTTTTTAATTTACCTCCTAACTCCCTATATTCTGCTTTTAGGACCTCATCCCGTTTTTTACCTATATCGTTGGTACCTATATGCACCACAACAACTGGCTGTTCACCCTCCCCTTCCAAAATGCTCTGTAGCCGCTCTGAGACAAGCTTGCAAGGAACATAAAAGTGGACTGTAAAAGCTTCTACAAGTAAGTAAAAAGAAAAAGATTAGTGAAGACAAATGTAGGTCCCTTACAGTCAGAAACGGGAGAATTTATAATGGGGAACAAGGAAATGGCTGAGCAATTAAACAAATACTTTGGCCCTGTCTTCACGGAAAAGGACACAAATAACTTCCCAGAAATGCAAGGGAACCAAGGGTCTAGTGAGAAGGAGGAATTAAAGGAAATTAGTATTAGTAAAAAAATAGTGCTGGAGAAATTAATGGGACTAAAAGCTGATAAATCCCCAGGGCCTGATAATCTGCATCCCAGAGTACTAAAAGAGGTAGCCATGGAAATAGTGGATGCGTTGGTTGTCATCTTCCAAAATTCTATAGATTATGGAACAGTTCCGCCAGATTGGAGGGTGGCAAATGTAACCCCACTATTTAAAAAAGGAGGGAGAGAGAAAACCGGGAACTACAGACCGGTTAGCCTAACATCAGTAGTAGGGAAAATGCTAGAGTCTATTATAAAGGATGTGATAACAGGACACTTAGAAAATATCAACGGGATTAAACAAAGTCAACATGGATTTATGAAAGGGAAATCGTGTTTGACAAACCTACTGGAGTTTTTTGAGGATGTAACTGGTAGAATAGATAAGGGAGAACCAGTGGATGTGGTGTATTTGGATTTTCAGAAGGCCTTTGATAAAGTCCCACATAAGAGGTTAGTGTGCAAAATTAAAACACATGGGATTGGAGATGATATACTGGCATGGATTGAAAATTGGTTAATAGACAGGAAACAGAGAGTAGGAATAAATGGGTCTTTTTCAGGGTGGCAGGCAGTGACTAGTGGGGTACCGCAGGGATCAGGGCTTGGGCCCCAGCTATTCACAATATATATCAATGATTTGGATGAGGGAACCAAATGTAATATTTCCAAGTTTGCTGACGACACAAAACTAGGTGGGATTGTAAGTTGTGAGGAGGATGCAAAGAGGCTTCAAGGCGATTTAGACAAGTTGAGTGAATGGGCAAATACATGGCAGATGCAGTATAACGTGGATAAATGTGAAGTTATCCACTTCGGTAGGAAAAACAGAAAGGTAGAGTATTATTTAAATGGTGATAAATTGGGAAATGCTGATGTACAAAGGGACCTGGGTGTCCTTGTACACCAGTCACTGAAAGCAAACATGCAGGTGCAGCAAGCAGTTAGGAAGGCAAATGGTATGTTGGCCTTCATTACAAGAGGATTTGAGTACAGGAGCAAGGATGTCTTACTACAGTTGTACAGGGCCTTGGTGAGACCACACCTGGAGTACTGTGTGCAGTTTTGGTCTCCTTACCTAAGAAAGGATATACTTGCCATAGAGGGAGTGCAGCGAAGGTTCACCAGACTGATTCCTGGGATGGCAGGACTGTCATATGAGGAGAGATTGGATTGACTAGGCCTGTATTCACTAGAGTTTAGAAGAATGAGAGGGGATCTCATTGAAATGTATAAAATTCTGACAGGGCTAGACAGACTGGATGCAGGGAGGATATCTCCCCTGGCTGGGGGTCTAGAACGAGAGGTCACAGTCTCAGGATACGGGCTAGGACATTTAGGACTGAGATGAGGAGAAATTTCTTTACTCAGAGGGTGGTGAACCTATGGAATTATCTACCACAGAAGGCTGTGGAGGCCAAGTCACTGAATATATTTAAGAAGGAGATAGATAGATTTCTTGACACAAAAGGCACCAAGGGGTATGGGGAGATAGCGGGAATATGGTATTGAGATAGAGGATCAGCCATGTTCATATTGAATGGCGGAGCAGGCTCGAACATCCGAATGGCCTACTCCTGCTCCTATTTTTCTATGTTTCTATGATTCTATGAACTGGAGTGTCTCAAGGCATTTCCTGCAGATGAATCCGGAACAGTCACACTGTTTACAAACTAACAAGGCAAGGGAATACACAATAAATGGTAGGATACTGAGAAGTGTAGAGGAACAGAGGGACCTTGGAATGCATGTCCACAGATCCCTGAAGGTACAAAAAGAACAATTAAGCTGTTAAACACCTCGGCCGGAATTTTCTCAGGATGGGTTGGAGGCGTGGGGGGGAATTAAAAGGTGTAAAAATGTAAAACCCGACCCCAACCCGCCTTCACCTTTCACTCAGGCTAAATGGTGGCCGCAGCGTCACATCCAATCGGAAAGATCAATGTAACTGTAATCAGCTACTGAGATAAGACTCAGGATTGAAGCTGGGATCTTTGGCCTGTCTGTGTCAGTATGTCCCTAGGCAGTACATGTACCCAGACAGCCATGAGAGCAAAATAGAGCAATTTAAAAGAAATTCAAAAACCCTCTTTCATTCATAAACAAAGTTTCTTTTATTTGAAAAGAGTGCTATATCGTAAAAATCTGTGGTTAAAAAGAATATCATGCATAAGTTTATTGCCCTGAGGGGGTTCTCTTGTAAAGAATATTAGCTGTTTTATTTCAATTGATTTTTAAAATGATGCTAAGAGGCCCTCATTCCCATGGTCTTTCAAGTTGCTTCCAGATTCAGTACAAGGGTAGCAGCCAGCGAATTAACACAAAGACTAGAAAATGGGATCAGACTGCTGCTGGGGAGGGAAGACCCTGCTATCATTTTCAAAATCCATTCAAATCACACACAGTGAACCTGTCATATAGGAGAGTGCCTCTATTTTAAACTTTACGTCCTACTCAATCCATACCATTAAAACCACAGCCCTGGGTAGAAGCAGATGGAAGAAACATAGGTGTTGGGCCTTGCTGGCCAAATTACAAGATACAGTCAGCAGCCTTCCCGGCACACAAACAGTAGACAGCTAGCCTGGGAACCAAGGTCATGTGTGGATGCCACTGTGTGGAATGTTATAACATCTGCAGGGAACTAAAAACATAGGTAAATGGCAAGGACACCATGGGGGAAAAATTCGGTACCTCCCAGGAAGCAATGTGGTCGGGTGCTGATGCCCTCTGTCCTGTGCAGCATCAGGTGATTGCGGAGAAGGTTGGTGTTGTTGTTGGTGCTGCTGGTGTGCCTAGTGCTGCTAGTGATGGGATTCTGAGGACCAAGGTGAGAGAGTATAAAGGGAACCCATGCTGATGGAATAGATGGCAGGTGAAGTAGAGATGACAGAAGCGATCTGTCAGTAGTGAGAGAGGTAATGAGGTCAGACTGGATGGAGACTTGTGTAAAGACTTGCAGCATGTTGAATCTGTTGTGTAAATACAGTGAGGAAGAGTTTGTGGCTGAGGGAAGATATCTCTGTAAGGTGGGAGCATTTACTTTACATTTGAAGCTGTCAAATCAACACTGAACTCCCACCTCAGCTTCACAGTTATGGTCCACAACCAGCGTGGACCCCGTGGGCAAGCTGTCAAAATGCAGAAGGTGAGCAGAAATTCATTGTTAAGTGGCTTTAAACAAGCCACTAATTACCTGAATTGGGTCCCCCGCTGTGAACCCGCCACTGCGTGTCGGCTCAGCGCTGCCAGACCCGACATCGGGGAAAGGTGCATGGCAGCGGGTTCACAGCGGGGTCCCGACCCGCTGGGGAAGAAAACCTCTTCCCCACCCGACCCGCCACAGATCGTGCCCGCTGACCCCCCACAAAATCCAGCCCATAGACTTCAAAAAAAAGAACCAAGCGCCAATTTACTGTCTTTTCCGATCAGGAAAGTTATTTAAATTTACGTGAAGTGATGCAATTGCGTGCAACTGACGATTTGCTCCACCTTCTTATAAACCTGCAAAGGAGATAACCCATTCCGCTGACAGCTGGTTTTTTTGGTTAAATTTAAAGATATTGGACATTATTAATTTTAAGTGATTATTTCCCCACAGTGCAGAAGGAAAATTATGATTGGACAAATTAACCCCTTGGGCTCTTAAGCAGAGCCACAATGGATTCTCTGCTTTCTTTTGTTATATGGAAGTTACCTTGTAAACTAATTGCAAGCACTTCTGTCTCTAATATTAAAACAGCATGTAAACCACCAAGCCTGTTTCTGAAATTAGAATTGATAAGATAAATTGATAAAAAAATAAAATTGATATGAGTTGCTGTTTCAAGCACTCAAAGGGAAAATCTACCTGAAGTTTAAGGGGATAGACAAATTTTCATTAAAAGAAACTGGTGAAAAGCAGTCTGCGTGGTCCTGCCAATTGCTGTGTATCAAGGAAGAAAGTCTTTGGGGAAATAAAATTGAACATTGACAAAAGCTGTCAGTCCAACAATATTGCTATGGACACAGGCACAATATATCAGGTTATTTTCAGAAATAAAAGGTCCTCTGAAACAAAGAATAAAAAACAAAGGGGGAAAAACTCGTCCCCTTAGCGACTCCCGTTAGTGCCATCTGCGACAGCATTATCGCCGGGGCGAGGCAATTCCAGTGCTGCACGCCAAATCCTGTCCACCCGCGCCCCCCCCCCCCCGTAGCGCCGCCGGTAACAGTTATCGCCGGAGCCTCAACACCAGGTGGATCGTGACGTGTCAGTGAGTGTGCAACGCTCACTGACCACCCGATCTACGAAATTGATTGTCACCACCTACCTTAGTGTCTGGAGTAAACAGTGACAAGGAGAGCTGGCATGAAGCACCAGGAAGCCAGTTCCAGAGATGCTATTTAAAGGGATCATCAGTAATGACTCACAGCGGTTAGGTTAGTAGAGTTTCAGTGGTTTCTTGTCAGTTTCACATAGTCCAACAGTTTCATTCAGTAATTTCAAGGTTATTTTGTATCAGGAGTGTTGTGGCAATTAAAAAGTAGCTACATCTATTCTTAAAAAATATCAAATTGCTACATTTGGTTACATTAATGGGGGCTGTACTAGCAGTCGACCTACGGTGGAGGGAGCGGAGTCAATGAGAAAGACTGGAACATGTGCCCAGAGAGAGGAGGAGGGCCATCAGGGCTCTTAACAGGAGGCCTTACCCTCCGAGGGTATTCCGAGAGCACTTCTCCCATCTCCAATTAAGTGAGGAGCAGTGTATTAGAAGGCTCCGCTTCACCTAGGAGGTGGTCACAGAACTCTGCCACCTCCTGCAACCAGACTTCTACCCTCAGATCAGGGCGACCACGGCTCTCACAGTAGCAGTCAAGGTCATCATTGCCCTCAATTTCTTCACCAGTGGATCCTTCCAGTCTGCAACAGAGGATATAGCTATCATCTCAGTTCGCTGCATCCGGGAGGTCACAGAGGCTCTCTACAGTAGGAAAAGGGACTACATTTCCTTCCCCATCACCAGAGAGAAGCAGGACGAGCGTGCATGTGGCTTTGCCAGGATAACGGGATTCCCCATGGTGCAGGGCGCCATTGACTGCACCCACCTGGTTTTGCGGGCACTGCATAACAATCCTGAGATCTTCCATAACTGCAGAGGCTACCACTCACTTAATGTGCAGTTGGTGTGCGACCACAGACAGCTAATCCTCAATGTCAATGCCCGCTATACTGGCAGCAGCCATGATGCCTTCATCCTGCGCCAGACCGGTGTGCCAGCACTCCTCCAGCCACCATGACAAGCTCATGACTGGCTGGTTGGAGACAAGGGCTCTCTGCTCTCCATCTGGCTCATGATTTCCCTCCGCAACCCCAACACTCCTGCTCAGCACTCATATAATGAGAGCCATGCTGCCACCAGGAACATCATCGAGCAGACCATCGGCCTACTGAAGCAATGGTTCCACTGCCTGGATCGCTCGGGATGAGCCCTCCAGTACTCAGCTGAGCGGGTGTCCAATTTTGTGATGGTCTGCTGCATGCTCCACAACTTGGCCATCATGAGGGCCAGCCCTTGACACCAGGGATTGCGGGACCATCTCAGGAGGAGGAAGAGGGAGAGGAGGAGGAGGAGGAGGAGGAACAGGAGCGAGGGAGGAGGCAGCCAGTCAATCGCCCTTCCGGAAGGGCGGTCCAGCAGAACCAAGGGGCTAATGAGAGAAAGGAACTTTAAGTAATTAAGATCAGTAGAGAAAAAGTACTTGAGAAACCAATGGGACTATAAGCCGACAAATCCCCTGGACCTGATGGCCTACATCCTAGGGTTCTAAAAGAGGTGGCTACAGAGATGGTGGATATATTGGTTGTGATCTTCCGAAATTCCCTAGTTACTAGGATGATCCCAGTGGATTGGAAGGTAGCAAATATAACCCCACTATTCAAGAAAGGAGACAGAGAGAGAACAGGGAACTACAGGCCAATTAGCCTGACATCAGTCGTCGGGAAAATGCTGGAATCCATTATTAAGGAAGTGGTAACAGGGCACTTAGAAATCATAAAATGATGAGGCAGTGTCAACATGGTTTTATGAAAGGGAAATCGTGTTTGACAAATTTAGTGGGGTGCGCAAGGATCAGTGCTTGGGCCTCAGCTATTTACAATCTATATTAATGACTTAGATGAAGGGACCGAGTCTAATGGATTCAAGTTTGCTGGCGATACAAAGCTAGGTGGGAAAGTAAGCAGTGAGGAGGACATAAAGAGACTGCAAAGGGATATAGAAGGTTAAGTGAGTGGGCAAGAAGGTGGCAGATGGAGTATAATGTTGGGAAATGTGAGGTTATTCACTTTGGTAGGAAGAATAGAAAAAGAGAATATTTTTTAAATGGTGAGAAACGATTAAATGTTGGTGTTCAGAGACTTAGGGCTGGATTTTCAATGACCTGTGGAGTCGGGTTTGGAGGCGTGTGGGGGGTTAAAGTTGCAGATTCGGGGGTCCCGACCCCATCCCGCCTCCAACCCGACTCCACGCAATTTTGATAAAATCGTGTGCGGTGTTCCCGACTCCGTCCCGCCTCCAAGAGGCGGGAGAGGCCATTAAAGCCCTTAACAAGCCCTAAATTGGCTCTGTAATGCCATTTTGAAACATTTTAGCTAGTTTAACCCTTTTCCCACGTGAAGCACGCCTGATGTGAAACACGCCAGTGAAACCTGGCGAGAGCACAAGTGGACAGCTGACTATCAGCTGCAGGTCCACTATTACAATGGAGATGTGATGAAGGTAGTAGTAGTATTAGGTCTGAAAGTCGCCTCTGATGCTGCTGCATTGAATGTCTTCAGAGACTGCCTGGGAGGACATGCTTGGCAAAAAAATCTCTCTCTCTCTCTCTCTCTCTCTCTCTCTCTATCTCTTCCCCCTAGTGACCCCCCCCCCCCATTTTTGCATCCAGGTCCACTCACACCAAAAGCCAGGCAGGTCCTCTCTCACCAACAGTCTCTGAGACTAGGCAGTCAGCAATGATGACATCATCAGAGGCGACTTTCAGACTAAAAACACTAATTAGTTCATGGGTTCCCACATGCTCCAACTCAATTGCCCAATTAAGTGAAAATTGCATCAGGCATCCACATTAATCTGGAGTCGGGGGGGAAACACGAAATGCGGATTACACAACCCCAACCCGACCCCAAGACAAAATCCAGCCCATTGTGTCCAATTCTGGGCACCACACTTTAGGAAGGATGTCAAGGCCTTGGAGTCGGAGCCAAGGAGATTTACTAAAATGGTACCAGGGATGAAGGACTTCACTTATGGGGAGAGACTAGGGAAATTGGGATTGTTCTCCTTGGAGTAGAGTAGGTTAGCAGAGATTTAACAGAGGCGTTCAAAATCATGAATAACTAACCAAACATCATGTGCTCCCATTAACCTGATTTCAGTATAACGCCTTTCCCAGAGCGTACACATAGGACAGCATTCAGTGCGGTATCATGTGGTGTGTGAGGAGAAGGCTCGAGAACTGCCTGGTTTGCCAGCCGCCTCCACCACAGGCTGGTAATAACACTCAGTCGGCGCTCTGCCTCCCTCGTGATGTAAGGCCCGCGGGTAAAGCAGGCTCCGCTGATATCTCATTTTTACAAAAGCCAAATTAAATTCTGCAAACAGCTGGTGTTAAAAGTTCTGAGCGACATTAAAACAGATGAGCTGTTGGTGGGACCTTGATGTGTGCATCGTAACACAGGAACATAGCAACAGGATTAGGCCATTCAGCACCTCAAGCCTTGGTTATGATTGGCTCACAAAAAATCTCTCAATTTCAGATTTAAGATTATTAATCAAGCTAGCATCTATTGCTTTTTGTGGGAGAGTTCCACACTTCTACCACCCTTTGTGTGAAGAAATGGCTCCTAACTTCTTTCCTGAATGGCTCTGATTTTAAGGTTATGTCCACTTGTCCTCGACTCCCCCACCAGCGGTAAAAGTTTCTCTCTATCTACCTATGTTCCCTCTAAGCTGTGTGGCCACGTGGCAATGGAAAAGGTCTCGCGCAGACCGCTCACCAGATTCTCCATTGTAAATACCACGCATGCACGGAAATTTAAAGGGACTGCGCACAAAAGATTCCTTGGGTTGAGAGGGTTGTCCCATGAGGAGAGACTGAGTAGATTGGGCCTATACTCTCTGGAGTTTAGAAGAATGAGAGGTGATCTCATTGAAACATATAAGATTCTGAGGGGATTGACAGAGTAGATCTGAGAGGTTGTTTCCCCTGGCTGGAGAGCCTAGAACTAGGGGGGCATAGTCTTAGGATAAGGGGTAGGCCATTTAAGACTGAGATGAGGAGCAATTTCTTCAGTCAGAGGGTTGTGAATCTTTGGAATTCTCTACCCCAGTGAGCTGTGGACGCTGAATCGTTGAATGATGGAGCAGGTTCGAGGGGCTGTACAGTCTACTCTCCTACTCTTGCTCCTAATTCTTATGTTCTTATGTTCTAAACGGGGCGCGCAGAACAAAGCGCAGCTTACAGGAAACAGTGCTATCTACCCTATCGATTCCTTTCAAAATCCTAAAACCCTCAATCAAATCACCCCTTACTATCTATATTCCAAGGAATGCAAGTCTAGTTTCATTCAATTTATTTCTTATACTCTGTGCTTTCTTATATAAAACTCTTATTTGGCCAAGGTACCCAAACCTGTCCTTCTGCCCTGATGTTGCCTTTCACACGCGTTTAATTTAACACGTTTCCTATTTGTCACACCTGCTCTAACTAGTTATTTTAGTCTTCCCTTCAGCTGGACTATCTATATCATTGTTTGTGACCTGAATTCTGCTCTTATACCTTTTTTCTATCTTTAATTTATCATTTTTACTATTGTTTCTGAGCCCTCCTCCTGATTAATTCGTTTACTGTCCTTTTTACCACCCTATTTATCCTTTCCACTAGGACCTTGGTCCTAGCCTGCTTCAGCTGCAGCCCATCCCAGTGGTACTGCTCCCTCCTGTCCCAGTACTGGTGCCAATGTCCCATGAAATGGACCCCCTCCCTCCCACACCAATCCTTTAGCCTTTCTCCTCTGTCTATCCTGATGCTAATCAGCATGTGGCCTGTGTAATAATCCTGTGATTACCACACTTACAGTCCTGCTTTTGAATTTAGCTCCTAGCTTCTGATACTCCCTCAGCAGGACCGCCTCCCTTTTCTTCCCTATGTCATTGGGCCCGACATGGACCATGAGAACTGGATTCTCCCCCTCTCTTTCCAAATGAATCATAGAATGGTTACAGCATGGAAGAAGGCCATTCGGCCTGTCGAGCCCATGCTGGCTCTCTGCAAGAGCACCTCAGCTAGTCCCACTCCCCCGCCCTTTCACCGTAGCCCTGTAAATATCTTTCCTTCAGATACTTATCCAACTCCCTTTTGGAAGCCGTGATTGAATCTGCCTCCACCACCCTTTCAGGCAGTACATTCCAGATCCTAACCACTCACTGCGTAAAAAAGTTTTCTTACGTCGCCTTTGGTTGTTTTGCCAATCACCTTAAATCTGTGTCCTCTGGTTCTCGACCCTTCTGCCAATGGGAACAGTTTTCCTCTATCTACTCTGTCCAGACCCCTCATGATTTTGAACACCTCTATCAAATCTTCTCTCAATCTTCTCTGCTCCCAAGAGAACAACCCCAGCTTCTCCAGTCTATCAATGTAACTGAAGTCCCTCATTCCTGGAATCACTCGTAAATCTTTTCTGCACCCTCTCTAAGGCCTTCACATCCTTCCTAAAGTGCGGTGCCCGGAACTGGACACAGTACTCCAGTTGGGGCCAAACCAGTGTTTTATACAAGTTCATCATAATTTCTACACTTTTGTACACTATACCTCCATTTATGAAGTCCAGGATCCCGTAAGCTTTTTAACTGCTTTCTCAACCTGCCCTGCCACCTTCAACGATTTGTGCACACATACCCCCAGGTCTCTCTGTTCGTGCACCCTGTTAGGATTATACCCGTTAGTTTATATTGCCTCTCCTTATTCTTTCTACCAAAATGTATCACTTCACACTTTTCTGTGTTAAATTTCATCTGCCATGTGTCCACCCATTTCACCAGCCTGTCTATGTCTTCCTGAAGTCTATCACTCTCCTCCTCACTGTTCACTATATTTCCATGTTTTGTGTCATCTGCAAATTTTGAAATTGTACCCTGTACACCCACGTCCAAGTCATTAATATATATCAAGAAAAGCAGTGGTCCTAGAACCGACCCCTGGGGAACACCACTGTATACCTTCCTCCAGTCCGAAAAACAACTGTTCACCACTACTCTCTGTTTCCTATCACTTAGCCAATTCTGTATCCATGCTGCTACTGTCCCTTTTATTCCATGGGCTTCAACTTTGCTGGCAAGCCTATTATGTGGCACTTTGTCGAACACCTTTTGGAAATCCATGTACACCACATCAACTGCATTACCCTCATCAACCCTCTCTGTTACCTCATCAAAAAACTCAATCAAGTTAGTTAAACACGATTTGCCTTTAACAAATCTGTGCTGGCTTTTCTTAATTAATCCGCACTTGTCCAAGTGACTGTTACTTTTGTCCCTGATTACTGTTTCTAAAAGCTTCCCCACTTCCGAGGTCAAACTGACTGGCCTGTAGTTGCTGGGTTTATCTTTACACCCTTTTTTGAACAATGGTGTAGCATTTGCAATTTTCCAGTCCTCTGGCACCACCCCCGTCTCTAAGGAGGATTGGAATATTATGGCCAGTACCTCTGCGATTTCCTCCCTCAATTCCCTCAGCATCCTAGGATGCATCCCATCCGCTCATAGAAACATAGAAGATAGGAGCAGGAGTAGGCCATTCGGCCCCTCGAGCCTGCTCCGCCATTTAATGAGATCATGGCTGATCATCCAAATTCAGTACCCTGTCCCTGCTTTCTCCCCATATCCCTTGATCCCTTTAGCCTTAAGAAATATATCTAACTCCTTCTTGAATATATTTAATAAATTGGCCTCAACTGCCTTCTGTGGTAGAGAATTCCACAGGTTCACCACTCTCTGGGTGAAGAAATTCCTCCTCATCTCAGTCCTAAATGGCTTACCCCTTATCCTTAGACTGTGACCCCTGGTTCTGGACTCCCCCGCCATCGGGAACATCCTTCATCTGTCTAGTCCTGTTAGAATTTTATAAGTTTCCTGGTGATTTATCTACTTTAAGTACAGCCAGCCTTTCTAATACCTCCTCTTTATCAATTTTATCCTAACAAGTATCTCCACTACCTTCTCCTTTGCTATGTCTATGGCAGCATCCTTTTCCTTGGTGAAGACAGATGCAAAGTACTCATTTAGTACCTCAGCCATTCCCTCTGCCTCCATGCATAGGTAAGTAGCACGGAGTCCAGTTCTACGGAGTACTGCTTCTACAGAGTACTAAACTTGGGAATTTGGTGAGTGAGGGGAATTCGGTGAGGTGGGGGTAAGAGGTGCTGCTTGATACATTAAAAAAATATAAACAACTAGGGTTAAATTAGGTCTGTGGGCTAAGTTACAGTGAAGACCTAAAGCATATAACTAAATTTAATAAATTAAACAAGGTTATTACCTAGATTAAAAACTATTAATAGACAATTGAGTATTTCAAAACTTGAAAACATAATTAGTTAAATAAAATACAAGAGAGATGGCAGGGCAGGTGATGTGTTGCAGCTGTAGCATGTGGGAGCTGGTGGACCCCAGTGTGATCCACAGCAACCACATCTGCAGTAAGTGTCTGCAGCTCGAGGGACTTCGGCTCAGAGTTGATGAGCTGGAGTCCGAGCTTCAGACACTGCGATACATCAGGGAGGGAGAAAGTTACCTGGACACTTTGTTCCAGGAGGCAGTCACACCCCTTAGGTTACATACTTCAGATTTGGTCTGTGGTCAGGGACAGGAGGGTGTGACTACGAGTGAGGCAGGCATGGGGATCCAGAAGGTAGCATTGGCGGAGCCTCAGCCCTTGTCCAACAGGTACGAGGTTCTTGCAGCCTGTGCGGACGAGAGCAGGGACTGCAGGGAGGATGAGCAAACTGACCACAGCACCGTGGTACAGGGGGCCACTCAAGTTGGGGGAGTAAAAAGGAATGTAGTAGTGGTATAGTTAAGGGGATAGATACTGTTCTCTGCAGCCGAGAGCGTGAGTCCCGAAGGCTGTGTTGCCTGCCCGGTGCCAGGGTTAAGGACATCTCCTCGGGGCTGGAGAGGAACTTGGAGTGGGAGGGGAAGGATCCAGTTGTCATGGTGCACGTAGGTACCAACATCATAGGTCGGACTAAGAAAGAGGTTCTGCTGAGGGAGTATGAGCAGCTAGAGGCTAAATTAAAAAGCAGAACCATAAAGGGTAATAATCTCTGGATTACGACCTGAGCCACGAGCAAATTGACATAGGGTCAATAAGATCAGAGAGTTGAATGTGTGGCTCAAGGATTGGTGTGGGAGAAATAGGTTTCAATTCATGGGGCACTGGTACCAGTACTGGGGAAAGAGGGAGCTGTTCCGTTGGGATGGGCTTCACTTGAACCGTACTGGGACCAGTGTCCTGGCGAATCGAATAACTAGGGCTGTAGATAGGGCTTTAAATTAAATACTGCTGGGGAGGGTTCAGGTGAGGGGCAACTTAGAAGAGAAAGGACAAGGCAATAGTGCAGGGTAGCAATAAGGGTAATGATAACCAGAGTGTGATAGGAAGGAACAGAGCGTACAAGCATAAGAGTGCACCAGCAGATAGGGTCTGAGTAGGGAAAAATGGTAAAAAGACAAAATTAAAGGCTCTTTATCTGAATGCACACAGCATTCGTAACAAGATAGATGAATTGATGGCACAAATAGAAATAAATGGGTATGATCTGATAGCCATTACAGAGACGTGGTTGCAAGGTGACCAAGGCTGGGAACTGAATATTCAGGGTATTTGACATTTCGGAAGGATAGACAGAAAGAAAAAGGAGGTGGGGTAGCTCTGTTAATAAAGGATGAGGTCAGTACAGTAGTGAGAAATGATTTTGGCTCGGAAGATCAAGATGTAGCTGATCAAGATCAAAGGAGCTGAATTCCAGAGGTGAGGTGAGAGTGACTGCCCTTGATGTCAAGGCAGCATTTTACCAAGTGTGGCATCAAGGAGCCCTAGTAAAATTGAAGTCAATGGGAATCAGGGGGGAAACTCTCCACTGGCTGGAGTCATACCTAGCACAAAGGAAGATGGTTGTGGTTGTTGGAGGCCAATCATCTCAGCCCCAGGACATCGCTGCAGGTTTTCCTCAGTGTCCTAGGCCCAACCATCTTCAGCTACTTCATCAAAGACCTTCCCTCCATCATAAGGCCAGAAGTGAGGATGTTTGCCGATGATTGCACAGTGTTCAGTTCCATTTGCAACTCTTCAGATAATGAAGCAGTCCATGCCCGCAAGCAGCACGACCTGGACGACATTCAGGCTTGGGCTGATAAGTGGAAAGTAACATTCACGCCACAGAAGTGCCAGGCAAAGACTATCTCCAACAAGAAAAAGTATAACCACTGCCCCATGACATTCAACGGCATTACCATCGCTGAATCCCCCACCATCAACATCCTGGGATCACCATTGACCAGAAACTTAACTGGACCAGCCACATAAATACTGTGGCTACAAGAGCAGGTCAGAGGCTAGGTATTCTGCGGCGAGTATCTCACCTCCTCACCCCCATAAGCCTTTCCATCATCTACAAGGCACAAGTAAGGAGTGTGATGGAATACTCTCCATTTGCCTGGATGAGTGCAACTCCAACAACACTCAAGAAGCTCAACACCATCCAGGACAAAGCAGCCAGCTTGATTGGCACCCCATCCACCACATTAAACATTCACTCCCTCCACCACCGGCACACCATGGCTGCAGTGTGTACCATCTACAAGATGCACTGCAATACTTGCCAAGGCTTTTTTGACAGCACCTCTCAAACCCACGACCTCTACCACCTAGCAGGACAAGGGCAGCAGACGCATGGGAACTCCACCACCTGCAAGATCCCCTCCAAGTCACACACCAACCTGACTTGGAAATATATCGCCATTCCTTCATCGTCGCTGGGTCAAAATCCTGGAACTCCCTCCCTAACAGCACTGTGGGAGCACCTTCGCCACACGGACTGCAGCAGTTCAAGGCGGCGGCTCACCACCACCTTCTCGAGGGCAATTAGGGATGGACAATAACTGCTGGCCTTGCCTTTCCACATTTTTCAATTCCTTGAAAGGGGTCCTTAAAATCTACCTCCATGACCATCTTTTGATCACCTGTCCTAATGTCACCTTCTTTGGCTCAGTGTCAATTTTTCTCTACAAGCGCTGCTGTGAAGCAGCTTGAGACATTTTACTTTGTTCAAGGCACTATATAAATACAAGTTGTTGATGTTGTTGAATGTGCAGCCAGCGGCAGTCCTGGCAGGGGAGGGGTGAGCAGAGGGAGGGAAATCAAATGCAACGTGGTGAGGTGGCACTGGGCCTCACCACCTGATTTTTGCCTCATTCTCCGCCGCTCTCCCGCCCCCTTTCGGGCAGGATCACGGAAGAGAATCCAGCCCTCACATTTGAAGAACCGTCACTTGGGATGAGGTTAACAAAGGGAACTCCCACATCTTGTCAGGTTTATAATACAGTAGAGAACCAAACAGAATACAGAAAGTGCAGTGAAGAACTGGAAAAGGAAATAAGAGAGGAAAATTAAGGTAATTTAAGCCTGGTGGGATTGTGAGTTGTGAGGAGGATGCAAAGAGGCTTCAAGGCGATTTAGACAAGTTGAGTGAGTGGGCAAATACATGGCAGATGCAGTATAACGTGGATTATTGTGAAGTTATCCACTTCGGTAGGAAAAACAGAAAGGCAGAGTATTATTTAAATGGTGATAGATTGGGAAATGTTGATGTACAAAGGGACCTGGATGGCCTTGTACACCAGTCACTGAAAGCAAACATGCAGGTGCAGCAAGCAGTTAGGAAGGCAAATGGTATGTTGGCCTTCATTGCAAGAGGATTTGAGTACAGGAGCAAGGATGTCTTACTACAGTTGTACAGGGCCTTGGTGAGACCACACCTGGAGTACTGTGTGCAGTTTTGGTCTCCTTACCTAAGAAAGGATATACTTGCCATAGAGGAAGTGCAGCGACGGTTCACCAGACTGATTCCTGGGATGGCAGGACTGTCGTATGAGGAGAGATTGGGTCGACTAGGCCTGTATTCACTAGAGTTTAGAAGAATGAGAGGGGATCTCATTGAAACGTATAAAATTCTGACAGGGCTAGACAGACTGGATGCAGGGAGGATGTTTCCCCTGGCTGGTGGGTCTAGAACGAGGGGTCACAGTCTCAGGATACGGGGTAGGACATTTAGGACTGAGATGAGGAGAAATTTCTTCACTCAGAGGGTGGTGAACCTGTGGAATTCTCTACCACAGAAGGCTGAGGAGGCCAAGTCACTGAATATATTTAAGAAGGAGATAGATAGATTTCTAGACACAAAAGGCATTAAGGAGTATGGAAAGAGAGCGGGAATATGGTATTGAGATAGAGGATCAGCCATGATCATATTGAATGGCAGAGCAGGCTCGAAGGGCCGAATGGACTACTCGTGCTCCTATTTTTCTATGTTTCTATGTTAAGATATAAGGGAATCCAAAAGTATTTTATAAACATATAAATAGTAAAGCATAGTCAAAGGAAGGGTGGGGCTGATTAGGGACCAAAAAGGAAATCTTGTTGAGGAGGCAGATGGCATGGCTGAGGTACTGAATTAGTATTTAGCATCTGTCTTCACAAAAGAAGAGAATGCTGTCAAAGTCTCAGTAAGGGAGGAGGTAGTAGAGAAATTGGATAGGTTAAAATAGATAGAGGAGGTTGGCAGTCCTCAAAGTAGAAAGGTCACCCGGTCCGGATGGGATGCATCCTAAGTTACTGAGGGAAGTAAGGGTGGAAATTGTGGAGGCTCTGGCCACAATCTTCCAATCCTCCTTGGATATGGGTAAGGTGCCAGAGGACTGGAGGATTGCAAATGTTACACCCCTGTTTAAAAAAGGGGAAAGGGATAAACCCGGCAACTACAGGCCAGTCAGCCCAACGTTGGTAGTGGGGAAACATAGAGACAATAATCTGGGACAAAATTAATTGTCACTTGGAAAAACATGGGTTAGTCAATGATAGCCAGCATGGATTTTTAAAGGCAAATCATGCTTGACTAACTCGATTGAGTTCTTTGATGAAGTAATGGAGAGTGTTAATGAGGGTAGTGCGGTTAATGTGTGTATGGACTATCAAAGGGCGTTTGACAAAGTACCACAAAATAGACCTGTTCACAAAATTGAAGCCCATGGGATTAAAGGGACAGTGACAGCATGGATACAAAATTGGCTAAGAAACAGGAAGCAGAGAGTATTTTTTTTAAATTCGTTTATGGGATGTGGGCATCGCTGGCAAGGCCAGCATTTATTGCCCATCCCTAATTGCCCTTGAGAAGGTAGTGGTGAGCCGGCTTTTTGAACCGCTGCAGTCCGTGTGGTGAAGGTACTCCCACAGTGCTGTTAGGTAGGGAGTTCCAGGATTTTGACCCAGCGACAATGAAGGATCAGCGATGTACTTCTAAGTCAGGATGGTGTGTGACTTGGAGGTGGTGGTGTTCCCATGTGCCTGCTGCCCTTGTCCTTCTAGGTGGAAGAGGTCGGGGGTTTGGGAGGTGCTGCCGAAGAAGCCTTGGTGAGTTGCTACAGTGCATCCTGTAGATGGTACACACTGCAGCCATGGTACGCCGGTGGTGGAGGGAATGAATGTTTAATGTGCTGGATGGGGTGCCAATCGAGCGGGCTACTTTGTCCTAGATGGTGTTGAGCTTCTTGAGTGTTGTTGGAGCTGCACTCATCCTTCTTCTTCTTCTTCTTCTCTTCTTAGGCAGTCCCTCGGAACCGAGGATGACTTGCTTCCACACTAAAAATGAGTTCTCAGGTGACTGATGAGTCCAATGTGGGACCTACAGTCTCTGTCACAGGTGGGGCAGATGGTGGTTGAAGGGGCAGGTGGGTGGGGTGCTTGGGTTGACGTGCGTTCCTTCCTCTGTTTGCGCTTGGCTTCCGCTTGCTCCCGGTGAAGAGACTTGAGGTGTTCGGCGCCTTCCCGGATGCTTTGAAGGGATTATTACTAGTCCTAGCTCCTTTTGGGCTACCCCGGATCAGGCGTATTCCCCAGACGTTCACTTTCAACTAAAGTTTGAGGTAGCCGAATCCTAAAGATGCTTAATTGGGTCTAAAGGTCCAGACTATCTCTCCCTAAAGGAAAGGAACAGCCTGAAGATGTTACCGTCCTCCAGATAGCACTTTTAATAAGTTTAGCTAGATTGTAACCTTCCGGATATTATGAGGGTCCGGAAAACTCCCTCAGAATTCTGCAACTCCTCACCAAAGAGCGTACAGAGATTGAGTTCGCGAGTTTGATACAGAAGTACTATGTGAGACAATTCTAAAAATATATAGATTTATTAAAGAACCGACATGTAATTACAGTTGGTGTTTCAATCGCAATTTTAACAATTCCAAAAAGAGTGAGCTTTTACAATCTTATTATCAGAGATCCTTATTCTCAAATCTTAACTTCGTTACATTTTTACATTTTTTAGTCTTATTCCAGGATATCCACCAAAATCAAATACAAGTACCTTAATCCCCAAGATACAAAGAGTTGGAGACTTACAGAGCTTGCCTCTGAAGCCTGAGAATCGCTTTGCCCCTTACAGCAAATCTGTCTTCCCATTTGAAAGTCCAATTTTTATACCCTTTCTCAGTGGTATATCCTTTGAAGTTTTCTGCTGATGTAAGCTAATTATCTCTAGTCATTTTTCTGCTGACCCCTTCTTTTCTTACAGTCAGTTCAGCTGGTAGCAAACAGACTCATGTCTCTACCTTTAGGTGTTTCAAGTTCAACACAAAAACAATGTGATGGGTGGTGCCTCCCCCACTTGATGCCATTCTTACCAAGGTCTTCTGTTTGTATCTTTTGCATTTAGAACACCTCTATCAGATGCACCATTGTTTTCTTAGTTACCTTAACTGGTTGTATTACAGACTCGTGTCTCTGTGTTTCATTTGATGTCATATTTACAAAGGCATATGTTTCTTTAATTTATGTGTTTCATTTCAAAGTGTTGGTTTAAGACACTTTAACTGAGTATACCATTGTGTTCTTTCCAAGGCTTCAGACTTTCAGGAACCTTTAACCTTTTGTTTCATTAAGGCTATTGTTTCAGTGTCAACAACTTATCTTATCTCAACAGCCTGTATGCTGTTCACAGCTTTAGATTGCTGAGGCTTCCAGATTTTCAAGCCCAGTTTGTCATGTTTTAATAAAGTCAAAATTCTTTCATAGAATGGTGTATTTTTCTGAATATGGCATATTCCTTCACAGCTTCTCCTCCACTTTGTGCGGTCTTGGGCCAGGGATTTCCAGGTGTCGGTGGGGATGTTGCACTTTTTCAAGGAGGCTTTGAGGGTGTCCTTGAAGCATTTCCTCTGCCCACCTGGGGCTCTCTTGCCATGTCGGAGCTCTGAGTAGAGCGCTTGTTTTGGGAGTCTCGTATCGGGCATGTGAACGATGTGGCCCGTCCATCGGAGCTGATCGAGCATTGTCAAAGCTTCGATGCTGGG
Organism: Squalus acanthias; assembly: GCA_030390025.1. Lineage (NCBI taxonomy): Eukaryota > Metazoa > Chordata > Chondrichthyes > Squaliformes > Squalidae > Squalus > Squalus acanthias. The sequence goes on along the minus strand of CM059425.1, from coordinate 226,201,989 downwards.
GATGTTGGCCTGAGCGAGAACACTGACGTTGGTGAGCCTATCCTGCCAATGGATTTGCAGTGTTGGTGGTACCTCTCCAGTGCTTTGAGGTGCCTGCTGTACATGGTCCATGTGTCTGAAGCATACAGGAGGGCGGGTATCACTACTGCTCTGTAGACCATGAGCTTGGTGCTGGGTTTGAGGTCCTGGTCTTCAAACACTCTCTTCCTCAGGTGACCGAAGGCTGCACTGGCACACTGAAGGCGGTGTTGGACTTCGTCATCGACGTCTGCCCTTATTGACAGTAGGTTCCCGAGGTATGGAAAGTGGTCCACGTTGTCCAAGGCCTCGTCATGGATTTTGATAATCGGGTAGCAGTACTGTGTGGCGGGGGCAGGTTGGTAGAGGACCTTTGTCTTACGGATGTTTAGTGTAAGGCCCATGCTCTTGTACGCTTCGGTGAAGGTGTTGACGGTGGTTTGGAGTTCGGCCTCAGAGTGTGCGCAGACGCAAGCGTCGTCTGCATACTGTAATTCGATGACAGAGGATGGGATGACCTTGGATCTGGACTGGAGGCGATGGAGGTTGAACAGTTTCCCGTTTGTTCTGTAGATTAGCTCCACTCCAGCGGGGAGCTTACTGAGAGTGAGATGGAGCATTGCAGCCAGGAAGATCGAGAAGAGCGCTGGTGCGATGACACAGCCTTGCTTGACCCCGGTCCGTCCATGAATTGGGTCTGTGGTGGATCCGTTGGTCAGGATCATGGCTTGCATGTCGTCACGATGCAGGCGGAGGATGGTGACAAACTTTTGAGAGCAGCCGAATTTGAGGAGGACACTCCATAATCCCTCACGGTTGACGGTGTCGAAGGCCTTTGTGAGGTCAAAGAAGGCCATGCTGTTCCCTGCATTTCTCTTGTAATTGACGCGCGGTGAAGATCATGTCGAGGTGCACTCATCCAGGCAAGTGGAGAGTATTCCATCACACTCCTTACTTGTGCCTTGTAGATGGTGGAAAGGCTTTGGGGAGTCAGGAGGTGAGACACTCACCCCAGATTACCTAGCCTCTGACCTGCTCCTGTTGCCACAGTATTTATGTGGCTGGTCCGGTTAAGTTTCTGGTCAATGGTGACAGCCAGGATGTTGATGGTCGAGGATTCGGTGATGGTAATGCCGTTGAATATCAAGGGGAGGTGGTTAGGATCTCGCTTGTTGGAGATAGTCATTGCCTGGCACTTCCGTGGCACGAATGTTACCTGCCACTTATCAGCCCAAGCCTGAATGTTGTGCAGGTCCTATTGCATGCGGGCATGGACTGCTTCATTATCTGAGGAGTTGTGAATGGCGCTGAACACTGTGCAGTCACCATTGATGAACGGTTGTTTTTCAGTCTGGAGGGAGGTATACAGTGTGTTCCCCAGGAGTTGGGATAAGGGCCACTGCTCTTTTTGATATATATTAATGACCTGGACTTGGGTATGCAGGGCATAATTTCAAAGTTTGCAGATTTCACGAAACTTGGAAATGTAGTAAACAATGTGGAGGAGAGTAGCAGACTTCAGGAGGATATAAACAGGCTGGTGAACCGGGCAGACACATGGCAAAAGAAATTTAACACAGAGAATTGTCAAGTGATGCATTTTGGAAGGAAGAATGAGGCTAGGCAATATAAACTAAATGGTACAATTTTAAAGGGGGTGTAGGAAAAAAGACCTGGCGGTTTACGTATATAACTCTTTGACTATGACAGATCAAGTTGCAACCGCGATTAATGAAGCATCTGGAATCTGGAAGCATAGAGTACAAAACCAAGGAAGTTATGGTAAACCTTTATAACTCACCGGTTAGGTCCCAGATGGAGTATTGTGGGCAATTTTGGGCACCACACTTTAGGAAGGATATCAAGGCCATAGAGACAGAGCCGAGGAGATTTACAAGAATGGTACCCGGGATGAAGGACTTCAGTTATGTGGAGTGATGAGAGAAACTGGGATTGATCACCGGCCCCCCCGTGATCACCGACTCCCCGCGATCACCGACCCCCCTCGATCACCAACCTCCCCGATCACCGACCCCCCCGATCACCGACCCCCCCGATCACCGACCCCCCCGATCACCGACCCCCCCCGATCACCGACCCCCCTCGATCACCGAGCCCCCCCTCGATCACCGACCCCCCCCGATCACCGCCACCCCCGATCACCGACCCCCCCGATCACCGACCCCCCCCGCGATCACCGACCCCCCCACAATCACCGACCCCCCCGTGATCACCGACCCCCCCACAATCACCGAACCCCCCGTGATCACCGACCCCCCCGCGATCACCGACCCCCCCCGCGATCACCGACCCCCCCGTGATCACCGACCCCCCCCCGCGATCACCGACCCCCCCGTGATCACCGACCCCCCCCCCGCGATCACCGACCCCCCCCTGATCACCGACCCCCCGTGATCACCGACCCCCGCGATCACCGACCCCCCCGCGATCACCGACCCCCGATCACCGACCCCCCCCGATCACCGACCCCCCGATCACCGATCCCCCTGCGATCACCGACCCCCCTCGATCACCGACCCCCCCGATCACCGACCCCCCCCGATCACCGACCCCCCCACAATCACCGACCCCCCCCCCCCACGATCACCGACCCCCCCCGATCACCGACCCTGGTAGAAGTAGTATATAGGCCCCCTAACAGTAGCTATACCGCTGGACAGAATATTAATCAAGAAATAGTAGGAGCTTGCAACAAAGGTAATGTAATAATCTTGGGGACTTTAATTTTCATATAGACTGGACAAATCAATCTGGCAAAGCAGTCTGGAGGACGAGTTCATGGAATGCATTTGGGACAGTTTCCTGGAACAATATGTCATTGAACCAACCAGGGAACAGAACATAAGAACATAAGATGTAGGAGCAGGAGTAGGTCATTTGGCCACTCGAGCCTGCTCCGCCATTCAATAAGATCATGGCTGATCTGATCTTCGCCTCAACTCCATTTCCCTGCCTGCTCCCCATAACCCTTGACTCCCTTACCATTCAAAAATCTGTCTATCTCCACCTTAAATATATTCAATGACCCAGCCTCCACAGCGCTCTGGGGAAGAGAATTCCAAAGATTCACGACCCTCTGAGAGAAGAAATTCCTCCTCATTTCCAATTTAAATGGGTGCCTCCTTATTCTGAAATTATGCCCCCTAGTTCTAGATTCCCCCACGAGGGGAAACATCCTCTCTGCATCTATTCTGTCAAGCCCCTTCAGAATCTTATATGTTTCAATAAGATCCCCTCTCATTCTTCTAAACTCCAATGAGCATAGGCCCAACCTGCTCAAGCTTTCTTCATAAGATAACCTGTTCATCTCCGGAATCAACCTCATGAACCTTCTCTGAACTGCCTCCAATGCAAGTATATCCCTCCGTAAATAAGGAGACCAAAACTGTACACAGTACTCCAGGTGTGATCTCACCAATCCCCTGTACAGTTGTAACAGGACTTGCCTACTTTTATACTCCATTTACTTTGCAATAAAGGCCATCACTTTGAGATCATTAATTAATCCAGCCTTGTTACACATTACCAGATCTAAAATAGGCTGCTCCCTGGTTGGTTCCACAACGTATTGTTCCAAGAAACCATCCCGCATACACTCTAAGAACTCTTCCTCAAGTCTACCTTTGCCAATTTGCTTTGTCCAATCAATATGAAGATTAAAATCTCCCATGATTATAGCCATACCTTTCTTACAAGCCTCTATTATTTCTTGATTTATACTCTGTCATACAATGTGGCTAATGTTTGGGGGCCTGTAGACCACTCCCACCAATGACTTCTTACCCTTATTATTTCTTATCTCCACCCAAACTGATTCTATGTCTTGATCTTCTAAGCCAATATCATTTCTCACTACTGCACTGATCTCATCCCTTATTAACCCTTATTAACCCTATTTTAGATCTTGTATTGTGTAATGAGACAGGGTTAATTAGCAATCTCATTGTAAAGGATCCTCTGGGGCAGAGTGATCATAATATGATAGAATTTCACATTAATTTTGAGAGTGACTTGCCTAAGTCCAAAACTAGAGTCTTAAACTTAATTAAAGCCAATTACAAGGTATGAGGGGCGAGTTGGCTAAGGTAGATTGGAAAAATTGATTAAAAGGTATGGCGGTAGATAAGCAGTGGCTAGCATTTAAAGAAATATTTCAGAATTCTCAACAAAAATACATTCCATTGAGAAACAAAAACTCCACGGGAAAAGTAATCCAACCGTGGCTAACTAAAGAAGTTAAGGATAGCATTAGATTGAAAGAAGAAGCTTATAATGTTGCAAAGAATAGTAGTAAGCCTGAGGAGAGTTTCAGAAACCACCAAAAAATTGACAAAAAGGGAAAAAATAGAATGAGAGAAAACTAGCAAGAAATATAAAAGCAGATTGTAAGAGCTTCTACAAGTATGTAAAAATGAAGAGAATAGCAAAAGTAAACGTTGGTCCCTTAGAGGCTGAGACAGGAGAAATTATTATGGGGAATAAGGAAATGGCAGAAACGTTAAACAAATATTTTGTATCAGTCTTCACAGTAGAAGACACAAAAGACATACCAAAAATAATGGGGAACCTAGGGGCTAATGAGGGTGAGGAACTTAATGTAATTAATATAAGTAGAGAAAAAGTACTAGCGAAACTAATGGGACTAAAAGCCAGCAAATCCCCTGGACCTGACGGCCTACATCCTAGGGTTCTAAAAGAGGTGGCTGGAGAGATAGTGGATGCATTGGTTTTGATCTTCCAAAATTCCCTAGATTGTAGAATGGTCCCAGCGGATTGGAAGGTCGCAAATGTAACACCGCTATTCAAGAAAGAAGGGTGAGAAAAACAGGGAACTACAGGCTAGTTCGCCTGACATCAGTTGTCGGGAAATGCTGGAATCCACTGTTAAGGAAGTGCTATCAGGGCACTTAGAAAATTATAACATGATTAGGCAGAGTCAACATGGTTTTATGAAAGGGAAATTGTGTTTAACAAATTTCTTAGCGTTTTTTGAGGATGTAACTAGCAGGGTAGATAAAGGGGAACCAGTGGATGTAGTATATTTGGATTTCCAAAAGGCATTCGATAAGATGCCACATAAAAGGTTATTACATAAGATTAGGGTTCATGGGGTTGGGGGTAATATAATAGCATGGATAGAGGATTGGTTAACAGATCTTTTTCAGGTTGACAGGCTGTAACTAGTGGGGTGCCACAAGGATCAGTGTTGGGGCCTCTGCTATTTACAATCTATATTAATGACATAGATGAAGGGACCGAGTGTAATGTATCCAAGTTTGCTGATGATACAAAACTAGGTGGGACGGTAAGCTGTGAGGAGAACACAAAGAGTCTGCAAAGGGATATAGATAGACTAAGTGAGTGGGCAGTAAGGTGGCAGATGGAGTATAATGTAGGGAAATGTGAGGTTATTCACTTTGGTAGGTAGAATAGAAAACCAGAATATTTTTTAAATGGTGAGAAACTTTCAAATGTTGGTGTTCAGAGAGATTTGGGTGTCCTCGTGCAAGAAACACAGAAAGCTAGCATGCAGGTGCAGCAAGCAAATGACATGTTGGCCTTTATTGCAAGGGGGTTCGAGTATAAGAGTAAGGAAGTCTTGCTACAATTGTACAGGCCTTGGTGAGACCACACCTGGAGTACTGTGCACAGTTTTAGTCTCCTTATCTAAGGAAGGATATACTTGCCTTGGAGGCGGTGCAATGAAGGTTCACTAGATTGATTCCTGGAATGAGAGTGTTGTCCTATGATGAGAGATTGTGTAGAATGGGCCTATACTCTCCGGAGTTTAGAAGAATGAGAGGTGATCTCATTGAAACATACAAGATTCTGAAGGGGATTGACAGGCTAGATGCTGAGAGTTTTTTTTCCCTGGCTGGAGTGTCTAGAACTAGGGGGCATAGTCTCAGGATAAGGGGTAGGCCATTTAAGACCGAGATGAGGAGGAATTTCTTCACTCAGAGGGTTGTGAATCTTTGGAATTCTCTGCCCCAGAGGGCTGTGAATGGTGAGTCTTTGAGTATATTCAAGGCTGAGATAGATAGATTTTTGGACTCTAGGGGAATCAAGGGATATGGAGATCGGGCGGGAAAGTGGAGTTGAGATCGATGATCAGCCATGATCTTATTGAATGGCGGAGCAGGCTCGAGGGGCCGTATGGCCTACTCCTGCTCTTATTTCTTATGCTCTTAGAAGTTGCTGTCTTTTGAGGCCCTACCTCCCACCAATACTGAGCACAAACAGGGCTGTTACGAGACTAAAATTGATCACCTGTCCTGATATCTGCTTCTTTGGCTCGGTGTCAATTTTTCTCTGATAACACTCCTGTGAAGCATCTTGGGACATTTTACTATGTTAAAGGTGCTGTTTAAATGTAAGTTGTGGTTGTTGTTGTTGTTGAAGGAGCAGCCAGCGGCAGTCCTGGTGGGGGAGGGGCGAGCAGAGGGAGGGAAATCGATTGCTGGGTGGTGAGGTGGCACTGGGCCTCACCGCCTGATTTTGCCTTGTTCTCCGTCGCTATCAAGGCATCAAGGGGTATGGGGAGAGAGCAGGAATATGGTATTGACATAGAGGATCAGCCATGATCATATTGAATGGCGGAGCAGGCTCAAAGGGCCGAATGGCCTACTCCTGCTCCTATTTTTCTATGTTTCTATCCTGCCCCATTTCGGGCAGGATCACGGAAGAGAATCCAGCCCTCACAGTTGAAGAACGGTCACTTTGGATGAGGGTAACAAAGGGAACTTCCGCATCTTGTCAGGTTTATAATACATTAGAGAACCAAGCTAAATATAGAACGTGCAGGGGAGAACTGAAAAAGGAAATAACAGGGGAAAGTTTATGTAACTGAAGTGATGTATTATGGAAGGAAGAGTGAAGAGAGGCAATGTTAAAGGGGGTGCAGGAACAGAGAGACCTGGGGGATTACATACGTAAATCCTTGAAGGTGGCAGGACAAGTTGAAAAGGGTGTTAAAGAAGCATCTGGGGCCCTTGGCTTTATAAATAGAGGCATGAAGTACAAAAGCAAGGAAGTTATGGTAAGCCTTTATAAATCACTGCTTCGGCCCCAGCTCGAGTATTGTGCCCAATTCTGGGCACCGCACTTTAGGAAGGATGTCAAGGCCTTGGATACGGAGTCAAGGAGATTTACTAGAATGGTACCAGGGATGAAGGACTTCACTTATGTGGAAAGACTAGAGAAACTGAGATTGTTCTCCTTGGAGTAGAGTAGGTCAGCGGAGACTTAACAGAGGCGTTCAAAATCATGAATAACTAACCAAACAAAATGTGCTCTCATTAACCTAATTTCATAATAATGCCTTTCCCAGTGCGTACACAGAGTAACATAGGACAGCATTCAGTGCGGTATCATGTGGTGTGTGAGGAGAAGGCTCGAGAACTGCCTGGTTTACCAGCCGCCTCCGCCACAGGCTAGAAATGACACTCAGTCCACGCTCTGCCTCCCTCGTGATGTAAGGCCCGCGGGTAAAGCAGGCTCCGCTGATATCTCATTTTTACAAAAGCCAAATTAAATTCTGTAAACAGCTGGTTTTAAAAGTTCTGAGCAACATTTCACCAGCCTTGAGAGTTGACTGAAGTCAAATCAAAAACTTTCTGATTTAGCGTCAGATTTAGGATTTGAAGAATCCAAGATCAAGAATGGAAATCAGATGAGCTGTACAATGTAATGGATGAGTGAAGTGTGTGTTGACGGAGCCTGTTGAGTTACGGAGGACCCAGATTGAGTTACAAGGCAGCAAAAACAGAGTCCACGTTACCTGGAGTTTGCTTTGCTTTTCTTTCTCATTTGCCCACCGTTTCCCCCTCTCTCTACCTCCTCTCATTGAATCTTTGTTGGGTATTGATCCATAGCAGCTGGTCACAGTCTGCTGTCACTCTCAACAGGCCTTTCTTAATAACAACAGAAAACGCTTTCTTAATGTCTGAACCTAGGCATTGACAGTATAGTACAAGTGCTTCATAATGGAAAAGGATGGCTGAGAATAGCTAAATTAGCACAGGGCGAGGATCAGGCCTGGGACCCTGTTTGGCTCGATACCACACAGTGCACTTACTCACTGAAACAGTGCGTCCCCCTCCCCCTCCCGCCTCACACACCCCAGACCCTCACCTCACCCACCCCTTCAACTTCCCTCCCCTCCCCCTCCCTCTTGCACCTCCATCACCCTCCTCCTCCCCTCCCCGTCCTCACTCCCTTCTCGCCTAACTCCTGATACTCCCTCAGCAGGACCTCCTCCCTTTTCTTCCCTATGTCACTAGTCCCGACATGGACCATGACAACTGGATCTTCCCCCTCCCTTTCCAAATTCCTTTCCAGCCGCATTGAGATATCCCTTAACCTGGCACCAGGTAGGGAACACATCCTTCTAGACACTCGATTGTGGTGCATAGGATGCTATCTATCCCCCTAATTATTAAATCCCCTATAACTACTAAATTTCTACTCTGCATGCAGCACTAGGCCCTTCCCCTTTAATCAGGGGAGGAGGCCTGCAATGCTGCGGCGCTATGTGCCGCCACACGTGGCACTGTTGCATGTAGCGCCGCGATCTTCAGCAGTAGTACCCCAAGAAGGAGGTGGAGCTCTTCCAGTAGCGCTCCACCTCCTGCTTGGGGCGCTACTACTGGAGGCGCTAACTTTTTCAGGACGCTAAAATTAACGCCCGGCAACGTTAGCACCTCAAAAGAAGCGCCATCCAATTTTCCCCCCTAGATATCTAATATTTAGGTTGTGTTTAGTATCTCAGTGGTTCTTGTTAAACTTGAGTAAATAATTTTGACTCTTTTCTCTCTAAGTTAGGACAGTGGGTTAAAGTAAGAAGTTTAGTTAGTAGTCTAATAAATAGAGGCAGGGCAGGGAACCTCAGTCCCGTTGAAGAAGCCCAGGATGCTTCCCGTGTCCTAGACAATCACATGTGTAGGAAGTGTTGTCAGCTGGAGGAGATCGAGCTCCGAGTTTCGGAGCTCGAGCAGGGCTGGCGTCACTGCAGTGCATCTGCAAGGCTGAGAGCTTCGTGGATAGCACGTTTCAGGAGGTGGTCACCCCGCAGCTTAAGAATTTGCAGGCAGATGGGTGACAAGGAGGACCACGCAATTAGTGCAGGAGTCTTCTGAGTGCATCTCGCTCTCTAACTGGTATTCATATTGGTGAGGGCGATAGTTCTTCTGGGGAGTGCAGCCAGAGACAAGTCCACGGCACCGTGGGTGGCTCAGCAGTACAGGGGAGAAGGAGGAAGGTCAGAAAAGCAATAATGATCGGGGATTCAATAGTTAGGGGACATGACTCCAGGATGATATGTTGCCTCCCTGGTGCCAGGGTCAAGGATGTCACTGAGCAGCTGCAGCACATTCTGAGGGGGGAGGGTGAACAGCCAGAGGCCGTGGTTCATATCGGTACCAATGACATAGGTAGAAAGAGGGATGAGATCCTGCAGACAGACTTTAGGGAGCTAGGAAAGAGATTAATAAGCAGGACCTCAAAGGTAGTAATCTCCGGATTACTCCAGTGTCACGCACAAGTGAGTACATAAATAGAAGGATAGAGCAGATGAATGCGTGGCTGGAGAGATGGTGCAGGAGGGAGGGCTTTAGATTCCTGAGACATTGGGACTGGTTCTGGAGGATTTGGGACCTGTACAAGACAGACAGGTTGCTCCTCAACAGGACCGGGACCAATATCCTCGCACGGAGATTTGCTCGTGCTGTTGGGGAGGGTTTAAACTAGCTTGGCAGGGGGATGGGAACCTGAGCATGGATTCAGAAGGGAGAGAATGCAAGCTGGAAATGGAAGGCAGTAAATTAGTAAGTGAGTTTGGAAGGCAGAGGAAACAAAGGTTACAGGGTTTTCAGACGAGATAGAGAGGGGGTAAAAAAGGAGGGTGGGTTGCAATATTGGTTAAAGAAACAATTACAACTGTAAGGAGGGATGATATTTATGAAGCATCATCAAATGAGGCCCTATGGGTTGAACTGAAGAACCAAAAAAGGACAATCACACTGCTGGGAGTGTACTATAGACCCCCAAATAGTCAGAGGGAGATAGAAGAGCAAATATGTACGCATATTTCTGAGATGTTCAAAAACAATAGGACAGTAACAGTAGGGGATTTCAACTACCCTAATATTAACTGGGATAGAATCAGTGTAAAAGGTATAGAGGGCACAGAACTGTTAAAATGCATTCAGGAGAACTTTTTTAGCCAGTACGTAGCAAGTCCAACAAGAGAGGGGGCGGTTCTGGACTTCGTTTTAGGGAATGAAGCTGGGCAGGTGGAAGGGGTATCAGTGGGCAAGCATTTTGGTGGCAGTGATCATAATTCAGCTAGATTTAGTGTAGTTATGGAAATGGACAAAGATAGATCAGGAGTAAAAGTTCTCAATTGGGGAAAGGCCAATTTTACTAAGCAGAGATGTGATTTAGCGAAAGTGGACTGGAAACAGCTATTTAAAGGTCATTCAGAATCAAAGCAGTGGGAGGCATTTAAGGGGCAGATAGTGAGGGCTCAGAGAAAATATGTTCCCACAAAGTAAAAGGGTGGGAATCCCAAATCTAGAGCCTTTGGGATGTCAAGGGGTATACAGGGTAGGATCAGGCAAAAAAGGGAAGCCTATGTCAGATACCGAGAGCTAAGTACTGCAGAAAGCCTAAGGAGTATAGAAAGTGCAGGGTGAAATTAAAAAGGCAATTAGGAAAGCAAAGAGAGGGCATGAAAAAATATTGGCAAGTAACATCAAGGAAAACCCAAAGATGTTTTATAAATACATAAAATGCAAGAGGATAAGTAAGGAACGAGTAGGGCCTATTAGAGACCAAAAAGGTAACCTGTGTGTAGTGGCGGAAGACGTGGGTATGGTTCTTAATGAATACATTGGTTGGAATTTTCCAGAAGGTCAGCGCGCACGATCGGTGGTGGGTCGGGTGGGAAAGTGTTGATTTTTGACAACGGGTCAGGACCCTGCAGTCAACCCGCCGCCACGCGCCTTTCCCAATGTTGGGTCTGTCAGCGCTGAACAGACCCGACAGGCAGCGGCAGGGGACCCAATTAATCTCTCATTACCATCTAGATGACAGATGCTTAACAGGCATTTTTAACTTACCTTTTCACTTTAACTTCATGGCCATGGGAAACACGCTATTCGGGGACCGCAGCTGTCAACCTGAGGCGGGAGTTCAGTGGCCATTGCTCCAGCTGATTACTTGACAGCTTCAAATGTACAGTAAAAGCTCCCAGCTGACAAATTATCACTTTCTTCAGCCACAAGCTGTATTTAAGTCCATTTCCAGCTCAGATTCTGCAGGCTTTCCACTTTCCACTCTCCATCCAGTATCACCTCATTGGAAGAACTCTCTCACCATTGACAGAATGCTTCTGTCATCTCTACTTTACCTACCATCTATTCCATCAACATGGGTGCCCTTTATACTGTCTCACCTTGGTCCTCAGAATCGGATCACGATCAGCCCCAACACCAGCAGCACCAGGCACACCAGCAGCACCAACAACAACACCAACCTTCTCTGCAATCACCTGATGCTGCACAGGACAGAGGGCATCACCACCCGACCACATTGCTTCCCAGGAGGCCAGGGATGGCCTCACCATCGCCAGATGCTGAACACCCTGCCTGCCACATGATGCAACAGGTTGGCACCACCCCACACCAACACCATAATGCATTCCCTACAATGTCCAAGCCATTCCTGTCACACTCACCACCATTGCGGGGCGTACCGTTATGTCTCACCATTCACTGCAACTCACTAAGCCACTTCCAAAGGTGCACACAAATCTGTCCCAGAACACAAAGTGTTGAAAATAAAGGTTTAAATGTTTGACAGCCCATTAACAGAAACTTTACATGAACATTGGATAAAACACCCAAGTGCCTACCCTTGTGTGTTGTTAGTTGGTATGATTGCACTAGGATGAGGGTGAGTGTGAGGGGTGGCTCATGAGATGGGAATGAGAAAATGTAGATAGAGAGAGAGGGATGGGTGGAGGTGCAAGGTAAGTTGGTGTGAGTAAGGATGTGCAGGGATAGGGTAGTGAAGGCAGAGTGATGGGGATGTGATGAGAGGCACAGCAGGATGAGATTGAGTGTGGCTTTGTACTAACATTTCATGATCTAATGAGACCATTGAAAGGTTTTTGCCACTGCACCCAGGTCCTCCTGACCGGATCCCTGCTTGTGCCCTCCTGTGCAATGTGCAACCAGACTGTGTTGGTGTCCTGGGAGGTGTCTTCCACCTATCAGAAGGGAAGAGGACCTCCCTGCGTGCTCTGACTCCCTCCAGAAGCATTTATTAAAATATTTGTTTATGGGATGCTGGCATCGCTGGCAAGGCCAGCATTTATTGTCCATTCCTAATTGCCCTGAAGAAGGTGGTGGTGAGCCACTTTCTTGAACTGCTGCAGTTCGTGTGGTGAAGGTACTCCCACAGCGCTGTTAGGTAGGGAGTTCCAGGATTTTGACCCAGCACCGATGAAGGATCGGCGATATACTTCTAAGTCAGGATGGTGTGTAACTTGGAGGGGAACTTGGAGGTGGTGGTGCTCCCATGCGCCTGCTGCCCTTGTCCTTCTAGGTGGAAGAGGCTGCGGGTTTGGGAGGTGCTGTCGAAGAAGCCTTGGCAAGTTGCTGCAGTGCATCTTGTAGATGGTACACACTGCAGCCACGGTACGCCGGTGGTGGAGGGAGAGAATGTTTAAGGTGGTGGATGGGGTGCCAGTCAAGCAGGCTGCTTGGTCCTGGATGGTGTCGAGCTTCTTGAGTGTTGTTGGAGCTGCACTCATTCAGGCAAGTGAAGAGTATTCCATCACACTCCTTACTTGTGCCTTGTAGATGGTGGAAAGGCTTTGGGGAGTCAGGAGGTGAGACACTCGCCGCAGAATACTTAGGCTCTGACCTGCTCTTGTTGCCACAGTATTTATGTGGCTGGTCCAGTTAAGTTTCTGGTCAATGGTGACCCCCAGGATGTTGATGGTGGGGGATTCGGCGATGGTAATGCCGTTGAATGTCAAGGGGCGGTGGTTAGACTCTCGCTTGTTGGAGATAGTCATTGCCTGGCACTTCTGTGGTGCAACTGTTACCTGCCACTTATCAGCCCAAACCTGACGTCGTCCAGGTCTTGTTGCATGCGAGCATGGACTGCTTCATTATCTGAGGAGTTGTGAATGGCACTGAACACTGTGCAGTCATCAGCGAACATCCCCATTTCTGACCTTATGTTGGAGGGAAGGTCATTGATGAAGCAGCTGAAGATAGTTGGGCCTAGGACACTGCCACGAGGAAATCCTGCAGCGATGTCCTGGGGCTGTGATGATTGACCTTCAACCACCACAACCATCTGTATTTGTGCTAGTTATGACTCCAGCCAGTGGAGAGTTTTCCCCCCGATTCCCATTGACTTCAGTTTTACTAGGGCTCCTTGATGCCACACTTGGTCAAATGCTGCCTTGATGCCAAGGGCAGCCACTCACCTCACCTCTGGAATTCAGCTCCTTTGTCCATGTTTGGACCAAGGCTGTAATGAGGTCAGGAGCCGAGTGGTCTTGGCGGAACCCAAACTGCGCATCAGTGAACAGGTTCTGATGAAGGGCCATCGACCTGAAACATTAACTCTGTTTCTCTCTCTACAGATGCTGCCTGACCTGCTGAGTATTTCCAGCATTTTCTGTTTTTATATCAATGAGCAGGTTATTGGTGAGTAAGTGCCACTTGATAGCACTGTCGATGACACCTTCCATCAAACTGATGGGGTGGTAATTGGCCGGATTGGATTTGTCCTGCTTTTTGTGGACAGGACATACCTGGGCAGTTTTCCACATTGTCGGATAGATGCCAGTGTTGTGGCTGTACTGGAACAGCTTGGCTAGAGGCGCGACTAGTTCTGGACCACAAGTCTTCAGCACGACAGCCGGGATGTTGTTGGGGCCCATAGCCTTTGCTGTATCCAGTGCGCTCAGCCGTTTCTTGATATCACATGGAGTGAATTGAATTGGCTGAAGACTGGCTTCTGTGATGGTGGGGACATCAGGAGTAGGCCAATATGGATCATCCACTCGGCACTTCTGGCTGAAGATGGTTGCAAACGCTTCAGCCTTGTCTTTTGCACTCACGTGCTGGGAGAACCTGGGTGCAGCCCTACACCTCAGTGCAGTCATTGTCAGTGTTTGCAGCACTTAAATGCTGTAGAACACTGACAGCACAAATGTCAAAATAAAGTTGGCCATGGTCCCTTTAAGGAAACCGGCTGATGACACACCATGGTCCCTTTAAGGAAACCGGCTGATGATGCGTCATGAAATAACGTCACCAGACCCGCTTCCTCTAATTAGCCTGGGAAATGCGCTGGGTGGGCTTAACAAGCCCTATTAATGGAAAGTAATTTCACAGGGTGGGATGGAGCCAGCAGCGGGGTAGGGACCCGCCACCGACATCGCCCGCCACGGACTTGCCGAGTTGAGTAAAATCACGGCCTTTGCATCTGTCTTCACAAAAGAGAGGGACAATGCAGAGATTTTAGTTAAGGATGAAGACTGTGAACTATTAGATGAGATAACCATAGTGAGAGAGAAAGTAATAAGGGGTTTCGCAACTTTGAAAGTAGATAAATCGCCAGGCCCACATGAAATGTATCCCAGGCTGCTATGAGAAGCAAGGGAGGAAATAGCAGAGGCTCTGACCATCATTTTCCAAACTTCTCTGGCTACAGGTGTGGTGCGGGAGGACCGGAGTACTGCTAACGTTGTACCATTGTTTAAAAAGGGAGAAAGGGAAAGACAGAGTAATTACAGGCCAGTCAGCCTAACCTCGGTGGTGGGCAAATTATTGTGGGACAGGATAAATCTTCATTTAGAAAGACACGGATTCATCAAGGACTGTCAGCATGGATTTGTTAAGAGAGGTTTGTGTCTGACTAACTTGTTTGAATTTTTTGAGGAAGTAACAAGGAGGTTAGATGAGGGTAGTGCGTTTGATGTAGTCTAAATGAATTTTAGCGAGGCTTTTGACAAGGTCCCACCTGGCAGACTGGCCAGAAAAATAAAAGTCCATGGGATCCAAGGGAAAGTGGCAAGTTGGATCCAAAATTGGCTCAGAGGCAGGAAGCAAAGGTTAATGGTCGATGGGAGTTTTTGTGACTAGAAAGCTGTTTCCAGTGGGGTTGCACAGGGCTCAGTACTAGGTCCCTTGCTTTTAGTGGTATATATTGATGATTTAGACTTCAATATAGGGGGCATGATTAACAAGTTTGCAGATGATACAAAAATTGACCGTGTGGTTGACAGTGAAGAAGAAAGCTGTAGACTGCAGGAAGATATCAATGGACTGGTCAGGTGCACAGAAAATTGGCAAATAGAATTCAATCCGGAGAAGTGTGAGGTAATGCATTTGGGAATGGCTAACAAGACAAGGGAATACACAATAAATGGTAGGATACTGAGGAGTGTAGAGGACAGAGCGACCTTGGAGTGCATGTCCGCAGATCCCTGAAGGTAGCAAGACAGGTAGATAAGGTGGTTAAGAAGGCATATGGGATACCTTCCTTTATTAGCCGAGGCATAGAATATAAGAGCAGGAGGTTATGCTTGAAATGTATAAAACACGAGTTAGGCCACAGCTAGAGTACTGTGTACAGTTCTGGTCACCACATTACAGGAAAGATGTGATTGCACTAGAGAGGGTGCAGAGGAGATTTACGAAGATGTTCCCAGGACTGAAGAATTTTAGCTCTGAGGAAAGATTGGATAGGCTGGGGTTGTTTTCTTTGGAACAGAGGAGACTGAGGGGAGACTTAATTGAGGTGTATAAAATTATGAGGGGCTTTGATAGAGTGGATAGGAAGGACCTACCTCCCTTAGCAGAGGGGTCAAAAACCAAGGGGCATAGATTTAAAGTAATTGGTAGAAGGTTTAGAGGGGAGTTGAGGAGTATGTTTTTCACCCAGAGGGTGGTGGTGGTCTACAACTCACTGCCTGAAACAGTGGTAGAGAGAAAAACCCTCATCACATTTAAAAAGTAGTTGGATATGCACTTGAAGAGTCGTGGCCTGCAGGGCTACGGACCAAAAGCTGGAAGGTGGGATTAGGCTGGATAGCTCTTTTTTGGCCGGCACAGGCGCAATGGGCCAAATAGCCTTCTTCTGTGGCGTAAATTTCTATGATTCTATGAAGTCATCTGAGAGTCAAATGGTATACGTCACTCCGATCTCCCCTCTGAATATGAGGTGTTGAGCAACTTACCGCAGTGTCCTTTTTTTGTACGTGGTCCTTCTTTCAAAATCGATTTAATATGTCCAAATCCTACTTTAAGAAAATGTTGTCATCTCTTGATAATCCAACGGCCCTGCTCACCTTTGAACTTTAACAGAGTGGTGCTTAGTAAATCCTTCCCACAATAACCTGTGCTATAACCTGTTAAACGGTTTTAGAAGGTATATGTTCCTTTAGATGGGAATAAATTACAGCTTTCAAGTATTGTGAAATGTATTCTGTATTTTTTTTAACGTAGAAAGAATTTGTATATGTAAAATTATTTTTTCTGATTTTTTTTTTTCTCTTTGCTACCCTCCTCTCCTTAAGGCAGTCACCCTCTCCGGGTTCCCGTTTCGTGGCAGCCCTGTGTCGAGTATTTTTCAAGTGTATGACCATAAAGAGTGGCCTAGAGTTTCCGTTAGGTTCCGCTTTTTTTTCAGCGCAATACGGCTGAAATTGGCCAAACCAGCGTAAGAGATCGAGGAATTTTCAGCGCCAGTTACGTCGAGCGTAAATCGCGTTTCCCCGATCTTAAACGCTGGTTTGAAAAACATCGCACTCCTGGCCGATTCCGCCCACAAAACTGGCAACGCCTCCAGATCGAAATAATGATCATGGCGAGTTTCCACCGATTGTGGCCATTTGCGGTCGTTCGTGGAAACTCTTCAAATTGAGCTTTTTTTTTTAGGCACGTCGGCACCAAAAGGCAGGTTTTGAAAGCTTTTAAATATTAAAAAAATAATTAATTTACTAAAAACTGACTGGTGTACACCAATAAAACTAATAAATAGTTCAGTATAGCTTTTTAAAGTCATTTTCAGTTATTTAAAATCAGGTTACTCACAGGTGGTGGACCAGACACTGATTATTTTTTGTGATAAACCCATTTTCAGCTGTATTAATAAAAGTGGACCAGGTTACCACTCTTACATTCATCAATAAATATTTTTTACTGCAAGGAAAATAATAAACAAATACATTAGATTGCCCATTGCACCTCAAAAGGAAAACCACCCCAGTAATTTTTAGAAGGCTTTTTGACTGTGAATGGAATGGTTGCAGTTTCTGATCCAAACCCTGATATGCTGGCCCTGGACCTACCACCACATGGCAGTTCTGGGAGGTGGTGGTGCATGGGGCAGACAGGAGGTAAATAACCCGGAGATCCAGATACTGCACACTCCTCCCCTCCCCTCTCTGGGATATGCAATGTGGTCTGTAACCTACTCTAGCTCTACTACCTTCTGAGAACTCTCTCTAGGATTTTACTAACCTCGGTGGGTCCATGGCGGGCGACGTCAGTGGCGGGTCCCAGCCCTGCTGCTGGCTCCAGCCCGCTGTGTAGAATGCATTTACCTTGATTGGGCTTGTTGAAGCGCCTAGCGCATTTCCCGGCCGATTAAAGGAAGCTGGTCTGGTGACGTCATTTGATGACGCGTCATCAGCCGGTTTCCTTAAAGGGACCAAGGCCACCTTTAATTTGACATTTGTGCTGTCAGTGTTCTACAGCGTTGAGGTGCTGCAAACACTGACATTCACTGCACAGAGGTGCAGGGCTGCACCCAGGCTCTTCCATCGACACAGTCTGGTTGCACATTGCACAGGAGGGCACCAACAGGGATGTGATCAGGAGACCTGGGTGCAGTGCCGCAACGTTTCAATGATCTCAGTAGATCACGAAACGTTAGTACAAAGCTTCACTCAACCTCATCCTGCTGTGCCTCTCATCACATCCCCATCACTCTGCCTTCCCTACCCTACTCCTGCACATCCTCACTTACACCAACTTACCTTGCACCGCCACCCATCCCTCCCTATCTACATTATCACATGCCCATCTGACTAGCCATCCCTCACACTCACCCTCATCCTAGTGCAATCATACCAACTAACAACACACAAGGGTGTTTTATGCAATGTTCATGTAAAGTTTTTGTGAATGTGGTGTCAAACATTGAAACCTTTATTTTCAACGCTTTGCGTTCTTGGACAGATTTGTGTGCACCTTTGGAAGTGGCTTACCGAGTTGCAGTGAAAGGTGAGACATAACGGCACCCCCCACAATGGTGATGAGTGTGAAAGGAATGGCTTGGACATTGCAGGGATGCTTTATGGTGTTGGTGTGGAGTGGTGCCAACCTGGCGCATCATGTGGCAGCCAGGGTGTACAGCATCTGGCGATGGTGAGGCCATCCCTGGCCTCCCAGGCAGCAATGTGCTTGGGTGCTGATGCCCTGTGTCCTGTGCAGCATCAGGTGATTGCAGAGAAGGTTGGTGGTGTTGTTGTTGGTGTTGCTGGTGTGCCTGGTGCTGCTGGTGTTGGGGCTGATTGTGGTGGGATTCTGAGGACCAAGGTGAGAGAGTATAAAGGGCACCCATGCTGATGGAATAGATGGCAGGTGAAGTAGAGATGACAGAAGCAATCTGTCAATGGCGAGAAAGGTAATGAGGTCAGACTGGATGGAGACTTGTGTGAAGAGTTGCAGCATGGTGAATCTGTTGTGGAAATGTAGTGAGGAAGAGCTTGTGGCTGAGGGGAGATATCTCTGTAAGGTGGGAGCATCTACTGTACATTTGAAGCTGTCAACTGATCAGCTGATTCAACGGCCACTGAACTCCCGCCTCAGCTTGACAGATGTGGTCCATGACCAGTGTAGACCCCGTGGGTGGGCTGTCAAATGCAAAAGGTGAGCTGAAATTCATTCTTAAGTGGCTCTAAACAAGCCACTAATTACCTGAATTGGGTCCCCCGCTGTGAACCCGCTCAGCGCTGACAGACTCGACATTAGTAAAGGTGCGTGGTGGTGAGTTCACAGCGGGGTTCCGACTCACTGGGGAAAATCCTACTTTCCCACCCGACCCGCCACCGATCGCGCCCGCTGACCCTCCGCAAAATTCCGGCCTCTGTGTTCCTACAACTCTGGCTTCTTGTGCAGTCCACAAATTCCTTCGCTCCACCACTGACGGCCATGCGTTCAGCTGTCTCGGCCCTAATCGCTGGAACTCCCTCCCTATACACCTCCAAAATACCAAAAATTCCCTAGATTCTAGACCGGTTCCAGGGGATTGGAAGGTAGCAAATGTAACCCCACTATTCAAGAAAGGAGGGAGAGAGAAAACAGGGAACTACAGGCCAGTTAGCCTGACATCAGTCGGGAAAATGCTGGATCCATTATTCAGGAAGTGGTAACAGGGCACTTAGAAAATCCTAATATGATTAGGCAGAGTCAACATGGTTTTATGAACGAGAAATCATGTTTGACAAATTTATTAGAGTTTTTTGAGGATGTAACTAGCAGAGTAGATAAAGGGGAACCAGTGGATGTAATATATTTGTAGTATATGGGGTTCGGGGTAATATATTAGCAGGGATAGAGGATAGGTTAATGGACAGAAAACAGAGAGTAGGGATAAACGGGTTATTTTCCAGTTGGCAGGCTGTAACTAGTAAATGACAGAAAGAAAGACTTGCATTTATATAGCACCTTTCACAACCACCGGATGTCGCGGACTGGCCTGTAGTGGGGTGCCGCAAGGAACACGTTCTCTGCGGCCAAGAGCGAGATTCCAGACGGCTGTGTTGCCTGCCCGGTGCCAGGGTTCGGGACATCTGCTCTGGGCTAGAGAGGAACTTGCAGTGGGAGGGGGAGGAGCCAGTGGTCGTGGTCCATGTAGGTACCAACGACATAGGTAGAACTCGGAAAGAGGTTCTGCTGAGAGAGTATGAGCAGCTAGGGGCTAAATTAAAAAGCAGAACCTCAAGGGTAATAATGTCTGCATTATTACCTGAGCCACGAGCAAATTGGCATAGGGTAAATAAAATTAGAGAGATGAATGCGTGGCTCAAAGACTGGTGTGGGAGAAATGGGTTTCGATTCCTGGGGCACTGGCACCAGTACTGGGAAAGTGGGATCTGTATCGTTGGGACGGTCTTCACCTGAACCGTGCTGGGACCAGTGTTCTGGCAAGTCGTATAACTAGGGTGGTAGAGAGGGCTTTAAACTAAATAGTGGGAGGAAGGGATCAAATTTGGGAAGGTGTGGTAAATCAAAGAGTAGAGACAAGGCAAGAGAGAAAAGTATTAATATGGGAAATGATAAACAGACCGTGACAGGAAGAGATAGAGAGTACAAATCTAAGAGTAAATCAACAGATGAGGCTAGAGGTTATAAAAATAATGAAAGGACAAAACTAAAGGCTCTGCATCTGAATGCACGTAGCATTCGAAACAAAACAGATGAACTGCTAGCGCAAATAGAACTAAATAAGTACGATCTGATAGCCATTACAGAAACATGGCTGCAGGATGACATAGATTGGAACCTGAATATTGAAGGGTACATGACATTTAGGAAGGACAGGAAGCTAGGAAAAGGTGGAGGGGTGGCTCTGCTAATTAATGATGGTATTAGCACAATAGAGAGAGATGACCTAAGTTCAGGAAACTAGGATGTAGAAGCAGTTTGGGTAGAGATGAGAAATGATAAAGGCAAGAAGTCACTTGTGGGAGTGGTGTACAGGCCCCCTAACAGTAACCACACGTAGGATGGCGTATAAAGGAAGAAATAATGGGAGCTTGTCAGAAAGGTACGGCAATAATCATGGGGGATTTTAATGTACATATAGACTGGAAAAATCAGATGGGCAAAGGTAGCCTAGATGATGAGTTCATGGAATGTTTTCGGGATAGTTTCTTAGAACAGCACATTCTGGAACCAACCAGAAGCAGGCTATACTAGACCTGGTATTGTGCAATGAGATAGGATTAATTAATGACCTCATAGTGAAGGCACACCTAGGTAGCAGCGATCATAATATGATTGAATTTTACATTCAGTTTGAGGGATAGAAGAGTGGGTCCAAGACTAGTATTTTAAACTTAAATAAGGGCAATTATGAGGGCATGAAAGCAGAGCTAGCTAAAGTGAACTGGCAATTTAGGTTAAGGGATAGGTCAATAGAGTTGCAGTGGCAGACATTTAAGGGGATATTTCAGAATACACAGAATATATACATTCCAATGAGAAAGAAAAATTCCAAGGGGAGGACCCACCATCCGTGGTTAACTAAAAAAGTTAAAGATAGTATCAAACTTAAAGAAAAAGCACATAATTGCGCAAAGATGGGTGGCAGGTCAGAAGATTGGACAGAATATAAAAAACAGCAAAGAATGACTAAAAGATTAATAAGGAGAGAAAAATTAGAGTACGAGAGAAAGCTAGCTAGAAATATAAAAACAGATAGTAAGAGTTTCTATAGATATTTAAAAAAGAAAAGAGTTAACAAAGTGAGCGTTGGTCCTATAGAAAGTGAGTCTGGGGAATTAATAATGGAAAATAAGGAGATGGCAGTTGAATTGAACAGGTATTTTGCATCGGTCTTCACTACAGAGGATACAAGAAACATCCCAGAAATAGCTGTAAATCAGGAAATGGAAGGGAGGGAGGAACTCAAGAAAACTACAATCACCAGGGAAGTGGTACTGAGCAAATTGTTGGAGCTGCAGGCTGACAAGTCCCCGGGTCCTGATGGACTTCATCCTAGGGTCTTAAAAGAAGTGGCTAGTGAGATAGTTGATGCATTGGTTTTAATTTTCCAAAATTCCCTAGATTTGGGGAAGGTTCCATTAGATTGGAAAATAGCGAATGTAACTCCTTCTTCAAAAAGGGAGGAAGACAGAAAGTAGGAAACCACAGGCCAGTTAGCTTAACATCTGTCATAGGGAAGATGTTAGAAGCTATTATTAAAGACATTATAGCAGGGCACTTAGAAAAGTTCAAGGTAATCAGGCAGAGTCAACATGGTTTTGTGAAAGGAAAATCATGTTTAACCAATTTATTGGAGTTCTTTGAGGAAGTAACATGTGCTGTGGATAAAGGGGAACCGGTGGATGTACTGTACTTAGATTTCCAGAAGGCATTTGATAAGGTGCCACGTCAAAGGTTATTGTGGAAAATAAAAGCTCATGGTGTAGGGGGTAACATATTGGCATGGATAGAAGATTGGCTAGCTAACAGGAAACAGAGAATAGGCATAAATGGGTCACTTTCTGGTTGGCAAGATGTAACGAGTGGTGTGCCACAGGGATTAGTGCTGGGACCTCAACTTTTTAAAATTTATATAAATGACTTGGATGAAGGGACCGAAGGTATGGTTGCTAAATTTGTTGATGACACAAAAATAGGTAGGAAAGTAAATTGTGAAGAGGACGTAAGGAGGCTACAAAGGGATATAGATAGGTTAAGTGAGTGGGCAAAGATCTGGCAAATGGAGTATAATGTGGGAAAATGTGAAGTTGTCCATTTTGGCAGGAAGAATAAAAAAGAAGCATATTATCTAAATGGTAAGAGATTGCAGAGCTCTGAGATGCAGAGGGATCTAGGTGTCCTAGTGCATGAATCGCAAAAGGTTAGTATGCAGGTACAGCAAGTACAGCTAATAGAATGTTATTGTTTATTGCGAGGGAATTGAATACAAAAGTAGGGAGGTTATGCTTCAGTTATACAGGGCATTGGTGAGACCACATCTGGTGTACTGTGTACAGTATTGGTCTCCTCATTTAAGGAAGGATGTAAATACATTGGAAGCAGTTCAGAGAAGGTTTACTAGACTAATACCTGGAATGGGCGGGTTGTCTTATGAGGAAAGGTTGGACAGGCTAGGCTTGTATCCGTTGGAGTTTAGAAGAGTAAGAGGTGACTTGATTGAAACATATAAGATCCTGAGGGGTCTGGACAGGGTGGATGTGGAGAGGATGTTACCTCTTGTGGGAGAATCTAGAACTAGGGTCACTGTTTAAAAATAAGGGGTCGCCCATTTAAGAGAGAGATGAGGAGAATTTTTTTCTCACAAAAGGGTCGTGAGTCATTGGAACTCTCTTCCTCAGAGGGCGGTGGAAGCAGAATCTTTGAATATTTTTAAGGCAGAGGTAGATAGATTCTTGATAAGCAAGGGGGTGAAAGGTTATCAGGGGTAGGCGGGAATGTGGAGTAATCAGATCAGCCATGATCTTATTGAATGGCTGAGCAGGCTCGAAAGGGCCGAGTGGCCTACTCCTGCTCCTATTTCTTATGTTCTTATGTTCTTATGAAGTCTGCTACTATCCTCCTCACTCCTGGGGGTCCTGGTGCACGAAACTCAAAAGGTTAGTATGCAGGTGCAGCAAGTGATTAAGAAGGCAAATGGAATGTTGGCTTTCATTGCTAGGGGGATAGAATATAAAAATAGGGAGGTATTGCTTCAGTTGTACAAGGTATTGGTGAGACCGCACCTGGAATACTGCATACAGTTTTGGTGTCCTTACTTAAGGAAAGACATCCTTGCTCTCGAGGCAGTGCAAAAAAGGTTCACTCGGTTAATCCCGGGGATGAGGGGGTGGTCATATGAGGAGAGGTTGTGTAGATTGGGACTCTACTCATTGGAGTTCAGAAGAATGAGAGGCGATCTTATTGAAACATATAAGATTGTGAAGGGGTTGGATCGGGTGGATGCGGGGAGGATGTTCCCGATGACAGGTGAGACTAGAACTAGGGGACATAGTCTTAGAATAAGGGGCTGCTCTTTCAAAACTGAGATGAGGAGGAACTACTTCACTCAGAGGGTGGTAGGTCCATGGAATATGCTGCCACAAAAAGCTGTAGAAGCTACATCATTAAATAAATTTAAAACAGAAATAGACAGTTTCCTAGAAGTAAAGGGCATTAAGGGTTACGGGGAGCGGGCAGGAATTTGGACATGAGTCTAGGTTCGGATCGGTCATGGCCCTGTGGGTAGTGGAGCGGGCCCAGGGACCGTGTAGCCTGATTCTGCTCCTATTTCGTGTGTGCAATTCTGTTAGATGCAGGAGATGGTTCTGTGATAGTAGATAGTAGATTGGCGGTTAGGATCAGATCAGCCATGATCTTATTGAATGGCGGAGCAGGCTCGAGGGGCCGATTGGCCTACTCCTGCTCCTGTTTCTTATGTTCTTATGTTCTTATGTAATAAGATCATGGCTGATCTTCTACCTCATCTCCACTTTCCTGCACTATCCCCATATCCCTTGATTCCCTTAATATTCAAAAATCTATCGATCTCTGTCTTGAATATACTTCATGATGCGGAGATGCCGGTGTTGGACTGGGGTGGACAAAAATGAGAAGTCGCACAACACCAGGTTATAGTCCAACAGTTTTATTTGAAATCACGAGCTTTCAGAGCGCTGCTCCTTCGTCAGGACTTTACCTGACAAAGGAGCAGCGCTCCGAAAGCTCGTGATTTCAAATAAAACTGTTGGACTATAACCTGGTGTTGTGCGACTTCTCATTTTTGAATATACTCAACGACTGAGCCTCCACAGCCCTCTGCGGCAGAGAATTCCAAAGATTCACCACCCTCTGAGTGAAGACATTTCTCCTCATCTCAGTCCTAAATGGCTGACCCCTTATTCTGAGACTGTGACCCCTGGTTCTAGACTCCCCAGCCAGGGGAAACATCCTCCCTGCATCTACCCTGTCAAGCCCTGTGAGAATTTTGTATGTTTCAATGAGATCACCCCTCATTCTTCTAAACTCTAGAGAATATAGGCCTAGTCTACTCAATCTCTCCTCATAGGACAATCCCCCCATCCCAGGAACCAGTCTGGTGAACCTTCGTTGCACTCCCTCTAAGGCAAGTATATCCTTCCTTAGGTAAGGAGATCAAAGCTGTACACAATACTCCAGGTGTGGTCTCACCAGGGCCCTATATAATTGCAGTAAGACGTCTTTACTCTTATACTCAAATCCTCTTGTAATAAAGGCCAACATACCATTTGCTTTCCTAATTGCTTGCTGTACCTGTATGTTAACTTTCAGTGATTCGTGTACAAGGACACCCAGGTCCCTCTGAACACCAACATTTCCCAATCTCTCACCATTTAAAAAATACTCTGCTTTTCTATTTTTCCTACCAAAGTGGATAACTTCACATTTCTCCACATTATATTCTATTTGCCATGTTCTTGCCCACTCACTTAGCCTGTCTATATCACCCTTGAAACCTCCTTGCATCCTCCTCACAACTTACATTCCCACCCAGCTTTGTATCATCAGCAAACTTGGATATATTACATTTGGTCCCCTCATCCAAATCGTTGATGTAGATTTTGAATAGCTGAGGCCCAAGCACTGATCCTTGCGGTACCCCACTAGTTACAGCCTGCCAACCCGAAAATGACCCCTTTATTCCTACTCTCTGTTTTCTGTCCGTTAACCAATCCTCAATCCATGCTAGTATAATACCCCCAATCCCTTGAGCCATAATTTTGTTTAATAACCTCTTGTGTGGCACCTTATCGAATGCCTTCTGAAAATCCAAATACACTACATCCACTGGTTCCTTCTTATCTATTTTGTTAGTTACAACCTCAAAAAACTCCAACAGATTTGTCAAACACGATTTCCCTTTCATAAATCCGTGTTGACGCTGCCCAATCCTATTTTTATTTTCTAAGTACCCTGTTACCACGTCCTTAATAATAGATTCTAGCATTTTCAACTTGTGAGGAGGACATAGATGGTCTGGTGAAATGGGCAGACACGTGGCAGAAGAGATTTAACGCAGAGAAGTGTGAAGAATGAGGAGAGGCAATATAAACTAAATGTTACAATTTTAAAGGGGGTGCAGGAACAGAGAGACCTGGGGGTTTACGTACAGAAACCTTGGATGGTGGCAGCACAAGTTGAGAAGGCTTTTATAAAAGCATAGGGGATGAGGGGTTTGTCTTTATAAATAGAGGCACAGAGTACCAAAGCAAGGAAGTTATGGTAAACCTTTATAACTCACTGGTTAGGTCCCAGCTGGAATAATGGGCCAAAAATTCGGCACTTGCCGGGTGAGTACACGCTGTGTACTCACCCGTAAGGCCTCCTGAAGTGCCGGTTTCCTGCATGCACTGCGCATGCGCGGGAAACCGGAACTTCCGGTCTGGTGAAGGGAGCGGTTCAGAGGTGAACCGCGTGCGCGGTAGAGGCTGCGTGCACGCAGCGAACTTCGTTTTTTTTTCAGGCTTCTCCGGGAGGGTAAGTATTGAAGAAGCTGCGCTTTTAAAAAGGAGGCGCAAGACCCGTTTTCAACAAGGTAAGTGGTTAATTAATTACAATTTAAAATTTTTTTCAACAGGTTTATCTTTTTTAGATAATTTAAAGAAAGGTAAGTTTATTTTTTGCACTGTTAAAAAGTATTTTAATTTTTTCAAAAATTTAAATTTTTGTTTAAAGTTGTTAATTTATTTAACTTATAGTTATTTTAAAAATGTGATGGTTTTTAAATAAAATTATTTGAAGTTTAGGTGTTGTTTTGGGGCCGATTTCAATTCATAGATTTGACAGGTCTTCCTGTCAAATCTATGAATGAAAGATGGTCTGCTGCCATTGGCTCTCCATGGCCCACGTGATCCCAGGGGATGCATCGCACTAACTACGCCCCTGGGACACGCAAGCACTGCGCGGCAGCAGTTGGGGGAGGCCCAGGAGCTGAAGTCCCCGAGGGCCCAGAGGTCAATGGCAGGCGTGGTAGGTAGGTGCGCGCGGGATCCTTGCACCCGCGGGAAGCCAGGGAGCCTAATTTCTGGGCCATTGTGTCCAATTCTGGGCACCACACTTTAAGAAGGATGTCAAGGCCTTGGGACAGAGCTGAGATTTACTAGAATGGTACCAGGGATGAAGGACATCACTTATGTGGAGAGACTAGAGAAACTGGGATTGTTCTCCTTGGAGTAGAGTAGGTTAGTAGAGATTTAGCAGAGGCGTTCAAAATCATGAATAACTAACCAAACATCATGTGCTCCCATTAACCTGATTTCAGTATAACGCCTTTCTCAGTGCGTACACAGAGTAACATAGGACAGCATTCAGTGCGGTATCATGTGGTGTGTGAGGAGAAGCCTTGAGAACTGCCTGGTTTACCAGCCGCCTCTGCCACAGACTGGAAGTAACGCTCAGTCGGCGCTCTGCCTCCCTCGTGATGTAAGGCCCGCGGGTAAAGCAGGCTCCACTGATACATTATTTTTACAAAAGCCAAATTAAATTCTGTAAACAGCTGGTGTTAAAAGTTCTGTGTGGCATTTCACCAGCCTTGAGAGTTGGCTTCAGTCAAATCAAAAACTTTCTGACTTATCGTCAGATTTAGGAGCTTAGGATTTGAAGAATCCGAGATCAGGAATGGAAATTAGATAAGCTGTATAAATGTAATGGAAATACTCAGCAGGTCAGTCAGCATCTGTGGAGAGAGAAACAGAGTTAACGTTTCAGGTCGATGACCTCTCGTCAGAACTGGAAAATGTTAGAGATGTAACAAGATTTAAGTAAGTGCAGAGGCAGGGAAGGGGGGAGGGGAGGAAAGAACAAAAGGGAAGCTCTGTGATAGGGTGGAAGGCAGGAGTGATTAAATGACAAAAGGTATGATGATGCAAGGCAAAGGAGATGGTCATGGGACAAGTAAAGAAACAAAAGAAGGGTCTAGAGGAGCTGTAAATCTGAATAGAAACATTATCAACAGCTGAAGTCCAAAAAAAATGGGAGTCATTATGATCTGAAATTGTTGAACTGAATGTTGAGTCCAGAAGGCTGTAAAGTGCCTAATCGAAAGATGAGGTGCTGTTCCTCGAGCTTATGTTGAGCTTCGTTGGAACAATGTAAGAGGCCGAGGACAGAGAGGTCAGAGTGGGAGTGGAGCGGAGAATTAAAGTGACAGGCGACCGGAAGCTCAGGGTCACGCTTGCAGACTGAACGGAGGTGTTCCGCAAAGCGGTGACCCAATCTGCGTTTGGTCTCCCCAATGTACAGCAGACTGCATCGTGAGCAATGAATACAGTATACTAAATTGCAAGAAGTACAAGTAAATCGCTGTTTCACCTGGAAGCAGTGTTTGGTGCCCTGGATGGTGGGAAGGGAGGAGGTAAAAGGGCAGGTGTTGCACCTCTTGCGCTTGCATGAGAAAGTGCCGTGGGAAGGGGAGGAGGTGTTGGGGTGATTGAGGAGTGGACCAGGATGCCACAGAGGGAATGGTCCCTTTGGAATGCTGAAAGGGGAGGGGAGGGGAGGGGAGGGGAAGGTGTGTTTGGTGGTGAGATCACACTGGAGCTTGAACGCTGAACTTGGAGACAGAGCTGAGTCGATCACAAAAAGAGTCGAAGAATTTGCTGATAGAAGGAATTCGGTGGAGAGGAGGAAGGCGGTTTCTCACGTCCACCTCAAAAGGAGGAGTGGAGCCACAGAACCCGAGGACTCTAAGTTAAGTATCTCGATATCTAATATTTAGGTTCTTTGGGGGAAAAATTCCTGTTCGCCAGCAAAGTTGCCGGTGTCACCGGCAACTGCCGTTAATGGCCGCTGGAAATGACCGCAACGCTAACCAAGTAAAATTGGTCTGGGGAGCATGGAGATAGGTGGCGCAACGCTCACCTTCTGTGCAATGCCGTCCTGGTGGCGTTGCTGGAGGGATCCGGGACGAAGTTCCTGTCCAGGTCCGGCGTTGCAGCTTCCACAGCCAATGGGAGCGAAGCTGTGGAGCTCGCAGGGAATTGTGGGCAATGAAGAGGTCTGAGAATTAAAGGGGCCATGCACACTGAAGCAATACAAAATAAAGTGCAGTGAATCAATACATTTTTAAGCCCTTTCTGCCTTTTAAGAAATATTTAAAAGAAGTTCAGCTGTTAAGGCTTAATTACCTTCCTAATCTCAACAAATGGGAAAACTGCCTCAGCACTAACACAAATGGCTCAGCAAGACAGGGAAGGGGCACCCAGTATCTCACACGCAGCACTCCAGCTTTGCGCAGGGGGTCAACACTGCAAGAGCGGCCCGCCACCCACAGGGGCCAGGAGGCCCTCCAGAAAGAACGATGTGGGAGTACATCACTAAGGCCATCACTGCCAGCAGTGTCGCCCCCCCCCCACCACCTGGCTCATGACCTCAGACCACAGGTGAAGGTCAGTGAATGCGTCTTCAAAAGCCGTCTCCTACTAACTGCACCACGAGGCTCACACACTGCTCAATGCACAACCCCCAATCACTCCCCTACCAACAATCTGCACCAATGATGAGGCACATCTCCCATTCCTAGCCTCACCTCACCCCCTTGGAGGAGACGGTGCAGGCCATTCTTGGCAGAGGCATGGTTGAGCCCTTGGCCAGCAGCGGGGCTGAAAGAATACAAGATGCTGGTATCCTCCTGATTTATCCTCCTTCTGGCATGCACATCTTGCTTTCCCACCCTCCCGTCAGCACAACTCCACCCCTGTGCCTTCCTCATTTCACACACCCAAGAAATGCAGCCTACTCAGCCAGTGGGTCAACAAGTAGAGGCAGCCTGCCCAGCCAGTGGGACCGCAGGCGGATGATTCTATCCCGGATATCCTGGCCACAAAGGGGCTGTCTGGGATGCATCCTTCCATCTGATTCCTCCTCTTCGGCTTCCTCTTCTTCTGCAAGCGGATGCTGTAAATGTGAAATGACAGCATAAAATGCTGGAAATACTCAGTTGGTCAGGCAGTATCTCGACCTGAACGCTGTTTTTCTCTCCACGGATGTAGCGTGACCTGCTGAGTATTTGCAGCATGTTGTGTCTTCTCAAAGGCCTTCATTTACCATCTGAGCCCTTGCAAGCATCCAGCAGCATTCCCTACACACTTAAAAAACTTTTCACATCTATTGCAGCAAGCCACTACTTCAAAAAATTTAAAAAAAACAGTCCAAAACCTTAAATCCTAACTTACCTGCACGGTGTGTGTGTGTCCCTTTAAGAGATGCAGACATCGCCACTGTCAGCCTGCTAACACACCAGGTTAACATGGCGTGCTTAGGATCCAGTGCTGAATTCAGCGCTAGGGTTGAAGTTCGCGTTGGTGACGTCACCACGTCGCCATTTTTTTTCCAGGACACTGCCAGTTACTGGCAGCACAAAGGGCAAGAGTAATATGGTGGCCGCCACAGGACCCGCCACCAGTTGGCGAAAGAGCGGCAGCTGCCATTTTATCACCATTTCATGGCGCTACGGAGTGTCGGTCAGGAGATGAATTTCTAGCCCTTTATTTTTATTATCTCAGTGGTTCTTGTTAAACTTGAGTAAATAATTTTGTCTTTTTTCTGTCTAAATTAGGGCAGTGGGTTAAACTAAGAAGTTTAGTTAGTAGTCTAATAAACAGAGGCATGGCAGAGCACCTCAGTCCTGTCAAATGCACATCCTGTGCCTCGCGGGAAATCCAGGATGCTTCTTGCGTCCTGGACAACCACATGTGCAGGAAGTGTTGTCAGCTGGAGGGGCTCGAGCTCCGGGTTTCAGAGCTTGAGCAGCGGCTGGAGACATTGCTGCAGTGCATCTGCGAGGCTGAGACCTATGTGGATAGCACGTTTCAGGAGGTGGTCATCCCGCAGCGTAAGAGTTTGTAGGCAGTGAGGGAATGGGTGACCGCCAGACAGACAAGGAGGACCAGGCAGGTAGAGCAGGAGTCCCCTGAGTGTATCTCACTCTCTAACTGGTATTCTGAATACTGATGAGGGCGATGGTTCCTCTGGGGAGTACAGTCAGAGCCAAGGCACGGCACCATGGGTGGCTCAGCTGTAGGGGGGGTGGAGGAAGGTCAGGAAAGCAATAGTGATAGGGGATTCAATAGTTAGGGGAACAGACAGGCGTTTCTGCGGCTGCAGACATGACTCCAAGAAATATGTTGCCTGTCACTTTAATTCTCCGCTCCGCCTCTTGCATTGTTCCATTGAAGCTCAGCGTAAGCTCGAGGAACAGCACCTCATCTTTCGATTAGGCACTTTACAGCCTTCTGGACTCAACATAGAGTTCAACAATTTCAGATCATAACCTCGGCCCCTATCCTATATATATTTTTTATCCACACCTTTCGTTTGTGTCTTTTCTTCTCTCCCACATGGCAGCTGTCTTTCATTCTGTCAGCGCAATTTACACTTCATCTAGAGCCATCTTTTGTTTCTTAACCTGTCCCATTACCATCTCCTTTTGCCTTGAATATCTCTTAATGTCTCTTAACCTCTCCTGCCTTCTATCCTATCACAGACCTTCCCTTTTGTTCTTTCATCCCCTCCCCCCTTTCCCAGCCCCTACACTTGGCCTACTCGTGCTCCTATTTTTCTATGTTTTTCTATTGATTGAATGTTGGTTTTTACCACCTTATTTATCCTTTCCACTAGGTTCTTGGTCCCAGCCTGCTTCAGCTGCAGCCCATTCCAGCGGTACTGCTCCTTCCTGTCCCAGTACTGGTGCCAATGTCCCATGAAATGGATCCCCTCCCTCCCACACCAATCCTTTAGCAACATGTTCACCTTCCTGATCTGAGGTCCTGCTTTTGAATTTAGCTCCTAACTCCTGATATTCCCTCAGCAGGACCTCCTCCCTTTTCTTCCCCATGTCATTGGTCCCGACATGGACCACGACAACTGAATATTTCCCTTCCTTTCCAAATTCCTCTCCAGCCGCATCGAGATATCCCTTAACCTGGCACCAGGTAGGGAACACATCCTTCAGGCCTCTAGATTGTGGCTGTAGAGGATGCTATCTATCCCCCTAATTATTGAATCCCCTATAACTACTACATTTCTATTCTGCTCCTCCCTCCTTTGGACAGCCCTCTGCTCTGTGGTGCCTAGGTCAGTATTGTGGCTGTCCTGCCCGCATTTTTGCTCCTTATCGTTCACAGGTATCAAGCACATTTTATCTGTTGGATAGGGTAGGTGTCTGTGGGACCTCCTCCTCTATCTCCCCTCGGTTTCCCCAACCCCGCTGACTGACAGACACATTCTCCCTTTCCTGCACCTGTGCTTTCCTCTAAGCTGTGACTGTACTCTGGAGTAAACTATCCAGAAATTCCTCCCCCTCCCTTATGTATCGGAGCATCTCTAACTTACACTCCAGCTCAAGGACTCTGAGCCAGAGTGACTCAAAACAGAGACATTTCCTGCAGATGTGGCAATCCGGGACAGTCACACTGTCCACAAACTCCCACATAATGCAGTCCCGACACACAGCCATTTCTAGTTTTTATTTATTAATTAATTTATTTCTTAGTAGTAATTGAATTCCAAATATAATAGAATTACATGAGATCTAC
The DNA here is from genome assembly GCA_030390025.1 of Squalus acanthias. Lineage (NCBI taxonomy): Eukaryota > Metazoa > Chordata > Chondrichthyes > Squaliformes > Squalidae > Squalus > Squalus acanthias. The sequence continues at coordinate 226,169,576 of CM059425.1, read as the reverse complement.
ATTATATTTAGTAGATGGATTTGGTTTGATTTCAGATTAATTTGTAACTAATCAGTCTTGTTTTTTGTTTATTAGTTGAAGAGGAGATTTGATAGAGGTGTTCAAAATCATGAGAGGTCTAAACAGAGTAGATAGAGAGAAGCTGTTCTCATTGTCGGAAGGTCGAGAACCAGAGGACACAGATTTAAGGTGACTGGCAGAAGAACCAAAGGCGACATGAGGAAAAACTTTTTTACGCAGTGAGTGGTTATGATCTGAAATGCACTGCCTGAAAGGGAGGTGAAGGCAGATTCAATCGTGGCTTTCAAAAGGGAATTGGATAAGTACCTGAAGGAAAAAAATTTGCAGGGCTACGGGGAAAGGGCGGGGGAGTGGGACTAGCTGAAACACTCTTGCAGAGAGCTGGCACAAGCTCGATGGGCCGAATGGCCTCCTTCTGTGCTGTAACCATTCTATGAAGTGCTGTATCCACAGAGGGCCAGGAGACCTTTCAGACAAACAACACGTTTTGAGTAAGCACGAGACTTTGTAGTGGAATATACGGAACAGACTTTATTGATACACAGAAAGGTGATCAGTCTTAACGGCATACAAAGAGTGGATATTTGGTTTCTGTCTCTTTCGAGTACACTCTGACAATCTGTCGAAAACCATGATCCTTTATATACTATATTTTGACTACATCAAAGGAAAATGTCATATATAAGCCTTTATGAAGTATCTATTTCCCAAATCCTTTGAAAACAGACTATCTATGTAAACAGTTTGCAGTTGTTTACTTCAAAACCACTTCCTTTAAACAAGACTTCCTTTACCTACTATTACTTTTAGACAATGGACTCACTACCCCTGTTTTATTACCTTACACTTATTTCTTTACACAAGCACTTTACATATCAGAAGACAAGCCACACTTTCTCCTCATGGCACTTCAAAGTCATTCTGTTGATATCTTAGAAAGCCTGTTGCTTTGAGATACAAAGAAGTTCGACTGTTAAACCTTAACTCCCCAGGATGTGGAAAATTAAACAAGTAATGGGAAGAGGTGGCTCCGTGAACATCCCCATCCTCAATGATGACAGAGCCCAGCACGTGAGTGCAAAAGACAAAGGGTTCACAACCATCATTAGCCAGAAGTGCCGAGTGGATGATCCATCTTGGCCTCCTCCCAAGGTCCCAACCAATGGTCCTGTTATTTTTTTTGTGTGTGCGGCCCCTTTAATGATGCGCAGATCATTCTAAATACAGCACATGCGCAGTTTTTCCCTTTAAAAGCCAATGAGCAGGCTGCGCCGACTAAACATGGGATAATCAATAATGGATTTGTTAAAGGCAAATCGTGTTTGACTAACTTGATTGCATTCTTTGATGAAGTAATGGAGAGGGTTGATGAAGGTAGTAAGGTTGATGTTGTGTACATGGACATTCAAAGGGCATTTGAACATAAGAACATAAGAAATAGGAGCAGGAGTGGGCCATTTGGCCCTCCGAGCCATTTAATAAGATCATGGCTGATCTTCGATCTCATCTCCACTTTCCTGCACTATCCCCATATCCCTTGATTCCCTTAATATTCAAAAATCTATCGATCTCTGTCTTGAATATACTCAACAACTGAGCCTCCACAGCCAGCTGGGGTAGAGAATTCCAAAGATTCACCACCCTCTGAGTGAAGAAAGTTTTCCACATCTCAGTCCTAAATGGCCGACCCCTTATTCTGAGACCAGGGGGAAAAATTCGGTTGCTTTGCGCCTCCCGTTAGCGCCCTAAAAGGGGGCTAATGGGGTGCAAAGCAACTAGCGCCCAGGCGCGGCGATGTTTGCACTGCTCGCAAAATTGACCAGACATTTTGCGGCGGCGCTAAACACTACCGGCACAATCTCCTGCGCTCGCAGATCGTGACGTCAGTCGAGTGTGCAGCGCCCCGGTAGCGCCCCGGACCGGATATTGAGTGGCGCCCACTGCCTTTCCGCCTGCCACTAGCAACGACAGGTTGAGGGGAACGTTTTGCAGTTGGGAAGGGACTGGGGGAGCGCTATTTAAAGGCAGCCGCTTCCTGTCTTTTTTTGTCGGCGACATTTTTGCACCACGCATTCTGAGAGAGAGAGAGAAACTTCTGGAGAGATTCAACGCTGTGTGAAGGAGTTTTGGGTACTGAGCAGCACTTTGCAGGTTCATTTTGATTTGACCTTCCTTGCATCGATTTAGAAGAGACTATGGGGGCTGCACTCTGAGCTCTTTCCCTGGGCCTTTCCATTGTTTTTTCCAGTAGAATTGATGTACAGGTCTCTCCAGGCCGAGATTCAAGGTTGCAATGAGTAGGGTGTGGATGGAGAGCAAGATCGACCCTCCCCTTTAAGAAATGGCCGGCGCCAGTGTGTCTGTGTTCCATTGCTGACTGACATCACATGAGCTTCGCCAGCGCTCTGAGGTAACGCCTCGCTCCTCGGCGTTAGCGCCTTAAGAGAGGTGTCTAGCGCCTGATTTAGCGCTCCAATCACCTCCAGGGGCGATCGAAGCCAAGTTTGCAGTCGGAGGCGATAATTAGCGCCAGGTGGTAAACTTTGTGCCCGGCCGATAATTGCGCCCCAAACGGGGCGATACCGAATTTCTCCCCCCGTGACCCCTGGTTCTAGACTTCTCTGTCTAGTTCTGTAAGAATTTTGTATGTTTCAATGAGATCACCTCTCATTCTTCTAAACTCGAGGGAATAGAGGCCTAGTCTACTCAATCTCTCCTCATAGAACAATCCCCCCATCCCAGGAACCAGTCTGGTGAACCTTCGTTGCACTCCCTCTATGGCAAGTATATCCTTCCTTAGGTACGGAGACCAAAACCGTACACAATACTCCAAGTGTAGTCTCACCAGGGCCCTATATAATTGCAGTAAGACGCCTTTACTCTTATACTCAAATCCTCTTGTAATAAAGGCCAACATACCATTTGCTTTCCTAATTGCTTGCTGTATCTGCATGTGAACTTTCAGTAATTCGTGTACAAGGACACCCAGGTCCCTCTGAACACCAACATTTCCCAAACTCTCACCATTTAAAAAATACTCTGCTTTTCTGTTTTTCCTACCAAAGTGGATAACTTCAAATTTCTCCACATTATATTCCATTTGCCATGTTCTTGCCCACTCACTTAGCCTGTCTATATCCCCCTTGAAGCCTCCTTGCATCCTCCTCACAATTTACATCCCCACCCAGCTTTGTATCATCAGCAAATTTGGATATATTACATTTGGTCCCCTCATCCAAATCATTGATGTAGATTGTGAATAGCTGAGGCCCAAGCACTGATCCTTGCAGTACCCGACTAGTTAATTCTGGTAGGGGACAGTATAGTCACGGGGCTAGATACTGTTCCGAATGGTGCAAGGGTTAAAGACATCTCCTCGCGGCTGGAGAAGAACTTGGAGTGGGAGGGGGAGGATCCAGTTGTCGTGGTCCACGTAGGAACCAACGACATAGGTAGAACTAGGAATGAGGTGCTGCTGAGGGAGTTTGAGGAACTAGGATCCAAATTAAAAAGCAGAACCTCAAAGGTAATAATCTTTGGATTGTTACCTGAGCCACGCGCAAATTGGCATAGAGGTTTAAATGCGTGGCTCAAAGAGTGGTGTGGGAGGAAGGGGTTTCAGTTCATGGGGCACTGGCACCAGTACTGGGGAAAGAGGGAGCTGTTCCATTGGGACAGGCTCCACTTAAACCGGGCTGGGACCAGTGTCCTGGCGAACCAAATAGCTAGGGCAGTAGACAGGGCTTCAAACTAATGATGAGGGGGTGAGAGGATTCAGGAAAGAGTCAATTTTAAGCAGCGAGAAAAATGTCAAGGCTCTAGAACAGAGTAGAGTTTGGGGTAAAAATAAGCAAAGTGGGTCAGGAAGGGACAGAGAAAGTAACAAAGGTAATAAGGCATCAGTGACTAAGTTGACATCAGGGAAAAATAGAAATAAGTCAAAGCTAAAGGCACTATATCTGAATGTGTGAAGCATTCACAACAAAATGGATGAATTAACAGCACAGATAGAAATTAACAGTTTTGATCTAATAGCCATAACAGAGACTTGGTTGCAAAGTGGCAAAGTGGCTAAATATTACAGGATACTTAACTTTTAGAAGACATAGGCAAAATGGAAAAGGAGGCGGGTAGCCCTGATAATAAAGGCTGGGATAAAGACAGTAGAGAGAAAGGATCTTAGCTCCAAAAATCAAGAAGTAGAATCAGTTTGGGTGGAGCTAAGAAACAGCAAGGGGCAGAAAACATTGGTGGGAGTTGTTTATAGGCCCCCAAACAGTAGTTGTAATGTAGGGCAGAGCATAAATCAGGAAATTAGAGGCGCATGTAACAAGGGTAATACAGTAATCATGGGGGACTTTAATCTACATATAGACTGGGCAAACCAAATTTGCAGTAATAGTGTGGAGGACGAATTCATGGAATGTATGCAAGATAGTTTTCTAGATCAGTATGTTGAGGAACCAATTAGGGAACAGGCTATTTTAGATCTAGTATTGTGCAATGAGAAAGGGTTAATTAATAACCTTGTAGCAAAGGGGCCTTTAGGGAAGAGTGACCATAATATGATAGAATTTTATATTGGCCTAGAAATTCCGTTCCCTACGGGTGTGTACGTGCTGTGTACTCACCTGTAGGGCCAATGGAAGTGCCGGTTTAACGCATGCACTGCGCATGCGCTGGAAAACGGCACTTCCGTTCTCTGCAGAAAGGGCTTGACTGGACAAACACCTGCGCCGGATAGGCAGCGCATACGTTAGAAACTTCCATTTTTTTCCACACTGGCTTGAGTCCAGGTAAGTCAGGAACAGCTGCACCTAGAAAAGCAGGCTCAAGGCCTGCTTTTAGCAGGCCAATAGTTTAAGAAACTAAAAAAAAATGTTTTCCACTGATTTATCATTTTAAAATACTTTAAAGAAAGGTAAGTTTATTTTTAGCCCCTTAAAAACTTCAATTATTTTTTTCAAAAATTTAAACTTTTGTTTAAAATAGATAATTTATGCAATTTATAGTCATTTTAAAAATGTGATTTAAAAAAAAAAATATTTCAAGTTTTACTTATGTTTTGGGACAGGTCTTCCTCTACTGTGCCTTCCTCTTCTGCATATTCCTCTACTGCATCTTCCACTACTGCATCTTCCTCTACTGCTTCTTCCTCTACTGCATCTTCCACTACTGCATCTTCCTCTACTGCATCTTCCTCTACTGCGCCTTCCTCTACTGCATCTTACTCTACTGCACCTTCATCTACTGCATCTTCCTCTACTGCATCTTCCTCTACTGCATCTTCCTCTACTGCATCTTCCTCTACTGCACGTTCCTCTACTGCAGCTTCCTCTACTGCGCCTTCCTCTACTGCATCTTCCTCTACTGTGTCTTCCTCCACTGCACCTTCCTCTACTGCGACTTCCTCTACTGCATCTTCCTCTACTGCATCTTCCTCTACTGCATCTTCCTCTACTGCACCTTCCTCTACTGCACCTTCCTCTACTGCATCTTCCTCTACTGCATCTTCCTCTACTGCATCTTCCTCTACTGCATCTTCCTCTACTGCATCTTCCTCTACTGCGCCTTCCTCTACTGCATCTTCCTCTACTGCACCTTCTTCGACTGCATGTTCCTCTGCTGCATCTTCCTCTACTACATCTTCCTCTACTGCACCTTCCTCTACTGCATCTTCCTCTACTGCGCCTTCCTCTTCTGCGCCTTCCTCTTCTGCATCTTCCTCTTCTGCACCTTCCCCTTCTGCATCTTCCTCTTCTGCACCTTCCTCTACTGCATCTTCCTCTACAGCTCCATCCTCTACTGCGCCTTCCTCTACTGCACCTTCCTCTACTGCACCTTCCTCTACTGCATCTTCCTCTACTGCATCTTCCTCTATTGCATCTTTCTCTACTGCTTCTTCCTCTACTGCATCTTCCACTACTGCATCTTCCTCTACTGCTTCTTCCTCTACTGCATCTTCCTCTACTGCGCCTTCCTCTACTGCATCTTACTCTACTGCACCTTCCTCTGCTGCATCTTCCTCTACTGCATCTTCCTCTACTGCATCTTCCTCTACTGCATCTTCCTCTACTGCACGTTCCTCTACTGCATCTTCCTCTACTGCGCCTTCCTCTACTGCATCTTCCTCTACTGTGTCTTCCTCCACTGCACCTTCCTCTACTGCGACTTCCTCTACTGCATCTTCCTCTACTGCACCTTCCTCTACTGCACCTTCCTCTACTGCATCTTCCTCAACTGCATCTTCCACTACTGCATCTCCCTCTACTGCATCTTCCTCTACTGCGCCTTCCTCTACTGCATCTTCCTCTACTGCACCTTCTTCGACTGCATGTTCCTCTGCTGCATCTTCCTCTACTACATCTTCCTCTACTGCGCCTTCCTCTACTGCATCTTCCTCTACTGCATCTTCCTCTACTGCATCTTCCTCTACTGCACGTTCCTCTACTGCATCCCTCTACTGCATCCCTCTACTGCATCTTCCTCTATTGTATCTTCCTCTACTGCATCTTCCTCTACTGCGCCTTCCTCTACTGCATCTTCCTCTACTGCATCTTCCTCTACTGCATCTTCCTCTACTGCACCTTCCTCTACTGCATCTTCCTCTACTGCGCCTTCCTCTTCTGTGCCTTCCTCTTCTGCATCTTCCTCTTCTGCACCTTCCTCTTCTGCATCTTCCTCTTCTGCACCTTCCTCTACTGCATCTTCCTCTACAGCTTCATCCTCTACTGCGCCTTCCTCTACTGCACCTTCCTCTACTGCACCTTCCTCTACTGCATCTTCCTCTACTGCATCTTCCTCTATTGCATCTTTTTCTACTGCGCCTTCCTCTACTGCATCTTCCTCTATTGCATCTTTCTCTACTGCATCTTCCTCTACTGCACCTTACTCTACTGCATCTTCCTCTACTGCGCCTTCCTCTACTGCATCTTCCTCTCCTGCGCCTTCCTCTACTGCATCTTCCTCTAATGCAAATTCCTCTACTGCATCTTCCTCTACTGCATTTTCCTCTACTGCATCTTCCTCTACTGCACCTTCCTCTACTGCACCTTCCTCTACTGCATCTTCCTCTCCTGCGCCTTCCTCTACTGCATCTTCCTCTAATGCATCTTCCTCTACTGCACATTCCTCTACTGCGCCTTTCTCTACTGCACCTTCCTCTTCTGCATCTTCCTCTACTGCATCTTCCTCTACTGCATTTTCCTCTACTGCATCTTCCTCTACTGCATCTTCCTCTACTGCATCTTCCTCTAATGCACCTTCCTCTACTGCATCTTCCTCTACTGCACCTTTCTCTTCTGCATCTTCCTCTACTGCATCTTCCTCTACTGCATCTTCCTCTACTGCATCTTCCTCTATTGCATCCTTCTCTACTGCATCTTCCTCTGCTGCATCTTCCTCTACTGCACCTTCCTCTACTGCATCTTCCTCTACTGCACCTTCCTCTACTGCATCTTCCTCTATTGCATCCTTCTCTACTGCATCTTCCTCTGCTGCATCTTCCTCTACTGCATCTTCCTCTACTGCGCCTTCCTCTACTGCATCTTCCTCTATTGCATCTTTCTCTACTGCATCTTCCTCTACTGCACCTTACTCTACTGCATCTTCCACTACTGCGCCTTCCTCTACTGCATCTTCCTCTCCTGCATCTTCCTCTACTGCGCCTTTCTCTACTGCATGTTCCTCTACTGCACCTTCCTCTACTGCATCTTCCGCTACTGCATCTTCCTCTACTGCACCTTCCTCTACTGCGCCTTTCTCTACTGCACCTTCCTCTACTGCATCTTCCTCTACTGCATCTTCCTCTACTGCATCTTCCTCTACTGCACCTTCCTCTACAGCACCTTCCTCTACTGCATCTTCCTCTATTACATCTTCCTCTACTGCATCTTCCTCTATTACATCTTTCTCTACTGCACCTTCCTCTCCTGCACCTTCCTCTCCTGCGCCTTCCTCTTCTGCGCCTTCCTCTTCTGCGCCTTCCTCTTCTGCACCTTCCTCTTCTGCGCCTCCCTCTTCTGCATCTTCCTCTTCTGCGCCTTCCTCTTCTGCTCCTTCCTCTACTGCATCTTCCTCTATTGCGCCTTCCTCTACTGCATCTTCCTCTACTGCGCCTTCCTCTACTGCATCTTCCTCTATTGCATCTTTCTCTACTGCGCCTTCCTCTACTGCATCTTCCTCTGCTGCATCTTCCTCTATCGCATCTTTCCCTATTGCATCTTCCTCTACTGCATCTTCCTCTACTGCATCTTCCTCTACTGCACGTTCCTCTACTGCATCTTCCTCTACTGCAACTTCCTCTACTGCATCTTCCTCTACTGCGCCTTCCTCTACTGCATCTTCCTCTCCTCCGCCATCCTCTACTGCATCTTCCTCTACTGCACGTTCCTCTACTGCATCTTCCTCTACTGCAACTTCCTCTACTGCATCTTCCTCTACTGTGCCTTCCTCTACTGCATCTTCCTCTCCTGCGCCATCCTCTACTGCATCTTCCTCTACTGCATCTTCCTCTACTGCACCTTCCTCTGATGCGCCTTCCTCTACTGCGCCTTTCTCTTCTGCACCTTCCTCTACTGCAGCTTCCTCTCCTGCATCTTCCTCTACTTCATCTTCCTCTACTTCATCTTCCTCTACTTCATCTTCCTCTACTTCATCTTCCTCTACTGCATCTTCTTCTACTGCATCTTCCTCTACTGCACGTTCCTCTACTGCATCTTCCTCTCCTGCGCCTTTCTCTACTGCACCTTCCTCTACTGCATCTTCCTCTACTGCGCCTTTCTCTTCTGCACCTTCCTCTACTGCATCTTCCTCTACTGCACCTTCCTCTACTGCATCTTCCTCTAATGCAAATTCCTCTACTGCATCTTCCTCTACTGCATTTTCCTCTACTGCATCTTCCTCTACTGCACCTTCCTCTACTGCACCTTCCTCTACTGCATCTTCCTCTCCTGCGCCTTCCTCTACTGCATCTTCCTCTAATGCATCTTCCTCTACTGCACGTTCCTCTACTGCGCCTTTCTCTACTGCACCTTCCTCTACTGCATCTTCCTCTACTGCGCCTTCCTCTTCTGTGCCTTCCTCTTCTGCATCTTCCTCTTCTGCACCTTCCTCTTCTGCATCTTCCTCTTCTGCACCTTCCTCTACTGCATCTTCCTCTACAGCTCCATCCTCTACGGCGCCTTCCTCTACTGCACCTTCCTCTACTGCACCTTCCTCTACTGCATCTTCTTCTACTGCATCTTCCTCTATTGCATCTTTTTCTACTGCGCCTTCCTCTACTGCATCTTCCTCTATTGCATCTTTCTCTACTGCATCTTCCTCTACTGCACCTTACTCTACTGCATCTTCCTCTATTGCATCTTTCTCTACTGCGCCTTCCTCTACTGCATCTTCCTCTGCTGCATCTTCCTCTATCGCATCTTTCCCTATTGCATCTTCCTCTACTGCATCTTCCGCTACTGCATCTTCCTCTACTGCACGTTCCTCTACTGCATCTTCCTCTACTGCAACTTCCTCTACTGCATCTTCCTCTACTGCGCCTTCCTCTACTGCATCTTCCTCTCCTCCGCCATCCTCTACTGCATCTTCCTCTACTGCACGTTCCTCTACTGCATCTTCCTCTACTGCAACTTCCTCTACTGCATCTTCCTCTACTGCGCCTTCCTCTACTGCATCTTCCTCTCCTGCGCCATCCTCTACTGCATCTTCCTCTACTGCAAATTCCTCTACCTCATCTTCCTCTACTGCATCTTCCTCTACTGCATCTTCCTCTACTGCAGCTTCCTCTGATGCGCCTTCCTCTACTGTGCCTTTCTCTTCTGCACCTTCCTCTACTGCAGCTTCCTCTACTGCATCTTCCTCTCCTGCATCTTCCTCTCCTGCATCTTCCTCTACTGCATCTTTCTCTACTGCATCTTCCTCTAATGCAAATTCCTCTACTGCATCTTCCTCTACTGCATCTTCCTCTACTTCATCTTCCTCTACTTCATCTTCTTCTACTGCATCTTCCTCTACTGCACGTTCCTCTACTGCATCTTCCTCTCCTGCGCCTTCCTCTACTGCACCTTCCTCTACTGCATCTTCCTCTACTGCGCCTTTCTCTACTGCACCTTCCTCTACTGCATCTTCCTCTACTGCGCCTTTCTCTTCTGCACCTTCCTCTACTGCATCTTCCTCTACTGCACCTTCCTCTACTGCATCTTCCTCTAATGCAAATTCCTCTACTGCATCTTCCTCTACTGCATTTTCCTCTACTGCATCTTCCTCTACTGCACCTTCCTCTACTGCACCTTCCTCTACTGCATCTTCCTCTCCTGCGCCTTCCTCTACTGCATCTTCCTCTAATGCATCTTCCTCTACTGCACGTTCCTCTACTGCGCCTTTCTCTACTGCACCTTTCTCTTCTGCATCTTCCTCTACTGCATCTTCCTCTACTGCATCTTCCTCTACTGCATCTTCCTCTACTGCGCCTTTCTCTACTGCACGTTCCTCTACTGCATCTTCCTCTACTGCGCCTTCCTCTACTGCACCTTACTCTACTGCATCTTCCTCTACTGCGCCTTCCTCTACTGCATCTTCCTCTCCTGCATCTTCCTCTACTGCATCTTCTGCTACTGCATCTTCCTCTAATGCATCTTCCTCTACTGCACCTTCCTCTACTGCACCTTCCTCTACTGCGCCTTTCTCTACTGCACTTTATCTACTGCATCTTCCTCTACTGCATCTTCCTCTACTGCATCTTCCTCTACTGCACCTTCCTCTACAGCACCTTCCTCTACTGCATCTTCCTCTATTACATCTTTCTCTACTGCATCTTCCTCTACTGCATCTTCCTCTATTGCATCTTTCTCTACTGCATCTTCCTCTACTGCACCTTCCTCTCCTGCACCTTCCTCTCCTGCACCTTCCTCTCCTGCGCCTTCCTCTTCTGCGCCTTCCTCTTCTGCGCCTTCCTCTTCTGCACCTTCCTCTTCTGCGCCTCCCTCTTCTGCATCTTCCTCTTCTGCGCCTTCCTCTTCTGCTCCTTCGTCTTCTGCTCCTTCCTCTACTGCATCTTCCTCTATTACGCCTTCCTCTACTGCATCTTCCTCTACTGCGCCTTCCTCTACTGCATCTTCCTCTACTGCATCTTCCTCTACTGCATCTTCCTCTACTGCATCTTCCTCTATTGCATCTTTCTCTACTGCATCTTCCTCTATTGCATCTTTCTCTACTGCGCCTTCCTCTACTGCATCTTCCTCTACTGCATCTTCCTCTATTGCATCTTTCCCTATTGCATCTTCCTCTACTGCATCTTCCTCTACTGCATCTTCCTCTACTGCACGTTCCTCTACTGCATCTTCCTCTACTGCAACTTCCTCTACTGCATCTTCCTCTACTGCGACTTCCTCTACTGCATCTTCCTCTCCTGCGCCATCCTCTACTGCATCTTCCTCTAATGCAAATTCCTCTACCTCATCTTCCTCTACTGCATCTTCCTCTACTGCATCTTCCTCTACTGCACCTTCCTCTCCTGCGCCTTCCTCTGCTGCGCCTTTCTCTTCTGCACCTTCCTCTACTGCACCTTCCTCTACTGCATCTTCCTCTACTGCATCTTCCTCTCCTGCATCTTCCTCTACTGCATCTTTCTCTACTGCATCTTCCTCTAATGCAAATTCCTCTACTGCATCTTCCTCTACTGCATCTGCCTCTACTTCATCTTCCTCTACTTCATCTTCCTCTACTTCATCTTCCTCTACTTCATCTTCCTCTACTGCATCTTCTTCTACTGCATCTTCCTCTACTGCACGTTCCTCTACTACATCTTCCTCTACTGCGCCTAACTCTACTGCATCTTCCTCTCCTGCGCCTACCTCTACTGCATCTTCCTCTACTGCATCTTCCTCTTCTGCGCCTTTCTCGTCTGCACCTTCCTCTACTGCATCTTCCTCTACTGCACCTTCCTCTACTGCATCTTCCTCTACTGCGTTTTTCTCTACTGCACCTTCCTCTACGGCATCTTCCTCTACTGCGCCTTCCTCTATTGCATCTTTCTCTACTGCATCTTCCTCTACTGCACCTTCCTCTCCTGCGCCTTCCTCTTCTGCGCCTTCCTCTACTGCATCTTCCTCTTCTGCATCTTCCTCTTGTGGGCCTTCCTCTTCTGCTCCTTCATCTACTGCATCTTCCTCTATTGCGCCTTCCTCTACTGCATCTTCCTCTACTGCGCCTTTCTCTACTGCACCTTCCTCTACTGCATCTTCCTCTACTGCATCTTCCTCTATTGCATCTTTCTCTACTGCGCCTTCCTCTACTGCATCTTCCTCTACTGCATCTTCATCTATTGCATCTTTCTCTATTGCATCTTCCTCTACTGCGCCTTCCTCTACTGCACGTTCCTCTACTGCATCTTCCTCTACTGCACCTTCCTCTACTGCATCTTCCTCTACTGTGCCTTCCTCTACTGCATCTTCCTCTCCTGCGCCTTCCTCTACTGCATCTTCCTCTAATACAAATTCCTCTACTGCACCTTCCTCTACTGCATCTTCCTCTACTGCATCTTCCACTACTGCACCTTCCTCTACTGCACCTTTCTCTACTGCGCCTTCCTCTACTGCATCTTCCTCTAATACAAATTCCTCTACTGCGCCTTTCTCTTCTGCACCTTCCTCTACTGCACCTTCCTCTACTGCATCTTCCTCTCCTGCATCTTCCTCTCCTGCATCTTCCTCTACTGCATCTTCCTCTACTGCATCGTCCTCTAATGCAAATTCCTCCCCTGCATCTTCCTCTACTGTATCTTCCTCTACTTCATCTTCCTCTACTTCATCGTCCTCTACTTCATCTTCCTCTACTTCATCTTCCTCTACTGCATCTTCCTCTACTGCACGTTCCTCTACTGCACCTTCCTCTACTGCATCTTCCTCTACTGCGCCTAACTCTACTGCATCTTCCTCTCCTGCGTCTTGTATCTGCTGGAGTTTAGAAGACTTGATTACATAAGAACATAAGAACATAAGAAATAGGAGCAGCAGTAGGCCAATCGGCCCCTCGAGCCTGCTCCGCCATTCAATAAGATCATGGTTGATATGATCCTAACCTCAAATCTAAAGAACACAAGAAGTAGGAGCAGGACCCGGCCACTCAGCCCCTGGGCCCGCGCCGCCACCCACAGGGCCTTGACCGATCCGAACTCAGCCTCATGTCCAATTTCCTGCCCGCTCCCCGTAACCCCTAAATCCCTTTACTTCTAGGAAACTCTCTATTTCTGTTTTAACTTTATTTAATGATGTAGCTTCCATAGCTTCCTGGGGCAGAAAATTCCACAGACCTACTACCCTCTGAGTGAAAAAGTTTCTCCTCATCTCAGTTTTGAAAGAGCAGCCCCTTATTCTAAGATTATGCCCCCTAGTTCTAGTTTCACCCATCCTTGGGAACATCCTTACCGCATCCACCCGATCAAGCCCCTTCACAATCTTATATGTTTCAATAAGATCGCCTCTCATTCTTCTGAACTCCAATGAGTAGAGTCCCAATCTACTCAACCTCTCCTCATATGTCCACCCCCTCATCCCCGGGATTAACCGAGTGAACCTTCTTTGTACTGCCTCGAGAGCAAGTATGTCTTTTCTTAAGTATGGACACCAAGACTGTATGCAGTATTCCAAGTGCGGTCTCACCAATACCTTATATAAATGCAGCAATACCTCCCTGTTTTTATAATCTATCCCCCTAGCAATAAAAGCCAACATTCCGTTGGCCTTCTTGATCACCTGCTGCACCTGTATACTAACTTTTTGATTTTCTTGCACTAGGACCCCCAGATCCCTTTGTACTGCAGTACTTTCCAGTTTCTCGCCATTAAGATAATAACTTGCTCTCTGATTTTTCCTGCCAAAGTGCATAACCTCACATTTTCCAATATTGTATTGCATCTGCCAAATCTCCACCCACTCACCCAGCCTGTCTATATCCCCTTGTAGGATTTTTATGTCCTCCTCACTTTCTACTTTCCCTCCCATCTTTGTATCATCTGCAAACTTTGATATGTTACACTCGGTCCCCTCCTCCAAATCGTTAATATAGATTGTAAAGAGTTGGGGACCCAGCACCGACCCCTGCGGAACACCACTGGCTACTGGTTGCCAGTCCAAGAATGAACCATTTATCCCAACTCTCTGCTTCCTGTTAGATAACCAATCCTCCACCCATGCCAGAATATTACCCCCAATCCAGTGATTTTTTATCTTGAGCAATAATCTTTTATGTGGCACCTTGTCGAATGCCTTCTGGAAGTCTAAATACACTACATCCACTGGTTCCCCTTTATCCACCCTGTACGTTATGTCCTCAAAGAACTCGAGCAAATTTGTCAGACATGACTTCCCCTTCATAAAGCCATGCTGACTTTGTCCTATTAAATTATGTTTATCTAAATGTTCCGTTACTGTCTCCTTAATAATAGACTCCAAAATTTTACCCACCACAGATGTTAGGCTAACTGGTCTATAATTTCCAGCCTTCTGCCTACTACCCTTTTTAAATAAGGGTGTTACATTAGCAGTTTTCCAATCTGCCGGGACCTTTGCTGAGTCCAGGGAATTTGGGAAAATTATTACCAAAGCATCCACAATCCCTACTGCCACTTCCCTCAAGACCCTAGGATGTAAGCCATCAGGTCCAGGGGATTTATCCGCCTTGTGTCCCATTATTTTACTGAGTACCAATTCCTTAGTGATTTTAATCGTATTTAGCTCCTCCCCCCCTAGAGCCCCCTGTTTGTCCAGTGTTGGGATATTCTTAGTGTCCTCTACCGTAAAGACTGAAACAAAATATTTGTTCAGCATTTTTGCCATCTCCATGTTTCCCACCATTAATTTCCCAGTCTCATCCTCTAAGGGACCTACGGTTGCCTTAGCCACCCTTTTTCTTTTTATATAACTATAGAAACTCTTGCTATCTGTTTTTATATTTTTTGCTAATTTATTTTCATAATCTATCTTCCCTTTCTTAATCAATCCTTTAGTTACTTTTTGCTGTCTTTTGAAGACTTCCCAATCTTCTATCCTCCCACTAAGTTTGGCTACCTTATATGTCCTTGTTTTTAGTTGGATACTATCCTTAATTTCTTTACTTAGCCACGGATGGCTGTCATTTCTTTTACACCCTTTTTTCCTCAGTGGAATATTTTTTTTTGAAAGTTGTAAAATAACTCCTTAAATGAACACCACTGCTCATGTACCGTCTTACCCTTTAATCTATTTTCCCAGTCCACTTTAATCAATTCCGCTCTCATACCATCATAGTCTCCTTTATTCAAGCTCAGTACGCTTGTTTGAGAACCAACCTTCTCACCCTCTAATTGGATATGGAATTCAACCATGTTATGGTCACTCATTCCAAGGGGATCCTTAACTAGGACATTATTAATTAATCCTGACTCATTACACAGGACCAGGTCCAAGGTTGCTTGCCCCCTTGTAGGATCAGTTACATACTGCTCAAGAAATCCATCCCTAATACACTCAATAAACTCTTCCTCAAGGCTGCCCTGCCCAATTTGATTTGTCCAGTTAATATGACAGTTAAAATCCCCCATAATTATAGCTGTTCCCTTATTACATGCCCCAACTATTTCCTGATTAATACTTCTTCCAGCAGAGTTGCAACTATTAGGAGGCCTATATACTACTCCCACTAGTGTTTTTTTCCCCTTATTATTCCTTATCTCCACCCAAACTGTTTCATTATCCTGATCCTTTGACCCAATATCATTTCTCTATATTACAGTGATTCCTTCCTTTACTAACATAGCCACCCCACCTCCCCTTCCTTCCTGCCTGTCCTTCCTGATTGTTAAATACCCTGGCATATTTAATTCCCAGTCGTTGTCACCCTGCAGCCATGTTTCTGTAATGGCCACATGATCATACCCATACGTAGTTATTTGTGCCGTTAACTCGTCCATTTTGTTACGAATGCTACGTGCATTCAGATAAAGAACTTACAAATATGTTTTGTGACACTTAGCTCCTGCTTTTTCCTTTTTTAACACTTTACCTTTTACTCCATACCTTCTGTCCCTTCCTGACACACTTTCCTCTGTCTCCCTGCTCAGGTGCCCAACCCCCTGCCACTTTAGTTTAAACCCTCCCCAACAGCACTAGCAAACACTCCCCCTAGGACAGCGGTCCCGGCCCTGCCCAGGTGCAGACCGTCCGGTTTGTACTAGTCCCACCTCCCCCAGAACCGGTTCCAATGTCCCAGGAATTTGAATCCCTCCCCCTTGCACCATTCCTCTAGCCACGTATTCATTTGAAATATCCTCTTATTTCTACTCTGACTAGCACGTGGCACTGGTAGCAATCCTGAGATTACTACCTTTGAGGTCCTATTTTTTAATTTACCTCCTAACTCCCTATATTCTGCTTTTAGGACCTCATCCCCTTTTTTACCTATATCGTTGGTGCCTATGTGCACCACAACAGCTGGCTGTTCGCCCTCCCTCTCCAAAATGTTCTGTAGCCGCTCCGAGACGTCCTTGACCCTTGCACCAGGGAGGCAACAAACCATCCTGGAGTCTCGGTTGCGGCCGCAGAAACGCCTATCTATTCCCCTTACAATTGAGTCGCCTATCACTATAGCTCTACCACTTTTTTCCTCCCAGCCTGTGCAGCAGAGCCACCCATGGTGCCAGGAAGTTGGCTGCTGCTGCCTTCCCCTGATAAGTCATCCCCCCCAACAGTATTCAAAGTGGTATATCTGTTTGAGAGGGGGATGTCCACAGGGGATCCCAGCACTACCTGCCTGCACCTCTTACTCTGCCTGGTGGTCACCCATTTACTTCATGCCTGTGCACCCTTTGCCTGTGGTGTGACCAACTCTCTAAACGTGCTATCCACGAGGTTCTCAGCTTCGCGAATGCTCCATACGCCTCCATCCGCAGCTCCAGCACCGCAATGCGGTCTGTCAGTAGCTGCAGCTGGATACACTTCCCGCACACATGGTTGTCAGGGACACCGGAATGTTCCCTGATTTCCCACATCGAGCAGGAGGAGCATAACACGGGGCTGGTCTGTCCTGTCATGACTTACCCTTTAATTAATTGAACTTAAATTAAATCAAATCAATACCACCAATTACACTCAATTAAATGATATACTCAAGGGCCCTTGGTTACTAGCACTAGAAACTATATCCACAAAATTAAGATCTTCTAAACTTTATAAACTATGAACCTTAACTGTCAAACTATAGAGTAGTATAAATACTTACCTAGCCGTACTCACCCAATCAGCTGCTCCCTCCTGCCCGCGTCATGTTTTGAATCGTGACGTGGCTCTGGAACGCCGCCGCCGGTCTGAGATTGGTATGCCTGTGAAAGAAAAGCCCGCGAAAGTGAGTTTAAATACTCACTGGACCTCCGGTCTCGTCGCTCCCGACACCAGCCTGTGAAAGAAAAGCCCGCGAAAGTGAGTTTAAATACTCACTGGACCTCCGGTCTCATCACTCCCGACACCAGCCTGTGAAAGAAAAGCCCGCGAAAGTGAGTTTAAATACTCACTGGTCCTCCGGTCTCGTCGCTCCCAACACCAGCCTGTAAAAGAAAAACCCGCGAAAGTGAGTTCAAATACTCACTGGACCTCCGGTCTCGTCGCTCCCAACACCAGCCTGTAAAAGAAAAGACCGTGAAAGTGAGTTCAAATACTCACTGGACCTCCGGTCTCGTCGCTCCCGACACCAGCCAACAAATCCTTGGCAGGATTTTAGAGTCTTTTATTTAAAAGATTTCGTAAGGCCCTTGTTGCTGCGAGGTGTCCGATGGTCACTGAGGCAGTCGCTCTGGTTTCTACTTGTGTGCTGGTCTGTTTGCTGGCCTTCCTCCTCGTGGCTTGTAGTGGTTTTTGCTGGAGCAGGGAGAGAGCTGTGTCAGCGTAGTCAGCATCTTCCTCTACTGCATCTTCTTCTACTGCGCCTTCCTCTACTGCATCTTCCTCTACTGCACCTTCCTCTACTGCATCTTCCTCTATTGCATCTTTCTCTACTGCATCTTCCTCTACTGCGCCTTCCTCTACTGCGCCTTCCTCTACTGCATCTTCCTCTACTGCATCTTCCTCTACTGCATCTTCCTCTACTGCATCTTCCTCTACTGCATCTTCCTCTACTGCATCTTCCTCTACTGCACCTTCCTCTACTGCATCTTCCTCTACTGCATCTTCCTCTACTGCATCTTCCTCTACTGCACCTTCCTCTACTGCATCTTCCTCTACTGCATCTTCCTCTACTGCACGTTCCTCTACTGCGCCTTCCTCTACTGCAACTTCCTCTATTGCATCTTCCTCTACTGCATCTTCCTCTACTGCACCTTACTCTACTGCACCTTCCTCTACTGCACCTTCCTCTACTGCACCTTCCTCTACTGCGCCTTCCTCTACTGCATCTTCCTCTACTGCGCCTTCCTCTACTGCATCTTCCTCTACTGCGCCTTCCTCTACTGCACCTTCCTCTACTGCATCTTCCTCTACTGCATCTTCCTCTACTGCATCTTCCTCTACTGCATCTTCCTCTACTGCGCCTTCCTCTACTGCATCTTCCTCTACTGCATCTTCCTCTACTGCGCCTTCCTCTACTGCATCTTCCTCTACTGCGCCTTCCTCTACTGCACCTTCCTCTACTGCATCTTCCTCTACTGCATCTTCCTCTACTGCACCTTCCTCTACTGCATCTTCCTCTACTGCGCCTTCCTCTACTGCATCTTCCTCTACTGCACCTTCCTCTACTGCATCTTCCTCTACTGCATCTTCCTCTACTGCGCCTTCCTCTACTGCATCTTCCTCTACTGCATCTTCCTCTACTGCATCTTCCTCTACTGCATCTTCCTCTACTGCACCTTCCTCTACTGCACCTTCCTCTACTGCATCTTCCTCTACTGCATCTTCCTCTACTGCACCTTCCTCTACTGCATCTTCCTCTACTGCGCCTTCCTCTACTGCATCTTCCTCTACTGCGCCTTCCTCTGCTGCATCTTCCTCTTTTGCATCTTCCTCTACTTCGCCTTCCTCTACTTCGCCTTCCTCTACTGCGCCTTCCTCTTCTGCATCTTCCTCTACTGCGCCTTCCTCTCCTGCACCTTCCTCTACTGCACCTTCCTCTACTGCATCTTCCTCTACTTCGCCTTCCTCTACTGCATCTTCCTCTACTGCACCTTCCTCTACTGCATCTTCCTCTACTGCATCTTCCTCTACTTCGCCTTCCTCTACTGCGCCTTCCTCTACTGCATCTTTCTCTACTGCACCTTTCTCTACTGCGCCTTCCTCTCCTGCATCTTCCTCTACTGCATCTTCCTCTACTGCATCTTCCTCTACTGCGCCTTCCTCTACTGCGCGTTCCTCTACTGCATCTTCCTCTACTGCATCTTCCTCTATTGCGTCTTTCTCTACTGCATCTTCCTCTATTGCGTCTTCCTCTACTGCACGTTCCTCTACTGCATCTTCCTCTACTGCATCTTCCTCTACTGCATCTTCCTCTATTGTGTCTTTCTCTACTGCACCTTCCTCTACTGCATCTTCCTCTACTGCATCTTCCTCTATTGCGTCTTTCTCTACTGCATCTTCCTCTATTGCGTCTTTCTCTACTGCACCTTCCTCTACTGCACGTTCCTCTACTGCATCTTCCTCTACTGCATCTTTCTGTATTGCGTCTTTCTCTACTGCATCTTCCTCTACTGCGTCTTTCTCTACTGCACCTTCCTCTACTGCACCTTCCTCTACTGCGCCTTCCTCTACTGCATCTTCCTCTACTGCATCTTCCTCTATTGCGTCTTTCTCTACTGCATCTTCCTCTTCTGCATCTTCCTCTACTTCGCCTTCCTCTACTGCGCCTTCCTCTACTGCATCTTCCTCTATTGCGTCTTTCTCTACTGCATCTTCCTCTACTGCATCTTCCTCTACTTCGCCTTCCTCTACTGCATCTTTCTCTACTTTGCCTTCCTCTACTTCGCCTTCCTCTACTGCATCTTCCTCTTCTGCATCTTTCTCTACTGCACCTTACTCTACTGCACCTTCCTCTACTGCATCTTCCTCTACTGCACCTTCCTCTTCTGCACCTTCCTCTACTGCATCTTCCTCTACTGCGCCTTCCTCACATGCATCTTCCTCCACTGCGCCTTCCTCCACTGCGCCTTCCTCTACTGCGCCTTCCTCTACTGCATCTTCCTCTACTGCGCCTTCCTCTACTGCATCTTCCTCTACTGCGCCTTCCTCTACTGCATCTTCCTCTACTGCATCTTCCTCTACTGTGCCTTCCTCTACTGCATCTTCTTCTACTGCATCTTCCTCTACTGCGCCTTCCTCTACTGCATCTTCCTCTACTGCCCCGTCCTCTACTGCGCCTTCCTCTACTGCACCTTCCTCTACTGCGCCGTCCTCTACTGCATCTTCCTCTTCTGCATCTTCCTCTTCTGCCCCGTCCTCTACTGCGCCTTTCTTTTCTGTGTCTTCCTCTTCCCTCTGCGAGCGGATGCTAGAAATCTGAAATAAAAGCAGAAAATGCTGGAAATACTCAGCAGGTCAGGCAGCATCACGACCTGAGACGTGAACGCTTTTTCTCTCGCCATGGATGCTGCCTGACCTACTGAGTATTTCCAGCATCTTCTGTCTTCTCAGAGGCCTTCCTTTACCAGCTGAAGCCTTGCAAGTGTCCAGCAGCACTCCCTGCACACTGTAAAAACTTTTAACATCTATTGCAGCAAGCAACTACTTCAATAAAATATTTAAAAATACCAGTACAAAAGCTTAAATCCAAACTTACCTGAAAGATGTGTGTGTCCCTTTACGAAGCACTGACAGCATTTCTGTAGGTCTGCTGCACGCACGCATTTCTGAGTGTGCTTAGGACCCAGCGGTAAAGTAAGCGAAAAGGTCGAACTTTGCAGACATGGCGTCAAGTTGGCATTGCACGCTAACTGTCGTCACGTTCGCTGATTTACATTTCTAGGACCAACGATGCTAGTGGCAGCGCTATGGCCCTCACCAAAATGGTGGCCGCCGAGTCCCACGCCGGAGGTGGGCAGAAGTGAGGCAGCTGCCATTTTTTTTCCAGAAACAGGCCTTAACGGAGAGCAGTATGTCCGCGAATTTCTAGGCCAATAATTCTGGGTTAAGATCTATTTTGATTCATCACTTAGCTGTGCCACTGTCACTAGGCTGAAGTCGAAAGTTCGCACTGAACAATGTTTTGAAAGTGGCTGAGCAGCGAGGCAAAATGAATGGCTAAACAAACATCATGTGCTCCTATTAACCTGACTTCAGTCCAATGCCTTTCCCAGTGCATGCATAGAACAACATAGGACAGCATTCAGTGGTGTGTGAGGAGAAGGCTCGAGAACTGCCTGGTTTACCAGCCGCCTCCGTCACAGGCTGGAAATAACACTCAGTCCACGCTCTGCCTCCCTCGTGATGTAAGGCCCGCGGGTAAAGCAGGTTTCGCTGATATCTCATTTTCACAAAAGCCAAATTAAATTCTGTAAACAGCTGGTTTTAAAAGTTCTGAGCGACTTTTCAGCAGCCTTGAGATTTGGTTTCGACACTTACCTTCTATATGATGCGATTTCGGTCCCAGTCAGGAACCGGTTCAGCTGCCCTGTGATGACATGCAGAGAGTCAGCACCCACCACACCAGCTGGCAACGCATTCCAGAGGCTCACCACTCGCTGGGAAAAGAAGAACCACCTAATATCCAGTCTATTCATACTCTTACATAACTTGAACTTACATCCCCTGGTCCCCCCCAATCTTTTAAACTGGAATAATCTATCACTTGGGACACTATCCAGCCCTTTAATTATTTTATCGACCTCTATCAGGTCACCACCACGTCTACGCTGCTCTAAAGTAAATAGACGAAGGTCCTTGAGCCTATCTGAGTAGCTGAGGTTCTTTAAACTAGGAATCATTTTTGTAGCTCTCCTCTGGACCTTTTCCAAGGCCACTATATCACCCACCATGTGGGGGGACCAACAGCGGGCACAGTACTCCAGATGCAGTCTGACCTGTATTGTGTCAAAATTGTGTCCTTTGATTTATACTGAATGGTTCCATTAATACAACCAAA
Source organism: Squalus acanthias (assembly GCA_030390025.1). Classification (NCBI taxonomy): domain Eukaryota; kingdom Metazoa; phylum Chordata; class Chondrichthyes; order Squaliformes; family Squalidae; genus Squalus; species Squalus acanthias. The sequence continues at coordinate 226,147,463 of CM059425.1, read as the reverse complement.
GCTTTAGCTACAGTTTCACTACATTGGTCATGAACTTTAGTGATTTGCCATTTGTCAATGTGTGGCCCACTCCCCAAGCACAGCTGAAGCTTTTTGGATTTGATTGCACTCCTCTACCGTCTTAACCCTTGCACAGATTTTGGTGTCATTTTAAAACTTGCTTACTGTACTCCCAACATCGCTATGTAAGTCATTAATAAAGACCGTGAAGAGTAGCGGGCCTGGGACCAATCCCTGGGGGACACCACTAGTAACACCACACGGACTGCAGCGGTTCAAGAAGGCGGCTCACCCCCACCTTCTTAAGGGCAACTAGGGATGGGCAATAAATGCTGGCCTTGCCAGCGATGCCCACATCCCATAAACGAATAAAAAAAAAATGTCTCCAAGCTGAACCACATCCGTTACCTACAACGTTTTGGCCACGGGATTGGAGCCAATTCCTAATCCAACGTTTCAAATTTCTACTGATACAAGATTCCATCTGGTGAAGTAACCTAGTGTGAGGAACCTTATCAAAAGCTTTCTGAAAGCCCAGGTAGACAATGTCTACCGGATTTACCTCATCCACTACCCGAGTGACTTCCTCAAAAAACTTTATCAAATTGGTTAGGCACAACCTATTTTTTCAGAAGCCGTGTTGTGAATTTCCAATGGCCTATTCTTCCTCCCCCTCCTCCTCCCCCGTACCCCTCCTCCTCCCCGATCTCCTCCTCCTCCCCATCCCACTCCCCTCCTCCTACCCGCCCCTTCCCTCCTCCTCCCTCTCCCCTCCCGCTCTCCTCCCCTTCCTCCGCCACCTCCTTCTCCCCCTCCCCTCCACTACTCCTCCCCTTACTCATCCCCTACCCTACTCCTCCCCCTCCTCCTCCCCTCACCTCCCACTCCTCCTCCCCTCCCCTCCACTACTCCTCCACTCCCCTCACCTCCCACTCCTCCTCCCCTCCCCTCCACTACTCCTCCACTCCCCTCACCTCCCACTCCTCCTCCCCCTCCCCTCCACTACTCCTCCACTCCCCTCACCTCCCACTCCTCCTCCCCCTCCTCCTCCCTCAGCTCCCACTCCTCCTCCCCCTCCCCTCCACTACTCCTCCACTCCCCTCACCTCCCACTCCTCCTCCCCTCCCCTCCACTACTCCTCCACTCCCCTCACCTCCCACTCCTCCTCCCTCTCCTCCTCCCCACAGCTCCCACTCCTCCTCCCCCTCCCCTCCTGCTCCACCTCCTCCTCCCCTTACTCATCCCCTACCCTATTCCTCCCCCTCCTCCTCCCCTCACCTCCCACTCCTCCTCCCCTTCCTCCTCCCCTCCCCTCCGCTTTCATTTCTGCCTCCCCTCCTCCCCCCTTACCCCCCTCCTCTCCTCTTCCCCTCCTCCTCACTTTCCCCTTTCCACTCCTCCTCCCCTTCATGCACCCCTCTGCCTACCACGACCCTCCTGTTCTCCTCCCCCGCCTCCTCCACTTACCCTCCTCCACCTCCCCTCCTCCTCCCCTCCTACCCCATCTCCTGCCACTCCCAACTACTCTCCCTCCTCCTCCTCCTCCCCTCCATCCCCATTTCCTCCTCCCCTCCTACTCCTCCCCTGCCCTCCTCCTCCCCTCCATGCTCCCTCCTGTTCCCCTCCCCTCCTCCTTCTACCCTCCCCCTCTGCCGCCTCTTTCTCTCCTCCCCCTCCTCTTCCTACTTCCCTCCCCTCCTTTTCCACTCCCTCCTCCTCCCCTCCCCTTCGTTCTCCTTCCCCCTCCTCCTCCCCTTCTCTGCCACCTGCTCCTCCCCCTACTCCTGCTTCTCCCCCTCCCGCTCCTCTCCCTCCCCCTCCTCCTCCCCCTCCTCCCCTCCCACTTCCTGCCTCTCCTCCTCCCCTCCCCTCCTCCTCCCCTTCTCCTCCCCTCTCCTCCCCTCCCTCCCCCTCCCTCCCTCTCCACCACTTCCTCCCCCTCCCTCTCCTTCCCTCCTCCTCCCCTCCCCTTCCTCCTCCCCTCCCTCCCCCTCCCTCCCTCTCCTCCACTTCCTCCCCCTCCTCCTCCCCTTCTCCGCCACCTGCTCCTCCTCCTACTCCTGCTTCTCCCCCTCCCGCTCCTCTCCCTCCCCCTCCTCCTCCCCCTCCTCCCCTCCCACTTCCTCCCTCTCCTCCTCCCCTCCCCTCCTCCTCCCCCTCCTCCTCCCTTCCCCCTCCTCCTCCCCTTCTCCTCCCCTCCTCCTCCCCTCCCCTTTCCTCCTCCCCTCCCTTCCCTCCCTCTCCTCCTCCCCTCCCCCTCCTCCTCCCCCTCCTCCCTCCTCCTCCCCTCCCCTTCCTCCTCCCCTCCCTCCCCCTCTCTCTCCTCCCCTCCTCCTCCCTCTCCCCACCTCCTTCTACCCTCCATTCTCCCTCCTGTTCCGCTCCCCTCCTCCTTCTACCCTCCCCCTCTGCTGCCTCTTCCTCCCCTCCCCCTCCTCTTCCTACTCCCCTCCCCTCCTTCTCCACTCCCTCCTGTTCACCTCCCCTTCGTTCTCCTCCCCCTCCTCCTCTCCTTCTCTGTCACCTGCTCCTCCCCCTACTCCTGCTTCTCCCTCTCCCGCTCCTCTCCCTCCCCTCCCCTCATCCCCCTCATCCCCTCCCCCTCCTCCCCTCCCCCTCCCCCCTCCTCCCCCTTATTGAACAGCTGAGTCTTCCCAAAACAGCTGACGCGTTTGTTACTTTGTAATTGACTCCTACAGTGATGGAAAATGGTCAGCATTAATTGCTAACAGTTGCCCATCATAACAGTGGGCCGTATAAATGGTGGTGTAAAGATAGAACTTGCATTTATATAGCGCCTTTCACTACCTCAGTATGTCCAAAATCGCTTTACAACCAGTGAAGTCCTTTTGAAGTGTGGTCACTGTTCTGTTGTGGGAAACACAGCAGCCAATTTACACACAGTGAAAAAAACAGGGCCAATAAGGGCAAAACACAACTCTGATAACTCTGGAAAATTCCTCTCCAACCCCTTCAGGCGATCGAAACCAGTCCAGGAGATCAGATGGACCATGTGTTCTCTGTTAATCCACTTAGCTTCTATATGATGCGATCTCTGTCCAGCCAAGAATCGGTCCAGCTCCCTCTTGAAGGGGTGCAGAGTCAGCACACACTGCGTCAGACGGCAACGCATTCCAGAGGCTCACTACTCTCCGGGAAAAGAAAAAAACTCTGAATATCCAATCTATTCCTACTTTTGTGTAGTTTAAATGCATTGTCTCTGGTCCTCCCCAATCTCTCAAACTGGAATAATCTATCAGTAGACACGCAATCTAGCCCTTTCATTATTTAATATACCAAACTAGAATTGTTTTGTTTTCTCACGATGTGGTCTCTACATTGGGGAGACCAAATGCAGATTGGGTGACCGCTTTGCGGAACACCTCCGTTCAGTCCATGAGGGTGACCCCGAGCTTCCGGTCGCCTGTCACTTTAATTCTCCGCTCCACTCCCACTCTGACCTCTCTGTCCTCGGCCTCTTACACTGTTCCAATGAAGCTCAACATAAGCTCGAAGAACAGCACCTCATCTTTCGATTAGGCACTTTACAGCCTTCTGGACTCAACACTGAGTTCAACAATTTCAGACTATAACCCCTGCCCCCATTTTTCAGGCGGCTGTTGATGATTCGGCCATCCCCATTTGCAACATTTAATCTCTCCTGCCTCCTACCCTAGCACAGACTGTTCCTTCAATTCCTTCCTCCTCCCCTCCCCCTTTCCCTGTCTCTGCACCTGCTTAAAATCTGTTACATCTCTAACCTTTTCCAGTTCTGATGAAGGGTAACAGACCTGAAACGTTAACTCTGTTTCTCCCTCCACGGATGCTGCCTGGCCTGCTGAGTGCTTCCAGCATTTGCTGTTGTTATTTCAGATTTCTAGCATCCGCAGTATTTTGCTACTGTTTTGTTTTCTTGTTGTTTGAGACGACCCACTTTATGTGATGAATCGTGTAAGGACTATGCCTCAGTCCTCCAGTTATGGCAGCACAATTGAACGAATGTGTGAGTAACGCTCGAAAAACAATTAAGATGCCAGATGTGGCAGTGAAATACGTAACTGAAGAGGCTGTGGTGCAGACTGAATAAGGGTTCTTGAAATGGAAGCCCCGCTGTCTGTGTAACTGTCATTGTCTGCGTTATGTAACACATCTTGTTGCAGAGATAATAGTGCTTCGTGATGGCATTCCGTGACAGTCTGCTGGAACTTTGCTCTGCTTTACTTTACTGACACTAAAGCCACAGTCGTCTGCTGCTCTGTCAGACAACATAGTTACGTTTTCAGCCAACTGCAGGGAGAACTGAGTAGTTAGAGGCCCAATTTAAAGAAAATCAATAATCAGGAAGATTCCAATTGCTTTGATGTTGGAGCTGTCTTTTGTGTTCCCCAGTTGCACCCTTCCTACCCAGATTCCATCTTGTACATCAAGAGCTTCGGCTCCCATACATGGCCCAAAAATTCGGCTGAATACGTGAGAGTACGAACTGTGTACTCTCGCGTATTCAGTCCCGAAGTGCCGGTTTCCTGCATGCACTGCGCATGCGCGGGAAACCGGCACTTCCGGTATTGCTAAGGGGGCGGTTCCTAAGTGAACTGCGTGCGCACTACAGGCTGTGCGCACGCAGCACACTTAGGTTTTTTTTCAGGTTTCAATGCGAAGGTAAGTATGGAAGATTTTACACATGAAGAAAGGAGGCGTAAGACCCCCTTTTAACAAGGTAAGTAGTTAATTAAGTATTATTTTAAATTTTTTTCAACAGGTTTATCTTTTTTAGAGACTTTAAAGAAAGGTAAGTTTATTTTTATAACTTTTAAAAAGAATTTAAATTTTTTCAAAAATTTAAATTTTTGTTTAAAGTGGTTAATTTATTTAACTATAGTTATTTTATTAATGTGATGGTTTGTTTTTTTAATTTATTTGAGGTTTAGCTGTTCTTTTGGGGGCAATTTGTATTCATAGTTTTGACAGCTCTTCCTGTCAAATCTATGAATGAAAGATAGTCTGCTGCCATTGGCTCTCCATGTCCCACGTGATCCCAGAGGTCGCATCGAACTAACTGCACCTCTGGGACACGCACACACTGCGCGCCGGCACCAGGGAGAGGCCCAGGACCAGAAGTTCGTGTGGGCCCGAAACATAAAGGCAGGCGCGGTAGGTAAGATCGTGCGCGATCCTTACCCCCGCGGCAAGCCTCCAAGTCCAATTTCTGGGCCAATATTTCTCAGGCAGAAGCTTATCCCATTTCAGTCCTTTCAGTGCAACTTTGAAGGAAGTGCTGACAACCAATATCTGAAGGCTCTTGGCATTGCACTGTAAGACAGAGCATAGGTGGGCCCTAACTTTCTTGTCTGTGATGAGCAATTTTGGTTACACCTTGCAAGCAATTGTGAAACTTGGGGTACAAAAGGTGCAAAAACTTATAAGCTGCAGATCCAGAAAATAGGAAGAAGTCCAGAGGAAAGTTCTTGTCCTAGGCTGATCACTTTCCTGAATATCTTCAACATAATTACAGACCGAATGAAGGCAATAGAAGGGAAAATTATGATCTACTTCTTCATATTTCCCGCTCGAACAGAAACGTCTCCAACAATCTAACAAGTAAAAACTGGGGTAATTCTGAACAAAGCTTCAAAATGACAGAACTGGGCAAAGTGAGCAGAAAATAAAATAATTAAACATTGAGATTGTCCCACAAAATAAACACTAACAAATGATCAGTTTGATTTTGACACATAAAAACCCAGGTGTACCATTGCAACTTGGATGAAAATTGTGTCTGTTTTGCTTCATTTAAAGTCCCACACCAGAGACTTCAGCACAAAACCTAGGCTGACACTCCAGTGCAGTACTGAGGGAGTGCTGCACCGTCAGAGGTGCCCGTCGTTCAGATGAGGCATTAACCTGAGGCTTAATGTTCGCCCTAATTTTTTGGGGGGTGCGCGGCCCCTTTAATAGGGCTGCGTAGCCCATTCAAAATTTTGCGCATGTGCAAAATGTCCCATTTGAAAAGCCTGTCCCGGGCTGCACAGGACCTTGGGACAGCTGTGCAGCTTAGTGGGAACGTTGCCGAGGCCCCATCTGCCCTCTAAGATGGATGTAAAAGATCCCCTGGCACTATTCAAAAAAGAGCAGGGGAGTTCTCTCCGGTGTCCTCGCCAATATTTATCCCTCAACCAATTTCACTACGAACAGATTATTTGGTCATTAACTCAGTGCTGTTTGTGGGAGCTTGCTGTGTGCAGATTGACTGCTGCATTTCTTACATTACAACAGTGACTACACTTCTAAAGTACTTAATTGACTGTAAAGTGCTTTGGGACGTCTTGAGGTCGAGAAAAGCGCTCTGTAAATGCAAGTCTTTCTTTCTATGTTTATCTGCCAGAATGGCTTTTACTCTTGAAATATTATTATGGACCCATCCTGTACTGCCATGGTATTATTCTGCTAATTGATGAGAAAGTATTCAAAATCTGTATGCCACATACAGTATAAATGCAAGTTCCTTCTTTCTTTAAAGTCGAAATGTGGGAGAAGTTATAAAGCAGAAGTTCAGAATCCATGTCTTCTGCTTCTTCTTCGGCAGTCCCTCGGAACTTCCACACTAAAAATGAGTTCTCAGGTGACTGATGAGTCCAATGCAGGACCTACAGTCTCTGTCACAGGTGGGGCAGACGGTGGTTGAAGGGGCGGGTGGGTGGGGTGCTTGGGTTGAAGGGGCGGGTGGGTGGGGTGCTTGGGTTGACGTGCGCTCCTTCCGTTGTTTGCGCTTGGCTTCCGCTTGCTCCTGGCGAAGAGACTCGAGGTGGTCGGCGCCTTCCCGGATGCTTCTCCATGTAGCCCTGTTGTCACTGCGGACACTGCAGTGCATGACAGAGAAGCAAGTGCTCTGAGCTGAACTACTTTACAACACCGCAGCAGGGAGTTCAGAACTTGGCTCAGGTCTGTCTTCCTAAGTAAACTATTGAGACTAATCATTTTGTAAAAGATGACCGATTCAGCAACACGAAGGTTCTATGGACCTTTACTCACAGAAAAGAAAAAAAAAGAAAAGTTCTGAAGTTATAATTTAGCTGGGCTCTAACTAAGCTTTGAAAGTCACTGTGTTCCTGCTAGCTCAGGGTACTGGGTACTCGACCCCAGCGGAGGTCACGAGTTTGGATTCCCTGCACCGCTTGCCAATGATCTTTGGTTGGATGACTTCCTTCAGGTCACAGTAGGGCCGTTGGATGAAGCACTGTCTTGAAGCATTTTGTTTCATGTGAGGCAAAATGTGGTACTACCTGGTCACGTTAGCTGAATGGCAGCTGCTGGTTGTTGGGCGGAGAGCTGCACTCATGGAGATGTCTGGGGCTAGAGGATGATTTGGGTCACAAAAAAGGCTAGAGAGATAAAAGCTAGGAAACAGTAAAATGATGTGAGTCTGCAATTGAAGAACGCTGTTACTCTAAAGTCACCCTCTGGACGTGCTTTACAGCTAATGACGTACTGTTGACGTGTAGTTACTGTTGCAATGTAAGGGAATGCAGCAGCCAATTTGCGCACAGCCAGGTCCCACAAACAGCATTGAGATAAATGAGCAGATAATCTGCTTAAGTGATGTTGGTTGAGGGATAAATATTGGTCAGGACACCGGGAGAACTCCCCTACTCTTCTTTGAATAGTGCCATGGGATCTTTTACATCCACCTGAGAGGATAGACCAGGCCTCAATTTAATGTCTCATCTGAAAAAAGCACCTCCGACACTGCAGCACTCCCTTGGTACTGTACCTTCTACCCTTCATTGTTTTTACACACAATCACAATCTCAAGGCATGTTTGACTGGCAAGGAAAGAAAATGTAAGTCCCTTAAGCTATCCTCATTTGCTCCCTCAGTGACTCAGACAATTAAGAGACAAAAGCCTAGAAATTCAATTTCAGCGGGCCCGTTTTACAGGTGTCTAACGCTCCAATATGGCGGACAGCATGCGTTTCTGTTAGGCTGCGCAGCCGCGCTGTCTGGAGTTCCCACGCAGCCGCTGCAACGGCTTTTAAATAGAAAAAAACACACATGCGCGGGAATTTGAATGGGCCGTGCAGCTTGTTAAAGGGACCGTGCACCCAAAAATAATTAAATGCAACATTGGATAGCAACCCGATTCGGGCATGATCCCATTTCTAGGCTCACATGGAAGAAATACTTCTTCCATCTCCCCCATATAAAATTGGGGTCCTACACTGTTAAATACTGCTAATGATATGTGGTTATCACTTTTCACAAGGAATTCAGGAGAACCTACAGTTATCTGAGAGGCCCAGCTGTAGTCTATTGTCCTATTTACAATACTCACAAAGAGCAGTGAACTAGAATTGGCACCTATAGGGGGAAGTGCTTAGCTAGTTTGGATTGTAATGCATCATAGGCAGTCTCTTGGAACTTGATTGCCTTTGGGGGTCGGAAAGGAACTTCCTGAGTTTTTCATCAATTGTCCGCAGATATTTTTCTCGCCTTGCCCAGGAGGCAGTGTTACCGGGGGTGCGAGGTCACACCATCAACTGAAATGGGATGAGGTTGATGGTCCTGGTGATCTTGCTGTTATCTTCTTTTCTTACCTTCGGATATTTCCGTGGGCCATGTAATTCCAATCACAAAGTGACATCACAAAGGTATTTCAATTCATCCTTATGGGCTGCGAAAACATATATTTCCCACCCCACCCCGACTCAAAATATAAAATGCAGAGGGGTAGAATCTCCACGGGGTTCCCCAATCTCCAGTCGTAACCCCCACCGACATTCTAACCCTGAGTACATTGTGGTTAATAGTGTCAGCTCAGTTGGTTGGACTCCCACTTCTTAGTCATGAAAGTTGGGAGGTTCAAGACCCACTCCAGGACTCAAGCATATAATCTTAGCTGACACTTCAGTGCAGTACTGAGAGGGTACTACATTGTCGGAGGTGCCGTCTTTCAGATGAGATGTCTGACTGAGCCCTGTCTGCCTGTTCAGTGGACGTAACAAATCTCATGGCAGTATTTGAAGAAGAGCTGGAGAGTTCTCCTTGTGTCCTGGCCAACATTTGTTCCTTTATCAACACCACCAAAAACAGATTAATTGGTCATTCATCTCATTTGCTGTTTGTGGGACCTTGCTGTATGCAAGTTGCCTGATATGTTTGTCCAATTAACAACAGTGACTTCAGTTCAAAAGTATCTATTGGTTGTAAAGCACTTTGGGATGTATTGTGAACAAGTGTAAGTTCTTTCTTCTTTATAATAATCCACATGGCCACACAGCCTCACTTGTGGAGATATTTATCTGCTCTGGCCATGATCTATCTTTTATTTCCCCATTTGTGACAAGACAGAAGAATGTAACTTGTTGGAAAGCTGACACAACATTTACTAGAGTTATACACTACAGCCTAACTGGTTGTGTCTCTGCCTCACACCATTAACTTCAAGGAAAAAATATTCCCTTCAGGAACAGACCCCGGATGTTTATTCTGTAGGATGATTGATGTTGCCACAGTTTAAGATGGTTTTCTTTCTAAAGTGCAAGCCCTAATCACTTAATGTCAGATTCAGATTGAATGGAAGAACTCTCTTCACAATCTATTAAACACAGGAGTGTTGTTGTCTGCTGAACCCTGCTGGTTGTATCTGGTATTTTGTTTTTCAAGTACTCTCGTTGTGCTGACCTCTGTGTCCTGGGGAAAGCAAACCTGTCTGCATCTATTCCTTATTCTGGGAGGGAAGGAAGGAGAAAAGGAAGCAAAGGATGAAAGAAAGAAAAAGAGAAAAAGGAAGGAAAGGAAAGGAAGAAAAATAAAGATAGATAGATTAATGTTATGCTGATAGATTTAGATGAGGAAAGACGGGAGGAGGCTTGTGTGGAGCATAAACACCGGCATGGACTGGTTGGGCTGAATGGCCTGTTTCTGTGCCGTATATCCTATGTAATCCTATGTAATTAAGTGAACCGAGAAAAGAAAGAACAAATGTGCTAAAAAGAACAGATTGAATAGTAACTCAAATTGTCAACTATCCAATCTATCTGACTGGGTGGAGCAGTGTGTTAGATACTGGTTAATGCCCTTTAGAACCTGGGTCCAAATCCAGGCTAAGCCCCTCTCTGCTGGCTGACAGAGTGCTGTGTAAAATGAGTGTGGAGAATCTCAGTCCAGTTCCCAGTATAGAAGCTGGCTGTCTCACACAATAAGAGGTGCTGTTCTGGGGATGGGACAGACTAAGAGGAGCTTTACTCTTCGTCTAATGTGAGAAGTCTTGATTCCAAACAGCCTGGTGCCCAATTGGAAAGTGCTGCAGTTATAACATATTTCAAACGAAAAAGAAAGAATTCGTATTTATATAACGCCTTTCACAACCTCAGGATGTCCCAAAGCGCTTTACAGTCAATGAAGTACTTTTGAAGCGTAGTTACTGTTGTAATGTAGGAAACATAGCTGCCAATTTGCACACAGCAAGCTCCCACAAACAGTAATGTGATAATGACCAGATAAACTATTTTAGGTGTTGGTTGAGACATAAATATTGGCCACGAGAATTCCCCTGCCCTTCATTCGAATCGTGCCATGGGATCTTTTATGTCCACCTGAGAGGGCAAATAGGGCCTCTGTTAAATGTCTCATCCAAAAGACGGCACCTCCGATGGTGCAGCACTCCCCTCAGTACTGCACTGAAGTGTCAGCCTAGATTATGTGATTACGTCTCTGGAGTGGGACTTGAACCCACCACCTTCTAACTCGAGAGAGGAGAGTGAAGGTGGATCTCAGTACATGCTTTCTCCTCTACCAATGTACTGGTGATGTTGCTGTGAGATAGTATGGCATCAGGCGGGTGAATGGAATCGAGGTACAGATCAGCCATGATCTAATTGAATGGCAGACCAGGCTTGAGGGGCTGAATGGGCAACTCTTCCTATGGTTCAATTTTCCCCACTTGTGTTGCCAATGGTATCAGGGTTAGTGAGTGGAGCAGTTTCTTCAACTGCACTCATGCTCATGGAATGTTGATGACACTCTTGATGTTTCAGGCCAATAGCCTAAGAGAGTGGATATCAGGATTTTTTTTAAAGGGGATACAGGAACAGAGAGATATGGGGGTGTAGGTACACAAATCTTTGAAGGTGGCAGGACAAGTTGATAAGGCTGTTAAATAAAAAACATATGGGATCCTTGGCTTTATAAATAGAGGCATAGAGTGCAAAAGCAAGGAAGTTATGGTAAACCTTTATAAATTACTGGTTAGGCTTCAGCTGGAGTATTGTGTCCAATTCTGGGCACCACTTCATTTAAGTGGAGATACTACAGAAGCTGGGATTGTTCTCTTAGAGAAGGTTAAGGGAGATTTAATAGGTGTTCAAAATTATGAAGTGTTTTGATAGAGTAGATAGGGAGAAACTATTTCCACTGGCCGAATGCAGCAAGACCTGGACGACGTTCAGGCTTAGGCTGATAAGTGGAAAGTAACATTTGCGCCACACAAGTGCCAGGCAATGACTATCTCCAATAAGAGAGAGTCCAATCAGCGCCCCTTGACATTCAATGGCATTACCATCGCCGAATCCCCCACCATCAACATCCTGGGGGTCACCATTGACCAGAAACTTAACTGGGCCAGCCATATAAATACTGTGGCTATAAGAGCAGGTCAGAGGCTGGGTATTCTGCGGCGAGTGTCTCACCTCCTGACTCCCCAAAGCCTTTCCACCATCTACAAGGCACAAGTCAGGAGTGTGATGGAATACTCTCCACTGGCCTGGATGAGTGCAGCTCCAACAACACTCAAGAAGCTCGACACCATCCAGGACAAAGCAGCCCACTTGATTGGCACCCTATCCACCACCTTAAACATTCACTCCCTGCACCACCGGAGTACTGTGGCTGCAGTGTGTACCGTCTACAAGATGCACTGCAGCAACTCACCAAGGCTTCTTCGGCAGTACCTCCCAAACCCGTGACTCTACCACCTAGAAGGACAAGGGCAGCAGGCGTGTGGGAACACCGTCACTTGCAAGTTCCTCTCCAAGTTACACACCATCCTGACTTAGAAGTATATCGCCGTTCCTTCATCATCGCTGGGTCAAAATCCTGGAACTCCCTACTTAACAGCACTGTGGGAGTACCATCACCACACGGACTGCAGCAGTTCAAGAAGGCGGCTCACCACCACCTTCTCAAGGGCAACTAGGGATGGGCAATAAATGCTGGCATTGCCAGCGACGCCCACATACCAGGAACGAATAATTTTAAAAAGCTGCAAGCCGTGACGCAGCCACAGTACAGAACAAGTCAATGAAAGAGAGATCATGGATAGTTCAACACACAAGATCAGGGTTCAGGTCCTTGCCTTAAGGAGGAGGACTGTCACAGGCTCCGACAGTAGTCGACCGATCATGGTATGATGATGATTTTCTCAGAAAGAAAATTCAAGGTTTATCTGCTACATGCACCATATCTACTATAGGAATATAGGAACAGGAGTAGGCCATTCAACCCCCTCAAGCCTGTTCCGCCATTAAATTAGATCATGGTTGATCTCTGTCTCAACTCCATCTACCCGTCTTGGTTCTGTAACCCTTGATACCCTTGCCTAACAAAAAAGTATCAATTGCAGTTTTGAAATGTTCAATTGACCTAGCCTTTACAGCTTTTTGGGGTAGAGAATTCCAGGTTTCCACTACCCTTTGTGTGAAGAAGTTCTTTCTGACTTCACCCCTTCATGGCCTAGCTCTAATTTTAAGGTTATGCCCCCTTGTTCTGGACTCTCCCAGCAGAGGAAATAGTTTCTCTCCATCTACCCCATCAAATCCTTTAATCGTCTGAAACACCTCAAAGTAATTGAGTTTGCCTGCTAACACATACTTATTTCAACTCCTTAATTTAACAGGAAAGCATTTTTTAGAGAAAGAGCATAAGAACATATAAATAGGAGCAGGAGTAGGCCATTTGGCCCTTCGAGCCTGCTCCACCATTCAATAAAATCATGGCTGATCTTCTTCCTGCATTATCCCCATATCCCTTGGTTCCCTTAGTATCTAAAAATCTATCGATCTCTGTCTTGAATATACTCAACGACTGAGCATCCACAGCCCTCTGGGGTAGAGAATTCCAAAGATTTACAACCCTTTGAGTGAAGAAATTTCTCCTCATCTCAGTCCTAAATGGCTGACCCCTTATTCTGAGACTGTGACGCCTAGTTCCAGACTCCACAGCCAGGGGAAACACCCTCCCAGCATCTACCCTGTCAAGCCCCTTAAGAATTTTATACGTTTCAATGAGGTCACCTCTCTATTCTAAAACCTAGGGACTATAGGACTAGTCTACTCAATCTCTCCTCATAGGACAATCCCCCCATCCCAGGAATCAGTCTAGTGAACCTTTGTTGCGCTCCTTCTAAGGCAAGTATGTCCTTTCTCAGATAAGGAGACCAAAACTGTACACAATACTCCAGGTGTGGTCTCACCAAAGCCCTGTATAATTGCAGTAAGACTTATTTAATCCTATACCCCAATTCTTTTGCAATAAAAGCTAACATATCATTTGCCTTCCTAATTGCTTGTTGTACTTGCATGTTAACTTTCTGTGATTCGTGTACAAGGACATCCAGGTTCAATGTTCCCCTAATTTTTGGGGGGAGCTTGGTCCCTTCAACGGGCTGCGCAGCCCATTCAAAATTCTGTGCATGCACAAAATCTCCCATTGAGAAGTGGCCTGTGCGGAACCTCCAGACAGCTTTGCAGGAACGTTACCCAGGTCCCTCTGAATATCAATGTTTCCCAATCTCTCATCATTTAAAAAAATTATGCTTTTCTACTTTTCCTACCAAAGTGGATAACTTCACATTTCTCCACATTATACTCCATCTGCCATGTTCTTGCCCACTCACTTAGCCTGTCCATATCCCTTTGCAGCCTCTTTGCATCCTCCTCACAACTTACTTTCCCACCCAGCTTTGTATTGTCAGCAAACTTGGATACATTACACTCGGTCCCCTCATCTAAGTCTTTGATATAGATTGTAAATAGCTGAGGCCCAAACACTGATCCTTGCGGTATCCCACTAGTTACAGTCTGCCAACCTGAAAATGACCTGTTTATTCCTACTCTCGGTTTTCTGTCCATTAACCAATCCTCAATCCATGCTAATCCCATGAGCTCTAATTTTGTGTAATAACCATTTGTGTGGCACCTTATCGAATGTTATTTGAAAATCTAAATACACTATATCTACTGGTTCCCCCTTATCTACCCTGCTAACTACAAGCTCCAAAAACTCAAACTTTTATAAAACTCCCTTTTATAAATCCATGTTGACTCTGCTCAATCATATTATGATATTTTAAGTGCCCTGTTACTATGTCCCTAATAATAGATTCTAACATTTTCTCTGCTACTGATGTCAGGTTAACTGGTCTATAGTTCCCTGTTTCTTTCTCCCTCCTTTCTTGAATAGGGTGGTAACATTTGCTACCTTCCAATACACAGGGAGCATTCTAGAATCTAGGGAATTCTGGAAGATCAAAACCAATGCATCCACTATCTCTGTAGCCACTTCTTTTAAAAGTCCTAGGATATAGGCCAGATCCAGAGGATTTGTCAGCTCTTAGACCCACTAATTTCTCCAGTACTATTTCTTTACTAATACTAATTTCTTTAAGTTCCTCATTCTCACTAGACCCTTGGTTCTCCACTATTTCCAGAATGTTTTTTGTGTCTTCTTCCATGAATCTGCGGGTTAGCGTTCTCCAAGGCGGCCTTCGAGATACACGACAACGCAAAATCATCGAGCAGAAACTGATAGCCAAGTTCCGCACTCATGAGGACGGCCTCAATAGGGATATCGGGTTCATGTCACGCTACAGAACGTGACTTGACATCGTTGTCTGTCTTTCCAGTTTTTAAAAAAAACAAACACAAAAAACAAACCCAAATGGAGAAGATATGCAGACAGCAGGTTTTGACACGTTGGACCCCCTGGGACACATCTCATTGTCTTGGCTGTGCTCTTGGTGTGTCTTTGATGTAAGGAAAGATTGTATCTCTGCATTTTCTCTGTGTTTATATTCTGTGAATTTTTGTAGATTCACTCATAGTAACTTTACCTGAAGAAGGGGCGATCGATAGCTCCGAAAGCTTGTAATTTTAAATAAATCTGTTGGACTATAACCTGGTGTTGTGCGACTTCTCATTTTTCTTCCATGAAGACAGATACAAAGTATTTGTTTAATGTCTCTGCCATTTCCTTATCTGTCTCTGCCTGTAAGGGACCAACGTTTACTTTCGCTAATCTCTTTCTTTTTACATAGCGATAGAAGCTTTTACAATCTGTTTTAATAGCTCTTGCTAGTTTACTCTCATATTCTATTTTTTCTCTCTCTTTATCAATTTCTTTGTCATCTTTTGCTGAATTCTAAAATCCTCCCATTCCTCAGGCTTACTATTCTTTTTGGCAACATTATAAGCCACTTCTTTTAATCTAATACTATCTCTAACTTCTCTTAAGAACATAAGAACTTAAGAATTAGGAGCAGAAGTAGGCCAAATGGCCCTTCGAGCCTGCTCCACCATTCAATAAGATCATGGCTGATCTTCAACCTCAACTCCACTTTCCTGCCCAATCCCCATATCCCTTGATTCCCCTAGAGTCTAAAAATCTATCTATCTCAGCCTTGAATATACATCCACAGCCCTCTGGGGTAGAGAATTCCAGAGATTCACAACCCTCTGAGTGAAGAAATTCCTCCTCATCTCAGTCTTAAATGGCCGATCCCTTATCCTGAGACTATGCCCCCATGTTCGAGACTCTCCAGCCAGGGGAAACAACCTCTTGGCATCTACCCTGTCAATCCCCTCAGAATCTTATATGTTTCAATGAGATCACCTCTCATTCTTCTAAACTCCAGAGAGTACAGGCCCATTCTACTCAACCTCTCCTCATAGGACAACCCTCTCATCCCAGGGATCAATCTAGTGAACCTTCGTTGCACCGCCTCTAAGGCAAGTATATCCTTCCTCAGATAAGGAGACAAAAACTGTGCACAGTACTCCAGGTGTGCTCTCACCAAAGCCCTGTACAATTGTAGTAAGACTTTTTTTTTTGTTCATTTGATGTGGACATCGCCGGCAAGGCCAGCATTTATTGCCCATCCCTAATTGTCCTCGTGAAGGTGGTGGTGAGCCGCCTTGAATACAACTGAATGGCTTGCTGGGCCATTTCAGAGGTCAGTTAAGAGTCAACCACAGCGCTGTGCATCTGGAGTCACATATAGGCCAGAGTGGGTAAGGACGGCAGATTTCCTTCCCTAAAGGATATTAGTGAAGCAGATGGGTTTTTACAACAATCTGGGAGTTTCATGGTTACCTTTACTGATACTACCTTTTTATTCCAGATTTATTTAATTGAATTTAAATTCCCCAGCTGTCATGGTGGGATTTGAACTCATGTCTCCAGATCATTAGACCAGGCCTCTGGATTACTAGTTGAATAATGTAAGCACTATGCTACTGTACCCAATAAGACTTCCTTACTCTTGTACTCCAACCCCCTTGCAATAAAGGCCAACATGCCATTTGTCTTCCTAATTTCTTGCTGCACCTCTTGAGCATCCCTGATTATAATCACTCAACCATTGGTGGCCGTGTCTTCTGTTGCCTAGGCCCTAAGCTCTGGAAATCCCTGCCTATTCCTCTCCGCCTCGCTCCCTCTCTTTCCTCCTTTAAGACGCTCCTGAAAATCTACCTCTTTGACCAAGCTTTTGGTCACCTGCCCTCATTTCTCCTTATGTGGCTCGGTATCAAATTTTTTGTCTTATAATACTCCTGTGCAGCGCCTTGGGACGTTTTACTATGTTAAAGGCGCTATATAAATACAAGTTGTTGTTGTTGTTGCATGCTAACTTTCTGTGTTTCCTGTACGAGGACACCTAAATCTCTCTGAACACCAACATTTAATAGTTTCGCACCATTTAAAAAAAAATTTGTTTTTCTATTCTTCCTACCAAAGTGAATAACCTCACATTTCCTCACATTATACTCCATCTGCCACCTTATTACCCATTCACTTAACCTGTCTATATCCCTTTGCAGGCTCTTTGTGTCCTCCTCACAGCTTACTTTCCCACCTAGCTTTGTATCATCAGCAAACTTGGATACAATACACTCAATCTCTTGTTAGCCACGGTTGGACTACTTTTCCAGTGGGGTTTTTATTCCTTAAGGGAATGTATATTCGTTGCGAATTATTTCTTTAAATGCTTGCCATCTGAGAAAAAAGGGTTGAAAATAAATGTGGAGCTTATTCAACGTCAGACTGCAATCCATTGGGAGAGGGAAAACGCTGTAATTACCAGGAATATTTAAGATTAATATATATACTAAAATACTGCTACTGCGATTTTAAGTAATGTCATTTGGACTTACATAAAACAAAGCCCAGCCCATTCACATGGTCGTGCCAGCCATTTCCCTGATTTGGGATCAGCTTCCACATTTACACTGACAACACCCAGCTCCACCCCTCCACGGCCACTGTGTTGTCGGACATTCTGACATCCAGTCCTGGATGAGCCGCAATTTCCTCCAGTTAAACACTTGGGAAGACCAAAGACATTGTCTACAGCCCCCGCCTCAAACTCTGTACCCTTGCCACTGATTCCATCCTCCTACTGGACATTGTCTCAGGCCGAATCAAACGATTTGCAACCTGTGTTCTATCTGAGCCTCCAAGTTGAGCTTCCAATCCAATATCCTTAAAGTTGGCCTACTTCCACCTCCATACATTGCCTGCCTCTCTACCGCAGCCCATCTGCTGCTGAAACCCTCATCCCTGCATTTGTTACCTCCAGACTCGACTATTCCAATGCTCTCCTGGCCGGCCTCCCATCTTTCACCCTCCATAAACTTCACCTCATCCAAAACTCTGCTGCCCGTATCCTATCCCACACCAAGTCTTACTCAACTATCACCACTATCCTAGCTTATCTACATTGGCTCTTGGTTCCCCAATGCCTCCAATTTAAAATTCTCATCCTTGTGTTGAATTTCCTTCATGGCCTCTCCCCTCCCTATCTCTGTAACATTCTCCAGCCTAAAATGCCCGCAACCTCTCTGTTCCTCCAACTCTTGCCTCGTGGCCTTTGGTCCACCGTTGGCGGCCATTCCTTCAGTCATCTAGGCTGTAAGCTCTGGAATTGCCTCCCTAAACCCCTCCACCTCTCTCTGCTCCTTTAAGACCCTCCTTAAAACCCACCTCTCTGACCAAACATTTGGTCACTTCTCCTAATATCTCCTTCTTTGGTTTGATGTCCATTACTTTCTGATTACATCTTTGTGAAGCACCTTGGGATATTTTACTACATTAAAGGCGCTATATAAATGCATTACATCAGTTCTCTGGGGTTTCTGCTGAAGTTAACAGTGGATGATTGGGAGAAACTCCGCAAGAAGTCCAGGTGTAGATCTGAAGATTATGGCCATCTGTAGCATTACAGCAACTGATGACTGGTACCAGGAAATAAATATAATGGCCGTTAAGTAAAGTATTCAGTTGGTAGTGTATCATAAGCTTGAACCTCTGGAGATTTCCCATTGGGACCCTTATTCGAATCGGCGCCTTTCACTGCCTGTGTCACGGCTTCACATTATGCAAGTGTGGGAGCTGGTGCTTCACCAGATTATGATCTTTAGCCAAGGGTCACCCCTTACAGCCTTTAACTGGATACCAGGCTCCTCTGTAATGTACACAATCTATATTCACCTATTAAAAGATATCTAGGCAAATTTTACAATTTATGATCTGGGAGCGGAACTTTGCACGATGGGAGCATGCATCGGGAACTCAGCTGTGGAGAACCGTGCACCTGATTCACGGCCTACATGAGTTTCTAAACATTAAAATGAATGCACTTGCAGACAAGAAATTAGGCCTACAGCTCTGAGTCAAATAATCTACCCCATCATGCAATATGTTCATATTTCCAGCATCCTGAGTATTTTGCTTTTGTTCAATAACTGGCTTTACGATGGTCTCAATTTTTTTGTATATTTTGTATTCCTCGAAGTGCCTGCCTCAATGGTAGCACACCAGTTAAACCGAGGCCTCGTCTGCTCTCTCAGGTGGATGTAAAAGATCCCATGGCACTATTTCGAAGAGCAGGGGAGTTCTGCCCTGTGTCTTGGACAATATTTATCCCTCAACCAACACCATTAAAATAAAACTAAAAGAGAAGGCCTCAGTTTAACATTTCATCTGAAAGAATGCACCTCCGACAGTGCAGCACTCCCTCAGTCCTGCACTGAAGTGTCAGTCTGCATTATGTGCTCAAGTTTCTGGAATGGGGCTTGAACCCACAACCTGCTGATTCAGAGCTGACAGTGCTACCACTGAGCCACAGCTGACAACTAATAGCATGTGATACTGTTGATGTATTGTTAATAGCTGAAGGAGACTACTTTATGGAACAATCTTTACAAGCCTGATATGTTTTAGACATTTAATTTTCTCCTGCAGGGCGTAATATTAGTAACACGCATATGGTGCATGTACTGATGTTGCTGATCTCTACAGGAACCCGGGGAAAAGAGCAGAGGTCAGTAGCTTTGGTCTACAAAAGCTTTTGTTACTCATTTTATTTCCAAGCTACCTGCAACTTTCTAGGAAAGTAGAGCTATGATATAGGTTATCTCATATGTAGAGCTATCGGTATTGAGAATATTGCATTCCTAATCAAGCCATAATACGGTCTTGCAACTTTTAAAACTTGATTGCCATTAAACTGAGCTCCAATGTTTGAAAAAGTAAAACACGGGTTTAAAAAGATAAGTGATAAATATGTGTAAATTAAGACACGCTTGCATCAGCAGTTCTAAGGATTTCAGTTGCTGAACTTTATTAGTGTGTTGGCTGTGTGTGCTTTGACTTTTAGTTTTGCAGTTTATTCGGAAAGTTTATTCCCAACTCCCTCTCTCTAGTATAGTACCATCTAAATCTGCATGTATAGAGTGCATTACTGAATAGTCATGGAGTATTGTAATCCTTACAATGAAATTACAGGAAACGTTAGTCTTTTAATTGTAGGAATGTACAGGACTGGAAATCGCCACTGGGTCAGTCTGTCTGGTCCCAGTGTCTAGGAAATATATCCCCTGATATCTGCTGTATCCCTCTACTAAATATTTCTCCAGGTATTTATCTAACTCTCTTTTAAAATTCCTGATACAATCAACCCCTACTACCACCCTTGCCAATCCATTCTGTTTATAAAAGCTTTCATCATTGTCTAATTTATCATTTGTTTTTGGTAGGGGTTGTGCACTGATTAACACTGATCAAACTCTGGATTTTACCGAGTTTAAAAAGTACCACAGCCAGTTCTTTCAGGGGAACACTGTCGCCACCTACAGGATTAAAACATCTTTAGCTTAGGAAAGCAAAATGTTTTTATTTAAAAAGCTTTTTTTAAATTATACTTTCCAAGTTCAATGAATACTGAAAATGTTTAACAGGTTTAAAAAGCTTGTGGTGTTTTAAAAAAGCAAAATGAAAGGCTGCATCTCAATTTTCTGGAATACAAATAAAGAAGTGGGAATCAGTAGATATTCAGTGTTTTCTCTTTACTTCCTATTATTAAATGTGATTTCTACTTTCCACTATTTTGAAGTTTTTCACGGCAATCATAAGAATATTAGGAACAGGAGTAGGCCATTCAGTCCCTCAAGCCTGTTCCGCCATTCAACCAGATCATTGCTGATCTGCACCTCAACTCAATTTACCCGCCTCAGTCTTGCAAATTTCAATTGTCCCAGCATCCAGACTTTTGCAGAAGAGAGTTCCAGATTTCCACTACCCTTTTTGTGAAAAAATGTTTCCTGATCTGGCATACTGAATCTCTTGACATTCCTGCTCTCGCTCTCATCTCAAATGGAACTTCCACATCTCCTTTCCTAACCTCTGAGAACCTTGTTTCCCTTAAAAAGCCACGGTCGATCTGGAGTTGAATATGTTCCTGTATCTCCCATATATCTCTCACATTCCTGGACACCACAAATAAAAGCTCGTCATTGGATAGGTGATCCCCTCATCTCACTTCTAATGTCCAAGCTCTCACTTCTACAACCATTCTAGGCACTTTTACTGTTGTCCAGGTCCAGGTCTTGGGAGAGACACCAGAGCAACCCTACGTGCATCAATCTCCCGCATTTCAATTGTCTGCTGGTTTAGGGCCATGATGTAGGCTGACTCTAAACTCCGAACACACCATTGCACTGTACTAAAGTCAAGACTTTTCAGACTCTTATTCAGAACTATTGTACTCTTTATCTCCCGCATTCTTTCCTTCCTCCTGCAGTTTTTTTAAAACATAGGCTAATCATTCCTTGATTCAGCTCACCTTGATGTCCTGCCACTGCTGAAAGAGAAAAAGGGAAGCTGACTGGTTTCTCAATCCCTATTGCTTATACAGTAGCTCAAGGAGCCTCAACTCCAACCATAGCTATGAACCATTCCAGAAGGGCTGAATTAAAAAAAATATTCTGGGGATGCAAGTAACACTAGCAAGGCGGTATTTATTTATCCATAGCCGCCCTGACAGCATTGAGTCAATCACATAGAACGAGACTGGAGTCATGTTTCGGCCAGACTGGGTAGAAGTGGCAGGTTCCCTTCCCTGAAGGACATTAATAACCCAGTTGTTTTTTTTTACAACAATCTGACAGCTTTCATGGTCATTTTTCTGGTGCTAGGTCACAGATTACCAAATTTATTGATTTTACTTTTCTACCCATGGTGGGATTTGAACGCTCAAACTCTAGTCAAGGCCACTAGTCAAGTATCATAACCACTAGGCTACCATTTTATAAATTCCTGGTTTGCCTAAATGATCAAGTTTAGGCGACCGATTCTGTATCAAGAATAATCTAATGACATGGAGGCAAGGGAGCAACTACTTCCTAGGTTGTAAATTTTTCTTATGGCATAGCACTAGCTGGATTAGATTTATAATAGGTGCTAGAATTAAAAAATACACAACATAATTAAACTTTACACCAAAGTGATGCAATAAATTAGGCTACACAAAACAAAGAATAAAATGCTTGTTCAAATCCAATTTGGGATAGAAGAATTTATTTAGCTATGTATTTAAATACCCAGAATTGAGTGTGTCCTTTTAGGAAACTAAGCCAAATCCTTCTTTTCATATAAACTTGTCATAATTTCTAGTAAAATGATCACCTCTTGAAACCAAACAAAACAATGCACATAAACATGTTATTTAGCAAAATATAAAATACTTTAATATCGTAACTGCTGTAAGCATTCTTGGTGCCTGCTAACTAATCTGAATGATGTCAAATGCATAATTCTGGGTTTTAATATTCATTAGGTGACAAAAAAGACTAAGCTTGTAGACTAAATTTAATCCGTATCTATTTCAAAGGCTATTCAGGATGTCTTCCTCTGTAGTATCTATAAAAAGAAAATCACTTTTGCCAACTTTATTGCAACAATTATTCAGAGATGTGGAGAAGGAAGAACGTGCAGCCCATTCATGTGGGTTCTTGGTTCACGAGAATTTTTTGGTCCTGAAAAGCTAACATGATAGTGCTTTGTTGTGCAATTATTTGATCATAGTAGGGTTCCAACAAATCTCAACGTATTGTAGGAAAATATGTCAATGCTCAGCATCCAGTATGGCATGGTCAATTCAGTTAGCTTTCCTTTTTAATAAACCAGACTTCTGCTTTCAGTATCTCTTGTTGAAGGATTCACAAGATCGATACAGATGAGAGGTCATTTAGTCCATCTTAGCTCAAGTATCCTGAACAAAGAAAAACATAGTTCCCAAACTGCTTCTTGAATGAATCCAAGATTTTTATCTCCACTACTCTGAGCAGAAGACAGTGCCAAGTGTTGATTTCTCTTTGTCAGCACTTCTTTCTGATGCCCGTCTTAAACATTTCTTTCACCAGTATTAACCTATGCTCCTTGTTGCAGTATCCCAGCATACCTCGAGGTGATGGCCCCGATTAATCCTATCTGTGCCACTTAGTATCTAATATACTTCTATAAAACATCTCACTGGTCTACTTCCAGGGCTAAAGAGCCCCAACTACTTGTAAATCAATCCTGGAATCAACCTTGTGGCTCTTCTTTGCTCTTGTCTCCAGAGCTTGAATGTTTCTTATGTCATAGTGACTAATACTGGACAAAGTACTCAACGTGCAGGTTAACCAGGACACTGCGCAATTTTGGCATGACATCTTCTAACTTATACTCAACTGATCCAGCAATATAATTAAACATGGTTCGCTTTACTGCTCCACCAGTGATTGTGATATTTTAAGTGCTGAATTTACCATCACCCCGCCACACTTGTTTACAATTCACTTTAACTATCCATAGCATACTCATGATGTACACTTTTCCTCTCAATATGTAGTACTTTGTACGTTAAATTTTATCTACCACTGATTTACCCATTCACAGATTTTACCTAACCCCCTTTAGTAGATTCCTGGCTGCTCCTCTACCTCTAGTTTAGTAATGATCTGAGAATTTGACCAAGTTTCTGGTAGACTAGGAACAGTAGAGGCCCCAACATCAATTCCTGGGGCACACCACTCTTCTTCCCCACCATAACATAATTGTTTTCATTCCTTCTCCACACCCAGGTTTTACTTCACATTCCCATCCCTTGCAGTTGCAGCCTTTTGGGAGGAACTTTATCAAAAAACTTTTTTGAATTCCAAGTACACCACGCCATAAAGGTGTTGGGAAACCACTACCTCAAAGAAGCATTAGTCTAGCATGATCATCCCCTTCTTAAGTTTTCCTGGCTGTTATTTACTAGATTATGCTCCTATGGGTCCTCAAGTCTGCTACTGATAATAGATTGAATTATTTTACCCAGATTAAATTTATCCCCGTTCTTGAACATGAATACTACACTGGCTTGCATCTAATATAGTGGGATCTTCCCAACATTCAGTGACTTGCTCATAATTGTCAGCACTTCACAATTCTCATCTCGTCTTTTAGTACCCTGAGATAGATGTCCTCCATCACTGGGGATTTGTTAATTTTGAGTGGTTAAAGCTTGTCTGGAACTTCAGTCTTGTTAATGTCATAGTCTGTAAATCTACATGTATTATTTCCATTAATGTAGGGCATGTTACTATAGTCTTCTCGCAAATATTTCAAAGAAGGATTCGTTGAATATATTAACTATCCTCTACTCATCCACGGTGTCGTTCTCACTGGCATCCTTTAGGGTTCTCAGCTCTTCGCCGATGGCCGTTGTGGTGTTATGGTATTGGAAGAACATTCTATGAACTGGTTTGTAACCCTGCATGTGGAGCAGTACCACCACCTGCTATTACTTAAACACTCAATATTTCTTCTCTTTCCTGCTAGTGTAGAAAAGTATTAAACAAATTTATTGTTTATAAAGTAAACATGCTTTTTTAAAAGTTCTTTTCATTATAAGCAAAATTAATTAGTTCAGACCAATTAATTTTGCTTCCTATAATCTTCACTACACCTATGCTAGTTGCAGACTTGGAGATACTCTACCACTAGAAGTTGCTACAACTGGGGAGCCTATTACCTTTTTTGGCAAGATAGTGTTATGTGGCTCACTAACCTTTATATTATACTCGACGTTTTTCTGTTCTAGTACTCAAGTTTAGAGTATTCTTGTGCACTAGCAATAGATACTGTGATGTGAAATACCAATCTGAAATTCCGCAAAAGGTCCTTAAAAATGTTTTAATCCAAAAGGTTTATTTGATTCTAGTGAAATGTAAATCCCACAAGCTGCTGAGACCAGTCTCTGAGGCTATGGAAGGTGCTGAATGTAT